>CM026067.1:19685461-20285461 GCA_014839685.1 Anableps anableps
TTCCCATCACATCCATTTGCAAGCATGTTTCCTTCACCGCCCAGTCCTTTTCTCGGACAGCCACCTCCACTGTTTCCACACATGGCACCACCGGTCCCTCCCCTCATGCCACCTCATATGTTTCCTCCACATCCTGCGCAAATCCCTGGCCAGCCATCTCCAGGTCTGCATCTAAATCCTCCTTTCTTCAACCTGACACAAGACGGGCACAGCAGCAAGTCATACAGAGAACAAAAGTGAGTGAGAGACCTTCTGTTGATACTGTCCAGTGTCTTTAGATGTATAAGTTTTCAAAGCTTAAAATACCAAACAACAGTCTAAGGAATATTATAAATGTATAGTATAAGTCATTCAGTTCAGTGATTTAACTTGAGTCTTAAAATAACTTTGTTTTTCCAGGCAGACATCTCTAAGTGAAGATGGAGATTATGAGGAGATGAACAGAAACAGAACAATTGCCAGCAGTGCAATCACTAAGGCTGTTTCAGGAGCTACAGCTGGTGAGAACACATGATCAGATTTAGAAGTAACATACAAAAAAACCCCCCAAAAAACGTTGGAAGTTTAATGAAAGCCATATGGACAAAAAAAACATTTCCAACTGTTAATGAAATGCACTAAATTTTGAAAAACTTTCAGTGTCTTTTCAGTTTAATATTACTTTAAGTGTACTAAAATACTTCTTTAGAAGACAATTTTTCAGGTTTGGTTCAAAATTGCAAAAAAAAAAAAATAATAATAAAATAAGTTCTTTATTGTTATAATATCATAATCCTGGATTGTCTCACCTTAGCTGTTAAATTTAGTTTATTTAGTAATGTCATTTCTAAACAAATATTGTCTGAAGGCACTTTAAAAAAAACAAGTCAATTCAGTCCAATCACACAGATGCATTCAGTTACATACATTTCAATTTGATCCTAATTATCAAATATTGCAATCAAGTTCAGTTTATTTTTCAAATTGACAGAAAAGGTGCTCTACCCAAGGAAACCCTACCAATTCCATTGACCTGTAAAGTTTGCAGCAGTCGCTCATGCTGAGCATGCACATAGCGACAGCGGAAAGGAAAGCTCTCCTTAAACAGGAAGAAACCTCCAGCAGAACCTGGCTCAGCATGAGCGGCCATCTGCCACGACTGGGATTTGGAAAGGATAAAGTACACATAGAAGAAGCACTGATCCAGGAGAAGTTGCTATGTTAAAGAAAAACTAAATGGACATTTGCCGCAGTGGCTTCATTTTGGACAGTTTTCTCTTGGAATTGAAAAAAAAGTGGTCTTTTTGCAGCAGCACTGAATCTGACATTTTAATAACCACAATATCCTTAATCCTTCTTCTCTATGTCACTGCAGGAAACCGGAATACGGCCATGGAAACACTATTAACTGCTATTGCCATCATTAAGCAATCCAGAGTGTACAAAGATAAAAGCTGTCAAGCTCTTGTCACCTCACTCAAAGACTGTTTAGTCTCAATCCAAGGGGACTATGGCTGCAAGTGTGTATTTATATTTGTATTGGCAGCTTTTTCCCTATAGAATAACAGCCATTTTATCCCATCAGTCCTTGTGAAGCAATTCACTTTACTTTTCAGACAAAGCCGTCATTCCAGAGAAAGAGACCGGGACAGAGGACGTGAAAGAGACCATGAGCGTGACAGAGAACGGTATAGAGAACGAGACCGAGGCGACGCTTATGACAGAGAAAGTGCAGGAGCATCTCGGAGATACAGAGAGCGTTCCTGGAGTGAAGAGAGGGACAGGGAGCGATCACGAGAACGACACAGAGATCACAGAGACCGATACCGCTAACTTGGTAAGCTTCTCACAATTCAGTAACCCACTGGACATATGGTTTGATTTCATCTGTAGACAGGATGGCTTGTTAACAACGATATGAATCTCATGTTAGTTGCACCCTTAGAAATATATTTACTTTGACAATCGGTGCTGTTTAATCCAAAATATTATTGATGTGTGACTGCAAGAACTTTACAAGATTGAGATTAGCAAAAAAAAAAAAAAAAAAACCAACAACCCCCCACCCCCCAACAAAAAAAAATCAACTCAAAAGGAGAGGGACTATCTGTCTTTTTAGCTGCACTGAGTTGAAATGTTTCCCCTCCTGATGGTATGAGGCGTCGTCAATGCTAACATAACTGGGAACCTGAATATTTGGAAAGGCAACATGAATTCTTTACGGTATATACTGGATTTATAGCAAATTTGACCACATAGTCAGTATCCTTTCTGGGTGAAGTATTGTATATTTCTGGAAGACAATGCACATCATTTAACATCTTTTAAAATATTATTTGGTGTAAGGTCCAGCTGCTGAACTGGTGTGCCAGCAATCTAGACATTTCACATCCAGAAAAAACATTTAGAAAACCAAACCTCAAGACTGTTGATCAGCTAGGGTTCTTTTATAGTTCTACAAGAGGAAATATTTTTCATCCAAATGTCAAGCAGCCTCACATCTCAGTTGTTTGCAGTGTTGGTACTAAAAGAGAAAATGCTACAGTTTTAAAGTTGACCGATTTATTGCTGAAAGCAACATCTTCTTTGTTAGACTGCAAAATACCTCACATTCTAACTAGTTTTCTATTATGGATATTTTCTATAAGCAGTATATTTTGTGATTTATTTAAATGTTACTCCAGAACCAAGACTTGATTTAGAAAGACTGACTTATGTGATTTTTATTAGTAAAAACTGGATTTGAATCAAATGACCTGCTACTTTTTCACTTTAACGTAAAAGTGCCAGTTATTGTGATCTAATCCAAACCTTCAGTTTTACACCAAGTTTGTAGTTTTCCTCAGAAGTCTTACAGCTGTATGGCTTATGCAATCACAAAATATAAAATTCCAACTAGTGATAAGCAGTAATCCTGTGGGGGAGTAAGATTTTTCCGTGTGATAAATCGGATTGAGTATGTGTGCGGTTTTTTATTTTGGTTTTTTTTTTTGCCTAGATTAAAATGTTTAGACTTTCCAAGTGCTGTTAGAATTCTCCAAGAATGTTTTTGTCAGATTGCACTTGATAAAATTAAGGCCAACTATTCAGATTTGACACATGTGGAAGTTCTATTTGCTTTAAGTATTTGCAAAAAAAGACATGTTTGTATTTGTACATTTTTCCACTCCATATTTGAAATTTAACAACTTTGCAATGCTTCCCCATCCCCTACCCCCTCTCTTCTCTAGGGTGATTTTGACTGAAGCAGAAAAGAAATGGCATTTTGTTTTTGCACCAAGCTGTATATATTTCACATGGAATCGTACCTTTGAAGTGAAAAGTCTACTTTCCTTTAATGAAACATTCATTGCAGAACTTTGTTTTAATCAAAAGGCCTGTACATTTTTTTTTTATGTATGATAGGAACATTTGCATGCTATGAACCTGTTAATAACTTATGTAAAAGTTTGTTTTCTTCCCTTTTTGTATAAACTACAAATTGAAAAAAAAAACAAAAAAAAAAAAAACATAGAAAACTGTTTTGTCAGTCTTATTAAAGTACCTAAAGGATCACTGTGTTGTTTTTAATTTATTTGACAGACACTAACCTTGAAAGAGCATCAGCAATTTACCCTATTTTTAAATACCTGAGTCTCTTCACTTCTTAGACATATGCAAGGTAAACTATTTAATTGGTGGTTACACTGAGTTTATATGTTAATTTTGTCTTAACTGTTGCAATGTGACAAGCAAAAACAATAACTCAGGGGGGGGGGGGGACTTTTTAAACCACTTTATTTAGAAAAACACATAATTGAATAGTAGCTTAATATTTCAAGTCTTCCCTTGGGTTGATGGCCCGAATCTCAACCCTCCGAAGTCCATAGTTATTTCTCAAGCGGAGCATAATTCAGCAATTTCTCAATAAGATCCACATGAGACAGGAGCATCCTTCGACAACAGTATCGCTTCAGGCCCAGGGCATCAAGTGCATCCCTTAGGAAAAAGGAGAAGGAAAGTAACATCGGTGATAATGCATGTCAGCTGACAAAATAAAACTAGAGAATATTGCAGAAAATGCAAAATAATACCTTCGAACAGTGGTTTTCAATCTTGGTCCTCAGGATACACAGTCCTGCATGTTTTAGGTGTTTCCCTACCTCCACACACCGTTCTTGAATTAATGGGTGACTGTAAAACTTATGCAGCACTAAAAAGGCATGCTAAAGGAGTAATGCATAATTTAATTCAAGTCTGCTGGATCAGGGAAACACCCAAAACAAAGGACAATGGGGATTGAAAACCACTGCCTTAAACGATTGACATTATCAGCGGGTTTAACTTTACAACTAGAATGCTCCTATTATCTAACATGCCTCAAAGCGCATCGTATTTATACCAGCAGCAAATATCAAACGTGCTATAAAATGTGACATTCGAAGATTTGGTGCAGGCAGTAATAAAAGGATAGCTCACCCCTCGGTGTATTCTGCTTGAAGTAAGCCGAGGTAAGCTTCCCATTTGTTACCCACAATCTTCCCACAAGTGAAGCACCTCACCGGAATAATCATTGTTGATTACCTGGAGATAGACATTGTGCCATTATCACAGTTTGCAATAAACAATATTGAGAACCCTTGTAATTTCAATCAAACATTTGTTTTATAACGAAGATCGTTTAGGAAACAAACACTACAAACTGATTTAAAAAATCTCTCTTGAAACGTGGTGATCCTTGCGACTCAAGAAATGCTTGTTGGTAACATGTTTCGTTAACATAGCTACGTCTAGCACTGCAACGTCTCAAATGCATACAAGTATGATTACAAAGATAGGATTTTCCCTAAAACTTCAAAAGTTTTTAATGTTTTGGTTATTCATTAAATCTGGGTGAATTAAAATGAGCTCCACACTTAAAGCTAATGTTAGCACACCACGAGCGCACATTTGACATCTAGTAACATCTCGTATACAAAACTACGTTTTCTCCTGTTGAATATACACGGTCTTGTCACATTGTTGTACTCACCGCTAAATACGGCCCGAGCTGGTTAAATACGGCCCGTATTCGTATTTAACCAGGAAATCACAAAAAATTTCTAAGTGTCGATTCCAACACGTTAGCAGCTCCTTTCCCTCTGACGTAGCAACTTCCGGTTCAAATTCTTCCGAAATAAAAGTGCAAAAGTTCATCAGTAACAAACGACGCAACCAGGTGAGTTTCCAAATGAACGAGTAAAGAGTACATTTCACTAGATTCACAAATTTCTTTTTCTCAGTATTCATATGAAATAACTCATCAGCAACCAGCTATCCTATATTTAGTGGCACCTCCTATAAATGTATAGGATACTGGAAGTCTTTTAAAAAATATTTTAATAATACAGTGTATCAAGAAGATGTGACTTTTTCCCTTGAGTTTAAGCATTCATTAATTTGTTTTACTTACGCTGATGACATAGTCCAATTAACATCAAGTGCACAAGTGTCAAATATCCTTGTGGCTCTGATCCCCTTCTGTTATGGAAGAACTGCATAAGAAAACTTCTGAATTTCTTTTCTAGCTTTTGGTCTTTGAGGCCATCTCAAAATTATCAGTGGTCCTCATCGAGATAGCCGGCTTCAACATTTTTTGAAGACCCCAGTTCAAGAAAGATCAATCCGCATTCAGCTGCATGGTGAGAAGAGATACAACAAAGCAGCGTCCAGCAAATGATGGTTTTTGTGGTCCAGTATAAATATTGATCACACGAAAGATATAACCACATATGAAATATTTACTAGTCTATTGTCTACAATAAACTCAATCTGAGTATGCATAATTAAGATAAAAGCTTTGCTTAGGATAAAAAATGACATCAATTAGGCCCATGGATGAATAGAAAAGCTTGATTTCTCATAACTATCAAATTATTTTGAGCCTTGCCTTGACAGTGGGCATTTTAAGATAGTCCCACATATTTGTTTGAATTTGTTTTGCCTATTATACTTTTCATTCATTTCTGAAGAGTGAAATTTTGCCCTCCTTGGATCTGCTGTTGGACATAAGATTGACATGAACAAGAAGGCCTTAACATACCTGACAGAACACAAGGAAAAAAGAACAAGAGTAATCACTTTGTCTGGTTCACTGCCTTTATTAAAGTTGATTTTCAAACTCTTTTCTATACATTTAGATGGTTGAGAGCAGAGGGGAGGGTGCATAAGGAAGATATGCTAAAATATATAAAAATATATATATCATATCCATCAGTATCATCATTACAGTCACCATGATAAATATCATCACTATCATAGCCATCAGTAACACCATACATTATTACATCATCTATGTAATTTAATCTGCTACAGCACATATGCTAAATGAGGACTCCTACCTGAATTATTGCATTTATACGCTTTTGAAATTATGAAAATAGGAATTTTCTTCTTCTACTACTTTTTTAATACACTGTATAGTACAATGTAAGGTGACGTTTGTTTTTGTATTGGCATACTATCTTTTGATCATAGCAGGGAAGTTGTGGTGAATGTTTATGTATAACTTTTTTTTGTCTAAACTGTGTTTATTTAAACTAAAAACTAAGTGTGTGTAGGAAGTGTCTTTCTACTTTATTGTCAGTTAACTTGAGTTATACAATGCAAGCAGAAATTACTGTGAATAGCTGTACAGATGAGTTTGTGCCGCAACAATTGTGTGTTTTTTTTTCTCCCCCTGTGAGTTAATTATGACAGCAAACATACACATCACTTTCACGCTCCTGTACATGTAAGATGCTTTTATGTCATCTAAATGGTTTGTGCACTTAAGAACATGACAAGAGAAGAGGAAAGACATAAACAACTCAGACCTTTTGATAGCAGCCTTTCAGCCTAATGTAACTCACATATATTATGATGTCGAATGTTAGACGTAAACAGATTTAAATATCAGAACTGTTTGTGTTTGGAAATATGTGAAAGGTTATAGATTTTTGATATTATTTGACAGGATAAAGATATCTTCCTTATTCTACACCAAAAAATATTTCAGTCCATTTTCAGTCCTTGTCATTCTCTATCCTTAGCCATGTCATGCTTGTATGTTCTGATTCTAAAAAAAAGTATAGAGACTTAGGTTGTTAGATCAATAATTTACAGTGTATTTTTGCTGAAAGGCATGGATAACAACAGAGAATCAACCAAAATATACCGGTTTGATTCTGGATGAAAAACTGACTCAGGTCTTTATCTCAACATATTTTTTTTTTCCCTCTTGGCACATACTTATGTTAAATGCACTTTGCTTGTTTTCAACCCAAAACTGGTCAAAATCTATACTTTCAGCTGATGTCTCCAAGCCCACAAATGCTCATCAAAGGTCAACCTTCGGTAGAGCACAGACTCATGCCTAATCTCAATCATTATGAATCACCAGCTACCTTTGATTGTGTTTCTTTGGCGAAGGCATGCTGAACATTCTCAGAGCAAACGCTTTACTTTCCTTTCACCAACTCCTTAACTCTGAAATAAAATAAAAGCATAGAACTCAGATAGTCCAGAAACAATATCGATACAGAAAATTATTTTTTCAGGACTTTTAAGCAAAATAAACTGCAAGAATGCATAAATATTGAAACTCTTTGTCAATATTTGTACAAACTGGAAAAAGTATTAGATTAAACTGCATTTAGAGAGTTTGGGCGGTTATGCAATGCAGAGCAGTTTTTTTTTTCTTTTTTAAAAATGTTCTAATTACATTTTATATGCAGTATTGTAGCAACTTCATGCATATACCAAATATAGTTAGGCTCCATATAAAGCCTTGATCAAACATTACATAGGTTGATGCACTACACATGGAAGCAGGCCAAAAAATAAACCCTAAACAAGACAAACAAAGATTAAAAAAAAGCACAGACTGCTGTGTCTCCCCATCGCACATCAAACCAGAAAAGTCTGTGAACCAGTCAACAATATTCTTATTTTAATTTGGTTTTAATTTCTCCTTGCCAGCAGCACCACTCCCAGCAAAATGGCTCCTGCAGCGATAATGGCACCACCAATAAGAAAGGGCTTCAGGTGTTCCAAAGAGTCTGTACCAGAGGCCTTGTCACCTGCTGCTGACTCAGCTTCTGCTGCTCCATCTTGAGACGGAGGGGGGTTCTCGGGCTCAGGGGCATGATCAGCCTTGCGTGGTGCCGCTGGCTCCTTCTTCTCTGCTTTGGATGCTGCCTTGGGTGCTGCTGCCCCTGCCTTGGCTTTGGCTTCCATGGATTCGGGGACACAGGTGTGGTGTGGTCTGGTCACGAAGAGTCTTTATAAGGTCAGCTTTGTGCTGCTTCACTGGCGAAAAACAGCAAACAGACAAATTATCCTTTCTAATTAGCCTCCCACCATCATGTCATGTGCTCTGATGTGAGTGGTTAGAATGAAATATGTATGAGGCCCTGATAGCCATGTGTGAGCCTGGAATGTGACCTTGGGAAAAAATGGCATTGATGGGAGTCCATTGTCTATAGGAACATGAAAATGTTTATTTTGGTCACAGCTGTGTAACATAACCACCCACTGAAAAAGTGATCACATTCACAGCATCTTCCTGTGTGAAGCTTTTTTTCTTCGGTTAAATTCAGCAATCAAGTAATTTGGTAATGAAGGCAGGAGTAATAGTGCTAAAAGCCGTACACCTTATTGGATCCTTGTTCTGTTAACCCTGACATGAGCAAAGCCAGATGCAAAATAAAAAGTATTTGGTATATTTCTCTGCCTTGCCCTCGGCCTGACTGTAAAACCTAATGAGTCATATGTGCTATAAATGGATACCAAGATGGAGGAGAGAATGCATCGATGGAGGAAGAAATGAAGGAAATAGCAAATGAGGTGAAATCAAGAGAAACAAATCAGGTTGAGAGAGGTTGCATCACTGCAGTTTGAATGTCACAAAATGTAGGCTGGAATCATCCTAACAAAAAATGGCTTCTGTTTTGAATCTTGCTGTGATATGGTTTAAGAGGAAATGGTTGTTGCTTACCTTTCAAACAGTTGGGTTGAGATTAGAAGAATAAATGGATGGATGAAAAGGCAGAGCTCTGGAAGTTAAGATGTCCTTAACATAGGAAAATGAGCGGCACCAGAGAGATGGAGGACACTGAAAGCAAGAGGGAGGGGAATGAGAGGAGAGCTGGATAGACTGGGATGTACCATGTGGTTGTTTAAAAAAGGGGGGGATTGTAACGTGGTTTATTTCTCAAAAACTTTAAGGCAATATTGAGCATTATTTCAGCCTATCAAACTCGTGAATCTACAGCTGTCACATAGTATATCATCACATATAACATCACCATATTTAACATAAGAAAAAAATAAAAGAAGTGAAATCTTTAAGGTATTGAAAATTAAATATTAGATAGATAGATAGATAGATAGATAGATAGATAGATAGATAGATAGATACTGCAGGGCTAATGTTAAAAAAACAAAAATGCTGCATATTTTATTGTGTAAATATATAAATATTCTCAGGGTTCAGGCACAGGATTTTCCTGGTGCAACAAATTTAGATCTGAATGGTATTATTCTTCAATTTGTTTGCAATAATTATGTTGTTTTTTTTTTCATATTTCTATCTTCCTCCATGCAGCATATCTGTCTATATTCTTAATTAGAGCCTTTTTACACAAATATAAACGCACAATTTAAACAAAACAGACCCAGATAACTTTGCTCGTATTATTGGGAGTATATTTTTTAATTTAATTCACAGCTGTATATATTTATTACTTTTTAGTTGAATTTTTGTTATTGTTGATGTTTTAATGTGTATGTTTGCGTGTTCCACTTGCCTATGACGTTGCTGCTTTTGAGAAACGAATCATTCTATTCTAATCTATTCACACAATTTCGTGAATATTAAAATCTGTTGTCCTCACAAATCAGATGTAACAATCGAGATGGGGCACATCAGGCTCAATAATATGAGATTCAACACTCACAAAATGTTTTACTAGACTTTTGATCTTTAGTAATTTATAGTAATTCCCAAACACAAAGTATAGTATATGGCTATTGAGGATTTCGCATCCCTTTTTTTCTAAAAACGTGGAGTTTTGTGAATTGATTGTCACTTCACTGTTGATTTTATGTCACCATTGTTTACCTGCATCGCTATGTTGTCACTGTGGTAACGACAAACGCTGAAAAACACTGCTATAGGTCCTGAGCATGCGCAGAACTTAAAAAAGGGGGTCGTTCCAGTCGGCTTACTATTTCTTTAAACAATTTATTGTCACATTTTTAATCATAGCCTTCAGGAAAAACCGCATTCTCTGACAGAGGAACAAAAACAACAGACGCTGTTGGATCTCCCTTGGGTTTTTCTGGATGACATCACAGAGGGGAGAGGCAACCTCTCAACACACACTACTCTGTTTGAACCAGTTACCGAGCCCTGGGATCCACAAACCACTGGTGTCGCCATTTCTCCGCAAGATTCCCAAAGTGTCCACAGTGTACCATTTATAAAGCTAAATGTAAACGAGCCATTTACGGCGTTTGCGCAGCTCTCCGTAGACGGAGAATAACAAGTTAGTACGTATATTTCGGTGGGAAATTTCTCAGGGGATGGGCTTGATTGTCGGAATAAGACTGCCTCCGTTTAGTCCGTGACAGGATTCGGGAGTTGTCCGGCTGATGGCACACTCAAGCTACTAAACTACACCATAAAACCCCGGAGAAGAGCTCGTCCTGGTCGTGAAAAACGCAAGGAATTTTCTATCTCCCATCAAGTAAGAATCATCATGCCGAGCTCTGACTAAAGGGAATGGAAAATGATCCACGCTGCTCCGTGAAGAGCCGCAGCCGAAGACGTGTTGCAAATCTGGCGGAGGACCGAGCTGTCAGTTCCGAGCGCTTTCGGCACTGTCTTGTAATTAATTACGCTGCTGGATGGTATGTGTCGGGTCTACCTGACACCCGGTAGCTAACCGAGGAGGCTCCGGGGCTTTGATGTGGTGGGGGTCCATTCATGTGTCTGCAATGACGTCTGCATGGTTATTTTATATCAAACGGTGAGACATTTCAAAATTCATCCGCCCGACCGGTGATCCGGTGTCGGGAAGAGCAGGACTGTCGGAAGGATATGGGAAAGAGAGCGGAACCGATGCAGTGGGTCTCGGTTAGGCATCGTCAAAACACAGGTGAGCAGCAGTAACAAGATGACGATACTGACTATTGTTGCACTCCCCCCCAGCTATGTATACACACATGGCAGCAAGCAGTGTGACCCATCTTTCAAACCGAGTTTCATGGCTGTTTGTGACACATTTCTGTGCACTTCTCCATGCCCCGCTGAATAGATCACAATGGGCACCGTTTCACCGAGATCGACTTGTTGGAGTTACACATAAAAATGTTGCTGCCCCCCCAGAACTGCCATAACTGAAGCGCATTCTTTTATTGTAGAAGTTGTATAAGATACTGATACATCCGCATAAACACCGCCCCCCCAACAGTAAAACTTCAGCCACTCTTAAAAGTCTTTCCAGAACAGAGATCCCACCTTTTTGCAATTCCCATAAAGAATTTGTGCTCATTTCCTTGACAGCACTTACGTTGTTCGTGTCTGTTATGCAGTGTAGGAGCATAAAGGATCATAGATCAGTTTATTTCAGAGATACACCAATCAATCAGCCAATTTTCCTTTGATCAGTTCCGACTGGTGATTGGCAGGTCAAATTCTGAAAAATCGTATGAGTTTTTCCTTTACATTAGATGCATCAAAACACGTCATGCAGTTTGATGCACTTTGTGAGCTTCATAAAGATGAGATATAAGTTAGGGATATTTACTTTGAGGCATAAATGTGAATAATTTTGTAAATTCGTAGTTTCCTCTTGAAATCAAATGTACTACCTCCCTCAAGGAACCTGTAGCCCACTTTATTTTAAAGTGTTATAGTTAAAATAAAAAAATGCGTAATCAACAGGTTCCAAAGGAAACTGGTATGGCTAGATGCTTGATCGTTTATTTCTAATTAATCCTGTTAACTCTCCTTATCAATCTGCTCCTTAAATTCACTGATGTGCAGAGAGGTTTCGTTATATTTTTGGTTGTGAAACCATTTATTTGAAATGGATTACCAAAGATTCTCTTTGTGTATGCAGGCATCCAAATAGGACTGCACACATCCAGCACACAATTTATATTGTATTAGTGTTGGGGATGGAAACATAGAAACTGACAAAGCAAGAATTTGTGAGGGTTTTTCAGATATCACTTCCTCTTGTGCTGGAAATCAGTTCCCACTTTTCAACAGTAACTCATTAAAAGTGACGAACCATGGCTTTCACAGCTAAGTTGTCTCTACCTAAATGGCATAATTCCTGAGCAATGCCAATACCACCACCAAGGCAGGCATGTCGCAGTTGGAGCTGATGACTTTTTAAGCTCCAACTAAAGCAACCTTCTTAAGTTTATTAAGTTATACACACAATTTATAGCAGATGTGTGATAAGCTATCAGCACAATCACTCGTCCAATGCACTGATAACACAATACACCTAAACGGACCCCCCAGAGTTTCTCTTAAAGACATTTTACCTAAATATATCCGTTATCACTGCCTAGCAGATAAAGTCAGAAGTCATGAATGTAAAACAATATAAATAACATATAGAATACAAGCCTTCAATACCAATGCTGTGTATGTTTATTGGGAGAAAATAGGAACAACCAGGTTCGGTAAAACAGGCTACACCTATGTTATAAAATGATGGTAGCACTAATGGCAAAGAAAAAAAAAAATCATAATCTGTTCATGTATCATAGTCAGTTGAAACCAAATTCACTTTATTAGGATGGATTTGACAACATCTGTCTTTGTGTTCTCAAAAGTGTCATTATAATCTTGATCTTCTGCTTTATGCAGCTTTAGTTAAATGGCTTAATCTCAAAGCTTTTCTAGTTCCACGTAGCCCTCTTGGACCACCCTTTTTACTCCTAGCAGCACAACCCCATTAGCAAAACCGAATATGGGCCTGTTCGCTAAGTTCAGCATTTCCAGTTACTGACCTGAAAATGGATAACATATCAGGATTAATGAAACTTCACCTATTATGTAGCCTGGCCATTGCCTTCCTATGCAATTCTGCTTAATTCTCATCTCCCTTCAGTGCTCCGTCTGGGCTTTCCCCCATTGACCTGGATTTCTCCGGTAGAATTTCAACCAGGCCAATCAGCAAACGGAAGAAGAAAATGTGATGATGACGTTGATTTCTGCGCTGTTTTAGAATTGTAGGCTGCCTGTAGTTTGGCAATGGCAGCGGAGAAAGTAAACAAAGCCATTCAGTCCGTGTCAGCCACGCTTCCAAATATTGAATTAACATTAACAGCCATCCCGATTGGCTTGACACTTTTCTCTTCGCAGACTCCACGTCTCCAGCAAGCAGTTGTTTCTCAACAGCCGAGGGTCCAGATCCTTTGTACTAAGCGAAGCGTGGAACAAGAAGCTGGTTTTTACCAAGTCAAGTTTATTTGTATAGCACATTTCAGCAGCAAGGCAGTTCAAAGTGCTTCACATCATAAAAAAACATCAATCAATTATACAGCAAATCATCAAAGTCATCAAAACCAGACTAACTATTATGCAAACTTATTTTAACACACCTTTTTATGGTGTAGCTGTCTTGAAAATGGGAAAAGTTATAACCTGCAATAATTTGCACCTGATTGGATTCTTCCACCAATGCCAGCGCTATCTCAGATTTAAAAAAAAAAAAAAAAAAAAAAAAAAAAAAAAAAAAAAAAAAAAAAAAAAAAAATCATCACTGGCTCAGCTAGAATGCTTTCAACCAGTAAAGAAAATGCCCACTGACTGTTGGAGATGGACTGTCACAGTATTCTGTTGTATTCATTGCAATTATTACAAAGGTCACAATAAAAAAGTATTTTTAAATCATTACTATCCTTTGGGCTATATACCCATCACTGCATAGAGTAAGAACCCCATTAAAAGAACCACCGGTCTACAAATCCACTCAGTTATAGGCAAAAATGTAACTTCACTCCAACTGTAGTTGCATATGATCATATGTTGAACAGAAAAAGTAACAATTCCAATTATTTTCAGTTTTGGGGTTCCCAAACAGTGCAATATGGTTCATTGTTAATATCACTGGACGACAAATTCTTATCAAAATATGTTTGCTGATCAGAATATCAGTCACACTGCTATTGAATTTGATCCGGAAGGTATTTTCACAGAGAGGAACATAAGTAGGTCATTTTATACAGTTATAAGACCCATCATTTATTTACAATTTTATAGAAAATTGTGACTTAAAACCTTTAACTTAATTTTTGTACCTACTTAGGGCTTCCTCTGAATACCTTGAAAGCCCTGATGTCTCGCCACTGCCCATTAATTTAATTTAATCTGATTTAACAGGACCCAAGCAAGGGTTTTTGTCTTCTCAGCTAATTATAAACTCATCCTGTCCTGAAGATGAGGCAGTAAATCAGTGGTTGAAGTGGTGCTTTTCCAGTGTTTGCTGTCTTGACAAATGCAAAGAAATCATGGCTCATTTATTCCTTTTGAGAGCTTCCGCCCCTCAGCAGGTGTATAATTGAGTGTATAAAGTCGTGTTTCATCCGTAGAGCAGGGATTATTAATTTTTTAGATCAATAAGTAGGTCAGTAGGCACAGGTGTAATGCTACTAAATATATGACTGTTACATCAAAGCTGACTGGTTAAGCTGTAACTAACCAGGCTGCAGTCAGTGCTTTAAATGGAAGTCATTTGAAATTTCTGTTTAATTGTAAACTAAAATATAAAGCTCAATGCTGGTTTTTCCTTCAGTCATCATCATCATTGCTTTCCAGGTTTTCTTGCAGGATTTTGCATTTCTGTCCTTTTTGTCTTCTTTTACTTTATATGGCTCTGTTTGGAGAATATCTTAGGCCACGTGTGTGATGCTGGAACAATTCAAGGTCCATAATATATGTCTGTCTTTCATAAAACACCAAGTATAAAAGCAGTATTCAAACTCGAGGCTTTATTCGTCAAATTCAGGGTATAATTACTGAATCAGAAGTAGGAAAAAAAAATCTGTTGTTTCTTATTAGAAAGTTGTTAAATATTTTGTTTTGCTACTGGAATATCAATATATTGATATTGATATATATTGATGTTCTTGTGAGTTGAAGTAGTTTCCCTATATGGCCCAGGAATTAAGTACTGTATGCAAGACTAACTCGGCTTTATCATTTACTAATGAAAATAACACTAGGTTTTCTCTACTAAATGAGATAAACAGATGGTGTCATTAGCTCTCTGCCAAAATGTTTTTGGGGAAAGAAATGCTATCGGCAATCACATGATGTCATTGATCTTGAATAAAATTCCTGTGTGATGTGGCCAATCTTGAACAATACCACTGACTTTCTTTTATTAGTCTCAGCAAGAAAACATATTTCTGTTAGATTAAAAAAAAAAAAAAAAAAATCTTTTTCTTAAAAATATGATTTATGTTTTTTGAATAAAGTTGAAAGATGTGAAACAATGCTTTTAAGTCCGTTTCTGTAGTCAGCGAGGAAGCGTTAGGCTCTTAAAATTAAATAAGGTCCCTCAGCCATCTACAAAGTCTCTCAAATGCATACATGTTTAAGTTTTTTCCAGATATATTGTGATATTTTTTTTGTGCAGTTCAATTGAAAAACAAACACATTTTTTTGAGGGAATTAAAGAAAAAAAAAAACACTTCAATAATCTGGGTGCAAAACTTTGCTCACCCTTAAACTAATACTGAATAAATATTACCCAATTGCTAACATTTGCTTGTGACATATGTAATGCGCCAGTTTGATGCTATGAAACTTACCAGAAATTGCCTGCGCTGTAAACAACAGTCTCCCAGTGCGAAGAGAGAAGTGCCAAGCAGAACGAGATGACTGTTAATGTTAACTCAATATTTGGAAGCGTAGCCAACATGGACTGAATGGCTTCATGGCAGCCGTTGCCAAACTACAGGCAGACCACAATTCTAAAACAGCACAGAAAATTGACGTCATCATTTACAACTTCTCCTTCTGTTTGTTGATTGGCCCGGTTGAAATTCTACCAAAGGAATCTAGGTCAATGGGAGACAGCCCAGATTGTGCTGTGAAGTGAGATTCAAATCGTGCGAAATGATGCAGGAAGACAATGGCCAGGCTACTGTTTTGGAGGAGTCTGGACAATAATTTCCTACTATCGTAAAAATTCTCGAATTCTATCAGATAGTGACAACATCCACAGCCCTCTTTAGGTGATTCACTAGATTTTCTATCAAATCTAGTTCTGTACTCTGACTTGACCCTCTTAAAACTTAAATTTTCTTCCTCTAAAGAACTTAATTTGATGATTTATGTTAATTGTAAAGTCTGTCCTCATATTTCCAACAGACACCAGAAGGTCAGGGGTCAAAATGGTTGGATATTTAGAATGGTTCACATTTTAAATCACCTTGACAATAACTTCAGATCCATCCAAAGAAAAGTGGGAACTGTACTTTATAGTTATATGCAGTGCTGTGTTTGTCAAAAATATATGAGCTACAATGTATACTGTGTGCATATATAATAAATAAGTTAAAATGTAGTTTACCATCATCAGTATGTGAATGTGTGTATAAATGGGTAAATGACTGATTGTACTGTGAAGCACTTTGGAGTCCTTGGACTTGACAAAGTGCAGATCACTTACCTCTACTATGTACCATATATTTTCGAATTATGGTTCAAAATTTTCATTATGCTTGCTTCAAACAATTTCTCTGGCAAGAGGTTTTGTGGGATATTCACCAGACCTGCTCATATTCTTTGGAAGACAAAGTTTTTATCCTAATCAGACATATGGAATTTCAGTAGATTGTGGTCACGTGTAGAACACAGCGGAAGTTGTTTCTGCAGTTTCTTCACTGATGACTTTGGCAGCCTGCCTGACCAGATTTTGTCACTGTGTTTCCATATTTTCTTTAACTTATGACTCAGTTCCCTGGATCATGGTACATCTATAGATAATGCTGTGGATCTTTTTTAACCTCTTTTCGTGACTAATACCTTCGGACAATAAAATAATTTTTACCCCTTTTGTAACATCGTTGCTGCCTATGGCTTTAGTTAAAGAATGCAAATGTCAGGAAAATCCTACTTGGACAGTTCATCACATCCATTTTTTTAATTCTCAAAAACCTAAAATTTTGATAGAGACATGTTCTCTTTTGAGAGACACTTTACATGCAAACTGTATTTGATGTTGTTCTTATAATGACCTGAATTAACCTATTTTTGAAGTCTGCAGTAAGCTACAGGAGTAGGGTAACAATAATCAGTGATCGTGTATCTCAGACAAGAAATACACATTCACAAGCGATTACAAGCGCTATTAAAATGTTCACATTTGCTTTAGTTAATGATTATCTGTTATGTCCTGTGAATTTGCATTTCTGTACCATTTTACTTTTATGTCTTTTGAAGATAATGCCTGGATAGGACTCTGGAAAGGAGACATGCAGTAGTTATCAATGTCAAGGTATGTCAGTGTTTTAAAAAGTTATGGTTTCAAATATGATATAGTGTCTTTACATACCATACCTTTTGGTTTAAAGTTTTAAGATTTTATTTAAATGCCTCAGAAAGTACTCAGTTTTTTTAAAAGGTAGTCTAGCTGGCTTTCT
Source organism: Anableps anableps (assembly GCA_014839685.1). NCBI lineage: Eukaryota > Metazoa > Chordata > Actinopteri > Cyprinodontiformes > Anablepidae > Anableps > Anableps anableps. The sequence goes on from CM026067.1 coordinate 19,703,117, forward strand.
CCCCCACCTGTTGTTGCTTACATCAGTCAGCTGGCTGAGAGCAGGCTACTGCAATTTTCCCGCACTTTAAAGAAAGCTTTATTTGACAGTCTGGAAAGTTTTCTAGTCACAAAAACCACGGACAGTCATAGTGTGGAAACCAAAGGAGCATCACTCATCACTTTAATTATCAAAACTCTGTTTTAAAAGTGGTATTGGAAGGTTTCGAGTTGTATGTTACTTTAGCAGCTGACTGCAGGCTCCAACCAGAGCAGATAACCCTACTAATTAACCAGATAATGCAGTATCAACTTGTTTACTTCTCTTCCTGTATAAAGAGCAAAAAGTTTAAAAAATTGTACAAAAAGTCCTTGGAAATACCTAAAATTAGTGGCTGTTTATTTTATTTTTCACTTAAATCTGTGTATCAAATGAAAATAAATAAACAAATGGATAAGATTCAATCAATATGTTTTAATTGGAGAAAATAGATGTTTTTTGGGCAAATACCATGCAATATCCTATGCCAACCCATGCCTACTGCAAACAAGTTATTGGACACTGTTTTTAGTGACAATGCACTGATACCCTGTTTTCAAACTGGTGTCTTTAAGTTGTGTGTCTATGTATCACAAGCTGTAAGTTGCAAAAATCAGTGAACACCTGCATTGAAAAATATCAATACGGTATGAAAAATTCAGCACACTGCTGAAAACCTGTGGCTGCAGTCAAGCGTTGCATGGAAGGAAAAAAAAGCAGCTTTTTTTTTTTTTTTTCTTGGTATTTGACCAGATAAAATCACAAATAAAGCCCTACATGTTTGTGGGCAGCGAATCACAGACAGGATGGCAGACCACATATGTTACCATCCCGACACGCACACGAATACACGCAAATGCAACATTCATGCATGCACATGCAATATCTGCTGCGCATACTATCACATCGACTGAAGGAAGAGAAAATGGAGTGGGAAGAGGTGAAAGGGATTGAGTGGGTGGTAGTGGGAGAAAAAGATGGAGAAAGAGGCAGAGGGAGAGTAGGAGTGAGTGGCACATGGCTTTCAGGCTAAAAAAAGATGAGCAGCACGCAACCAAAACCCGAATCTGGATTAGCTAGATAAGGAAGAGGAGGGGGTCGGGGGAAGGCTAGAGGGGGGAAATGTAGGTTTCCTCTGCACCAAAAATGGTGCAGATGCACATGCTCACTTTCATACTCATAAATGTCCTCTAAAATATTGAATACTGAATGAGTGTGTGGGTAGGAGCGAGCGTGAGGATGGGAAGAAGGAAGATGCGAAAGAAAGAGGGTGAGATGTAGATAGGAGAGGGTGAGATTCTTTAGGATGGACAGAAAGCTGCTGTAGTGTGACACAATGGGGAGGGATGGGATAATTAGAGACGGCAGCAAGAAGAAGAGGGAACAGTGTGACAAATGCCGGAGAGAATCTTGATCTGAGCAGTGTGAAACTCTGACCCAGGCACAAAAGAGACAGACTGGAGCAGATGGATGGATGGCAGCGAGCAGAGGAGGTAGAGATTTGGGACAGCTCTGCGCTCTCATAGTCATGCCAAACCAACATAACTTCAGCTTTTTCTGCAGAGATTCTTAGTGGCCTGTCTGCCCGGCACTCAACAACATGCCAGGCCATTTTCAGCCTGCCTTTACTGTCTCGAGCTGATATTTGAGTTGTCATGTACCTTTCTATTAATTATAACAATAAGACAAGCTGGTTGCAATACTGGGAAACAGCTTCTCTTGAAAGAATGTATTTTGAGATGCGCCAGTCAATCAGCTAGAGATCAGAATTGGGTAATTTTCTCTGATTGTTGACCATCAGGTCAAATACTGAGGAATCAAAAGTTGGTTTTCCTCTTTCATCAACCGGGAGGATTTACTTTGATGCATCAATGGAAATGCATAAAAACCTTTTGGGAAATGCTTTGGTGCATCAATGGAGATAATCTTGTGATCCTTTCATTTTCTACTGGATTTAAAACTGCCTAAACTTTTATGTGTTACAGCCCTTGATGTAAAAGTTTGAAATTGGCAGATCAGAACTAAAACACACACACACACACACATACACACAAATGGAAATCTATATCAGATCAGTTATTCTCTAGTTATCTTAAATTATATGTAGTCAGTCCCTATTTATTTAAGACATGTTTGTTTCAAGACATTGTAAGCTATTCCATAAGATGGATAGTGGGTTGTAAAGATGGTTTTTGTTTGAGCAGTTTGGAAAAGCAAAGCTGAATCGCTTTGAAAAAAAGGAATATTCAAGTGTTTCTTTGTTTCTGTTTGTGTGTCATTTATACCTGACAACTTGAAAGAGTTGCCTGTTTGTGATTTATTAAAGGAACATGCATAAATTGTATCCACAATACCCACCAGCAGAATTTAGTTTTCAACCTGTGGGGAAAGCGTATATGGTTATGAACAGAATTTCTCTCTCCATGTGATACTTGGCTTCCAGTGATTGTGTAAAAGGCTAAGTCAAAGAAAGTATCTTTTGACTATTTAGCACCCAGTTCTGTTAGCATTAGCTCTGCTTTTCTGGATCTTATCATGATTTTTGCATTTACTTGAAGTGGCACAGAGATGTACTGAGCTATTCACTTCAAGTTGCTACTTGTTCCACATTGTTTTTGCAAGGAACTAATTATGTTGTTCTGTAAGTGTCTCATGTAAGTATTTAGGTTTTGTATGAAGTAAACAAATGCATGCATACATACAGTGAAGGAAACAAGTCCTGAATTTGATAAAGTAAAGATATCCCTAATGGTCCTAGTGACATGAGATTCACACCATGTATCTGCAACAGCCCAGCCAAGTAATCTACACATGCAGAGAAATCAAAGCAAATTCGCCACATATTGTGTAATAAAGTGGAATGACCCCAGGGAATACATGGTGAAAACATGAATAAAATAGAGTCCAAGTAGACATTAAAAGCCACAAAAATATCTAAAATCCGTCTACATTTAGAAACCATTTCTGCCTCATTCTGCTTAATTTAGGCCTGTTTAATTCTAACTGATGGCTTATGAAAAGGTTTCTCATTAACAAAGTACCCAACAAGACATATGTCATAGCATGACATGTTGTTTAAAAGAAGACCCTCTCAACTTTATTGTTGTCAAATGTACTGGTGGCATTAGTTGCAGATGCACTTCTAAATGTTCCAGTGAGCATATCCTGTTCAGACCATAATACAGAAATGGAAAACCTTATTTTAATATAAACTGGCTTGACCTGGTGTTCCTCCCAGGATTTCAAATGATTTATCAAAAATGTTGTCCAAAAGCCAAGAACCACTCGGGGAACCTCAGAAAAACCTAGAGCTGGCAGCAACACTTTAACCATGAAAACAGTAAGTATGCACACTCATTTCAAAAGACTCCAGTGCTGAAAAAGCATTTTAAAGTTCATTTAAAGCTTGCTGTAAAATTTTTGAACAGGCCAATTTGATACTAGTCTAGTCAGATGAAACTAAAGTTAAACTTAGATTTTTGACCTAACATATTTTTTTTTTCAGCATATGGTAAAAGGACACTTCCCATAATTAAAGGATAAATTAAGAAATTTATAGAGACATTAAGAATCTGAAGATGAAACAAGGGTGGATTTTTTTTTTTTTTTCCCCAGCAAAAAATGATCCCAAACAGAGAGCCAATATCGAAAGACAATAAATCCAATTAAAGAGCTAAGGAATTAACAGATATCAGATACCATGTTCATGCTACACTCTGTGGTAAGAGACCATGAGCCTAGCAGGTAACTGAAGCGAGAGTTCACTCCTCTTTATGGGCTCAACACACGGGAGGTGACGTTATTTCCTCTCTCTTCATTTCCTTGTGCAGTGAGGCGACAGTCACTTGCCCTCCTCCAGCAAAACAACATTCATGCAAGTGAAATTTTGAGCTTGTAAACGTGCACACGCGGGCCAGTGACACGACACAAGAAAGTTGAAAAAATGTTAAACTTTTGTGGCTGTTGTCGCTACCGAGTCCTGTGTGTTGGTATCACTCCAAGTGGCTGAAAATGGACACTTTTCGCTACCGTTTATCACTTCCCACATGTCGAGCCCATTCTAAGGAAACGAGAAGGAGAGGAGTAACTGGATGCACCGTAGTGAAACTTTTTGTCTTCCAGTCTCTTTGGTAGACAGAGAGAAAGACATGATGAAAACCAACAAGCATGCAACTGGAAATTATCAAGCTCATTTCAATTAATCATGCAATTAATTGATTTATTGCTTATCGTGAGAGGCCTATATAGCATTTTTATAACTGAAGGTAACGTGGTTACTTGATTGTGCTATAAAATGCCACTATGTGCTTGGAAAATATAAAATACCGCCTCTTTAGGTAATTTAAAACATTTGAAATAAGTGTACAACACTTATTTCCTGTATCATTTACACATAGTTTATGGACTTTTTTGATTGGATTTCTTTGCGAATGTGTGGATGATACCGACATCTGTGATGAGCTTCATGTCCAAAGGCCAATTAGAATTTTTTTTTTTTGTTTTTTTTGCTGTAGATATGAATTTGTTTTCCTTTTACAAGAATAAAAGTGAAGTTTATTTGTATAGCACATTTCAGCAACAAGGCAGTTCAAAGTGCTTTACATCATGAAAATATAAAAACAACATTAACCCATCAAATGATCGCTGGTTGTGAAACCAGTAAAATGCCTTCATCTGAGGGGCTCATGGACCTAAGAAAGGTATTTTTTGCTTGTTTGTTTGCAAAAACTATTCCAAAACACATACTTCAGTTATAGATACTTGTAAGTACTTTTTCAGTACTTTTCTTTGAAGTGTGTTATTAGCCCAGTTATGGCCAAATTTACATGTTTGGTTTGAAGATCGTAAGCATCAAAAATCAAACAAAAGAAACAACAAATTCTGGTAAGTTATGAGTCAGTTTAAAACTAACTGCAAAAAAAAAAAACCACATGCTTAATGTTGAATGGACTCATCCATTGGTTAAACCACAGGTGTGTGTGGAGACCCAGTTTGGCAGTGAAATGTCAAAATATCTGCGTGACAGAGCTATCAATTTGTAACATTTACTCACATTTTTAAAAAACATTTTTAAAAGAAATAATTAGTTTTAAGAGGTTATTAAGGCATTTAGAAGTTTTCAGAAATGTATATTTGGGTGTTACATTGTGATTAGTATGGAAATTATAATGCAAAGCTTAATAACTGAGAATTAATCAACAGGCATATGATTTGAGGTGAGAAGATTATAGAACTCTTCTGTTTTATTTATTTGATCTTTAGCGTCTTTAAAAGTACAGAATCATGTTTCTCTGTTGTGATAGTGGATTTGTATTTCTCAGCTGTTTGTTTGTTTTCAAACCAGTTTGTAAGATCTGTGTGTTTGGAAATGCTTGATGGACAGCTTGGGTGTTTACTTGCCGCGCATATTGAGATGATAGATGAGCAGGTTACACAGGTAGGAGATGTGGTAAAAATAATGAGGCTGTGAGCAGCAGTCTGTGTGCCACAGCTTGTTCTTGATGCCGCTGTTGCTGCAGCAGACTCGCTGTGAGTGAGATGGAGGAGTGGGAAACTAAAACACCAGCTGCTAGTCATACCAGATCAACCTACTTTGTGCAAAACAAGGAATGGAAACTAGTGCTGACTTCTAGTTTTAGATCCAGATCTGGTGTCGTTGGCTCCTTCTGCGCTGTGGTTTATTGATTTATTGACCTTGTTCTGTGTAGATATTTGAACATTGAGACCAGGTGAGTCCAAACCTTTGCCTTGCAGCAAAGACAATTATATATTTATTGTTTAAATCAAGCAGCTAAGAGATTTATATAGTCGTTGTTTAAATTAGAACTTAGTAGATTTTTTTTTTTTTGCTTGATGTTTAAATACTACCATCTTCCAAACAGTCTAGATATACCACAACATACCTTTTCCTTGTTTATCTCTATCAGAGACAAAGCCATCGGGAAATACTGGGAGCCCTGGCATTGTTTTTACTTCATTGTTACATAGTCACGTGGGGCTCAGCCTGGCACACAGTAGTACACTGTGTGTGGGGTACAAAACATTTGCTCACGTGCAGCAATATATCCTAACCTTTTCAAAAACACATATGTCATTTGGTTGCAGATGGAGGCACTCAGGAGGGGGGTTTTAGTTTGGATGACTCATCCTGAATGCATATCATAGCAGAGTCAAGAGCAGCGGTTTAGAATGGAAGTGTCTGCTTAGTAGAGCTACCATAGAGGGTCAGGTTCTGGACATTTAGATTTGGGTTTTATGCACACAGAAAAATGTGTCCTAGCTTTAGGCATGGGAAAAGGTTTTATTCACTGCTTGAGAAGGAGAGTTCTTAATACAAAGTGAAACTTCAACTCATTATTAATATTGGGAAGCTTCTTCCTCACTCCCACAGCATCAATAATGAATTGGTTTTTAATTTTCACAGAACAGTACTAAAGAGACTCATGGAGGAAAACTTCAGTTGTTTGTACAGAGAGTATGTGTATCACACCTTTGAGCACAGGAATACAGGATATCTGCTGAAATGTATTATCTTTCTTATTTAGTACTGAGGGAACGTCTTGTTCAGTGGAAAGGGGGCCAGGCTTGGAAGTGTGTTTGTGCATTTTCTGTTCACTTTTATTGATCAGTATCATCTTTCGAAAGATTTAGTGTTGGGTGCTATTTTTGAATGTATATATGTCTATGTATTTTACCATTGATCGCAATCCTTCAGATGTCACTGTGAGGTCAGGTTCTGTGGAGTTTTGTTTCTGTGTCTGCACTCAAAATATGCTATAATACATTTTTTAAGAATGGGGTTTAGGACGTAGAGCATTCATAAAGCAATACATGCATTGGTATTGAATAATTTAAATATTTTTCATGTCTGTATTTACATATCTTCATAGTAATTTCTTATTTTGTACAAATACATATTTCACAGCATTTACTTGGATCAATGAGCTGGAGTAACTTCTCTTCAAAAACATTTAATTTTGCGGTTTCTCTTATTACCTCTTATATCTTGGCTATTATTCTTGAACTGTTGACCAGATCCAGTTAAATAATTTGATTGGGTTTAAGATTCTTGGCTAATTGTTACTCTGGTGCTGGGTTACCACCTTTAAATTGTAAGATCAGTGGTAGACTCGCTGGCCAATCCACTGGTCAAAGTTTATTTGGTGAACTATGAACACCACGCCTCTGTAATGCTGATCAGGGTATGATTGTGAAGAAAACAAGCTATAAATATTTAATAGAAAGTGCTGTATAAGTGTGTGTGAATTGTAGAGGGGGGGAAAAACATTTTAAAACCTAATGTTAAACCACTATAAAGGAAGAATGCATTAAAGTACCTCACAAAAGTATTCCAACTCTAAGAGCATGGCTATGTTTTGTCACATTAGGACCAGAAACTTTAGTGTGTTTCAATGGGATTTCATATCATGGACCATAATAAAGGAGTGCATAACTGTTTAAAAGATACAGTTAAATAAAAGAAAAAGGGATACATAATTTTAGTTTAGTTTTTTTTTTTTTTTTTTTTTAACAAATAAAAATCTAAGTATGGTGTGCATTTGTGATCAGTTCCATTTACTCTGATGCCACTTAATAAAATCTAGTGCTACCAACTCCCTACAGAAGTCATTGAATTAGTAAATATTATCCACCTATGTGTAATTTAATCGCAGGATAAATCCAGCTGTTCTGTGAAGTCTTAAGATATTAATGAGACATTAGTGAGAAAACAGCACCATAAAGACTAAGGAACACACCAAACAGCTCATGAAGTAAAGTTGTAGAAGGGTTTACGGATGGTTAGGTCATGAAACAATTTCTAAATCTTTAAATATCTCATAGAACAGATGTCTCTTTAACTGACAGGTTGGAGAAAGAGAGCTTTAATACAGAAGGAAGGAGCCCCATGGTAACTTTGGAGGAGCTGCACAGATCCACAGTACAGGTGTAAGAACCAGTTGACAGGACAACTATTAATTGTGCACTGCAAAAATCAGTTCTTTTTAAGAAAGTGGAACATTGTGGTGGAAGAATTTTGCTCTGTGGGGGCTTTTTTTTCAGCAGGTCCATTCCAGCAAAGCTGGTCAGAGTTGATGGGAAACATGGATAGGGGTACCTCTTAAGCAGAGGAATAACCCTAAACATGAAATTACAGCTATAATGGCATGCTTCAGGTCAAACTATATTGTGTTAAGAGGATTTGGGTGTGGACATTAACTAGGCCATTCTGAGAACTTGTGGCAAGTCTTGAAAACTTAAGTTGCCTGACACTATCTATCCAGTCTCACTTGGCTTAAGATTCGCAAAGAAGAATGAGTTAAAGTTGCAATCTTTAGATGTGCAAATGTGCTAGAGACGTTACACAAAATAATTGCATCTATTTTGCAGGAAAAGGTGGTTCTACAAATGATTGATTCATGTGTGCTAAATACAAACCTTTACCATGCGTTTCAGATCTTCATTTGTAAAAAAAAAAAAAAAAAAAAAAAAAAAAAAAAAAAAAAAAAAAAAAAAAATCCCTGAAAACAATGTATCCTTTTCCTGTAACTTGACAATTATGCAGTCCCTTCTGTCACACTTGTTCTGTCACATAAAAAACCCAATAAAGAGGAATGTGGAAAGCTTCATGGCTAGATATGGGCCAGTATGAAATCATGACTGTGTAACCTTAGGTAAAAATACCACGGTATCATGGTATTATGATTAGCTATAAAATATGTTATTTTTCTTTGATATACTTTGATGTGAATGCATAGGCAATTTTCTTATTAAATATTTGCTGAATTATGGGCTGATCTTTACTGTTTAACATGATCTGCTGCTGACAGAGCCACTGCTGTTTTAAAAGAACAATCAGGACAGACATCTGAATTTAACTGGAATTTCAAATTAGCCTATCACCATAATATAGTCAATGTCACCTTTAATTGTCTTTGGAAGCTGTTTTTAGATCACAGGTATGATGCAGAAATTTTATTTTCCTCTAGTGTGCACGTTTATACTTGATTACTTGATTTTTGGCACATAAAACAATTTAGCTGTACTGATAAAGTCTAGGTAGGATAACTGTGTTTCCACTGCCTTAATAGCTACGACAAATCAGGTTATACTGCGAGACAACAGTTGTCTTTTTATTGACGTTCAGAGCTTTTATTTTATATTATATTCCGTTGCGGTGTTTGATGTTTATGCACACAGAAATGACAGAAATCACAAGCATGGACTCATGTATACGAAATCTGCTTTCAGCTACGGAGCTCTTAAGGTGGAGGCACTCGGTGCCTTCACCTTTCACTTAAAATTAATCAATTGCATAATCAAAGCTGCAAACAGCATTTGGCGGCCCTCGTAGCTCTGGCCCTGTGGTGATTGCGGGAGCTCAGTCACCACCATCCCGTCGCCAGTGCTCTCACGTCATTCCCGCATGTATCCACCAGGTGGTGCATTTGGTGAATCTTCCAAATCGCCTTCAGTCCAGTTCGGTACAAGTCCAGCAGCAAATCTTTAAAGTTGGGCCAAAATATGACCTTCCAGACAGGAGTTATTGTCACTTCCTGTTTCATAGCGAATGATTGGTGAGAACTTTCTTTTGGCTTTTGATGTGTCGTGTATGGTTGTCAAGGATTAGTGGATACAGTTTCAATCTTATATCACACACAGGGAGAAGCTGGAGGAGCCATTCAACATTCCTCAGTTTCTTCTCTCAATGGGCGGGGCTTAAGTGATGTCATCAAACTACCACAGCAATGTGTGTTGCAATGCTCCCTGATGACACACAAAAAATCTGGTGCAGGTCGGATGATGAATCAGGAAGATACAGCTTTTGGAATAGTCTAGGGGCGCAATGGAGTCAAATTTCAGTGTAATTTTATTGGCCTCTTTAGAGGTTAACATAGGTCATTCATATCCAGTTTGGTATAAATTGAATGATGCATGATTCAGAGTCAATCGTTTGCAAATGGCGAAGAATATGAATTTGCCATTCTGCTCCAGACACCAGACAGTGTTAAGAGAACGGTTCTATGTCATCAGACACAGTTTTAAGTTTGTATGAATCAAAAAGTAAGAGGAGGACATTCAGCAGCAAAACAGGTGACTTCCTGTTCAAAGGGGCGGGGCTAAGGTGATATTGCCAATTGACCATGTGAATGTGATGATGCTGGTCTGGTATGACATACCGAAATTGTAATGCAGGTGGGAGCTTGTGTGTGGACGTTTTTCCACCTTGCTGTTTTATGGCGAATGCTCAGATTTTGAGGCTTGGTCATGCCCACATACTGGTGATGCAGCAAAAAACTTTTGATCTTCAATGCCTCAAGACTGCACTGAGTGATTCTGAATTCTCCATGTTAAAAGCTGTAAGAGGAGCTCGCGAAGATAAAACATGTGTAAAATAGACAAAATGCCAGTTTTGATCCAAAATGGCCGACTTCCTGTTGGGTTTGGACCATGAGACCAAGAGACTTTTTTTGTAGGTCTTGTGTACATATGTATACCGACTTTCAGGATTGCCAGTCATAGCTTGTCTTGAGTTTGTTTTATTTATTTATTTATTTTATTTTAAGATTTCCAGGGGTTGCTGTGGAAGGCTTAGGTCACACCCACCAAATATTGCATTGTATTCCTGTTGGGGGGTGGATTAGGATCAACCCTGGTGAGTTTGGTGCAGCTCGGCTGAAATGGGTAGAATTTAGAGCCAAAGGTATGCTAACAATGTGATGTCTGACTTTGCCACAGCGCCACCGCCCTCCAGCGAAAACTCTTGGTGCTTAAAGCAAGTGATACCAACTTTTCTGCCTTCTGACACCAGATCATGTTAATTAGGTCTGTACTGAGTGGGGCAGGGCTTTGATGTCAGCAAATGACCACAAATTATCGTTGGGTGTCTAACATGGATGATTGATGCCGAGTTTGGTGCAACTCGACCTTTCTATGTGAAAGTTACAGCATTTTTTTTTTTCTTTCAGTACGCCAAGTTCACCACTTGGCCACGCCCCCTAAACATGTTCAAAAACTCAAGCTTTTGATAAGTTTTAGTTCCCCACCCTCTAAATGTATACTGACCGAAGATAAAGCCGATAACTCAAAATCCCTAGGAGGAGTTTGTTAAAGTTCAAGGGGTGTAAAAGTGAAAAATGGCCAAATTTTCCCCTTTGACCCAAAATGACAGATTCCCTGTCCATTTTAGGACATATCTCTAAGAGACTTTTTCTTGTTTTGAGGGGATCTACCTTCGTGCCAAGTTTCAGATCTCTACGATGTACGGTTCTGCCTATCTCACTTTAGGGGGCACTGTTGAGCTTTTTGGCCACCAGTGGGATTTATTCTACACTTTATCCCTGACCAGACATAAAAACCCCTATACTGCAGGAACGGTATAATAGAAAAATTTAGTGGTTTTGAAACCGTGACTTTTTCATATCATGGTATGCCTTGGAACTGGTAACTGGTCCATGCCTACACAAGGCATAGTAATACTTTTGCAATGACCTGTATTTAAGTATGGGCTTTTGAAAAGTTACTGGAATTATGGATTACTTTAATTAATAATTTCTGTCCTAAATAAGTTTCACCTTTTAACCTTTTGTTAATTTTTTTGTGAAAGTATCCCAGATCTGCATTCAAATGTAGTTCAGCTTTGTTTTTTGGCTTTGCGGTGGTTTTAGCAGAATTACTGTAAGCAAACAAAAGCACAAGGAAAAGAGAAACAAATTGCTGTGCACTTATCAGTCAGTGTAATATCTTAGCACTTGACTTTTGTGAGAACAATAAGTGCATTTGCTAATGTCAACGGTAGCAGCCAAACAGCACAATAATGGGCTGACATCCTCTTGGTTGATGGACGGGAAGGCCCCTGAGGAGGCAACAGCTATTAGTGAGGATGGTACACTGAGACATCAGTCATCTTCTGTAAAATTAGACTCAAAGAGCCCTATTCTCATTAGTGATTGCTGAAAGCTGATTGCAAGATCGATTGGCTGGATTTTGCTGCCATCACTACACAAATTGATGATTTCTCAATTCAAGGATTATTCTGGTGCTTTATTGGGCTGTCCAAGTCATTACTTGTGTGTGTGTGTGTGTGTGTGTGTGTGTGTGTGTGTGTGTGTGTGTGTGTGTGTATATATATATATATATATATATATATATATATATATATATATATATATGATTCTGTTTACACATTTCACTATATAGAAACTATATAGAAAAAGAGAACTTTGTCTTTGAAGATTACAATATAAAGTACATGAGATAATTTAATGTTGGTATACCTCTAATCTTAACACACAATGAACCTTGAGGAATAAACGTAATGTGTTGATATTTTATCACATTATTGCTTGAAATGCATATTTATTGTGTGCAAATGTTCTGGGATGCTTAAGGGTGTTTTTTGTGGTTTTGTAGGAAACTCTGTACTGTTGTAGACCAGTTCAAAATCTAAGCTTTTCGCTGATTTGGAGGTGTGCTTCATTACTGTTCAGATGATGGAAGAGTCCCACCTTGGGAAAAATCAATTGGTTCCTGAAGTTGAAATCCTGACTTTGAACGTATAAGGTTTCGCAACATCTCCAATGTCAAAATCCACTATGGCTGCCATTTATATGAAACTTGGTGATGTAGCAATAGACTTATTTATTAAGTTGTTATACCTTTGGTGCTTTGTATCCCCTTAAATCAGTCCCATATATGGTACTACACAGAAAGTTCTGTTTGAGACTGAATGGATGAAATGCAAAGAAATACTTGGCTTGTGTTGCTTATAGTACACAATTGGCAAATGCCAAATAGTGATTTATTTTTTTAGAGTTGTAAGTAGTACCGTATTTTCCGGATTATATGTCACTCCGGGGTATAAGTCGCATAAGTCAAAAAATGCATCATGAAGAGGAAAAAACCTATCCAGTGGCTTGCAAAAGTATTCGTACCACTTGAACTTTTCCATATTTTGTCACGTTACAACCACAAACAAATATATTTCATTGGGAATTTTTGTGAAAGACCAACACAAAGTGGTATACAGTTGTAAAGTAGAAAGAAAATTATACATGATTCAAAGCATTTTTTGCAAATAAAAAAACTGAAAAGTGTAGTGTGCAAAAGTATTCAGCACCCTTTTCTCTGAGTGCAAGCAATTGCCTTCAGAATTTGCCTGATGATTGCTAATGACTAAATAAAGTCCAACTGTGTGTAATCTAATTTCAGTACAAATACAACTCCTCTGTGACGGCCTCAGAGGGTTACAGCATCATGAAGTCCTAGGAACACACCAGACAGGTCAGGGATAAAGTTGTGGAGAGGTTTAAAGCAGACTTGAGCTATAAAAAGATTTCCCAAGCTGTGTAGTTCTCACATAGCACTGTTCAATCCATCATCCAGAAATGGAAAGTGTGGCACAACTGTAAACCTACCGAGGTTCACCTTCCAGCAGGACAATGACCCTAAACATAAAGCCAAGGCTACAATGGAATGGTTTAAAACAAAACATATTCATGTGTTAGAATAGCCCAGTCAAACCCCAGACCTAAACCCAATTGAGAATTTGTGGCAAAATCTGAAAGCTGCTGTTCACAACACCTCTCCATCTATTCTGACTGAGCTTGACCTGTTTTGCAAAGAAGAATGGGGCAAAACTTCCAGTCACTAAATATGCAAAGCTGGTAGAGACAGACCCTAAAAGACGTGCAGCTGTAAATGCAGCAGAAGGTGGTTCCACAAAGTATTGACTCAGAGGGGCTGAATACTTTTGCACACCGCACTTTTCAGTTTTTTATTTGTAAAAAATGTTTTGAATCATGCATAATTTTCTTTATACTTCACAATTGTATACCACTTTGTGTTGGTATTTCACATAAGTTTCCAATGAAATATATTTATGTTTGTGATTGTAATGTGTCAAAATATGGAAATTTTCAAGGGGTATGAATACTTTTGCAAGCCACCGTATAAGTCGCTCCGGAGTATAAGAAGCATTTATTTAGAAACTGTCAAACGTAAAGGTTCTGGTGACACCTTGTGATCAGTTGCCTGCTTTTTAACAAATATATAGAAACTGTCTGCTGGCAGTAGTTTCTGACGCACCAATGTCCATGCTAAATCAGGATGGTTAGATTCACTCCGCAGGTGTTCTGACGATCTGTACTTTCACAGTGTACATAGTTTTATTGGTTACGTGCGTTTTTTGCTCGTCGTGGTCACACCCGACTTGCTATTCCAACTCCTTACACTCCTGACTCGCCACCGAGCGGGCTGGGCTGGGCTGGGCTGTGTGTCTGAGTGAGATGGTTTTACACCCAAAGGTGGGACTGTGACGTGTACCGGCTGTACTGCTGCAGCCAATAGGAAAATTCAACTGCGATCGAAGGAGGCCAGCACTGAGATGGTTTTTGGCAAAATATTGCCAAACTTAACAAATTTCCACAAGAATGTAAAATTTTGCACAGAAACGCAAAGATAAAACTTTATTTATTTAGACAATTTATCAGCAAAAAAAAAAAAAAAAAAAAAAAAAAAAGTTGATTCGGGGGTTATTTAATCTTCAAGTAGACTTTCCAGCCCGCGTTCAGCTTTCCTAGCAGCTGCTAACGGTAATGTTTAACCCTTGGTTCATGTCTGTGAGTATGAATTAACATTTAATGCATCAGTGAAAAAATCCGTCATGAAGAGGAAAAAAACATTTAAGTTGCGTTAGACTATAAGTTGCAAGACCAGACAAACTATGAAAAAAACCCTGCGACTTATAGTCCAAAATATACTGTATTTTTCAATGTAATGTCGGATCTGGCATATTACAAAAATCAATATTGTCAAGACAAGTTTTGGTTGATTATATTTTTAATTAAATATAAAAAAATACATATAGGAATTAGAGCATTTCTTTAATTGCTAGGTTCCGGTGCTTTACAAACGTTTTATGATTTCATTTTCTGTTTGTTGATTGAAAACAAAAGCTGCAAAATATCTTTGAACATCACATCATCTTAACATGTTAAGATAATTTTGTCTTCATGAATGCAGAACATATCTTTACTAATGTCTTTCACTAATAATTACTGCAATAACTGCACCTGTAATTATGTTATGTGAGATTATTCCACATAATGACAATTAAGTAATTTGACAACAGGAAAAAAAATTGTTTGCAAGTAAAATTAACAAAGACATTGACACAAACTGTAAGTCCCTGCAGATCTACACCTTTTATTGTTAATAGATGTGTGGAGAAAAAACGATTTTCACACTCAGTCTTTCGTGCCGCAAGTACTCATACTAGAACTTTTGTTGTTTTCAGTAACTACTGTTTTTCTTCTTTTTTCTCAACAAAAGTGTGCAGGGTTGTGATCCACTCAGTTGGAGTTGTGAAGAACAGTTGCAGCTATGGTTTGAAACAAGAGCTATTTGGGGGTAAAAGAAAGTGCACCTCCTTTGGTTCTGTTGCCTTCTGTATCAGGATATAACAAATATTTGATCTGTACCAGGTTTTAAAAATATTTAAATCTAACACTAGATTTATAAAGCACACTACAAAATCCAACTATCCATCCGCCCATCCATTATGCATCACACTTATCCTTCCAGGGTCGCGAAAGGGGCCTGGTGCCTATCTCCAGCGGTCAAAGGGCGAGAGGCGGGGTACACCGTGGACAGGTCGCCAGTCCATCGCAGCAAAATCCAACTAATACTTTGATATTTAAAGTCAAAATGGAGAAGCTGTGTGTGGTAAAACTAAGCCCACTCCAGCTGCTTCCAAAGGATTTAAGAGTAATAGTCGAAGCCACTTGCTGCTAATTAAACGTACCAGATTAACTGATCATCGGCATGTCTGACATCTAAAACGAATGTTTTGGGGCAGTTTACTGATCTCCGAAATAAAGGTCTGTGTTAACACAATCCCAGTTGTGGTGTCACGACTACAAATTTAGGGACCATTCAATTGACTGCGAGGTGTTATGAATGTGCAGATGATGGAACAAAAGAGTGATCTGAAAGGAGCTCCTGGAATAAATCTACAAGATAATGACTGAGCAAGAGAAGACCTAAGATGTTGCAGTGGCCTAGTCAGGGTTCAAACCTCATCCTTATGAATGGGTTTGAAGGGACCTTACAGAGCTGTACATAACCTAATGCTTACAGACCTTAATGATTTAAACAACATTGTTCAGAGAAGTGGGCCAAAGTTCCTCCAACATTATGTGATTAAGCCTCTGATAAGCCTATATTCCTTTTAAGTATTGCACACAAAATATTGTAGTATGTCTTCAAATAGTTCCCCAAGGAAATGGCCTATATTTGTATAGTGCTTTATCAAGTCCAGACGACCCTGAAGCACTTCACACTACATTCAGTCATTCACACGCTGATGGTGGGAAACTACTGGATAGTAGCCGCAGTCTGACAGAGGCAAGGCTGCCTGCAGGCCCTCTGACCACCACCAGCAGGCAGGTGAAGTGTCTTGCCCAAAGACACAACGACAGTGATGAATGGAGTGAGGATCAAACCGGCAACCCACCGATTGCAGGACAAACTCCTACCACCATCGTCCCAGATGTATACTACAGAAAGACAGGACCATAAATCCTGAATCCTTTTCTGATTAATAATTATGTCACTTTGTTTTTTCACTGTTGAAGCCTCTGCTGGGAGTAAAAAAAAAATGTCTCAGCGTTCTGCCCAGAGGAGAGTGCTGATTAATGTGTCTCTGATGATTTCTTATACACTTTTTATTTTAAAAGTGGACTCTCATGGTTTCATTGACCTGATTGTTGTGGCCTAAATAAAATTTTGGGGAACTTTATTTGTTCACTTTTTTCCCCGCTATTTCTTTCTTACCAATTTCTTCTTCCAACTGTCTTCTTCAATGTTACTTCACCCACATAGAGTTTTTAGGAGTCGCTCTGTATTTTTTCTCTGGAAGGGTGTAAATTTTATAGAAATTGGAGATTTTTCTTTGGCTTTACACTTTTAATTGCCTTAATCTGAATAAAGCAAAGTTTTATACAGTAAAACAAGTAGTAAAGCTCACATTATGGTCACATACTGGCAAATGTATGGTTTTGATAAGTTTGTTTACTCTGTTGTCAAGCAGAGATGCCAATGTCCATGTTCATTTTCTTCCAGCTGTTTTACAATGAGATGTCGAGTAGGTTCTGGCTTTGATTAAAGTTATTCACAAGAAAGCTTGTTTTAACAGTAACTGCTTTCTGTTGGCAGTCCAAAAAGGAGGAAAAAAATAGTTGCAACATCCTGTTATGTGGAGAAAGTTCCCGTTATATATTTTACCATGCACAAATGAGGGACTATGAAGTGACTCATTTCCAGTTTAATGCGTCACAGTAGTCAGAGCAGTTAATCTGGCTGAGTAAAATCTATACTCTTGTATGTGGAAAAAATTTCTTTACATTCAGTGTTACTCATCAAATTACGTCTTTCCCATTGGAGATGTGAAACGCCACTCTCTTTCAACAGAAACCATTTTGTTCTTACTGCTTTTACTTTTTAATAGTTGTGTTTTATAGTGCATTACCTCAGCCTGTTTCTGTGTAATTGTCTGAAGCTATTGGCAGTAAAGTTTATAACTTCAACAAACATGTTTGTACAGATGCCTGTGTTATCTATTAAAAGAAAAAAAACATGAATTCAGTATGACATTAGTACAAATGTAGTATTTATTAGTGGGATCTTAAAATTGGAATATATTAGAGATGAGCATAACATGTAATTACATCTCAATAAATTAGACTATTATAGAAAAGTTATTTAACTGAATTTATTATTAAGGCTAAGTTACATAGTGATGTGTTTCAAGATTTTTTGTTGTTAATTTTGATGATTATAGCTCACAGCTAGTGATCCAACCCATCATCAACTTGGTCAGAGTATTGGAATATTACATGAGATTAATAAACAGATTTTTGTGACAGAGATATTATGTATACTGCACAACTGTCAAGTTGTGCAGTAGACAGTTGCTGACAACCTCCACAAGAAGGGTAAGCTGCAAAAGGTGATTGTTTAAGAAGAGTGGTGTTTGTAGTGCTGAATCCAAGCATGTAAAAGAAAAGTTTGGGTGGAAGAAAAAAAAGGTGCAGAATCAACAGGGATAGCTGCCACCTTGATAGTCCACAACTGTGGACTGTGGCTAGAGTGAGTACTTCAAGAGCCACCACACACAGATTTATCTAGGGCACTGGCTACAACTTTGACTTTCCTTGTTTTAAGTTTCCCCTGAACCAGAAGGTACATTAGAACCTTCTTACATGAACTAAGGAGAAAATGACTGGTGCTCAGCAATTGTTTTCAGAAACCAAAGCCTCAGAGTCTGATTACTGTCTGATTAGCCAGCAAACTGGCTTGACTTAAATTCCATAGGCAGTCTATGGAATTGGCATTGTTTCATACTCAACAATGCAGATTAATTCAAGGCCTCAAATAAAGCAACTTGGAGTTTCTGAACACCTCAGCAGAGCTACAGGCTGATCACCTACTATGCCATAATGATGCTGTAATTCAAGCAAAAGGTCACTCAAAACAACTTGTTTGAAACGTATAATTTTAAAAATATTTCCAAACTAAGAAGGTTGGTGTTGAAACAGGAACTTGAGGTGGTTATTCATGCTTTTATTTCCTCTTGTCAGAACACTTCTCACATGTGTCAACGATAAAGTTCTTAAAAACTTTCAGTTGGTGCAAAACTCTGTAGACAGAGTCTTAACTTGAACCAACAGAGGAGTCACATCACTCCTGTTTTTAATGTCTTTGCACTGGTTACCTTTTTTTTTTTTTTTTTTTTTTTTTTTTTTTAGGATCGATATTTAATCTTCAGGGCCTTGCATGTTTAAGCTCCCTCCTATATCACTAGATTATAAATGCCATATACTCCAACCCGAGCCCTCAGGTCTTCAAACTAAATTCTGCTTTTAGTCATAAGGACGGAGTATAAAACTCAAGTGGATTGCTCTTTCCAGGTTGCTGCATCTCGAGTGTGGAACGAGCCTCTTTTGTTTTATTTTTCCTTGAGTGTTGACTCATTTAAAATGCAGCTGCAGACATTCTTGCTCAGCCTTGCTTTTCCTTAATATCTTTTTACATATAATAGTATTTGTTTTTAATTATCTGTAGGATTTCATTGTTTTATTTTGTCTATCATGCTTTTACTTTTTTATGCTCTTTCTGAAGCACTTTGTGATTTTCTTTTTGTCAGATGTTATATATACTATTTACATAATTTACTTTGATTATTCTGATTTTCTGAATGATTGAAGTTAGAGTTTTCACTAGATGTAAGCCACACTCATCAAATTAATCGAAATAAATGCTAGAAATGTTTCATTCTGTGTTTCAATGCCACCATAGTGGTAAATGATCATTTGTTTAACAATGCAGAGCAGGAATAAAGCAAAATGAATGTGGTCATCAATCCAGAAGTCATATCAAGGAAAAGATGCATAACACCACTAAAAAAATACAAGAGCCCTGTTTTCCTATCAGTCCCATTCCACATAATTACAACCTAATCTGGACTTGTATTAGGATCCATTAACGGCTACTTGTTTAGAAACTGTGGAGAAAATGTTCACATTTTTATTAGCTGGACATAAACAAAGGACAGAACTGTTGCCTTGCCCTTGCCAAGCTTCTTAACTGTGAATTCAGAAATGTGGTTTATATTGGAAGTACTATGAACCAGGGGGCTTGGGAATGTATTATCTGACAACAAGATGCCCAGTGTTCTGATTATCTTACAAAAGAATGGATGAAGGGTTCTTAAATGCTACTTCTCCACCAAATCATCTAAGAGCAAATGACAGTTTTTTCTGTAATACTCTACACAGCCATACTGAGAGCTATGTAGGTGGGTGTACAGATAGCTTGATAATTTTTTTTTTACTCTCTTCTTTTCCTTTTTTTATCTTTGATTTATCTCCTTAGAACCTGAATAACTGAAGTAATTTGGACCACAAATTAATTTATGGGTAAAACACAGGGAATAACAATTTAACACACTTACAGAAATGTATTAAATATCTTTTGGAAACCTTTATTTTCTTTCTCTGAAACCAGCCAAGAGCTTTTGTGGTTGTGGGTTTGGGACTAAAGAAGTATCTCAATTCAAATGAGATTATTTTAACAACAAGAAGTATGCTATTTCAGCTTATGGTCCTGTTAATGTCTTTGCCAGTTTATTAAAGTAACAACATGAGTAAAATAACATATGAGCCACACTCAGACATGTACTGCTTTCCTTTAGCTGTCTGGCAACTAAGCATGTTTTTCCTCAGTGTCTGAGCAAAATAAACTAGAGATAAAATATGACTAACAGTGTGTGACAACCTGTTAAAGCTTCTGCTTTAAACTACAACACTGTTGAAATTCTTGCTCTCTACTTCAGTTTTAGCTCCTATGAACCATGTAAGTTAAACTAAAATGCTTGTAAGCTTTAATATAATTTTTTTGTGACAAAAAATCAAATTCCCACAAAAACCTGAAAAAACAAACTAAGTTAATGAATAATTTTTTGAGTTAAGACTTTTTCAAAGCGATTGATATGTGTCTTGCAATGTTTGCTGAATTTGAGATGTTTAAAGGCAATAGTTTTATGGTTGGACTTCTGTTTTTTTCTGGACTGTAAAATTTATTTTTAACCTGCAGGAAACAACAGTAATCTGTCTTTTTAAAGATGGCATAAAATTAAAGCAGCTTTTATTAAATCTTATATTTTTCTTTCATTTTAACTAGCTATTGCACCCTTTCAGCTTGTCATTATTTTCTATATTTTCTAAATGTCATCTCCCCCACCTCTACTTCTCAGTGAGGAGCTTTTTAAGTATTATTTATTTTAATAAAAATGGATACCCAACATGTTGGTAATGTACGATACGACTTATTAGACCTAAAGCCATCTCTGCCAGTATATGCTGAAGGTTTATCACAGATTTGCCTATTTATCACTGATCTTACAAGGTTGACGATGCAGACTAAGACAAAGGATTTCATTGAAAATAATGTGCGTGTTCGATGTTTGTGTGCTGTTGGGGGTGGCCCTTTGGGGTACTTCGGGGCTTGTAGGGGGGTGGGGGGTCCGTGAGGTTGAGATTGGGGCTTGCCAGGGGGTGGGGTGTTTCACCCTGGGACTGCTCTGGTCAGCTAGGTCGCTGGGACTGTGTGGACTCTTCGTCTGGGCCCGGGTTGTTCAGGTGGTGCCTGGCTCTCGTCCTGGCTGATGGGCTACTCTGCTTCTTCTGCACAGGGTTGGGCTGTCTGCTCTTCTCAACCCCAGAGAGAAAGGGACCGTCTGCTGGGTCCAGGGACAAGTTCCCCCTTTGGGGGGACATTACCTGGACCTGAGAGTATAGAGTGTGTATGGGGAGTGAAAGTGGGTGTATGACATCTTTTTTTGTTGATGTTGTTTGTTTTTTTATTTATGTTGAGCGAGTGGATGTGAATGTCTGTAGGTGAGCATGTGGGTGGGAATGTGTGATTGTGTTTGCGTGTGACTGTTTATCTGTCAGGTTGGGTTCTGAGCTGCCCCATCTCCTGGATAATCTTGGGCCCCCCATTGAAAATGTTGGGCCTATCAAATATTCTTTGGGAGAAACCTTACAGACACAAACACACACACACACACACAGGTGTCTAGATTCAGGTGTTTGTTAGATACACTCAGTCGGGCTGCGATTGCCACTAAATACATCTTGTATTACCTTGTACTGTGTACTTTGAAGTTATAACTGTTATTATTATATATGCATATGTTGTTGTAGTTTTGTTTTTTTTCTCTCTCCGTAGGTCTCGAGGCGGACTTCAAAGGTGTCGACTTGTTTTATGTCTATGCTTTTTTTCTCTCCTCTACTTCTATCTCCTTTTTTCTCTTTAAACCTTTCCTCCATCTTTCTCTCTTTCCCTTCCCCTTTTTTTGTGTCCATTACATTTGAAATAAACCCAAATATATATATATGTGTGTATGTATATATATATATATATATATGATATGAATTTTGAAACACTGACAACTTCTTTTTTCTCTCCCTCACAGGGCAGTGATGCCTGGGATGGTGATGTTTAGGCGGCGCTGGTCAGTTGGCAGTGATGACCTAGTGCTGCCCGCCCTCTTCCTTTTTTTATTGCACTGCGTCTGGTGAGTCAGTGTTTTAGCAGCTGTATGGATTCCCAGCATCTCCACAGAATGTTGTATCTGATCATCACATTTAACGGTAAATCTCTGCAGGAAGACAAATTTCTCTCTTGTCTTTCCGACCCAGGTTGGTGGTTCTGTCCGTGGTTCTCTTTGGCCTTCCATACGGCTCAGACCTGTCGTGCTCTGTCACACTTGTGGACCATGGGCGAGGGTACTTGGGCATCCTTGTCAGCTGCCTTATATGTGAGAGCGCCATCATGTGGCTGAGCATGAGGGGCAGCATTTTGTACACACAGCCCAGGGAAGCTGTGCAGTATGTGATCTACATCAGACTAGGTAATACACTATGGCTCTTCTCTGAGGAGCTTTAATATCAGACGATTTGTTCTGGCATTGAACAGTATATCGTTGGATTGGAAATATAATTAACATAAATCCTTTCATTTTTTTCTTTTTAGCTATTCTACTAGTTGAGCTAGTGTATGCTGTAGTAGGGATTGCCTGGCTTGTCCAGTATTACCAGCCGTGCTCTGATGTCACTGCAAAAAACTTGGCTTTGGGTATGTGAAACAATTAAAAGGAGAAACGAGAGCAAACAATTCAAGTACCAAACTTTTTATGTGAGCATTAAATTATGCTTTTAACGTCTTTTGCAGGAATCGTTGCATGTAATTGGCTGGTGATACTCAGCGTTTGTATTACCCTCATGTGCACCTTCGATCCAACGGGTCGGACTTTTGTCAAACTCAAAGCAACTCGTCGGCGGCAGCGGAACCTAACTACATACACTCTCAGGTTCAAGCAGGCTCTGTAAATTCTTCTCTCTCACTTTTAGTATGATAAATTTGTGACAGGAATCTTTGTGTTCTTCTTGCTATTAGACACAGACTAGAAGAAGGCCAGGCCAGCAGCTGGAGCAGAAGACTGAAGTTCTTCATGTGCTGCACAAGAGCCCAGGATACACAATCAGTGCGTCTCAATAATTCCTGAACCTCTTTCCTACTTGATGTAAAGGAAAATTTGGGAGAACAGAATTGAAGCTTTATATATTTTATTTAAATGAATTAAAAGTTGGACTTAAAACCCAGTGACAGAAATACTTCATAAATTGTTTGATCACAACATGGTGTCTCAGTGTGTAGAACTGAAATGGATGTTTTAATGTGACCAACCTGTAATAGTTATATCGGCTCCAAGCAATAACTGTAATCTGAAAGGTAAAGGCCTTTCCTGGGAGATGTTAGAAATCATCAACTTAGCACTGGGTCCTTTCAGTTTTATTTAGAGGTCAACAAAGTTGCATTTGGTAGCGGTCCCCAACCATGTTTTCTTGTGCTTCTTATCTAGCATAAAGCTGTTGAGACAGGATGCTGAGCTAGGTGGTCGATAAGGTTCTAATTAATAAGTTTTTCTATTTCTTTGTGCAAGACTTTCTCCCAAGCATGCTGTTGGTTACAACAATGTGAAGCAAGTTAAATCAGTTAATTTTACATTGTCCTCCTGACTGATAATGTCTAATCTACACAGTACAAGTTACTTGAGATGTTATGTATTGATCCAAGCTGCACGATATAAGGAAAACTGGAAATTGTGACGTTGTTGAATATAATGTTATTGATTCCAGTCAAACTACATTTTCCTCAGTTTTTTCTTTCTGTTCCATCATCACTACTCTTCTTGAGCGCTACTAAGATCTGCATAGATTGTAGGCATTTAGGGCCCATTTAATTAGCTAAATCTATTATTTGTAGGAAGAGTTTTGATGTATAGACCCAGTAATACTACAGCCTAACATTGCAACATTCCTTAGCAGTTGCAATATTGCACATATTGATGCTACTGTTGATGATTGCGATTCAGTGCATTATGCTGTTCCAGTGTTGATTTTCCTAAACTTTTTTTATTTGTATTGTCACATTATCCTGATATCTGTTGCTTTCTTGACCAGGATGCATATTCAGAAGTGGCCAGCCTTTTTGCAGAATTCTTCAGAGATCTGGACATTGTGCCCAGTGATATTATTGCTGGACTGGTGCTTCTCCGACAGACTCAGAGGTCAAAAAGATCTAATGTCTTGGGCCAGGTATCACTCTTTAAGGTGTTTTAGTTTTATAACTGGAAGTAACTAAATAAGTAAAATTGTAAATGTAACATTTGTTCTTATTTGTTGTCCATAGGCCAACAATGACATTATAGCATTCTTGTCAGGGATACCAGTTACCCGTGGTACAAGATATCTGGACCTCAAGAACTCTGTGAGTTTCTTTTGTGTAATACACTGACTGGGCCAGAGCTGATTTTTGTTCATGACCTGGTCCTGTTACATTTACTAATATCAAATTTCAGGATATTAATAACCTACTTGATCTGAGTAATTGAAAGATATGCACTGTTGCTCCTGTTACACTCACTCTGATGTAAATTTTTGTGTTTGCTCCTCCTAGATGGAGATGAACATGTACAAGGAGGTGTGTTATTATATGCTCTTTGCCCTGGCTGCATACGGTTGGCCCATGTACCTGATGAGGAAGCCTGGCTGTGGGCTGTGCCGCCTCGCCAGCTCCTGCCCGTAAGTACTCAAACACACACCCACACATTTATATCTATTTGGTTTCTGTGTCTCTTGAGCCTCTTCAGTGCAGATCAAATTTCGCATGCGTCAACACTTGCCAAGTGGTAATCCACCGAGACAACACCACTCCAGTTAGACCCACTCACTGATCCAAGCAGTGTTGAATTTATCACATGCTCGTACCCAGATTTCCTGCACTGGGATGCTAATTATATCCCTGTTATCTTACTTGCTGTTACTGCATTTCTGTTCTGTCCACTTCAACTGCAGTTTGCTGAACAATCTTACACCAATCTGTTTTTTCCCCTGTTACCATGCTCTTTCTACCCAGCTGCACATCGGTGTCCGGCTCACGGTTGTCTCAGTCCGTGACGGTGGAAGAAGATAACTGCTGCGGTTGCAACGTCCTTGCCATACGTAGACACTTCCTTGATAGGGATCTCAAGCAGGTTCACATTGTCTACACATCCTGCCACGATGCTGTGAGTAATTCAGCAACCAGACCATAAGTAGCCAGAAGTGTTTTAAGATGTATTTCCTTATCTGAATGAGGGATGGATGCTGTACAGGGGTTCCACAATATCAGGCAAATGTTTTATTTAGAATGCCTTGCAGAAAGGAATTATGTTGTCACCCTTGTTTCTAAGTTAATATACAGTGCCCTGGAACTTTGGTCATGTTACAGCCACAAGCTTCACTGCATTTTAAGGATATTTCATATAATAGGCCAACACAAAGTAACATAAAACTGAAGTGTAAGCAAAATCTATCAGGTATGGTTTCCATTTGTACTCAATCCTTATTTCTCTGACACCCTCAAGTCAAGTTCAGAAGCATTCGAGAACCCTATGGTAACTCTTGAGGAGCTGCAGAGATCTGCAGCTCAAGTGGGAAAATCTGTTAAAGGCACAGTTATGAGGCTGTTTTTCCAAAGGAAGTGGCATTAACTGCACTCACCATGGGGCTAGATTCAAAAGCAGGAGAGAGGAGTGCTGAGCAGGGTCCACAAAGGGTGCAAATATGTTAATGGCGTAACAATTGTTAACATAGGGATAGTGATTCACCGTCACTTGGTACTCAATTATGCTACAGTTTTTTTGTAATATACAGACACATCTCATTTTAGCCTTTTAATGGCACCTTTTACCCACAGGTTATTAGCTATATTCATCCAAATCACAGCCTTTTTTTTTAAATGGTCACAGTATCTCTTTAATCTTGTATTCAAAGCTCCATACTGAGACATTGTCAGCTTGACCTCTGTCTTGGTGGACATATATGACTTTGTTTCTGATTTGAGGCACCCAGGTAACATCACAGAAAATAATTTCAAAGCACCAGACAGCACCCTTAACTTGGCACAGTGCAGCACAACACAGTCTCCGCTCTGCCGTTAAGCAATGCATACTCAATGATGGATTTTAAAGCAGTGTGCAGAGTTGACCACTTCCTATGTGAAAATGGCCTTCATAAATCTGGCCTATAATGAAGAATGGAAACAGGTAATTCAATATTAAAGAAAGCCATAAAAAGACCACAAGAATGTAGAAGAAGGTTCACTGGTCTAATGGAACTAAAGTGTAACTATTTGGCTTACATGCATACAAAATGCTATATGTGGAGGAATCGAACACTGCGCGTGATTAAGAACACACCCTTCCCATGGTGAAATACGGTGGTGGCAACATCTTGCTGTGGGGATGCTTTTCTTCAGGATCTAAATGGATCTAAATACAGTAGTCCTGGAAGAAACTCTAGAGTGGGAGTTCACCTTCCAGTAGGACACAACCTGAAACGTACAGCCAAATGTACAATGGAATGCCTTAGATCAAAGCATATTGATGTGTTAGAATGATCCTGTTAATCAAAGTCTAAATCCAATCGAGAGTTTGTAGCAAGACTTTATTTTATTATTATTATTATGAACATTGCTGTTCACAGATGCTCTCCCTCCAATCTTACTGAGGTTGAACTATTGTGCAATAAGAACGGGCAAAAATTTTAGTCTCTTGAGATGTGCAAAACCTGTAGAGACACAACTTGGAGCTGTTATTCTACAAAATATTGACTCTGGGAGGGCTAAATACAAATGTGTGCCACACCTTTCAGATTCTTATTTTAACTTATTTTAAAAACTATGTATCGTTTTTTTGTTTCACAATGTTCATCTGTTAAATAAAATACCAATAAAATACAATGGAATTTGTGGTTGTAAGGAGGCAAAATGTGAAAAAAACAAGTGAGGGGTATGAGTAGTTTTGCACATGGTAACACACAGAAATGCATGCAACATTGTAAATAAGACACAGTCTGTCAAACAAATGTTATGTGAAACAATGGGTCTGCATAATTGCTCCTTGGTTTGACGTGTAATTTTTGTTCTTCATTTTGCACCTTGTGTTGATAACATTATCTCAACACTGTAGTTGCTGAGATGCTGGAAGCTGTGTGAGAGCTGTTCACATCCAGTGTGAGTCAAGGGCTGCAAAACTACAAATGCTCTCAGCATTTGAAGAAGCCCTGAGTCAAATGAATGTTGTTCCAAACTGTTACTGTGACAAGATAAGTTATTCTTCATCCATACTCCTTTTACCTAAATTGCCTGGATGCAGACATCTCCTTTTGGAATTTGGGGGGGGGACACAAGCATTTTTGCATGAGTGCTGTAACTGCAGTCACTTCACAATATAATGACAAATGTAACTTTGTCATAAACCTGTCACAGTCCGGACAATTTTTAGAACATCATGAAAATGATGTCTAATAAGTTTTGTATCACAGTGAACCAGTTGCCATAGTAAAATGTGGTGGTAATTGTCTTAGACGTTGAGCTTTTTTTCCTGGTCTTTTTCAATATTCTAAAATAGTCAATAAAAGACATTAAAATAGTTTCCTCAATGCATTGCTAAGATATTATTATACCAATACTGAAACTTGTACTTGGGCCACTAATTTGCAGAGCAGAGTGCTTCTCAGTGAGGTTAACCAGCACTGTTTCCATTTATAAATTCACTGACTTAAGACTGCACTGTGCCAGGATGGAAAAGGCCTTGATGGCTAAGAAAAGGAGAGTTGTTCCGGGGGTGCCGGTCTGCTTGCTGCTGGAACTATAACTCTTTTCAGACAGCCTGCTCGACACAGCGCTGTACCTTTTATTCTCTTCTGTGGGAGATGTGTGAGGACAGAACGAGGAGGAACTGATATGCCTTTATGACAGCAACAGAAATGGTCACAGAGCTGAATTTGAATGTATGCTGATGATTTTATTCTGTAAGTCAAGCATACAGTTTGAAAGCACTCACTGTGACTGTTTTTTTTCTGATCCCTTCATTATTCTGCCAGCAACAGCAGTATAATTAAGCCTCTGACATACCAAGCAAATGGTCAGTTTTCCGTCAATGAGACTAGTAACCCTGATTGTGTTTAGTGGTAAGGTTGTTTTCCTCTGCACTCAATTGTTCTAGTACCAGGCTGTAGAGTTTCCATTAAAAAGAAAAACCGCAAAACCATAAACAGCTGCAAAGCTTCAAGAGCTGTTTTATCTATTTCAGAAGGAGATGCTAGGTTGTATTATAATTATTTTATTACATTTAGAATGACAGGTCTTAACAGAAGTTTTGATGAGCTCTTCTTTTGACATTTAAACATGTGCTGTAGCACTTCCATCATACAAATTATACCTGGTGTTAACTTTTTCCTTTTTCTGCTTTTTCCCATCTGTAAGCTATGAGTCACATCCCAGTGGATTTTGTAATCCTGGATATCTTACCTTTTTTGTGATTAATTGTATTCCTCTTCTCCTCAAAGTTTACTTTCTGAAAGGCTAAATAAACATCATTACCTATTAATGCTTGATGATTTTGATGTTTTGATGATTTTGGTGTATACTTGATTGATGTTTTTATGATGTAAAGCACTTTGAACTGCCTTTCTGCTGAAATATACTATACAAATAAACTTGATTTGACTTAATGCAACAGGGACAGGTGCAAGGAACAGTTTGTCCACATCTTTCAGATAATAGCTTTAGAGCTGCTTTGTGATTATGAATTACAAATTGCAGTTTTATGCCAAAACTAACAAATTCAAACATACCAAGGGTCAGTGGTATGCCTAAGCTGACCTCTGGAAAGGAGAACATTACTCAGAGAAGCATCAAAGAGGCTCATGATTCAGAGGATGTCTCCTAATTTTGTTTTCATGAATCTACATTTACCACTTATTGTCAGACTGCCCCAGGGCAGCTGTGGCTACAGTCCAGTCTCTTGCCATCATCAGCATTTGAATCAGTGTGTGAATGTGTGTGTGAATGGGAATGATTGATTTCATTGTAAAGCGGCTTTGAGTGTCCTAATAAAGCGCTGTGTAAGTCTGATGTCATTTCATTTCATTATTGTGCTCGTTTTAAACAGGTTTATGAGACTCCGTTCTTTGTGGCGGTGGATCATGCGAAGAAGAAAGTAGTCATCAGTATCAGGGGAACCCTTTCGCCAAAGGTGATTTTCATTTTTCTTGTCTGCTTTATTCATCAGCATAAAAACATAGGTATAATATAAATATTATAATAACATTAGATGCCCCCCACCCTCCTCAACACCTCCAAATTCTAACACCTTCAAGAACAGGTTAAATTCTCATATTTGAGTGCAGCGCTCTCAAACTTCCACACCCATCACACAAAGAATGAGAGCGTGACTGTCCACCCTTTGAGAGAAATGTCCTTATCACTCTTATTTAAGCTTGTTGGAAGATTTCTCTGATGTTTTAAACCAGAACTGAATCGAAACTAAGAGATTTATTATGGTTTTATTGTGTGACAAAAATGCTTGTTGAGAGAAAACTTATGATCAATTTGGCCAAAAAAATACAGCACAAAGTGCAACAGATGTTGTCCCATTATTAAGGAATTTTATTAAGGTTTCAGTAACATTAGATTAAACGACTTAAGTTATATTGAATTACTTGAGCCAACACCATTCTTTCATTTCTTTCACCTTCTGTTATGTTAAAGAAGTGTTACAAACTGGCAATGAAGGACATGTATTGTGTATTTAAAACCTTTTCTATACCCTCTACTTAATTAAATAAGGGGATTTTTTTTTTTTTTTTTGCAGCTTTTGTTCATTTCTTTACATCCCCTTTGTTGATTTTTTTTCTTTTTTCCTTTTCTTACTTACTTTACTTAATTTGTCTTGTGTGAATTAGGACGCCTTGACTGATCTGACAGGAGACTCTGAGCGTTTGCCTGTGGAGGGGCAGCATGGGACCTGGCTTGGTCACAAGGTGAGAGACTGAACAACTGCATTGCAATTCAGACTCACTTGCTCTTTCTCTCCTTACTTATTTTCTGTTTTCTGGGAGGTCATTTTAAATGTTAACTGCAGAGTAATTGCTTTGGATATTGTGAAGAGATGAATGACTTCCTTTTCATTTTTCTCTATCTTTTTACTGCCCTCTATCTATTGAATCCCTTTCTATTTCTCTCCAGGGAATGGTTTACTCAGCAGAATACATTAAGAAGAAATTGGAGCAGGAAATGATCTTGTCACAAGCTTTTGGAAGAGACCTGGTACGTGACTCAGTATACAGTGTAAAATATGACTGACTCAGTGAGGATTCTGTTTCGATTGTGTGCTCACATTAACTGTTGTACGTTATTTTACTAAATGTGTAAAATTACCATAAACTGAGTCTTTGTGTAAAGAACACATTATGCCAACAGCTAAAGAGGCTTGTTGTTAAAGTGACTCTTTGTTGTAGTAATAGTGTCCTGTAGTGAGTGTAATGACTCTGTCTTCCACAGAGCAAGGGGACCATGCATTATGGGCTGGTGATAGTTGGCCACTCTCTTGGTGCAGGCACCGCTGCTATTCTCTCCTTCCTGCTCAGACCTCAGTATCCGACACTCCAGTGCTACTCTTATTCTCCACCTGGTGGCCTTCTAAGGTAACTTTTATAAAAATGAGCCCAGTTCTGTTGGAATAATGGAAGAAATTATTAAATCCTAAAATGAGGCAGAATTGTCATGTTTTTAAATGGAACACATTTTTGCATCAGTATTTTTAGAGAGATCACTCACAGGTCGCTACTGTACGATAAACGCCTCATTTTATTTAGGTTGTTTGTTACATCTTGCTTCTAAATCTCTGAAATGTCCCCTGTAAGATCTCAGAATCAGTTTGCATTAATGCACTGAAACTATGAAATATTGAAATAATTACTTAAATAACTGCAAAATTTTAAAGTAAATGATAAATGCTTAAATTCATAGTTTACATCTTTAATTATTTTATATATTTAAGAATACATTAAAATAATTTATTAGCTTATTTATCTGATGTGTTTGAAGTTTTATTGAAATAATCACATGTAAAATGCATGTGATACACTTCTGGCAATTCTAAAACCTCTGTAGGTTTCATGATTGTCAGAGTTAATTATCTGTATTATGTTTAAGTTCCTTCCAAAGCTGTCAAAAATAGCTGAAAACTTTGGAAGGTACCGCCAGAGAATTATGACAAACAACCAACACATCTTCACTGATTAATACAGTTCTTAAAGGCACCCTAGAAAGCAGTCCAAGGCCTCATTCATAAATGTCACCTTAGAGCTTATTACACAGAGTCAAGGGGGCCACATATCAGTTCTGTGGTAAAATGCTGCAGCATTCTGTGGTAATGAAATGGACAGTGGAAACATGTTATCTAGTTAGATGAGTTTACTTTCAGCCTTGTTGTTGGGAAAATGGATTTTGGGGTTTTGCATGCCACAAATGAGAAAAACAATCCATGCTTTATCAGTGAAAGATGCATAGTACAGAAGCACATTACCCTCATTGCTCTGCATTATCTTGCATACTGAAATTAGGATTGTAATTATTGAGTTAGTTAGAATCAATACTCTAAATCCTCAAAATTATAAATTATATGGTGCATCACTCTAGTGCGATGAGGGTAGTAGTAGTGTTAAGAAGCTCATTATGCACCATTTACAGCAATGTGATGTTAGACTGCCCTGCCTTTGTTCCAAATAATGTGCTGTGAAAAAGTATTTGCCCTCCATATTTCCTTCTGTTTTTCCTCCTTTTTGTTTCCCTTCTTTTTAACAAACTTAAATGTCTCAGATCATACTCAGGTCATCATTGTCTAATATTAAAATGAAAGTTAATACAGAATGCTGTTTTCAAACGATTTCATTTATTAGGAGAAAAAAATCTATCAACCTGGCTCCATGTGAAAGTATCGTTTCGACTTCTTAAATCATAAATGATCTTTTACGAACTCCAATTTTTGATTCCATTTCATTCATCAGACCTGATTACTGATAGAATTGTACTATCAAGCAACCAGTTAAATAGAATCTCTTTTATATAGGACTTTAACATGTTAATTTCAATTAATTAATTACATAGATTTTAACGTGTTAAAAATGTAAGAGCAATTAATCGCATTTTTCTTTTTTACTTCCAAAAGTCCCGAGCTGGAACCTTTGCATTGTGTTTCTGGTACGCCTGTAAATCTGATGCATGAGGAACATCCACAAACAATGGTGGACGACGAAGTCACTTCTCTTGACCCACTGGGGGTTAATTTTTGCTTCAAAATCGATCTGATGGAACGCTGGAAAAGACTTGTTATGTGCGAGTTGGCACATCACCAAAGCTATTCAGGCCTAAAATATCATCTCAATGCAAAACTTGTTGCAACAAGAACAGACATCTCCAATGTTAATGTCGGTGTCCACAGTTAACAATTCTAAAGGATTTTTTTCAAAGAAGCTACATAAAGTTACATGATATGGTGTTCCTGAAACACTTGAAAGCTGAATGGGTATAATAGCATTTTGCACCAATCTGATGGTTGAATAACCTAAATAACAGATTAAAAACAATAAATATCTTTGTTGTTGAGCTCATATGTCTATTTATTCAATAGTTTAGTAGCAAAAGGGTTTTTGAATTGAAAATGTTGCTTATTTTGTCAATATATGGATTTTATTAAAATGCGATTAATTGCAATTTATTAATTACAGACCTTGTAAAAAAAACTTATACCTAGTCCCACCACTACTTTTATAAGATTAAGTAGGCTAAAAAGACAAAAAAAGACTAAAGTCATAAATAAGAACAGTAGATAAAAAAAACAGTAAGTAAAACAAAGTCTGGAAATGGTTACAATGGCTGTTCTACACTAGAACAGCCATTATGGTCATATTGACTGTTTTGCAGTTTGCATGTTTAATTACCTCATCAAATAAAAACATAAAGTCTTGCTGATTCCTGAGTCTTCCTAAAACTATGATATTTGAATCACTTCTACCCATTTCGCCCACAATTAGTGGTCACTTTGACCTGTCCGTGCAGTATTACAATGCACCATAATACGGTGTGGACATTCTGGATCAGATGGCAAGGAAATATTCAGTAAAATGTGGTACACGGAGATGGCCAGTTGCTATGTTTTATAACATACTGTACCATGCAGGAATACATTTCTACGTTCTGTTCCAGAAGTGTACTGGCACCCAGATACCACGATGTAGGTTTCTGCATCAAGTCTAAAGCCATCAGGAATTAAAAGTGCAACAGTCTTAATAAAGGAGGCAGTGCCAGGTGTGAAGATGCTGCACTAAAAATAAAACCTCTGACACCTGCAGTAGCAGATGTCACAAAGCTGTATGCAGGAGTTGCACCAGGTGAAGAGAGGTGATCTGCATTGGCTGCAAGTTGTAAATAGTTTTATTAACCTCATTTTAAATATCCTAGTGTAAATACTTAAAATAATATATTCTTGCCTTCTTAGTTCTTTTTTTCTGACTTTTGCATCCAGTTTGTGTTCTGTAGCCTTTTTTATTTTTGTAATTGTCACTTATCTAATTTAGCTGTAAACCAAAAAAAACTGAAAGAACACCCGATTTTTTTTATGTTTGTTTTTTCTTGTTTTATTTTGAAATGAAAAAAACCAAAGCAGAAACCATACATGGATTGTCTCACATTTGCTAAAAACATTTTTGATGACTGCAAAATATTTGCCTACTGTTGAGCCAGAATTTTAATTTTTTGGAAGGTTTGACTTTAGTTTCAGCTGTAAGCTAAAACAGCATTTCAGAAAAAGGTCATACCAACTGTCAAACATGAATCAGTATTGAGATGGTTTTTGCTTTCTTTGCTGTCTCAGGACCTAGATGATTTTTTTTTAAAAGTGTTTAATTCTGGATTTTTTGGTAGTGTCTGGCTATCAGTCTGTGACATCAACCTAAGGTCACTGGGGTTATGCAACAGGATAAGGATCCAAAGCATGCCAACAAGAGCAACAATGAATGGCTTTGAACAAAATTAATGAAAGCTTTTTGAGTGAAAACCCTTCAATGTTGCTGAATTACAAAGTGACCAAAAAGAAAAAGTAGAGAAGATGTGTATATATATGTGGCAAATACCTTTTCACAGAACTTTAGTGCCTCTTAAGGAGAAAAATCATGTGCTGTTGAACATCAGAAATGCTACATTATCAGTGTGTTTCTTGCATCAAATTCTGGATTGGTTTACTTTGTCTAAATGCAGTAAAAAGACACTGATAATCACTCTGTGCATGTGTCTGTTAAAGTGCAACTTTTTACAGAAGTCTGAAGTTTTTCTTTTGGCTCAGGCCCTTCCCACTCTTCACACAAGTTGTTTACATTGTTCAAGATTTTCATGTTGTCTTTTATTTGCCCAGTGAGGATGCCATGGAGTACTCCAAAGAGTTTGTCACGTCTGTGGTATTAGGAAAAGACCTCGTACCAAGGTATCTCTTGTACTGAATCAAATATGTTGTGGTTAATTTACAGCAGTATTACCACAATAGCCTCTGCTCTGTCATAGGCTTGGCCTGTCCCAGTTGGAGGGTTTTAGAAGGCACCTTCTGGAGGTCTTACAGAAAAGTAACAAGCCAAAGGTAATTTCAGTTTTTGTACCATGAAAGATAACTCTGACTTACCTTTATTGACATAATTTTTTGTCAAGTTATGTTAAGCTGATACTTAATTATTCCTGCATAATCACAATTTTAACAAGCAATCATATCATGAATGATATGATTGCTTCAAAAGGAAACAATGATCAGGAAATGGTAATGACTTTAAGTGCAATATCTGTATTTTTTGTGACAGTGGAGGATCATTGTGGGAGGTACAAAATGCATCCCTAAATCAGAGCTTCCAGTAGAGGATGACGATCCTCCATCTCAGCCTGCAGCGCCCCCCAGCAGTCGCCTATGGCTACACCCCAGTGACCTCAGTATTGCCCTGTCAGCCTCCACACCTCTCTACCCTCCTGGCAGGATCATCCATGTGGTGCACAACCATCCACCAGAGTCATGGTTAGAAAACATTAGTTGCATTATTAACACCTAAAATCATTGCAGTTCCAGTAAGCTTTGTGATGATTTTGAAGATGGATATCAGGCGACTAGAGTCATGCTTCTGCTTAATGTCTCGTCTTTTGTAATCCAGTTGTCATCTCCCAAGTATGTTTTCACTGAAACAGGAAGACAATTACCAAGTTTTATAACATTTATTTAAAACTCAAGTGTTGAACTTTAAAATAACGTCCGAAACACATTAACAGTATCTAAAAGCCTAAACTCAAAAGTCCCTTTGTAATCAAAAAAGTCCAACAAAAGTTGAACCTCTGTTCTTGAGACATACATCGTGATTCAGTTGTTTAATATACACTAGCAGTGTTGGTGCTCATGTCTCCTCTGTTACTGGAAAAATTCCTCTGAATGTAGTCATGTACAAGGACAGAGTGAAAAAACAGTCACCAGTCAAGCTTGGAAAGCTACTGCTTTAAGACATAAAAGATGACTGGAGATTCTTGGAAAGAAAATAAAAAAATAGATGAAAAAGTTTTTCAATGTACTCGTAAAAAGAAAACATCCACGACATGCATCTTTTTACTGCTGTTTTTGATCAACACTCTTTTATTCGTTTCACTCACCTACTGTTGGACATGTATGTAAACATTCCAAGTTCATTCAGAGAACATCTCATTCATACCAAGATACTTCATTATGCAGATTGTTTTTATGGAATAGGAAATAACCCAATAAACTTCAGTTTAGAGTTTTATGATTCAATCTTCGAGGCACTCTTCTCTAAAGAGGTTTTATTTTAAGCTTGTTAAATTTCATATTAACTTTTGTACCTGTCTGTTTTAGTATGTTCAGAAAATCGACGTGTGTTCTGCATTTGACGGATTATGGTTCTGCCTCTTTAGTTGCGGACAGGAAGAGCCAACCTACTCGGCTCTGTGGGGAGACAACAAGGGGTTCAACGAGGTCATCATATCACCGGCCATGCTGAATGAACACATGCCCCACATGGTGATGAAGGGCCTGAACAAGGTCTGTTTTATCCTTGTGCATGTTTACGTTTCACTTTGAAGGGGTGCTGTTTACTTCCAGTGCTGGTTAATTAAATTGATGGTGACCATGTATGAGTTGCTTCTAACAATAAAGATAATGTGTATTTTTATTTATAGTCTGTAAATGAGAGTAACTTGAGTTGTTGAATGACACATTGTCATCATTACAACTTAAAGTTGAAAATATCTACTACGTTCATAAAACACTTTTTTAAAAAGACCCAAAAAGGTTGAACCAAAAAAAAAAAATTGATCAGACTTTTAATTCCTATAAAATCAGATTGTCTGGTTGCTTTCAAATACAACTGTATTTTGTTTTCCATTGTACATAGGAAGGAAATCCTTTTGAATAAATCTTATGTTGATGGATGACACCCATATTGCTTTTATGACATTTTAGTTAACAAATTTTTGAACTGTATGCTGAAGCAGTAAAGTGACTGCTCCAGATATTATTACCAATTTATTCTGCATTACTGCTAAAAAAATAAATAAATAAATAAATAAATAATAATAATAATAATAATAATAATAATAATAATAATAATAATAATAATAATAATAATAATAATAATAAAAAAGAGCCCAGTTGCAAAGTTTTATGACATCAAAATTACTGAAACTTTTTGAGGCATTTGAAAGGTTTATTTGTGCATGTGAGTACCTAACCCACAACTTCACCTTCTTTTCTTTGTTTTTTCTTTGTCGGTGCTGTCTCAAAGCATGGGAACTTTTGTCACGGTTGGTTTGTGGTCTTCTCGGGTTCTTCTAGAACATTGAAGATCTGTTTTGATAACAGGCTCTCAGTGTGTATGTCTGCATGTGAAGGATCAACTATGGGGCTTGCACTTTGTGGGTTAGTTTGCTTTTGGATGTGTGTATTTGCCTTCTGTGCCCAGTTTGTGGTGTGATACGTCTGGTGTTTCAACAGGTACTGGAACCATTTTGTCCCCTTCCAGAGCAGGAAAATTTGGAACTAGAGGAACTGGAAGTCAGTCAGCCAGCCTGCAGCACCACTTTGTTTATAAGCCCCCAAAGAGAGCTAAACCCCAGTCCTCCTCCGTCTGATACTTCCTCCACCGTCCACAAACACCTGTCTGGCACTGAATCCCACACAGAAACCGAAGCTGTCTCCATCCGTCCAACTGGCATCGCTTCTTCCTCTTTTCCAGATGCCGAGTCTGTTCCTCTACCTCCTCCTCTGTCAGGGTTCACCTCTTCCTCCCAGCCGTGCTTGATGTCTGTCACTTCACTTTCAAACATCTCCTCACGCCCTCACACAGGAGCTCTTCCAACTGAAAATAATTCATACCTACCAGCAAAAACCAAGTCCGTGCCATGCATTTATTACTCTAATGAAGATGTCATCCCTACCCCTCCTTTTGAAGTGCCATCTCTTGAGTCTAACTCTACTCATACTGAAAATTATCCACTCAAGATAGTAACATCACAAAACTTCTCGCAAAATCCCGAGGTTTGCAGTATGCAAGTTCCTAAAAATCTTTCTGATTCCCTCATCTAAATTTTATGACAATATTAAAGTTATTTGTCAGTGCATTTTCCAGTTTAAGCACTCAGTTTAACTGTTGCTTATTTGTGATGTGAAGAAAAGGCCAGACAGCTCTGTCGACCTTTATGACCACTTTAGAAGAGTGGAATGACATCTTTAAATGCAATCAAAGAAGAGGTGGAGAGACGTTCCCTTTTCTCCCACTATAAAAATCAACAAAAGACATCTCAATAGAGCAACTTCAGTGGTAAAAAAAAGTTGGGACTAACTTGTAGAAGTATTCCGCTGCTGGTCCATGTGTTTCACTGCATTTTCCACATAAATCACTGCTCAAATGCATCAAGTCATGGCAGCTTTTTGGACTTAAATAAGAGTTTTGGGGAAAAGGGGTAGAAAGTATGGAGATTTTACTTATAAGTTTACAAGGTTTGGGCAAAAATGTGTTTACTATGATTGAGCAACAGCTTCAAAATTAAGTCAAGTAGTTTGTAATGTATTTATAACTTAGTCAAAAAAAATAGCTTTAAACAAGTTCTGTCTTTTCTGGTGATTTTTAAAATTAACCTTTAATTCTTTTTCAGCCTTTCTCTGCCACAGTACATTCAGTCAAATGCAGTGCATTAGTGCAAAATTTGTGATGCTTGTTCCACAACCTCACAAGTTTTCATTGTATTCAGAGTTTCCATGGTAATGTAATTTCTTCCTCATTAACTGCTCTTTTTTCCCCACCACTCTTGGCTGGGTTTTTCAGTCGCTGCAGCTCTTCTTTCTGGATAATTATTCCCTCATTTTATTTAAAAAAAAAATACATATTCAGCTTTTATTGGGTTTTATTCCCCAAGGAAGGTGAAAAAAACGGACTGCTCTTCTTTTTTTTTTTTTTTTTTTTTTTTTTTTTTTGTTGCTAATTTCCCCACAACGTTTACACATTTCTTTAAAAAAAAATCTTACTTGGTATAAGCTGAAGGTTTACACTTCCATATGTAAATACGTAAAGGTGGAAAAACATTTACTGTGTTGACAGTGTCATTTTACAATATGAACCACTCAAATATGTAACTACTGGGATTGCAGTACAACCTCATCATTCATTCTGCCATCATTTGTCTCATTTTGCACTCATGGGCTGCACTCGGCCAAATGCTCCCTAATCATCTCTAAAACCATGTACATTATTTTGATATCATTTTAACTTGCTAAGCCTTTATCCATTGAATTTTATCTGTCACACTCCATGTAATTTTAATATTTCATTCTTTGTGTGTATGTTGTTTTTTATGTATTCATTAATTCATTAAAGTTTACTAAGCATTTGTTATTGTTGTTTGCTCTGTCACTGCTTTGTGGATAAAAGGGATTTTCTTTAATTTTTTAAACACATAAAGTTGACCTGTGGTTTTTCATTGTGTCACAAGGGTAGTGTGGGTCTTGCATAGTTCTCCCTGAGGTATCATAGTTGTTGTGGGTGGTTAATGTCAGCTTGAGTAGATTATAAATTCACTTTCAGATTGCACTTTCATCTATATGAACACAACTTTTTTTATTAGATGCATACATGTCTGGTTGTGTGTAATTTTAGCGGTTACCTGGGTGAAGTTGTTGAAGTTTGGGGGGAGGGTGTCTTTTGTCCTGATGGTAATGCAAAAGCATAACTAAAGCATTTTTTGCAGATTCTGATAATACCTTCTAGAAGTCCTGTGAGAGAGAGAGAGATTTCCGCTTGTAATTTAATGAGGAAAAAAAGACTGACACAAAAGAATAATTTGGTGTATACAACAGTTTTTTTTGGTTCAGTTTTCAAAAAGTTTCTTGTCATTTCAGGTGACAAACAAGTTTATTTCCACACTTTTTCACCTGGTTGGCCAATTTGTCACCTTCCCCATTGCACAACCTCCAGACCTGTCTGCATTTATCTCTGAAGTCCTGTATGTGTGTGTATGCCTCTGTGCTAATAACAGGTCCTGGAGAACTACAATAAAGGCAAAACGGCTTTGTTGTCAGCAGCCAAGATTATGGTGAGCCCCACAGAAGTAGACCTGAACCCTGAGACCATGTTCGTGGATGCAGCCTCTCAGGAGCCGACACCCACAACAACCCACCACCGCAGAAACAGCAGTGTTCGGTTAGTAAGCCAGGCACTGCTGTAGATGTACTTGAGCCTCAAAGAACATGTTAAACTAAACTTCATCCTTGGACTGTAGCCTTAATTTAACTTTGTGGTGCTGACAGACATACTACTGCTACTAACTGCTACTTTATTGTTTTCTCAAATTATTGTCTGTTTGTTTTTTTTAAAAAAAAAGAGAAAAACCTTTGTTACGGTAAGCAAGGCATGCTAGTACTAACTTTGCACAATATGATCCCCTTTCTTGCACGCCTGCACGCTGTCTATCCACAGAGCAATTGTAACGTATGGTAGTATTCGATTTCCACCTCGTCCTCTCTGGTTCAGTCCTTGTCCTAAGTCAGTGTGAAGTTCCGGTAGTAGTAACGTTTGAATTCTTATTTTACCCTTTGCATACAATGTTAATCCAAGAGCATACATGCACTACTAGCACATGCTCCATGGGTGTTTTTCATTATGCAAATATTACTCCTCATTTCTGGTACTCCAAGTAAGGATGTTATAAAGAAATGGCAGAAGGGATATGCAAACGTCCTTTCTTTGAGTTCTTTTATCTGATAGATAAGGAGATCATCTTGATTGACAAAAGGAAGCATGAGCAAAATGATCAGCACCCATGCTCTTTTAGTCTGCTGTCTTCGTTCTTTCTTCCATTGACCCAATATGTTGCCGTGGGCACATAGTTTGGAGACTCTAGATATAGTGTCAGTACTAACACTTTCCCATTTTTTCCCCCTCTTTAACCCACCAAAAGTTGTTTTGACCCACTTTTATTGTCTATCCTGTGTTCTGGGTCCCCCACTCCCCTCCTTTCCCCGTCATTCCTCTCCAACCCTCTCTTTCCCTTTCCTCCAGTTCGTGTGCCCAGTCTGAGATATCTCTGGATGGTTTCTCTGAGTGCCCTCCGCCCCCAGTTCCTGTAGTATTGCGTGGAGCACGGGAGCGCCTCGCAGTGGAGCTGAGGGATCGCAAGGCACCACTGGCCGTCATGGAAAGTCTCTCAGATGCAGAGTCTCTCTATAGCCTGGATTCCCGGCGCTCCTCAGCGGCCTTCAGGGGGTCACCGATGCTGGGTAGCCTACCTTTCCCGTTGGATGCCCCAATACCGGAGGAGAACCCATCTCTCAGCTCTCGTACTGAATTATTGGCTGCAGATTGTCTCTGTCAGGCAACGCCAGAGCACCTAGGTGAGGTTGGACCCTTCTTTACCCCACACGAATCCAGATCTACTCCAGATTACCCTATGAGGCTGTCT
Organism: Anableps anableps; assembly: GCA_014839685.1. Classification (NCBI taxonomy): domain Eukaryota; kingdom Metazoa; phylum Chordata; class Actinopteri; order Cyprinodontiformes; family Anablepidae; genus Anableps; species Anableps anableps. Next base: position 19,744,136 of record CM026067.1, read on the forward strand.
CCTGCCACACCACGCTACAGTGGACCCCATTCCCCAGCCCTTTTAAATCAGTGTGTTCAGCCTTTCAAACATGAGTCTAATGCAGCTCCAACAATGGTTAATGATGGAGATCAGATGCCTGGTGTCTACAGCCCAGGGAGCACTCCAAATGCTCCACTAAGCCCACAGATTGGCTCTAGACTAACGGATAGCAAAAAAGTGGACTTAGAGCTGGAGATGACAGAGAAAGTGTTAGGTGAAGAAACCAGTCTGGCAGCTTCTACTGCTCAACCCCAGCTTACAAATGGGAACCCTAGTCAGGCTGTGCTAGAGTTTGCGCAGTACTTAGACTCTCTCTTCAGACTGGACGGCAGCAGCTCACCGCCCCTGGACCTGTCTGATGGGGAGTCAGAGTCGGGCAGGGGCTCCTTTGGACAGAGTGAATGTCTTGGAGATGGACAGCAGCTGGATGATGCACAACTGCTGGCCAGAGCAACACTCGAGCCTAATCTTGTTCCCAAGCCTCCACGCACTTTTGCTGGATCTGCTGATCCCTCTTCAGGCATATCATTGTCCCCATCCTTTCCTCTCTCATCCTCTGAGGAGCTCAACGATCTTTCGCCAAGTGAGGGTGCCCCACCAGCCATACACTCCCTACGAACATCCAGCCCCTGCCACTGTCCTGAAGAGAACACGCTATCATCAATGGTTTAGTGTGCTCTGAAGGCTCTGTTGTGCTCTAAGTCGAGAGGTCCGGTGATTCAAACTTTAAAACATATCACAACACACGCATTGAGCAGAATGCAGTCGCTCATCAGACATTGAGTGACATAACTTAAGGGACCAATACGCACACCACATCCATTCTTCAGGTGTCCCCTTTGAACTCAGGGGACATTTTCACAGTATTGCAATGACAAAAAAAGAAGATACCTCTCTGTGCATGCCAGGGGGCTGTGCTGCTTCACAACTGTAGCTTCACAATGCCGATCCAGAACAATGTTGTCTGACCCACATGGGAACATTTCTACATTTCATCCAGTCCCTGATTTAGCAAAGCAAAGGGAGAATTGCTGACTGAGCAGGAAAGCAGAAACTAATGCTGTAGTAATGGTTAGCAAAGGCACATCATATGGGTTGATGTACTGGACCTCTTCTTGCATCTTCAGCAGTTTTGAGAGCGTGTACAGATTTTATTTTATTTTATCATTTTAGTTTGTTTTTTTTTTTTAATCCAGAATGTGAAGATGGGACATATTTGTTTATAAACAGAAATGAGAAAACAATAAGAAACGTTCCTCAGGTCTACAAAGAACTGACTTGAAGAAAGAGAGTGTGTTATGTTGGTGAGAATTCATGTGTCTTAAACATTAAGTGATTGTGACAAAGTTATTACAGATGCCTATGGATGTTTTTAGAGTCTTTTGGTTACACTTTATAATGCATGACAACTTTTTTTTATTAAGTTATTCAGATGGAGAACTTGTCACTAAGCCACTTAGATTGACATTTTGTCACTATGGCACACATTAGTTTACCCCTTTTGCCAAAAAAAGAAAGGATAAGACATTGTCTTGCCAAATGTATTTATGAGATGTAATTTTCTATATGTTTAAGGATATTACTTTATTTAAATACAGGCTCAGTTCAGTATTTCATTTCTAGTTCTGTCAGTTCCCATCTTAGACTGTTACACAACAACACCACAGAGACATGTTATCCTGACATTGAAACGCTGCCATACCTGTCATGTAAAAAAAAAAAAAAAAAACAACCTCAGCACGTTGGGTTCGAACTAATAACAAACTTTCTAATTGTCTTAAAATTACTGTATAATTTTCTTTAAAAATCTCTTGGCTATGTGCCCAGGTCAGAGTTTGCATGCTTTATGCATTTTAACGTAGCATGGCTTGTATAGAACAAGTCTCGTCATCAAGTCACGGTAAATATGCTCTGAACTTGTCCAGAAATAATCACCATATCTCAGTCATCATTAACACAAGTTTATGAGAGGTTAATTAGAAGTAAAAGTATATCAGGACGTCATTTTGTTTTCCTACTCTGAAGGTGCTTTCAGTTTTGGAGGTCAAAGTGTTTACTTCCCTTTAATCCGGTTCATCCTCCTTGAAGTTGGACTGAATTCACAAACGGCATCCAGTCGTCTATCTCACTTTGAGTGTGACAAGTTGCTCATGTTTTGCATTCTTTAGTAAGGTAAATGTTTTCACTTTTAACACTATATTTGATGGTTTTATTATCCTGCAACAGATTGGTTTGATGTCAGTGTTTTCTTATCTCAGTTTTTAGGACAGTGTGGGAAGCTCTTCCTAAATGCAAGACATTATCTATAATTAAACCTTTGTTCCCCTGTTTGTCAGAGTGGCATGTAACATCCTGCCATGGCATGCTTACAGTGTTTTTTTTTTTTTTTGTTTTGTTTTGTTTTTGTTTGTGGTTTTTTTTTTTTTTTTTTTTTTTTTTTTTTTTTTTTTTTTTTTGTTAAGTCTTCACAAATTCCTCAAAGCAATGACGCATGTTACAGAGTGACATTTGGTGTCGTGCCACTATCAAGTCTGTGTCTCTCTATCTATCTGCACAGCTTCTTTAATGGGAATAAGATCTGCTGTGGTCGCTCGCAGCAGACTGGTCAAACCAGTTTCAAATCAAGCATTATCTAAATCATTAGGCTAGGTCTGGTAGACACACAAATGTTGGAGCAGACTGTTCCTTCTTGCAGTGGCTTTGTTTGCAGTTGTCATACTCTAAACTCTGCAAATAGGAAGTACTATTTTTTTCCCATTGTGATGTGTACAGCACTGTCTTTTACGTGTACTTATTTATGCAGATATCTGTAAGATGAATTCCAATAGAGTTGTGTAGAGAATAACTATATAACAATAAGACTATCTGAAAAGATCAGTACTGACATGTAGAAGAAAAAGAAGCTATTTATTCAGGCTATTGGCAGATATACAAATTGGTCTATATTGAAAAAGAAATAATTCAACTATGTCTTGTCCATGTTTACCTGGTTTGCATCCCTTCCTTTCCCGCCCCACGATGAGAATGTATTTAATCCCTTTCCCTCACTGCCCTGCCTGTAATGGAATAAACTACAAACTATGGGAGAAAACCACAAGTTTCTGTCATAACTCTTTTATTAAAGGTGCATCTCCTAAATTAGAATGTTATAAAAACAGATTTTTTTCAAAATGTTAAATTTATAGATTCAGCACCAATCTGATATCTTTTAAAGAATTTCTGTCAATTTTAATTACAGCTTTCATCTAATGAAAACCCAAAATTCAAGCTCTCAGAACACATTTAGTGATGGCCTACAGAAAAGTATGCTTATGTACTGTACAATATATGCACTCTATATTTTGTTGGGATTCCTTTTGCATGAATCACTGCATCAATGTGGTTTATTACTTGAATAACTGAACTTTTTAAAATTATATTCAAATTTTTGGGATGCACCTGTACATGTTACTTATGGACTATTGTCACTGTGTGTTACTGCCTGTTTGACATAAACTGCAACTTGCATCCCTTAAAGGGTTAGGATATTGATGAACTGAACATTATTTGTCATTTGGTTTATTAAATGTAAACTGTGACATGAAAAATTTGCTGAAATGCAGGAGTCACATGTAGCCAGGTTAGTTTTGATACCCACGAGGCTGTACTTATGTACGAGGAGACAATTTCTCCCTAAAATAGTTTGTGCTTCAGCTGATATAAAGAATGCGTCAGTGGTTTTTGAGCTGCTGAGTGCAGATATATTTTGAGTGAAGTACAACACAAGTTGCTGGAGCTTTTTATAAGTTGGTGTGTAGGTGCAGCATATTATCAGTGTACACTATTACTGATACAAGCTGAAATGTGTACTGCAGAATATTATCGAGAAACCTGGCATAGATGGGAGGTTTTCTTGTAGATGAAGCCAGTGATTTTGCATCACAAAAGTAGAATTTCTATGAATCTTGACCCATAATAACATGAACTGCCTCATCTTTTTCCATTCTTATTTACAGATCAGTGTTAAATTTATGTGCTGCATTACTGACAGAAGGGTGTTTGTCAAAGTTATGCTGTCTGTCCCAAGCTGACTTTTAGCAGCACAGTCAAAGCTCTGTCTTTACTCACTGCTACAGCAAAAATGCAGCAATAAAAGCTTGCACAAAAAAACAAATTTCACTGTCCACATTTTAATCTCAGCAGATTCTAACTTGCATAAAAACCCCATTTTAAAGAAGATTAGAAAGAGGAATGTTTGTTTTTTTAAGCCATTTATTTGTAGGTTTATACATAGACACCATCACTGCCCTCTTACAAATCTCTTAAAGTTTTGCTGTTTTTTGTCACACAAATGTTTTAGATCATCAAACTAATTTTACTAACTGACAAATATAATCCGAGTAAATACAAAATAGCTTTCAGGTTATGATTTCATTTATTAAGGGAACGAAATTGGTCCAAATTAACCTGACAATGTGTGAATATGCAATTCCTATATTGTGAAGTCATGAATTAACAGTGAAAACAAAGTTTTCTGACCAAATTTCACAAGCCACACCCTGGTATGATTGCTGTCAGGTCTGTAGAATCAAGAAGATGCTTAAATAGATCATCTTTGATAATATTAAGTAGGGTAAAAAAAAAAAAAAAAATCTTAAAAAGCAACACTCTTGTTGAGTCATTATTCACAAATGGAAAAAAAAAAAAACCTGGAACAGTGGTGAACCTCTCAGCAGTGACCGACCTATCAACATTACTCAAAGAATGCATTGCAGTCAGACAACCAAGAAAATGTGAGGTATGATTTAACAATAAGAAATGGACAAAAATAGCAACAAAAAACCTAGGTTTTTCTCAATAAAAAAAAAAAAAAACATCTTGATGATCCCCAAGATTTTGTGGACTGCAAAATGTGTGTGTATCCCAATTCTTCTGGAATAAAACTAATACAGTTTTAGACTAAACTGACACAAATGTGGTTGTGACAGTCTGTGGCTGCTTTGTTTTTTCAAGACTGGGAGAACTTGCCATAATCGATGTTGCCATTATTTTTGCTCTCTACCAGGAAATTGAGAGGAAGCATGTCCTGCCATCAGTTTGTGACCTTGAACTCAAGTACACTTGGGCTTCGCAGCAGGACAGTGACCCAAAGCACATCAAAAAATCCACCTCTGAATCCCTCAAAAGAAAAAAAAAAATCTAAATTAAGATTTTAGGGTAACCTACTCACTGTCAAGGCAGTTCATAGTAAAAAACCTAGGTTTAATGGGTTATTTTTCATATGATGACATAGTTTACATTATTAAAGGAAACCATAATTATATTAATTCAGCATTTTTTTATTTGCTCAGATTATGTTTGTCTGATATTAACATTTGTTTGATCTAAAACACTGAAGTGGGGAAAAAAAAGGTCTAAAGTTTATCTCCAGTATGCAGATGTGTGGTAAATTATAAATTTATGTGACAGTTTTTGCAGAAGTTTGATTGAGAGAAATACTTCAATTGGAAAAGGATATAGCAAGTCTGTGTCATTAGATGTGAAATTTTTAAAGAAATTTTTAAAGAAGCAAACTATAAAAGAACAATATCAGAGATGTGTGGCCAGGGATGAAGAAGACCACAGCCTTCAAGCAATAAGCGGATCAGATGGATGGAAGTCTGGGTTAGACATTCAGAAGGTCAGAAGTCTGGACAGAGCCAATGAGCTGAACACATTCGTCAACAGATCCAGTTGAGGAACAACCTTAGCATCCCCTTCTTCTACCCCCATACAGACTTCAACCTCCTTTGATCCATAGCTTTCCTGTCAAACCTCAGATGTTTTATTTTCCACCTCAGCCATGGGCTCTTCTGCTTCTACAAGTTGGTCTTCAACCAAATCAGATGATGCTACAAGTCTCTTTGCCTCCCCCTACTACTTTTCTGTATCTAGAAATTAGACAAAGAGGCAGCTGTAGAGACTGAACCAGAATAAGGCTCCATGTCCATATGCTGTTAGCCCCACAGTCCTGAAGGCCTGTGCACAGCAGCTCTGTGGGATTTTGCAACACCTCTTCAATATAAGCTTGACCCACAAACAATTCAGCCTGATTTGCTTTTCCAGAAACTCTGGAAGGCACAGGCGGAGGCCTCAGCAATTGCCTGGATCAATGACTACATGACAAACAGACCACAGTTTGTAAGACTGAAGGACTCTGTGTCTAGCCAGGTGGTTAGCAGCACAGGAGCACCACAGGGGACTGTAGTTTCACCATTTCTTTTCCCTCTGTACACTTCAGACCTCCAGCACCTGTCATCTGGAGAAATACTCAGATGACTCTGCAGTTGTCGAGCGTATCAGAGATGGACAAGAAGCTGACTACAGAGAGCTGGTGGACCACTTTGTGGCATGGTGTGGAAACAATCATCTCATCTTGAATGTGAACAAAACAAAGGAGATTATAATAGATTTTAAGAGAAGCAGGTTTAAGTCAAACCTTATTTCCATCATGGGAGAAGAAGTGGAAGTGGCTGAGGAATATAAATACATTAGTGTTCATCGAGACAACAGACTAGACTGAACTCAACAGTGAAGCCGTCTACAAGAAGAGACAGAGCAGACTGTACTTCTTGAGGAAGCTAAAATCCTTCAATGTTTGCAGCAAGATGCTGCATATCTACCACAAGTCTGTTGATGAGTGTCACCTCTTCTGTTTTTATATTTAAATTGTGTCTGCTAGTAAGCTATTGGGAAAGATTTGCTTTCAGCCTAGAACTATTGCAATTATTGCCATGTTTAAATTGTGTAATAATTACTTAATGTTGCTTGTACATGAGTATGCTGTCATATGAGTAAAAAACTGAATTTGATCTATCCAATATTAAAACTGCTTTAGGTAGTTTAATACCCTACGATCTTTTCCATTAAGCTTTTGATAATATTGGGTTTCTAAGCAAAGTTATACCTGTCAGAAAGAAACCTGCATTTTACGTAATATATGAAAAGCCGATAGTGTTAACATGTATTTATCTGTAAATGAGTTAAAGAACATTCCTGAAACAAAAACCACAAAATTGTCTATTGCGTGTCTATACTCTCTTGACTTTGGAGTCAGCTACATGTTCGTTTTGCTACTTTCCAACCAGAGGGTAGAGCTCTGCTTGGCCTCTGAGTTGAGACGGATCTATCCGAGGCAAAGAAGAAGAACTTCCCGCAAATCCCGGAAAGGTTCCGCATTAGCTTGGAGCTAGGCTAGGTTAGCAATAACATAGTTTTTGTTATTGTACCTTGTCCTCTCACTGCGGCGATGGATGAGGACTGAATCGATTCTTCTGTTAACCGTCTCGGTATGTGAATAGCTTTCATTGCGAAAGATAAGACGGTCGTTGCTTTTATTTGTTTCGTATTTGTTATTGACCTAAACAGCTGGTTTAGCCTACCGCGAACTGCTCTTAGCCAAAAATAGTGTTGTATTTTTCTATCAGTAAAACGTCATCGTTAAAATGTATCGTTGATTTTAAGTCATTTTATTTAGTTCTGATTTTGTTGTTAGTCTAAACGGCTGTTAATTTCTTGGCATCTTGTTAAAGGTGTCTTCAGGTGTTTACATATTAACCAAAAGTAGAAATTAGTTCGATATCAACAGTGGTTTATACAGTGTCTAGCGGAACAGGTTGTTATTCTGTCGATATATGAAGCTTCTGAGCAGAAGATCCTTTTTTACAGCTGCTGGTCTGACGGAGGGACGTCAGTCATGTATGCCTCGGGGAAGTACAGCTCTCGGGGCCCTGCTTTAATCCCGCGAATGAAAACCAAACATCGCATCTACTACATCGCCCTCTTCTCCGTTGTGCTACTCGGACTGATTGCCACCGGGATGTTCCAGTTTTGGCCCCACTCTATTGAGTCCTCAGCTGAATGGACACTTGAAAAGGGAAGTGTCCATGACGCTCCTCTTATCCGTCTACCTGTATCCAGCCCCATACCTGAGAGGGGGGACCTAAGCTGTCGAATGCACACCTGTTTTGATGTATATAGATGTGGCTACAATCCCAAGAACAAAATCAAGGTAGCTGAAACTGTCAGATCCGCATATTTAGTAGTTATTTTGTGTTCAGTTTTGATTCAGAACGGATTTAAATGTTTTGTTTTTTTTTTTTTTTTGTAGGTCTACATCTATGCTCTTCAGAGGTTTGTAGATGAATTTGGAGTTCCCATCAGCAGCACTGGACTGTCACGAGAATACAACGACTTGCTTAGTGCAATCTCAGACAGTGACTTTTACACGGATGACGTTACCAGAGCCTGTCTTTTCATTCCATCTATTGATGTACTCAATCAGAATTCCCTTCGTATTAGAGAGACTGCCCAGGCCCTGGCAATGCTACCCAGGTAAATAATTACTGCAGACTCAGCTTTTCATTAGTTTTAGTCCTTTGGGGGGGCGGGGCGTTATTTTGTGCTCAAGCTGTATTCTTTGGACAGAAATATTGTTATTTTAAAGATTGCCTTGAAAAAACTATGTAACACGATATTTTTTCCAATGTTTTTACTGCTTTTTCTCCAAGTCTTGTTGTATTGATAATTGGCAGCAACATTAATTAGCATTTGGTATGGTTTTTTGCAGTCGTTTGCAAGTAAATTTTACTGGATGTGTGCATGTGTATGCATTTTGAGGGTTAGTCTATGGCACAAACTCTGTAGAAGAGACATGGATTGGTCTGTTGAATATAATTTAAAAGTCATATTAAATATTTAAAGGTAAGAAAGATGGAAATTTTAAAATTTAGCTATCATCACACTGTCCCTTCAGTTTTCTGTGAGTTTTAAAGTGGGAAAATATTTCATAATCAGAGGGGGTGTGTTTCCTCTTCTATCAAGAATTCAACTGGTAAAGACGGTGGTCTTGGTTTGCATGACAACTACATTGGTGTTACTTCAATGCCAGAATCAACTTTTATTTGCCTCATTTTAATACTGTGACTGATTGGTGTTAGTTACCTAATAATGTTCAGATTAAATTGAAACTTCCTTAAAATGTTCAGCAGTTCTCACATTGATTTGAATACTAACATGTGGTTTTACCTAGCTTACACATTTGTTTTCCTCCTTGGACTAATCTTATTTCTGTTTTGGTAGATGGGACAAAGGGATGAATCATTTGCTTTTCAACATGTTACCTGGAGGTCCCCCTGACTACAACACTGCTCTGGATGTGCCTAGAGACAGGTAGCTAAAGTACATTTTGAAATGCCTATAAGGTTACTCCAATCAAAATATTTTAGTTCCAGTCAATATTTCATGAAAAACTTGCTAGAATATATCCTGCAGGTTAAAATAATTGTTTTGATGGAAGATGTTAGTGTTATGAACATACAGACTTCAGATACTTTAGCATTTAGCTTAGAGAAATTTCAGAGTTTATCCGGCTTGAAGCCTTTGGCTTCTTGCCTCATCAGAATCAGGGCACTGTGGTAATCTGTTTCTTCCTAATCTTCACCTTCCCTGAATATAGAATTTTATCTGCATTTGCAAAATTGGTAACATAAGATAAGGTCACTAAGCCCTACTTGAATTTTAAATAGTTCTTTCCTCTCAGCAAAGTTGTCACACTCTGTAAATGTTTTGATATAAAAAAAAAAATTAATTGAGCTATTTTTTTTACCCTGTTTCTGTTCCTGTTTTTCTGTGTTTCTGTTGGAGCACCTCATTGTTTTTGGAAACTGATTTATAGTCCTAATTTATTGTTTCAGAGCCCTCTTGGCAGGAGGTGGTTTCTCCACTTGGACCTACAGACAAGGTTATGATGTCAGCATCCCAGTTTACAGTCCTCTTTCTGCAGATGTTGTGCTGCCTGAACGACAGCCTGGGTGAGTACATTTCAAACTTTAACTTCTCCAGTGTCGAATCGTAACTAAATAACCTCTCTAAAAACAAGGTTTGTGGTTGGCTTCCAAGTCATGTGACGCTGTGGTTTTACATTTTTGTAAGCCATATTAGATTTAGATAATTATTTAGAGTAACCAGCTCGCTAAATAACTGCCTAAAATTAACATCTTCTGCATTTCCTGCCTCTTTGTCCAGGCCGAGGCGCTACTTCATCCTGTCCTCTCAAACAGCAATTCACAGAGAGTACCGAGCAGAACTGGAGCGTTTGAAAGAAGAAAATGGAGAAGCACTGCTCCTGCTTGACAAGTGTAGCAACCTTTCCCAGGGTGCTGCCTCCGCACGGAAGAGGTGTTATAAAGGGCAGGTGTATGACTACCCACAGATCTTGCAGGTGGGAAACACAATCCTTTTCCTGTTTAAGTTTGGTTTAGTCTACAACTCAAAAACTCCACATATGTAAATAAAATAAAAAAGGTGGCATTTTTTCCTTCTACCGTGACTATTATCAAGCAATATGCAATAAATTTCTAGATTACTTCATAGTATACTTTGTTACTAAAATACCTCAGAACTGCACCCACCGTTTTACAGAAACATGTAAAATTACCATGCAGAGTCGGCTCAGCTGAAGGGAACTTTCTGGTTTAACTACCAGATATCTGAGCTGCATGCCTAACACTCTCAAAATGAGCAATTTATTTCTCTTTCATGAAATCAGTTTATCTAATCCACCTTGCTCCTTAGATCTTATTGGACTTTGAAAATTTCATGGTTGAAAGCTATTCCAGTTTCCTAGAAATAGTGCGGGGGCATTTATTTCCAGGTGGTTTGGTCAAAATACACAAGATAAACAATTTGGTAACAAACTGCGACTATTACCATTGTAAAAGTGAAAACTTGTCTGTAGAACGAGCTCCGGCTCTTTGTCCAGACATAAACATCTTGTCTCACATATGACTTGATCCCAATCTGTCTCCACAGGAGTCATCTTTCTGTGTGGTTTTGCGAGGGGCACGCTTGGGTCAAGCTGCTCTCAGCGATGTGCTGCAGGCTGGCTGTGTCCCTGTCATCCTGGCTGATTCCTACATTCTTCCATTCTCTGAAGTGCTTGACTGGAAAAGGTCTGCCTGAATCTTAATGTGTTGGGGAGAAAAAAAACAAGTAAATATGTTTACATTTTGTTAATTTCATTTATTTATTTTTCCTCCCTCTGCAGGGCTTCTGTGGTTATTCCAGAAGAGAAATTATCAGAGATGTACACCATCTTAAAGAGCATTCCTCATAGACAAGTTGAGGAAATGCAGAGACAGGTAACAGCCATTTTACACAAGAATGAAAGCAGTATACAATCAGTTTTTTGTAAGCATTAGAAATTTAATTGACGGTGGTGCTGTCACTACATCGGGAAGTTGTGCAGTTAATGTCTTAGAGGTGCTTGTGTTTTAACAATTCAAGCCCCTTTACCAGTTCTACTTGTGAAAGCCAAAACAAATTTTATAAGATGTGCAAAAGACAGGATTTTGGATTCAATCTTCACTTTTTATAAGTTTGAATATCCTCTCTTACTCACTCTGGATTTTAAAAGGCTCATAGAAGTTTTAACTGTTTATTTTAGCCCCAGTGAAATTCGGGGAATGAGGCTCGCTCTCTTTTCATTTGATATCTGCCCTAAGCCACAATAAACAGTGGTGAAAGCAGCAGTGAGAGTAGTGCACGACTTCAGCTGCTCCTTATTCTCTTGTATCAACTCTTGTCCATTTACCAATTATACTGGCCAAACAGACATTTTAGGCCAAAGACTCAGAGATAGGCTTGGATTACACCATAATAGCTCAAACACATGGCCTGTTCTTGAGGTTGAAGAGTTTGCTGGGGGTAAACGGCTGTGGATAGCTCACAGCTGTTGAGGCACTATAGCTCTCATAGTTTTATTTATTGGCTGCTGAACAGCCTTGACTGCTCTTATGTTCCAAAGATGAATTTGTTTCAATCTGATTTTTATGTAAAACGTCAGCCACTACAACATGTAGTAAATGCACCAGTGTGTTGTCAGAAAAACCCTTTAAGGCAGATTTATCCCCTAAATTTGTCCTAACTGATCAAAATGAAGGAATTTGTTAATCAGTCTTTTAAATTGAACAAATAGTTAAAATAACATGAATAGAATTTGTTTATTACATGTATATTATTACAAATTTTCTTATTTGAACAAAGTGCCTTATTGGCTCACTAAGCTAAATTTTGTTTTTTTTTAATGATTAAAACTCTCTGTCTCTCTCTCTCTCTCTCTCTCTCTCTCTCTCTCTCTCTCTCTCTCTCTCTCTCTATATATATATATATATATATATATATATATATATATATATATATATATATATATATATATATATATATATACACACTTGGAAGACCATTGACAGCCTGTTTAAAACATACATGGCAAAGTTAGTATTGAGTTTTGTGTTTTTCATTATATGTGACTTAAACTCCTGCAGCTGCTCCCAAAAGTTTTGAACATTATTTCATCCACATTGGCCAAGCTTTTAACACAGTAAAAAAAAGAAAATATTGAAAATCCAACATTCAACCTCAGGCTAGGTTAAAAGATTTTAAATATAGTAGAACTAATGTATTTCTTGAGTTTTACCAGCAGAGGGCCAAACAGCCCACGCTTTTTGTGATATGTCTGTACATAAGGTAAGATTAAAAATGAATAAATAAAATAAAATGTTAATGGTATATATAAATGTTAATAAAATGTTAATGGTATATATAATTTAAAATTTCTTTCTTGCTTATAAGTCTGTTTTAATATCTTTATAATAGTTTTCAGAAGTCAGCAGGCAACAAAATAACAGTTACATCACAATAAATATGATCAAAAGAAAAGTAATTGGAAAGAAGTCAGTGCATTGGTGATTTGGTAGTGAAACTTAACTTGATATATGAATTGAAGCTTCACTATTTAAAAAACCAATTTATTAATTTGGACTGATTTGTATCTGTCAGATGCCTCCAGTTTCAATGATCAAACATGTTTTGTTTTATAAATGCAAGTTTTTCTTGTTGTTTTGAAAGGCCTTCATTTTTTTCTACATTTTGTTCAGATATAAAAGACACATTTTAAATTTTGAGATGATGTAACTCATTTAGATTATTTAATGAAAAGACAAAAAATGTGTCCATTATGAACAATTCTGATAGTGCTCAGGTAAAGCCACCAGCCCATATTTGTGAACAGATAATTATTTAGGTCATAGCCACAAAATGGTACAGTACTTATTATTCCAGATAAATTACTAGGCTATCTCAGCAAAATCCTTTCTGATGATAAATAAAAGCATTCCAGTGGTAAGGATAGTGATTAAGGAATTAAAGGCCAAGGATAATTTGTATTTGCCTTTTTCAACGTCATTGGCACATTTTTTTCAATGTTTTGTTTGATCTTGTTTAGTTACTGTCTCAGTCTCCCAAACGATGGGGATTTGCTGCAGTTGCTTTTAGAGAATGTCAAGTCATTCTTCCTACTCTGCTTATTAGCATCACAGATTTCCTTTAAAATGTATTCAAAATAAAGTACTAAAGTAGTTGGACTTTAGTCACTTTGTAAACAACATGCCTGTTATCTTAAAATGAGATCTTTGTAAACTATACCCACCACCTGATTATCATCTTTTCTTACAATCACAAATAGAGATATTAACAGAACTTGTATCTCAAATTGAGTGAGATCTGAAACAAGGCAAACACTTCCCTTGGTGGACCTCTTCCTGTTGGGAATTCAGTAATTACAAAAACTAAGGGCTCTCTAGCACTGGGACTCCAATATGACATTGCAACCTCTCCTTTAACTGTGGTCCTCCGAGACTGAAGTGTTGTTACTGTACTCGCCCTTTATAGATAGTCTGTTTACTTTTTTGGCAACAATCTTGATAAGATCTACATGGTTAAAACTAGTGAACAAAGTTAAACTCCTGTGTTTGCGTGTAGGAAGATGTTTGTCACAGTTAAAATTAAATTGCTAATATATCTCCTGAAAAAGACTTAATTCCCAGAGGAAACTTAAAGATTTGTTTTAACTGGAGGTTTTGATCACGTTCTGTTGACAGTTTTCGGGCTACCATTTGTGAGCAGTTTCTATACATACGTTGCTGTAAATTTTCTGTATATACCTATATTGAGCAGTTTCTATATTTAAAGATCATAAGTATCAAAAGTGAGAGCAGTTGGAGCTCTTTAAGCATGAATAACCCGAAACCTATTTTGTGTGATGACATATTTGAGCCTTTTAAACAAAGTACATAAGATGATTGGTCGACTTGTATATTATCTGTCAAAAAAAGTGTTTTTTAGGTCTGTATAGTTGCATTTCCTTTTATATTGATTCTTTGTGCATTTATGTAGATTTTTATTTTATTTTATTTATTTATTTTTTTTTTTTTGGTAAAATGCATTCCATTCAACTGTAGGCCAAAAGCAGCCGTAGGAAGATTAGGTGATGGAGTCCGTCCTCTCCTACGATGTTGTCTGTCCTTCTTTGCTCATAAAAATTCCTGCTGGCACTGGGAAAGGGGGCGGAGCATTGCAATGGGGGCCCCAGGGCCAGCACAGTTTTCTTTCTACGTCCTCCCGGTCGGAAAAGAAACTTTCATCACAGGTTGATTTATAGGCCCCTGAGATTAGAAAGTCTTTCTAGATACACTTCAACCCCCACTGTAAAACTAAACCCTGTTTTTGTGCTTTTGTACAACTTGTTCCTTGCACAGAATTTTGTGATTTAGGTCCTGTCTAAATGTTTACAAAGGGGAGACTCATTAGCTAAAGACATGTGCATGGATTGTATTAGGAGGAAGAAATATTATTCTCTTGCTGTCTGCTGTCCATTTGATGATGAAATATTTGTTTTCTAACCTAATCCTGTTGTTCAATTGTGGTTCAAAGCCTTATTAATTCTACTAGTGTTTTTGTTTCTCACCTCTGATCTTACCCATGGAGTTCCTGCAAAGCTTAAATAAACGCTCATTAGCACACAGATTCAGCTCACAGATTTTATTTCAGAGGCCTTCAGTTTGTCTGCAAAATAAATGCGTATTGAATTGTAAGTGAGGAATCCAGCACCCTACGCGATAACATTAAGATATGGGTGAAGAGTTCGCTCATCAGAAAGTCTGTTATCCAAACAGTGATCTGCTGAAAGAAAACAGAGACAGACGAGAAAGATTTTTTCATAGGGCTTCAAAAGAGCTGCTGAAGGACAAGAGGCTGCAGAGGGGTGTCAAATATTCTGCAGACATGTGGTGCAGGAGGAATCTCAGAATATTACAGTAATGACATCACAGTGGTGCTATCTTCTGTAGGAACTGTGAAATAGTGAGATGTCAGAATAAAAACATTGCATTTAACAAACCAAAACATCATACTCACATCTGAAATAAATACTGATATTTAAGCAAGTCTTGCCTTATGTGAACATTGGTATTTTTATGTCAGTGTTTTATAAGGATCAAGCCTCTAATTAAAAAAAAAATAAAGCTGTGCCTGTGCCAAAAAAAGATATAACGTACAAGATGTATATTTATAAAAGTCTAATATGAAAATGTGAGCATAGCTGTCAGGAATGTTTTGGGTGTTTCTTCCTCTTTCAAGGATGTTTTGATGTTTCCGGAATTTGGGTAAAGCTGTTCTGGAATTTGTTTGTTTAGAAATCACCAGCTGGAAAATAAGTAACATCTGGTTACTTGTCATTCCTCTACTAATGAGCTTGTGTGATTCCTGTGACGTATATTTTCTTTTCTTTCATTTTTGCACCAGCAATAATTAGCCGGTGAATTCACTTTCTGCTTGTGTTCCTATTTCCGAGCCTTGTTAAGTATTTTGTGCAAATCAGCGCTAATGCTAGCACATATGTTTGTTATTCATTTTTCTCATTTCTGTATCTGTTGATGTGTTTTATTGTTCTTTTTCCCATGTTTTTAGGCCCATTGGTTCTGGGAGGCCTACTTCAGCTCCATGAAAGCTATCGGCTTGACCACGCTCCAGATCATCAATGACCGCATTTACCCATATGCTGCACGTAATTATGAGCAATGGAACAATCCACCTGTTGTGGTATGTGTGTGTGTTTTTTTTTTTTTTTTTTTTTTTTCTTTTTTAGCTTTGTTGTTTTCTAAAATTGTGCTTGTCTCTTTTGTTGTCTTTAAAGCTCTTCTGCAATCCAGATACAGTCTTGCATTCAGCTATGCCGAACCTTTCATTTTTATTCTCAGAAGTGTGTTTTATGGCAGACATCTGAATGACGCTGCATCAACATTGAAGCTTTTGTCGTACAGACGCTCACAGTGCCATATTAGCTTTCCCCTCTCTCCTGTGTGCTATAAGTCATAGTCTGTGTAGTAAAGTGACAGTAGATGCTGTGTCTCTTTGTAAAGCACCACACACGCAGTGCCCCGGGGTTTGGTGTACAACCAGAGAGCTCTGAAGCTGCCAGTTTGTGTCAGCAGTTCTCCAATAGGCGGATGCCTCATCTGTGGTGAAAAATAAGTTCCTGTATGTCTTAGTCACTGTGTTTACAGAGTATTCTGTGAAGAATGGTCTTGGTGTGTGTGTGTGTGTGTGTGTGTGTTCAGCTTTTCTTTGGTTGTGGCAGCAGACATGTTGGCTGGTCGACCATCTCTCAGGAGTTGTTAATCAGCCTGGTTTAATCTGGAGACTGCTCTAACCTCTGTCTGTGGGATAGAGGAGTGTGCTGCTCAGCGTGTTTGTGGATACATAAAGTAGTGTCCTTGAATTAGTTAGATGTTTGCAATTACTGTAATAGAAGTGCCATAGATTCACTAAGTGCTTGGTTTTAGAGATCATCTGTAGGGAAAGCTAATGGTGTTTTGATTTTCTTTTTCTTTTTCTTAGGTTGCACTATAGCAGACTAGCGGCTAGTTTGTATTCAGCAGTTAAACTTGACTTTTCCGCTTTTACATGTTCTGTCAGAGCATGCTTACCTCCAGTCCAATCTGTCAGCGTTGTCCCGTGGTCACAAAGTTTTTCCATACACAGAGGAGGTTAATTACACTGATGTACAGACCTTTGGCCATTCCTCCCCAAAATGGGAGATGAAGTGTTTTCTTGATGGATTCAGTGAATGGATGGTGAGAAGAACTTGCAAACAGCACTATATAAATCAGACAGACGTTTTTCCGCCTCTCCTCCTCAAGTCTTTCGGGTGGTAATTAAAAGCACATTTCCCAGGACTGCGGGTGCTATTGGAGTGTGGAATTTTCAAAATATGGGACAAGCTGCTATTTGTTTGTGATGTAAAAAAAATAAATAAATAAA
The DNA here is from genome assembly GCA_014839685.1 of Anableps anableps. Taxonomy (NCBI): domain Eukaryota; kingdom Metazoa; phylum Chordata; class Actinopteri; order Cyprinodontiformes; family Anablepidae; genus Anableps; species Anableps anableps. Next base: position 19,761,335 of record CM026067.1, read on the forward strand.
AAAATTTTTTTAGGTCAGGAGAAAGATATGCAAAAATGACCTAAATGGATAAATTTCAGATTTCCCTACATTTTGTTTTGCCAATGTTAGTGATTTGAGCTCAGTCTTTAAGGTGTTCACATTTTTAAGACTTCTTACTATTAAATGGATTTTGTGTAAAAAGTAGAAATGCAAAAAATCGGTATGCCAGAGATTGGCTTTTTTCCTTTGATTGGCTATAAATCGTGATCAGCAGATCAAATGCTAAGAGCGCCCCCTGTTTTCAGTCTGAAAATGGCTCAACCAGCAGAATGTACTTTGTTGCATTTTTTGAGTTAATTAAAAATAAAATAAATGTTAGGGTCATATTCCTTCATGCATATACAGGGATAATATTGTCCTTCCTTCATTTTATGTGTGAATACATCAATCTAAGAACATGCAGTAATGTTTTTTCTCTTTTATATGTTATTGTTCTTAAAAGGAAAACAAATCGAAATAGATTTAAATCCTTAAACCTCAAAGAAACCTGGTAATTTTGTTTGGCCATGAAAAGCCTGATCAGTGCATCTCTTCCAAAGAGCTATATTTCACATTTTTTCCACAGTATGACTTCAACAGAAAATCAATTTTTATAAAAATCAGCTTTATAAAAATGTGTATATATATACTGGTAAAAAGTTATTTTCGGGTAAATATAGAGATTTTGAAATTCGGTCATACTCCATTGTCTTGTTTCTAATTTCTTTGCTTTTGAAGGTTTTCAGGATGAGAGAAGAACCACTTCAGCAGTTTAAGCAAATCAAAATCCTCTTTTGAGGCACTTTTAAAGTGTTAAAAAAAAAAACATACCACTGTGACTCCATGGCGACTTTCAGAGCTGCGGCTTTCTTCTCATCTAATTTATTCTGTTTGACAAATGACTTAAATGCTCTCAGCCTGTCCTACTCTGCTTTTATGCATCTGTATATGTGTTGCTTTAATTATTCCATCCCTCTTTTTGTATGATATTGTGACAACGACCACAGTAAAGTTTCCACTTGCCAATAAAGTGAAATTTTATTAGTAGTGGAGTGACTGATGTTGTGTAAAAGTGAGTGACTGCGTCTGTGTTGACAGACTTGTGTTGATGTTGTGAAAGGAGCCACATAATCACTCTATGGCCAAGTGGGACCAAAGGAGAAACATGGCTCATATGAACTTCAAGACACCCACTGTGGGTTTTTTTTAGATTGCTAAAAGTTTGTCACAAAATTGTGAAAATGCTTTGTGAGCCTTTGATGCAGGGTCTAAAAGTAGATCCTGATTTTCTCATGTTTTCTTCTGTTATTCTTATTGATTCCAGAAAGTGAAAAGTATGAATTTTATTCACACCTTTATGAATAATTATTAAAACAACCGTAGTATGTACATTTATTCTCGCTAACTGCAGTTTGAGATATAGTCAAACTAAAATGGCTTTTTGAAACCTTTTTAAGTTTAGTATTAGCATCAGAAAACTCCTGTTGTGTCTGTCGTTTTTACTGTGTTATTTGATCTAACCTGGAGTTAGTGTGACTTTGAGGATTTACAGGCCAAATTTAAAGGCCAGTAATAAAGAACGAAAAACCAAGCTTCATACTGATGGCTGCAAGTCACAACCTGATAAACTTTGCTCTTTTACTGTTTTTCCCTTAATTCCAACCATTCCTCATCTCTCATGTTTTTTTTTTCTTCCCACAAGACTTAATTTATTAAAATGACATTGCAAGGAGCAGGTACACATAAATAAGTGATTTTACTTGTTCTCAAGCCCTTCTCCTGATCTTGCTTAGTACCCAGATGTTTGTTCTCCCCTTTAACTGGAAGATTTTCCTCATGTTTCTGACGTGAACTGGGGGGAAATATTACTGGGTAAAAGAAAAAATTTAAAAAACCACAGAGCAAAAAAATAAATTTCTTACAAATTAAAAACAACCATTTTTGGATCATAAAGCAGAAGTAAAATATTCTTTAAGAACCATCATTGTTCTTTCATTCATCACCTTAGCAGCTTTTGGCTATATATTAGGCCTGTGGAAAAACACGATTTACAATAAAAGTCTATTGTTGTGCAGCACAGCATGCAAGGGGAAAAAAAAAATCCCTAACTGTGCATAAATCTACATGGTGGCTTCCAGTTTCATTTTAGCAGGACTCTCAGCTTGCAGTAAGATTCTTATTGGTATAAAGCTGCTCTAATTAGATGGCTAAATGCTGACAAGAGGAAACTTTATTATTTGGCACAGTTACTTTTAGCATTCGTTTAAAACCACTTTTTTGACAATGGAGTCCGCTCACATGTCTACTACTATGAAGACTCATGGTATTTGCTTTAAATCATTGCTGAATGGAGTGGGCACAACATTTTTAATGGCACAGTTATAAAAGTCCCATGGCAAGTGGCTTCTTTTCTATCTGGAAAAAGCCGGGTGTGAAAAGAAAAACTGCAATGTATCAGATGATGAACATCTGTAACGAGTACCCCAGTGTTCCTCATGCTCTTTTATTAAACTTGTGCTGAACCTAAAAAGGCCCATACCCTCATTTTTGTTATTAAAATGTGTATTTTGTCATACCCCTAGATTTCACAGTCAAGTTAAGTACAAGTATAGATAATCCAAGTAGGAAAAAAAAAAATCATAAGAGAAGAAAAAAGTGTCTTAATGGCAGTAAAAGCAGTGGTTGAACAGAAATGTAGCTCATGTCTTTCTTTGTTTCCTTTCTTGTGCAGAAGTGGTCCAGTGTAAACAGCCCACTTTTCCTTCCACTTATCCCACCAAGAGCTCCAGGCTTCACAGCAGTCGTGCTGACCTACGATCGTATTGAGAGTCTTTTCCGGGTCATCACGGAGATTTCCAAGGTGCCAAGCTTGGCTAAATTGTTGATAGTTTGGAATAATCAGAACAAGAGTCCTCCTGAAGGTGAGCGGATTGGGTTGCTTAAAAAAACACTTGGTTTGGGGCCATTAAAGGGTTAGTTCAGATTTTTTGAAGTAAGATTTTCTGAAGTTGTTTTTAGTAATAGTTTCTTTACCTGTCGTACAAAGCAAAGATCACATATCCAAGTGAGCTTGTCAGAATTTAAAAACTAAAACACCTGCTGGTTGTAAAACATAGAAAAGATAAAAAAAAAAAAAAAAAAAAAAAAAAAAAAGGCAGTAGCTCCCTTAAAACAACACAATCTGCCCAACTATTATTCTGTCTCTTCAGTGCCTTTTTTCATATCAGAAGTTATTTTTTGTGAACTTTACAAGTTGTTGTTTATCTCAATGCATGCCCTGATATTCCACCAAAAATTAAGAGTAAAGTTCAGTTGAATGCCTCCCAAAAAACAATATATTACCTCTTATTACAGTCAGACAAAGACTTTATATACCACAAATGAAATTTGTCCTGCTGCACAGAAAGTGCGTCAGTAGAAAGACAACTTTGAAGTGTTTCCTTGTGGCTGTGTTGGCTTTTTTTTTTTTTTTTTTTTTTTTTTTTTTTTTTTTTATTGGAGGCATCACCGGCGCCTGGCTGGAACTTTGTGTCCTTTTAGAATTAAAAAGAGGCCGTTGACAGGTCACACCCATGGGGCACTTTTTTCACTATTCTCAACAAGCTGTGATGTGATGCGTTTACAAGTTCCCGCTTGGTTTCCTTTTTTTTTTTTTTCTTCTTCTAAGATCAAATTTTTACACACATTTAAACGATTTTCTTTTTGTCAACTTGTCTCTACTTGTTTCTGTGTCCTTTACATCTGTGCAGCTGCTGAGATTAACTTGCATGGCTGCAGTAATTGCAGAAGACACACATGAAAATCAAAGCCAAATCCTCAGAACATGAAGTTCTGGTTTGTCGGGTTTTAAAATACGAGTTTTCAGCTGAAATGTTTAAAAATCATATAATATCCCACAATTCCCTCAGTCTTACTGTCTTATTCCAGCTTTGGAAATGAAAGAAGGAATCATAGCAACAAGGGGCGAATGAAAGGAGAAACCCTGAGCATTTAACATTTCAGCTCTCCTGACAATAGTTTTTGACAGCAGACCTCAGACGTGGTTAGACGGACCTGGGGCTCCTCTTATGAGCTGCCAGGCTCCAGTCACTCCATTAATGAGGGGACACATTCTGCGTGATCCGTCTGTGCCTCAGTCCGTGCCGTGGACACTGCCCAAGATCTTTGAAATCTTGCCCAAAAACACGTACAAAAAAACGGCGGTGTTCCGCCCCATGAGGGATTGTAGTGTGGTTAGATTTGCACATGCTTGAGGTTTGCGCAACAATATGAGTCAGTGTAAAAAAGTTGAACTCTCAGATCGCTTCTTTCCACTGCCAGTAATCTGTCTGTGATAAATAGCGCCATATTCATGCACCCTGCTCCAGGTGCTGATATCTACAGATTTATAGTTTGTAAAATGCATAAAAGCACCTGTTAGCTTATTTTGTTAAAAATGACAAGGAGGCTAAACATAACTATTGTAACCAAGGTGCTTTGAGCTGTAAACCTTTTTAAGTGTTTGCATTTAAGCTAGCATTTGTTTATACTAAACAACTCTACGAATTCTGTATATTTAATTTATTTTTATACTTTAGAGTCTCTTTGGCCAAAGGTTGGCGTCCCTCTGAAAGTAGTGCGAACCAAGGAAAACAAACTGAGTAACCGTTTCTTCCCGTACGACGAGATTGAAACAGAAGCTGTGCTGGCGATTGATGATGACATCATCATGCTAACATCTGATGAATTGCAGTTTGGCTATGAGGTGAGTAATGTACTCCCCCATTTATTTATGAATTTTTTTTTTTTTAAACCTTCATACTTTCCCATCATCCTTTTCTTGATGGCAGATTTTAAAGGAATTCTCTTCAAGTTGATCCCAGACATTAAAGTCTTTCAGAAATATTACAGTCTTGTTCTCATATATTTGGAGATTTGACGGGGTGCTAAATGTTTGATGTAGAGAGCGAGAGAGAGAGAGATGACAGGTCAGCAGCTGATGCTTTCCATATCCACATACCTGCTCACATCCATTCTCTGCTTCATGTTCACCTGAATGCATTTAGATCCTATTTGATAAAATTGTACTCAGTTTAAGTGCAATTACATGAAATTGCAGGCAAAATTGGTGACAAGGCACCTTGCTTTTAGTAACAAGATCAGATTTTCTGCTGCTGTTGAGATATTTAATCAGTCATAAAGCTTTTCTCTACTTGAGCATATGTTTTTCTAAGCTTTCCATCATTGACTCGAGTTGTGATTTTTGGCTCCAAGATGAAAAAGCAGACACTGACATATGGTAGATTGAGGCTAAACTGTTCATCCTGAGCTTTTAAAGTCTTTTAGAGTCTGGATCATTCATGTGTTAACTGAAGGGCTTCACTTGAGCCGAAACTGTCAGACAATCTGTCTCCTATCCTGCGATTTCCTCCAGGTGTGGAGGGAGTTCCCCGACAGGCTGGTGGGCTACCCAGGCCGGCTGCACCTCTGGGACCACGAAATGGGGAAATGGAAGTACGAGTCGGAGTGGACCAACGAGGTTTCCATGGTTCTGACCGGAGCTGCTTTTTACCACAAGGTAACTGGTTAAAACTAGAAACTATGAGCTGCTTAAGCTTTTAGTGAAAACACATCAGCTTCACTCATGCATTGTCCAAGAGAGTCACGTGCCTTTATGACTGAATTATGAGCTGGGATTTCCACAGTGTGAGAACAGACAAAATTGCTGACTTGTTCAGATAAAATTGATTTCTTTATAAAGCACAGAATGTTGCAGAATGTGGAAATATTTTGACATAATCTTACAGAAGTTTCAAAAAACACTCTGTTAAGTATTTTCACACTTCAGGACATTTGGTCGGTACTGTATTTTGGCTGCTGCAGCTCTCTGTGATGTTAGTTCCTCTCCACACAGACAGCCATGGCAGGTTAGCCAAGAAGTAACCCTTATCCTTCAGAAAATCTTGACATTTAACACAAAGCCCTAAAATTGACAGCAGAACGATATCTAAAATTATTCTGCTGACTCTTGAGAAACTTTTCTGTATATTTTGTATGCAGAAGATAGCAAGAAATAGAGGAGAACATATTAAGTTTTGTACAATGAAAGAATCATTAGAATTAACCTGATGATCATCTGTTACTTTAGCAAACTCCTTCACATTTAAATATCTTCAGGAAATAAACATAAATGTATGGAAAAAATGTTATTTAGCTTAATGTGCAGAGTGATTGTCCTCTTTAAAAAGAGTAAACAGCAAAACACACACACACACACACACACACACACACACACACACACACACACACCTGTTGTAGGTTAGGAGATGTTATAAGATGTTTGGAGCCTCTGTCACACCTAGCCCATGGTAAATCTGTCAAACAGAACACAAATGTAGATTAAGTAATGTCTCTGAAATATAATGTTTGTTTACAGTTTATGTTTGGACACTTTTATTAAGAAAACATAAAAGCCATTTCTTTACTATGTGAACTGCTTTGTAGTGAAAGATTTTATAAAAACAAGTTGTTTATTTATTTTTTTTTTTTTTTACAATTGAAAGCTGGTTTTGGTTTTATTGTTCTTTTTAAAACTAGTGAAAATGTTGTTTAAAATTAAATTTCTTTTTTTTTTTCTTTGGAAACTGTGATATTTTCCTCATAAATTGTTGAAATTTTATTCCTCTGCCAACAGATTAGACATTTCAGATGGAAAAAAAAAGTGTCTATTTATTAAAATTGAAACAGAATCAAAGAGCAATCCAGGGAATTTATTTTTTTATTGTAGATTCTGTCCTTTACTGACTCAAACTTTCTGCAGTGGCCAAACTTGTAAATATGTTTGTTTTTCAGTACTTCAATTATTTATACACCTACAAGATGCCAGGAGATATTAAGAACTGGGTGGACGCTCACATGAACTGTGAAGATATTGCAATGAACTTCCTCGTGGCAAACATCACAGGCAAAGCCCCAATAAAGGTGCGTTCTTCACTGTTACTGTTCTGGCTGCTTGAAGTCCACAGGGGGAGGTTAAAGCCTGAAATAGCAGAGAGGCATTTCTGGGTCTGATCAGCTCTCACCCTTCAACATCACTGCCTCTCCCCCCTTTTCCTCCTTATTCTGACTCCCCCCAGGTGCAGGGGCCCTGAGCTTAAGCCCGACCTTAACCTCCCTTATCGGCGTGTCACTCACTGGCAATCCCCCTCTGAGCATGTTTAGTTAAACTCACCAGGATTTAAGCATACCCTTCTGTCAAATCATTGGATCCACACTTCCCTACACCTGCACACGCGGTCCCTCCTCCCGCCGCATCTCCTAACAGGTTTCCCCAGAAGACACTTTGTCTTTCCAATCACTTCTCGCACCATCATTCCTCCCTGCATCTCTCACTTTCCTCTGCACACTCATACATTCACAAGTTTAGAGCACTCGGGTGCGCTGTCTGGTTCGTTCAGGTCAGTCCAATAAAATAAGAACTAGCTTCTGTCATTCCATCAGAAGACTAACAAATCACCGAAGTGTGCAAATATTTCTGCTTTGACTCCACGTTTCTGTGCAGGTGACCCCAAGGAAAAAGTTCAAGTGTCCTGAATGTACTGCCATTGATGGACTGTCTCTGGATCAGACGCACATGGTGGAGAGGTACGGTTGTTTTAGAAATGTGCAGAATCAGTTTATATTTTATTAATCATTCTGTCTTGTATGTACACATGCTAACAGGCTGTCTGTAGAAACCTCATTGGTGGTTGTTATTGTTATATTTGCAAGAAATGAATTTCGTTACGGACAAAGGCTAAATCACTTAAACTCGATTAGGAAACTACTTGATCCATATTTTCAGTCATTGCTTCAAAGAAAATGCATCTGTTCGTTTGTAGGTCTGAGTGCATCAACAAGTTTGCTTCAGTGTTTGGAACGATGCCTCTGAAGGTGGTGGAACACCGTGCAGATCCAGTGCTCTATAAAGACGACTTTCCAGAGAAACTCAAGAGCTTCCCCAACATCGGCAGCCTGTGACCAATCTGCAGCAAATGTACAGACAGCTCAGAGTCTCAGCACTGCAAGAATCATCATCAATGTTCATGTCAAGATGCCAGTTCAGACCACAAAATCTGCTTTCTCAGTCTCAGTTTGAGTGACTTGCAGTAACACACTGTTACCTGGAAATATCACAGTGTTCGATGAGAACACGATGTTAAAAATTTTAGCATCGCACATGTTGCGTAAAGTGCCGCTGAGGGTTCAATAATCAGAGTCGGGTTAACTTGGTCTCACTGTTACTGTTTTGGAGCTGAACCCTTGAGTTTCCAGCTGCTCTGGATTCAGCTTGCACCTTGTATATACTTTTGCAGCGGTGCTGTATGATATAATTTATAATGCTTTAACAAACATTTTCTCTTATTTTTCCTATTTCATTTTCCAAAAGCAGACACAAACTTTATTATTTTTAGCTGTAACATCAGAAAAGAAAAAAACTGCAATAAGTGATAACTGATGCAGACATCTATATAGGCTTTATTCACAGTGTGATGGATTGTGATGACACACAGATGTTGGACAGTAAAGGTTTTGCAATGCGTTCTGTGTTACACAATCATGTCAGACCATTAGACAAAGCTGGTGTCATAAATCTTATATTTAGAGTGAGTAACTGCTGGTTTTGGGGGAAAAATATCTGAGCTACTGATTTTTCTTTTTAAATGTACTTTTATACTGTCAGAGCAAACATTTCATTCTATGTATATATCTGTATGAATATAGATCTCTAAGAAAATGTTGCTTGAATTATTCACCAAATCATTTCAGTTATGTTGGATCACTTCCTCTGCATATCACTAATCATCTGCCTTACAGTCGACCACATATTGGTATTAATTAATGAACAGTTCTGAGATTATTTCCATCAACTTTTTTTTTCATTGTTCTTATTTTGCTTTTTTATTGTTAGTTATTTCATGTCCAGTATGTAGACCGTAACTCTGAGAATGTTGCAGTCTTTAAAATGTGTCATTGCCTTCTGATGTTTTTATTTTCCCATTGTTTCCACAATGCCATCGGATTGTTCATTTTCATGTGATTTTGTTAAGTTGTATATGACTTTATAATACACTACAAGTAAAGACCAAGTTAACATGTGTCCTGTGTGTTTAATGCTGGTTTTTCAATTTCTGTGAGTCTATTAAGAGAAAGATAAAGAGGGATGATTTGTTTTTTTCGTGACCGCTTTTAGATGCAGAGGCCAACTCTTTGTGACACGGCCAGTATACCATTCCCTGCAGTTCGTCACCTGCTGGTAATATACGCCGCCTAATCCACCCCATCCAATGTCAGCCGTTCAAAAGGGTGCAGTTCATATTCAATTAGCTTCAATTAGCATGGCTCTCCAAGCTGGTTGGGATCTCTCATTTCAGTGCTTGTGTTCCATCAATGCTACTGAAATGCAGAAGGATTTCAGAATGTGACCAAGGGGATGACAACATTTTTTGACATGGCAACAAGATGGAGCAAATTCATGGGTTCTTAACAGATGTAGACAAGTTATTTCCAGCCTCTATTATGATTATTATCCAAAGCCTTTTCTTCAGACTAAAGTTGACAAGTGATTTCAGAATACTAATTGGAGAAATACTGGGGTTTTATTCTGCTCTGAACGACATAAGTCAGGTATTGTGTGTAGTATTTGCTTCACTGAGCAACTTTATGGAAGAAAAGTTACAGACCTTGTGGTGGTGCTACCATTTTAATTTTTTGACAAAATGTGTTTAGGAATTCTTTTTAAAATAAAAGTTTTGATTTTATGATCTTGAAAAAATAAAATACAAGCTTAAACTTTCTTTTTAAGAATTTTTTTTTTTTTTTAAGAAATATAAGTGCATGTTGTCTCAGGTGGGCAACATGTTCTTAAGACTTTAAAATGTGGCATATTAACAATGTTAATATGAAGTTAATATTAAACAGATATAAAGAAGCCACATATTTACCTTTTCATAATATTCTACTGTGTGGTAGTAAAATAAATAGATTTCCCATTTTCCAAACTTAGCCTGTTCTCTGTAAATGCTCCTGGGTCATCGCATCCTCATTCATCTCTTCATCTTTACTCTTTACCTGCTACCTTCCCTGTTGGACCATGTACTATAACAATGAGCATTTCTAGAAAAACAACCAAGCTATTCTTTATGTTGCATCCACTGACCAACCAGTGTATTGCTGTCATACTCTTTACTTTAGCCCTGGAAAATAAAGACAAACTCAAACCTTGAAAAATATGTGGAATTGTTTTATAAAAACCTGTAAGCTATTGGCCACAAAAACAAAGTTTTTTGGTTTTGTTTTGTTTTAACTGCAGAAATTGTTGATGCTACTGAAGTGTTTTCAAGAATATACTCAATAATACGGGCAGGGCTTGTTATTAACCAGTGATACATGATGTCCACTTTACAGTTTTTCTCAGTGGCTTTGGTGCATTTCTCAGAACAGAACTGAAATTCTCAAAACTACTTGTTCAATCTTCAGATCATTGAGTCACTTGTGCACATCAAAAAAGCAGTTTCTGATTCCATTGAGCAAGATGCAAATGCTTTTGTACATCCATGCAAGTGATTATATACAACTCTCTGCTTTTTCCTACATTCTCAATTGCTTGTCATGTTGATCAAAATTTATTATGTCGGTCTTTGTTGAATAGTCTCAACTTCTACAACATTTAAGGAAAAGTTAATTGTATAAGTCTTAACATGCAAAATGCTTCAACAAGTCATAATATGTCAGGCATATTTCTATACATTTCCATTCGATTTTTTTTTCAAAATCTGTCTTGAATTGGTAAATTGCTCCCTGGTGAATCCTGAGTTTCAGAAATGTAGGTAAATGTGTGAAAAATTAGATCAAACAGTTTTTTGAAATAGCTCAACAGTGCATCTCATGAACCATCAACTGGCAAGTATATAGTATATATAGCCAGAACACATCACGATGTTACATTTCTGACAATGGAAGGACAAGGATTTGAATGGGGTCAACAGCTGGAGAGAAGAAGAAGAGGAGTGAGGCTGTAGCAGAGGAGTTAGCAGGTAAAGCAGAGGAAGAGGCAGAAGAGGCCGAGGACATATGCCAGTTTCCATCACTCCAACATCATCAGGCAATGGTTTGCAACTCACAACAGGATGCTGATGGAGTTCCCCTCACCTTACTCCTCATTCCTTAACCCTGTTGAGGATTTTTTTCTTAGCATGGAGATGGAATGTATCGGAAGACTGCACTGTATTTCCTACAGCACTACATGTATTGTTTTCCTTAAGGAGATTGTCTTATGTTCGTATTTTTACTTTTGTTTTTCTTTGAGTTCTGCAATGCTGTCTTTTCCTTTCTGTATCACAGTAAAATGTGACTCTTGTCCTGTCTATTGCCATTGCTCTCCCACAATTACAATTTACAAAACTTCTCATCAAAACTTTAGCCATAGTTTACAACAAAACATCCCTCTTGAGTATACTGATATATTGACAACAGTATTAAGCAATTTGACTGTCTTATCTGAACACTGAAACAAATACTTGTCATATTGAGGCGCTGACATGTTTATTGACACAGATATTTACTTTTGAGAGACAAACCAAGGATTTTGAGAAAGAGACTGGCTTTTGTTTTGAGAAATGCACTTACTGTTTTGCAAATGCCGAGAAGGATTTGAAAAATGCACCAAAGCTACTGAGAAAAACTGTAATGGACAGAAGATTAATCGCAAATTCAACATAAAACCGATACTTGAAAATTGTAACAGGTTGTTCTTACTAGTTTGTTACCATTTTCTACCTGTAATACACCTGTGTGGCTGGCAATGAGGGGTTAAAGAATTTTTTGTTATCTTGCAGCAGTTGCACAGTAGGTTTATGTAGGACTGCAAAATTCTTGGATTTTTCTGAATTGAAAAATTTCTAAGGGGTTATATGAAAACAAACCTAGTGAAAAATTGTGAAAGTTGGCTCTGATCTGGGATTTTAAATATAGTGGGAAATATATAATTTAGGATGATTGTGGCTAAATCAACTAGACTTCATGCAAGTACTTTTATCTATGCTGCTCCTCAATAACATGCACATAGTACTGCTTACTGCAGGGGATGTTAAGCCCCCCCCCAAACAGATTTTTGAACCCAAAGCTCAGGACATTTAGGTCATTCAATTATATAAAAGTAAGTAGGTTTTGGTGATAATATTGGGTAGATATATTTGATATTTGGCATTAATATTTATCTTGTAAGTACCGCATAACTGTCTGCCTAAGACTAAACAAATATTTATTTTTGGATATGAATCAGTTTGTATAAAGAACTCGCATTTTCCAGTTTCCTGGAAGCAATTCACATATTTCCCATGGAAAGTGTCTGAGTATTTATTAACATAGATTTTCTAAGACTGTTCAAGTACAGCATCAACCCCTACAGATGCGAGAAAATGACTTGAATGTCCATGGTAATAAACTCTCACCAAGGTGCAATAACTTATAGTACTTTAATCATTCAAACAACACATGCGGGAGCAATTTTCTTAATTCAAAAGGCAGCTTAAAGCCACAAACATGAAAAAAAAAAAAAAAAAAAAAAACGCTTTTAAAGAACATAAGCATAAAAATTCTGTTGAAACATCTTTCAAACTACATTTATACACCTCCAAGTTTTTTTTTTTTTAAAGTGTATATTCAAACCATATTTGAAAGTATATTTAAATACTTGATAAACTGACTCAAAACATCAACTAAACATCAATTTAATTACATTTCCAAGAGTTATGATACATCAATCTATTCTGCATGTACAACAATGCATCAGCACATATATTCATCATATAGTTACTCCTGTACTGATTACTTGACTTCAGTAGTATCAGAAACTGAGAAAAATGGGAAATGGAGTCATTCATGGCAAAATTAATGCAGCCGACAGGAAGAAGCTTCCTTGCATTAATAGACCTACAAAAGGTAAAAAAAAAAAAAAAAAAAAAAAAAAAAAAAAGCAACAAAAAAACCCCAAACCTAAATTCTTACAAAAGCTAAACACTGAGTATATTTTCAATTAACCTGAGCAACTCAATTCTATACTGTTTGCATGCTCTATGCAGATGGACAGTCTTCATTAAACCAGATGGTCCTGTCCATCCTGACATGCAATATGGTGGTCTTCAGCCTCCACATGGCTCTGTGTTAATTAAAGAACCTTACTGATCTGGCCGGCCCTCGGACCCTGCAGCTCATTAGGGGCTGCAGCTTCGGGACTGGTGGCCATGGTGGAAGTGAGCCCAGGAAGAGGCGCGGTGCATCATGTGGGATAGGGGGTGAATCTTTTGAAAGCAGAGCTGTGACAGCTGAGACTGGAAGCATGTGTGAGGCATGTTTGTTTTGCATTTACCCCTCAACTGCAGCTGTGTGCACTGTCCTTTTCCCAGAACACCGGAACACACAGACACCCTCACAGCTCGCCCTCCATCCAACCCTTCAGCTAAAACAGGGAGGCCAATCTCATGAAGAATACACTTTGTCTTCCATACAAACACATTTCTATTTGCACTGCAGAGTTTTAGACAATGCCGATAATTTTAGAGTGAAACCTGCTGACAGATTATGGCCTGTAAGTTGCTGCTCCGACCAACCAAAAAGAAAAGTGAATGTGGTTCAGTTTATGGAAATCCTCTGCCTTTAGATTTGGTGCAATGTTTTAAATCGACTTTTTGAGAAAATGAAAACCTTTGTTAGGCTTTAGGCCTACCTCAAGCTTTTCAGTCACAGGAAATATGTTCACCCTTATGATACTGAACACTGGAAAACATTTGCGATTTCTGTCACTAGAGGAAGCTGTTGCAGGGGGGAAAATAGTGTTTACTGTTAAAAAATATGAATGATATCCAAAGTGAGATCTGAAACATTTGGTAAGATCCAGCTGACTTTTACCTATCCATTCTCGTTCCTTTGCCTAGAAAGTAACACAGACATTCTGTTGTTCTACTGTACAAATTGTTTCAAATAATTGCTAAGCAGTCTGAATATCCACTGAAGGTAAGCACACTCTTGTAAAAACTATACAAATAAAAACTATAACTGGTGAATTTAATTAAAATCCTTTTCAATAATGGCAAAATAGGAAAAAATAAAGAAAAAGGGGAAAATTACTGAATTGTCTTAGAATCCATTTCTGATGCCTTACTGTCCTTTTGATTGTTTGAAATTTCTTTCTACATCAAACAAACCAAAAAAAGTATTCTTTGACAATTTCCAAATTTGGTTTAGCACAAAATTATTTTATTTGTGTAGAAATAGGCTAATTTCAAGATTTTCTTAACCCTCTGTTTCAGCTTTTACCGAAGGTATAAAGAGGTTTCACTACAGATTACTGTGAAGTCTAGAAAGGACAAGGTATTACAATAAAGAGTCAGCAGAAAAATATGGCAAATGTATCATGCTGTGGGCCTCCTTTGTGAAATGGGTAACCTATTGTTAGAAGGATAGATTTGACAGTACAAACACATAATGACTCAAGGTAATAGAAAACTTTATTAATACCTGTTGCATGTTCAGTATCTTTAGACACTGATTTACAATGATCTCCTTTTTTTTTTTTTTTTAATCTGTTTTCAAAGATATTTTAGGTTCTGTGGTTCTCTTCAGTGGCAACATTTAGAACCAGGACTGTTTGTTGGGCCAACTCTATTTGGACTTTGGTGAGATCTTTTACCCTTCTTCATTCTTGAAAGACAATGAACCTAACCAGCACACCTGTGTTAAAACTCTACCAAATCCCCATTAGTCTGACAATTTCTTTTATGAACTTCCAACATTTTGACATCAGGCTTGTTTTATACTTTACCTCAAATGTAGATTATAATTAATAACTGTGGTATTGTCACATGGCCATTCCCCATGTAAAGATGTTCTTCAGTCAACAGTCAACAATTGATGCTTTAAATACTTTGAATACAGCAACTTGAAAGAAGAAGAAAAAAATACCACAGATGCAGCTGCGGCTGTTATTTCTTAATAGCTGAACTGCTTTGACAGCCAAACACATTCTTGTTAAAAAATCCAGAAAAGGCTGTTAAACAATGACAACCTTTCAAGGCCTCAATGTGTCAACGCACACTCTCTAATCTGCATAATTCTTCTTTCTTTCAAACAAGACAACTGCTTGTTTCTGTATTATTCCTCACACTCTGACTGAGTAGAGGGCTCCTCCTTCTCTGAAGCCTGTGAGACTAGCAATGCAAGGGGCACAGTTAAGTCCACTTATTAGACAAAGTGTCTTATTTGGATACAGAGGTGAATCTGTTTGGAGGCTGGTGTTTCAAGGCTCTCTGGTCCAGAGAGCAGCAGGCCTGCTGTGTGCCTCCCCTCACACTATTTTCTCCTCTCTGTGGCCATCAGCAGGCCTAGTCAGTGCAGCAGGTGAATCTTCCATATCGATCAAACTCAGCCTAATCATATTTGATCCACTTGACATTTAAGTGTGAGGAAGCAGATTTACATCTGAGTTTGGATTTGCCTAAACTCTCTCACTCAGAGTTGCTTATTTTAACAGTTGTGCTGAAAATGAGGAGTATCACAACGTGATGAATGTGCTTGATGGTTTTCTGAAAAACTTGTTTTTCTTTACAACCCCAGTATCTCAGATTTTAAAAATTGTGCTATAACTGAAAATATTATCGAAGAAAAAAAAAAATCACTGTGGCTTTAAAAATTAATACTGCATTTTAGTTTGTTTGTTGTTGAAGTATCTGTAAAAACAAAAACACAAAGAATTCTGAAGAAAAAAAAACCACAAATTAAATAAAGTAAAAATAACACAGCACCAAACTACAAACGGCATACACTGAAAGCAATGTACAGACAGTCAATGAACTTGGGCAAATAAGTGCATGAGATTGTTTGAAATCCTGCTCTTTTGTCTTTCTTTAGGACTACACAGCATCTCTTTCTATCAGGCTTTCACACAGCGGTGCTTTCCTCCAGGAGAGGAACTGAAACATAGCAAGTCTTTGCCAGCCATCTCCTATGTTCACAATCATTTTGTTGCAGCATTTATAAAGGTAGTCACTTCTTCCTGCAGAGTTTTGAATTAAGTGCCCCTAACTCCTTGCTGAGTTTGTGTAAGATCCCCTATCCAGTGTGCATCGACCCATCATGTTGCCCAAGAAATGGCAGCACTGTGCTCTTTGGCTTTCATACGCAAAGCGGCAATACTGGAGGATTTGCGGTCAGGATCTATGTTGAGATCGTATGTGTTGATGCCTGCAGCCATGCCAGGAGATCCTCCGAACAGGCTGCCCATGTGAGGCTGTCCAACGTGTCCGCTGGGGTTCGGAACACCCAGGAAATCAGTGACCCCGCTGGCAGAGTGGGGGTGTGGGGTCATGCAGGTGGTCACGGTGTCGCAGGGCACAACACAGCCAGGGACAGGAGATGCTGCACTGCTGCCGCCAATCCAGGAGGGGTTCTGGATCTGAAAACATTGTTAGGAAGTAAACACTGTTCAGTAGGCAGAGAGGTGTTATTGAAGATAAGAACATTTCTAAGGTATTTGATGCATCATTGTATTCAGACAAAATAATTTGATGTCTCTGCTGGTTGTTTAGCCCATTTAGCAAAAAGTACCTGCTGTACAGTAGCATTTCAATAAATTAGAATATTGTTAAAAAGTTCATTTGATTTTGTAATTCTACTCAAATATAGATTACCCACAGTGAGGCACATACTTTAGGCATTTATGTCTATTTATTTTGTTAATTGTAGCTTACAGCTAACGTAAACTGATAGCTCTGTTTCTTAGAACATTTAAATATTACATAAAACCAATAGAAAATAATTTTTAACACTGCAATCTTATGATATGGTCTTCAAAATAATGAGTAAGAGTGCAAGCCTGTCTGTTGTCCAGCAGTCACTGAGCCACAATACATTACTAAAGAGGCTGTTCACAGGGTACATTGTTCTTTTCTGGCTGCAAAACAAATTGTCCCTTAGGGACAATAAAGTTTATCTTGATCTTGATCTTGCTATAGCCAAGCATATTACTGTAAAGTTAAGTGAAAGGAAAAGGTGTTGTAGGAAAGGATACAACAGGGATAACTATAGACTTAAGAGAATTTAGAAGGTAAGTCCATTCAAGAGTTTTGGGGAGATTCACCAGGTGTGGACTATGTTTAGAGTCAGGGTTTCAAGGGCTACTGCACACAGATGCACAGTGTCTTGGAAATGGACTATAACTGTTGCATTCCTTGTTAAAATCCATTCTTGAGGCAACATCGGAAACATCCTCCCTGGGCTTAAGAGAAAAAGGACTGGGCTGCTGGTCAGTGGTCTAAAGTCTTTTCTTCTTCCACAGAAGGTCTGATGCCTATCTCCAGTGGTCATTGGGAAAGAACCGGGCAACACCCTGAACAGGTTGCCAGTCCATCATAGGCAACACAGGAGAAAAACAATCATCCATCCACAAACCCAGTCCTAAGTACAGAGCCCCCTAGGGGAGATGGAGGAATTTTTTCTTTTGCATTATCTCGCAAAAGTATTGCATTCCCTCGCAATAAAAAATGCATTCCTTCGCAATTAATTTGCAAATACACCTGGTCTATTTTGTATACAGTCACAGTGATAACAAATGTCAGTTTAAAATTGTACATATGTACACCTTTAAAGATCCTCAGTGAAAACGTGTTTATACATTCTTAACTCTGGTACAGAAATCTGGTTGGAAATCTGTTAACTGCATGTTCATATTTGTTTATGTCATATCTTTTGGTGAAGATAGGACTGCACATGAAAACCGCACTTTATTAACTATTCAGACTACCAAAAAGAAAAGGACACAATCAAAACTCTCAGATGACTTTATTATCCTGTGAAAATAACTTTAAAATAGTCCAAATAGTTTGGATGTATTTTTCTTTCTTACGGAACATTTCTGTTTATGTCTTAAAGGGATGGAAAGCTGTTGACCTATTTTGCGTTTGCTTTTGTGGTCCATTTGTATCCTAAAGAAAAAGATATAAATCTTCAGATATCTCATAAACGAGACATTAACATACAAGTAAAAGCCTTACACAAACCTTATACTGTAGCAGAAAAACTTTCAGTATTTAAGCTGCTGCATGAACTGACGAGTACATTATTGCAAGAGAATGCAAAATCTATTGTGAGGGAACACCAAAGTATTGCGTGGGAATGTAATATTTAATGTGAGGGAATGCAATACTTTTGTGAGGTAACACAAAAGAAAAAAATTCCTCCATGTCCCCTACACGGCTCTCTACCTAAGGGCAATTTAGAGAGACCAATTCATCTAACATGCATCCTTGCTGCAAGGCAACAGTGCTACCATCCTCTTCAAATGAAAGTAAATTTTGCATTACTTTGACAAGCTCTGTGGAGAGGCTAATCTTATTTTCCTGCATGACTTGGCATCTGCCCACACCACCACTGCTACCAATACCTGATTTAATGACCGTAGTATGGCCAGACCTGAACCCCACAGAGAATCTATGGAGTATTGTCCAGAGGAAGATGAGAGACACCAGAGCCAACAATGCAGATGACCTGAAGGTAGGTATTAAAGCAACATGGGCTTCCTTAACAGAGCCACAAACCGATCACCTCCATACCAGGCTGCATTGAACCAGCAATTCGTGCAAAAGGAGCCCCAACACAATATAATGCTCTGAAGTATATAGAGATACTTTTCAGTCAGCTCACTTTTCTTTTTTAAAAATCCTTTTGTATTGGTCTTATGTTATATTCTAACTTTCTGAGAAACACCTTTTTTTTGCATTTCATTGGCAATACACTGTAATCATATCACTTAAAAATAGACTTTTGAAATATATTATTATGTGTTTAATGAATCTATAAAACAGATACATTTCACATTTTGAAATGAATTACCTGGAATATTTTAGAACACTGTAGGTGTCAACATAAAGCCATTTTATTCCTAACCTAAAGGCTAACTTCTGAAAACTGCTATGCTCATGCTGTTTTCTTTTCATAGCTAGATTGAAAGTTAAGTAACTTTCAAGAAAAAAAATATTTACCTTCAATAAAGAATTGTTCAACTCAGGTTTAATTGTTTTAGATATTTTAGATTTTGAAGCATAGATGTTCAAATGAAGTCCAGTAGCTCGGTTCTAGCTTTAAAAAAAATAAAAGGAAAAGTTATCTGTCAGTTGCACCCTAATGAATATTTATTGCTTATTTTATCTGACAAGTTTCATTGGTTCTTTGCATGTCCAGTCAAAGATAAGATATTGCAATGTTTTTAAAGAAAGTTGGACTTCATTTGAACATCTATAGTTCAAAATCTAAAATACCAAACCTGCCCCCACCCTCAAGAAAATTCCAGTCTTTTCAAATCATTCTATTTGGATTTTGTGCTTTTCCCACAGTTTAATGTGTTGCTGGTGTACCTGTGCATAGTTCTCAGGGCGCGTTAGAAGAGGCAGCTCATAAGCAGTTGAGAAATGTGTTCGGACCTGCTGCATCTGACCAAATCGTTCCCTCTTTCTCCATTTTGCTCTCCGGTTCTGGAACCACACCTTCAAAATAAAATGAACCAAATGTCATAAAATGAAAAATAAAACACAAAGGTTTACAGGTCTTTTAAAAGAGCAGCACAGCTTTCAGGTGAAGTAATTTTCCACAGTTAAAATGGGAATGAAATAGCAGAAATGGAGTGTTACCAAACTCAAACACACTTTCGCTTGGATCTAAAGGAAGTCCTTTTATTTAGATGTTTAAATTGGGAATCTGATCCACATAAAAAAATCCAACCTTAGTGTGAACTCGCAGTCACAAAATTGCAACTCAGAGGCAATTAAAGCTGTATGAGGGTTACTGAGAAGCTGAAAAAGGAGGGGGATGACTTGGAAACAATGTGCTACAGGCATTCACACGTAGTGTTTATAACTCTAAAATCATCTCACCATTGCTTATTTGTTGTCTGACCATGGCATGTGCTTTTTCTCTCCCATAATTGTCTTTGACATCTAAATCTCATTGTGTTTACTGCAAAAATTAGTGTGTTTGACTTACCATTAGAGAATCTGAAAGTAATCAAAATGCATTTTTTTTCTCTTGGGCTGTAATCATCATCTACCTTTTTTTTTTAAACAAATCTAAACATCTAAGTTTAAACATTTGATTTTATTGTCTCCTAAAAATGTTGTTTCTTCCACCGATCTTACCTTGTTGGACAAAAATCAAACAAGACAAACTTTTCTGTATGGTGCTTTCCTGATACCTTGCATCTGCTCTTTGCTCAGATGCCTCATGGACAGGGTAAAAGGGGAAATTGAAAAGTGAGATGGGATTATAATTGCTGTTTGTTTAGATTTTCCCTTTTAATTTCCTGAAGCCTAAAACTTCTGGCTTTGAGACACTGTCTTCTTCTAAATTAAGGAGGCACACACACACAGATTTGAGACTGAAATCCTTCTTTCATTGATGTTTGATACGTCTTCTTCTGAGCTCAATCATCACCACCCAGTCTGAGATGGCTCTCTCAGAAAGTTTCCTCATGGATTTATTGTAATGATTGTGCATGCCACGTTCTTCGTCAAATCCTGAATGCTTGAACATCTTAGTGTTTGCTCTGCTCCAAGTCTGTTGGCTATTATACAGCTCTAACATATTTCTATGTTGCACACACTGCCTTGTGACAGTAATTGGTAAAGACCTTGACAGCTTAAGGAGCTGGTAGACTCTCAATGAGGCTTTATTTATGTTACTGCCCTAGAGAGAAAGAGCAGAGAAATACCAAACTGGCCCCAGCAGGAGGGCTGTACAGGGGCTGAAACCACTTTGAAGTGAGAGCGCAGCTCTGAGGATTGATAACCCGCCTCTGCTGTCACTCATTTCACCTTCCAAACCAAGTAGAGGAAAAAAAGGGTCTGCTGAGCCTGGCTTCAGTTTCCCAGCTCCCATAAAACTCTAATAATATAGCAGGAGGATATCTGACTAGTGTTTACCTTCATCATCAACAAGTTTTGTTCTCATTTTCTACAAAAAATCCCAGAACAAAGAATTTGATATTCCCTGTGAGGTCAGCGGAGGACACCAGTGGACCAATGTTAAAGAGATTTACCATAAATGTGTTTTCTGTTTTCATTTAAAACTCATCGGAAATACAGTTGATCAAATCTGCCATATAGCAAACTTTCCTGTACTGTTTGTAATAAACTTTTATCGTGTATTCAATTCTGCAACTTTTTTTGTTATATTATCTTGCTCTTTATTCTGCCATTTAGCAAATGAAAATAATGGTGGTAGCCTAATCCTAACTGTGCTAAAATACCAAACATTAGTCTGGTTTAATGTTCGACAAAGAGTAAGTGCCAGTTTAAAATGTCTGGTCAAAAAATGACTTAACTTTAAATGAGGATAACTTAAAAACAGTATTTTTTTCTTGTGGCTAAAATGGTTTCATATGGTTTCACATTCTATCTTTGTTCAACAGATCAATAAGTTCAATGTGACATGATAACATAAGAATGCAGACATTTCTCGACTCTGTAAGATGTGCTCTGAGTTTCCTGCCTCCTCTGACTCTCTGTAGGTGGGATCAGCGTCTCATCTTTCATTTGTAAACTCATGTGGACACCTGTGTTTCCCCGGTGAACTCTACATCAGACGCCATCCTGGCTCTCTGGACTATCAGAGCAGAGAATCTGAGAGATGTGATGCTACTGAAAACCCTGACCTGTAACCCCTGACCTTCACATGTAGTGTATGTGACTCCGATCTGAATTCACCCTCTTCCTTTGAAACCCTGAGACTAAAAAAGCAAACAACACCAGGCCTTAGCATTGTTTAACAGAAAATCTCCTGTTATGTGGTGTGCATGTATGTGTGTGTATGTGAAGCACCAACCACTGAGGTCAGTTTGCTCTCCTTTTTTGAGAGAAAAAAAAATATGTATATGTTTTGAAGAATGCTTTTTTTAATCAGCATTTTAGGGTTTTTCTAACATTTCTTTACTCCAGATGCTGACCTCATAAGTTGTGAGTTTGTCATCTTGTGTACGAATTACCAGAGTGGAGCACAAAACACTGTCCTCTGGCTGACAAGGCATCTTGTGTCTTTTATCTTTTTAACCTGAATGTTTAAGATGGCTGCTGGGAGAGCTGACGACTGTAAAGCTGCATCCATCTGCAGCGGGCAGGTCAGTGATAGCACGAACTGCAAAGCGGCATGCCTTCAGACTCTGGGTTGAGTTACAGCCCTAGAAGCTGGACAGATTTTCTGTGTTTTCCGCTCACTGCTTCAGCTCATCATGGGGAGGATCGTTTTTGATCAATCTCTTATCTCATCTGAATTGATATTCATGGAAAAAAACAGGGCCAGAATTTAAAATATTAGGTTTGTTTTGGCCAGAACTCAAAGTATGCTTATAACAGTCACTAACCAACCAATGGAAACCCATGGGAAAGGTTTCACACCTCCTGGAGACCACAGCAGGGACACATTCTTGTCTGAACAGGACTATAATGAAAGAAAAACAAAGAAAATCCAAGGGCTTTGGTCCTCATCCACATGTACCACACAATGGCATGGTGCAGATATGGTGGAGGTCTCTTTCTCTCTCTCTGATATTGGAATGCATTACAGCAGTTGTGACCAGTTTCTGAGCTAATTGAGCCTAAAAGGTCAGAGGGGCGCTGTAGGCGAGAAACTGACAGGAACGATCTCACAGTTTCAGGAAACTAAACTTTGAAAGTGCAAAGGATAAAGCCATCAAGACGATCCTATGGAAAAACATGGTAGAGCCATGTGTTGATGAAAGTCTGCTCTCTTTAAACTGCACATATGAGGCCCAGGCAGCTCAAACCTCAGCCCCCCTGATCCACCCTGGGCCCCCTGGCCTCTGCAAGCTCTTACTCCCCCACACTCTCTCTCCCCACTCCCACATTACTAGATAAATCTCTCATGTTGTTCTGTGAGTGACTTTATCTCTGCAGATGCTGAAGGATCCAATAGGTTTTGTTGTTTAAAGCTTCTTCTCTCATGATGGAGAGCTTTTTTCTTTTTTCTTTCTTTCTTTCTTTTTTTTTTTTGCATCTTTATAAGAATAAATTTACCCAAAGTCTACTTAGCTGTGTTGGCTCTCTGGTCTTACCTGCACTCGGGCTTCAGTCAGGTCAGTCCTCAAAGCAAGCTGCTCCCGGGCGTAAACATCAGGATAGTGCGTCTTTTGAAAAACCTTCTCCAACTCCTCCAGCTGGTAGCTGGTGAAGGTGGTCCGGTTGCGTCTCTTCTTGCCCTTGTTGCTTTCACCGCCATCAACTTTTTCCAGCGGACTCGCCAAGTCGTTGCTCGGCGACCTTTCAGAGGCTGCCTTGACACCTTGATCCTTCACAGCCAGGTATCTGGAGTCCATTACAGGTGGATCTGAGTCCGGGGCCAAATCAGAGTCTGTCAGGCCTGAGCTGTCTTTACCTGCAGAGACAGGAAGTGTGTGAAACTCTTAAAAGCATTTTTAAAGTCCAAATGAATGGAATGAAACAGCTCTTTGTAAATTTGTCACTATTAAACTGAAGATAAATGTAATGTGTCATTTTAAGAAGCCAGAAAGGCGCAACAGGATATGTTTTTGATATATTCAGACGTCAAAGATATTTTCATTTTTCAAGTGACCTTATTGGCCTGAGGAATCAAAATAAGTGCAAATGTTGTCAGCAAGTGAGTCCTTGTTGATTTACGGCCAGATGGACTTTTACTTTATTTTACATGTTTCCCATTTATCTTCTCTTCTGCTTATTTTCAGCAAAACCTATATATTTAGTGACATCCTCAAACTATCTAAACTTTCTTTTTGCAGTCATTTTTCAACCTTTTCTTTGCCTTGGATCACATACAAAAATCTGCTGAATATTTTGGTTGTAAATCCAACAAAATCTCAGGATTAAAATCTCAGTGTGATATTTTTTGATCTGGGGCCATCTTAGAAGATTTTCCTCCTGGGAATAAACATGGATCATCTTATTAGTTCTTTCTAATATCAAACAGAAAGAAAACAAGGGGCCTTTTTTGACTAAATTTCCAGTAACTGTCCTCTGACAAAGGATTCAGAACTGACGATTTCTTTGTAGGATAAACATTTTAATTTATGAGGTCTGATGGGATGGAACAACGAAGTTTCTCACTCTGTGATGAAATTTTGTTGTGAAATATGTTGGTGCACAGACTTGAGCATGTGCTTGTAAAACTGGCAGCTTAAACTGGTGGACCACAGATTTTTCCATGATGTGTGAATGAAAGTTGCAGATTTCATTTCATGATTAAGACTTCTCAACCATCAGCATCGTCCACTATAAGACACACTCATAAATACCTCTCCTTTTATTCTCTCCACTTAGTTGTTGTTTGTGGGTGCAAAATGTCTTGGAATAGCTAAAAAGTCACATCTGTAACAAGATTATCACAAATAAATTGAGCAGTTTCCAGGCGTCCAAGAACAATAAAAATCTTTTTTTTTCCCCCTGATGATTGCACTCACATTTGATTTCTTCATGGCTGCAGTTTAACTGTAAAACCTCAGGCAGCTCTCTGATCATAAATTTCCACAGTTTTGCCTCCGCCAGTTTTCTGTTGTGAACTGGCAGCTCAGCTCCTTTGCAAATGCTGCCTGATCCAGCTAAACAAAAAAAAGCACTGCTAACGCATCACTTCAGTAAAACACATTCCCATGTAGGACATGGGAACAGGCTACTCAGTGAGAGCTGTCTCACTCAATTTCAGTAACACAGCATTTTATCAAGTTATTTTTGAGGACTGCTGAGATCTAAAATGCATCCACTAATCTAACGATTTATCAGGGTAAAGCTGGGAGAAGTTTACCGACTTCTAAAGCACTAAAAATGTGTCACACTGCTTGCCTTTGACTTCATTATCTGAATTTTGATCCACTTTGATTGACATTTTGAACAACGAGACCAAATGAGAACAAAATTCTGATCAGATATCAATGTAGCTATATATATATATATATATATATATATAAATATATATAGCGGTCCAGGCATAGCCTTGACCTAAATCTGGGTGACAGCAGGGAGAACCTCAAAGACTGGGAACTCATATTAAAAAAATAAATAATCTAAATATCAGTAGAAACATACAAAAAGCTGGTCAGCAACTATAAAAAGCGTTTAATTGATGCAATGTCAGTAACGGTTTTTCCACAGACTTTTGAGAAGGGTATAAATAATTTTGGACATGCCATTTTCAATAGAATCTAATAAAAAATAAAGAATAAAAAAAAAAAAAATTCCTTTTACACTGTATCTTTTGAGCGGTGCCTTTCATACTTCTTACAACCAACTTTTTGGTGGAAAGAAAACTTTTTAAAATCTAAATCTCCCAGGGAATGGATAATTTCGGTCTTCATTGTATGCACTGAACTTAGCATGTATAAGTAATCTACAGCTAAATTCGGGCTGATAGGAAACAGAACAGTGCCTTCTCTGCCATGAAACAGCTGCTGAGTGAGCTGTTACTCTCACAGAAGTCCAGTCTCAGTAACAGGTCTAATCTTTGAATAGGCTTTGTCCCTGTGCTATCATATAAAACAATTAATAAGAAACAGCCTTTCTCATCTTAGGAACACTTTAAAACTCTGATAAGTGTTGTTTACAACTGAATTTGAGACAACATTTCATGCTTTTATCTCCACACAAGTAAATTAATTCAATGGTACACTTGTGTCAATAAAAAGAGGCTAGGGCACCCTCAGGTAGTCCAGAACTCAGCAGCGAGAGCTCTGAAAGGCTCAAATGGAAGAAATCATATAACCCGTTTTAAAGTTAGCGTATTTGCTGCCAGTTAGTTCTAAAATTTATTCAAAAGTTTTTAGTCTTTCTGGTTCTTCAGAGCTTTATTTGGATAGGTCCTGTCTTCTATTCCTGACCTGATTCAGTCATATACATCCTCTCTGTTATCTAATTAAAACCTCTCAACGGTGCTCCACACTCGCTTGAGGACACAAGAAAGTAAATAAATAGTCTGTGAAATGTAATGCATTTTTTTTCTTTCCACAGAGTTTGAGTTCTATGGATACTTTTCAGCAGCTAAAAAGTTAGACTTGGCTTTATGACAATTTTATGACTGTTTTGTGTTTAGTATTTCTGTGAAAGGTGCTTTAAAATAATAACTTTCATTTATTTATTTATATACTGGAAAAGGCAACCCTTGCCACTTGCCTAAATTTTTTATGTGGGCCATATAGGAAATTGCCCAGAGCTGTATTGGAAAGTAGGTGCAAAAAAACAATAATATTAATCCATCATTTGCAGTTTTCCAATGTTGTTATGCATGCACGGTAGGGGCGTCTTGAGAAGGTGCCCCCGCTTGCTGCTGAGAATAGTGGGATAAGTCTGTGTGTGCTGTCAACCACAATCTTCCTGTCTGAGGTCAAGCTCAAGATATCCTATGATATCACTTCTATTATCTTGAGTGTACCTTTAGCTCCACCCAACCAGGAAATTTTTAAAAAATTACATTTTTGCAAACTGGGACCGTTTCTGTGGATGCTTGTATCAAGAAAGCCACCATGAACAGCAGAAAATATGGGAATGATAAAGACACAGTAGGGGTGGTGGAAAACTGAACTGGTTGTGGGAGAGAGGGGCAGCAAAAGGAGCGATTCACCCAGGGAAGAGCCACCACTGTGTCTGACACCAGAATCCAAGATCACCAACATGCCTGATTTTAAGTAAACATAGAAATTCTTACTAACTCAGGAGGGGTTGAAGAGAACTGAACTGCATTGTCTATATTTCTTGAATCGTTTTCATATGTAAAAACACAAAAAGCTGAACAAGACCTTTTTTTATTCTTCTTTTTTATTTTTGTTTTCAATCTCATTTTACTTGAAACTGAAAAATGGAAATAATTTATGTAGATAATATAATATTCATACACATTATAATTATTTGTTTGACTGCTTTTTTGTATTGTGTATTAAGATAGATAGATTATATATTAGATTAGTATATTAGTATATATAGATTAGTATATTAGATTAAGATAGATAGATAGATATTTTCATATTTAAATTTCTGGTTTACCTTGTGGTGTTTTCTCTACACTGTACTGTTCTTTATTTTTATTCTGCTGTTTTTCCACTTTTGTTACTCTTTTTCTGTCCACTTTCTGCCGTGACAGCTTAAATTTCCCACTTTTGGGACGAATGAAGCATTATCTTATTTTATCTTAAGTTTTTTGTTAACAAGACAACAGGCTTTTGATTGACATCAACAAACATTTGGTACAATTCTGACTCATTATTTAAGTCAATCTTTGATATCTGATATTTTTCACAGCATAACTGGTAGAGTTAATTTTTTTTTTTTTTTTGTCTATGGATTTAGTACTACCAGTGGCAAATGACATTAAGGCCATACAAAGGCTTGACATTAGTCTGACTTTTCTGTTCCAGAACCACTTCTGATGTGCGTTTGGAATCGTTGTTTTGAGTGTGTGCCCCCCTAAATTACCGGTGTCTCTCTACCTCAGCAACTCCTTAGAAATTATCTGGAGGTGTCCCTGCTTGCATGGTACAGCTGTGCATGCAAACATCCAGGTTTAGCTAAAGTTGGAAGCTGGTTTACTTCATTTTATTTAGCTTTTCAAAAGGAAAGTAAAACCTGATGTTAATTTATAACCCTTTATAAAAAGCATAGCTCTACAACACAGTTGGAAATAGACTCATGCTGTACCTGACCAAGTCTTCCTATTGTGCTTCAAAGGGGGCAAATGTCAAACTGTCGTTGCGTCATGTTTTCTTTGCTGGGACTCGTGGTCTCCATGAAGCACAAGTGCTCAGGCTGTTTGAAATCATGAGGCCTCTCTCTGATCAAAGGCTTTTGCTTGAACAGCATCCTTTAAGTTTTTTTGGAAGGACTGTGGTATTGTAACAATCTCCTGCTTTTAATTCACCCAAATCTGTTACAGGGAAGACAGATATTAAAACCATCCTCCTGCAAAAAATGCCATATGTATGGAGAGTATCAAGGTGCAGTCTCCAACAAAGACTTGAGGAGTATATATGTTTGGTTTTGTAATTTCTACACATGAAAGACTGTTAAATGTAGTTCATGCAGAACAATGAGGCAGAGACATCGGTAGAAGTATATTTAATTTTAATTTTGGTTTTCTCAGCTGAAAATGCTGAACCTCGTCTTCATTTGTAGTAATATTAATTCTTGTTCCTGCAACACTGCATGTCCACAGAGAAGATGGCAAACAATTAGGTGCTCAGAAAGTAGGCTATAAAAAACATACTAAGGAAAACCTCCACCTGACTGCACTACAGTGGATGTAAAAGTCCACTGTCTGTTTCCAAAAGCAACATTTTTATGTTTACTGATTCAGTAATATCCCTGACTCACAATATAATGCTGTGAGGTTGTGTGCATGTCAATGCACAAGTCTTTATGGGTCAGAGGGTCAAAAGCGCCCGGACAGATATTACTGCTGCAACATCAAAGAGTAATTTTAACTGGCTGTAAAGCGACAGGGCACCTTCCCTGGCTTTTTACTGACTGCCCTGACTGGGGTCAGCTCACAGTGTTAAAAGGAAATACTATAAATTACACACCATATATTAATAGGGAAAGAGATTAAACACATGCTTGTCAAACTGAAGATGATATACCCAAGGTTGTAGGAGCAAAATGAGATAAAATGAGGAAAAGTAAATGCATAAAATCCATTTGTGATCTTTTAGATGCTTAAAGTCCCAGGATCTAATCTGGAAGAGCCCATAATTCTAATAAAAGGATTTATAACTGGATCTATCCTAACACAGTGGGATACATTGTTATGACACTATGTATTTATCATTATTCAATCAGTTAGCAAATGATGATGATGATGATGATGATGATAATTATTATCATTATTTCATTAAATATTATTAATACATTTTTATTTAACCTATAATGATTGTTTTTTTTTCTTTTGTTTGTTTTTTGGGTGGGGTTGATGGCCACTTGAGGGCGACAAAAGCTGTTGGCAAATGCAGCTTAACATTAACACACAGAACCAGTAAAATCCTTATCATACTTAAAAAAATAAGACAGCAACATTAGATAAAACACAGGGACAACATCATCTTTCAGCTGAGATAGTACATTTAGAAATATAAGTGCTGTGTTCATTGCTAATCCTCCTGCCTCTCTTTGTTCAATGTGCACAAACTCTTTATGCATGAACATTATTGGCCTCTTAAAATGGTTTTAGGTAAGATTATAAAAAAATATTCACTAATCTAATTATGTTTCTATAAGTTGTTCCTTTAAAAATTACAAAACATTATAACCTTGTTTGGAGAGATTTTAAAAATATAAATTCACATGACATGTCTTCCACCACCGCTTAAGATCTTATCAATCTCTTTGACAATCTTCAAATATGAACAAATAACAACAAATATTCAATACAACATTTTTCAGTGAATATATTTTTGCCTGCTTTTACAAAAATTAAATGCATCATGCAGAAATGCATTGCACGTACAGGCATAAATTGCTATGAAAATATTGCTTTTTTGGATCAAAACTGTGAAATATGAGAACAAACTGAGTTTCTGACAAAAAAACACAGAACTCCAGAAAACATCAAACCAATGTTTTTTTGTTTTGTTTGTACAGTCATGAGTGATGCAATACTATGTGAAACACACATGCAATGAACGACAAAATGTTGATTAATTTAAACCCGCCTAAACACACACTCTTTCTCTCTCTCTCACAGTTTTCATTCCAATAGTCACACCAGCTTGATGTAAAATATTTCTGCTCATACAGTCATCTCAGCAGAACAAAACTTTAAACATCTATATTTTTGCAAAACAGATGACCACTTAGCTATGTTTGTGTTTGATTGTTTATGTTTATAAAATCAAAAAGCAGGTTTTTGGAAAAACCCAGAGGAGACGAAACACCACTTCTCCCTAATGAGTTCAAGAGCCCTAAAAGTCTGTTTTTTGGGGGGGCACAGTTTCAGGGAACAAAATGAGGCAACTTCCACTGACCAACTTCCTGAATACATGCGTTTCAAAGTCACTGCCTGAAACTAAAGCTTAAATTATGTAAAAATCCACAAAACAAACAGAAACTAATATATATATCGTAGTTTAAATACAACTGACCAGTCACAGAGATCATTCTCATAAGTGATCTTGGCAAAACCCACTCACTAACATCACATTATTGGGAGAGTGTCAAATATAAGGTTTCTAATTTCTCATGCATATTTTACCACCTAAAAAATTGTGAAAAAGTAAAAAAAAAATAAACATTACATTTTTGAAAAGTAGTTTTACAGACTTTGCTAAATCCTGCAGTTAGACAATCCCAAACATTCAAAGCCTATCATATAGTTGTATATGATTTAACTTTGATAAAACCACAATGCTGTACATAAAAGTGTTACCTTCACAGACCTTTAGGATTTGAACCTTACTTCACACTGAGCATTAAAATATTTAATTCGCTCTGTCTGCCTTATCCAGTACTGCTTCTGTATGAAACTTCAGTTTACATGACACAGAGTCAACAAGACCAAAGGAACTAGTGGACTTCACAAGCTTTTTTCTGTCCGGCTGCTCTCACTCAGCCATGCAAACTGAGCCTAATGTAAATTATCCTGCCAAACTTTAGGCTAAATGGTAAAATGATCCTGAGTCCTTGTCACCTCCACTCATGTCAGGGACTTGCTGAAGCGTTCCTCGGTCGTCCAAGCTGCTGGGCTGGTTCCCATTACACCCTGCTCCAACCAATATGTACAGATGACTGTTATCAGAGGCTGAAGTGATGGTGTTGGGTCAAAAAATGGTACAAAGAGAACTGAAAACCCTGAAGAGTGACAAAATCTCACAGGGCGTTGAAATGATTTCTAAAACGTTCTTTTAACACCTCTGAAGGCTCTGAAGAAAAAAAAAAAAACATCCAGCCTGCAGGATAATGTTGGCCAAAAAAAGCAAAATAATAGCTTTTATTTGTTTAAATTGTGTCACAGGTCAAACATGACAAGTGATCACAAGAATGAAGCAGTTATAATAGGACCTACAATATAACTCAGCTTATCTTACTGGTGCTGTTAAACTGGTGCCCAATGCCAAATGCTACAGCAAGTTTTACTTTAACACCAAAGAGTTTCAACCTGGGGTTTCAAATGATTTTTCTGCTGCATGTTCAGAAGAGGACTCACCCTCTTCTCCAAACAGACAAGGGGTAGGGAAGCCAAGCTAAAGGTCAGCACCCACAGACTTATGAGAAGACAGGAGGACATCAAAAGAGGAAGTCTCTGGAGATTCACAGGGACACTGAGATGGCTGCATGGAGACTGATTGAACAGTCTACTGTGCTCTGATCATAAATTTATAGATAGATAGATAGATAGATAGATAGATAGATAGATAGATAGATAGATAGATAGATAGATAGATAGATAGATAGATAGATAGATAGATATGTGTGTGTATTCCTGATCCTAAGACTCTTGAACATCTGACCTGGCTTTTGATTTTGGTGTACCTCGCTATAATCATCGATTGCCACGCTATCTTTGGGGGCATGTCTGAGTTCTCTAAGAATTTTTGTCATTTTTTTAAACTAAAACTAATACTGTGAATAATTGTTCTGCAGGTCATTGATACCTGGTGATGCTTTTGATGTATTTAAACCTGCAAGAGTACAACAGTGGTCTGTGTGCCCTTCACCATGAATTTCCTTCTACCCTCTTTATAATTCAGTCAGTGTGTCAACTTACTGAGCTCTCCCCTCTCCTTGGTTACATGCAGCAGCATGACTGACAGCCTGCTGGCTGTAAACAACATGTTTAGTGACCCAAATGTAGGTAAATGTTTGTTGAACGACCATTCTGCTTTCTGTCAGACAAAAGCACCTCAGTTAAAACTGACAGCTTGCTGGTCAGACAGATCAGAGATCACTGTTTAAACCACCTGAGAATATCAGGCTGCAAATTACATCTGCAAAACACATCTTTGACAATTTAAACCCCTTCTACGTGAAATTCATCTCGATAAAGGAAATGAACCAGCAGATGAAATACTTCAGCATTTCCCAGTAAAGAACACAGGAGGAATCGTTTTTCTTTTTTCTTTTTTTCTTCTGCAAGTAAGTTCAGCATATTTTGCCTTTAGTTCATATCAAGTCAATCAGAAGTCAGTAAAACCCTTCAATCAGTGATAATCACGAGCAAAGGAGCCTCCAAACGGGCTCTTATTTTTAACACGCCACATGAGCCGTTATTTAATTTCATCTGTGCGTCAGGGAAATGATCCTAAACGCGATTAAAGCAGGAACTGTTCTGATCCAAAGCTTGAGGATATACTAAGGAGGAGGTTTGTCAGCGCGGGGTCAAGTCAGTGTGAGGGGGGGGGGAATAAAAGCAAACAAAGAAGTTTGACATCTGAGTCGTATTAATAGCGAAGTTCCTCTGTCTTTAGGGCCGAGATGTTTTTTCCTGCCTTCACTTCACGGTGAATCCGGCCATTAAGCCGCTTCGCTGTGTAACAAGAATGCCAGACGAACCGCTCTCGCGTATTTTAGACTTTTAAGGCCTGGTCCTGATATGTTGATTTAAGAAATAGCCCACAGCAATAGCCTATTATCATGAAAATATAGAATAAGGATCGTGAAACTAGTTTTTTTTTAAAAAATATAAATTGAACATTATTCATATCATTATTTACAAATAAATAAATAAATAAATAAATAAACTTTTATTCCGTTTTTAAAATGTTATTTTATAGGCAACCCCCATCTTGTATCCTAAGCGAAGTGTTTACGGTTTTTAAACCCAGTCTAACAAGTGCCTCGTTTACAACGTAATATAAAATTTTATTTCATCTCTTTTTACCGGATCTATGTCAGGGTTAATGGGTGGTAAAAATTTAACAGCCGGTTTTAAGAGGCCCACATGAGCTAAAAAAAGAAAGAAAGAAAAAAGAAGAATTATCTCACTGGTCCTGACAAGATGGATCAATAAAGGAGCTACCAGAAGACCGAACTGTCAAAACATCTTCAAACTGCTCTTTAGATTCATTGCAGCAATGATGAGTATGCAGGTTGGAGAACTGCAGAGAATTATGAAGTATGAAAGCGCCATATTATCTCCAAAAATGTATATTATTGAGTTAATTCTTTTGCTTTTCAAACAAAATCATTTTCAGTTTTGGAAATGGAGCTCATTCTTTAATTTTTCATCTGAAAGGTTGATGTGTTTAATAATAATTAAAAAAAAAACATTTGTAGAAACGTGAATGCGCAAAGAAGTTCATCAAAAATTTTGCGAATAGTAGATTTTGCTCTGTTTTGCAGGGGAAAAACATCTGAGCCCACAGTTTTGTTTGTCTTGCATCTGATTATATATTTTTAAGCTTTATTATTTAAGGAAGAAAATAGCAAAAATATATATTTTTATTCTCTTTAGGCAGTCCAAGCTATTTTAGTGCGTATGTTTAAATGCGGATTTTTTCAGTCTCTGAAATATTTTGTCTTTGCATTTTATTCTAGTTTACAAAGGACGTCATTTGCGGTGGGAAATTGCAGTCGAAGTTAAACATGCAGATTCAGTGTAAAAAAAAAAATGGAGGAAAAAAGTTTCTGACTTTGAAAGTCACCCTTATTAGTCACCAATTAGAGCAGGCCCCGCAATGACACACAAATGTTATCAGTTTGAAGCTCCCTATGTGTGCCATCTGAAAACCCGTTAATTCAATTGTCCGACTCAGCTCCAATCTTAAGGATTGTAATGCAGATTAGCACATTAATTGCGTCCTAATTGAATTTTGATGTCCAAACAGACAATTTGATAGTTTGAGGGACAGGGAGGTTCGTCGTTTTCATAACCAGGCTGCGCGCTTAGCTGCTGGAGGACCATCTTTTTCCGCGCTGCTTTCCCGTGTGCTGCTGAGGGGGATGCTGTTGGAGAGATGTTCGGAAGTGGATGTAAGGCGAATTTTATTTTCAAAAACGATTTCTGGACAGTTGGAGCCGCTTTTTGCTCCTGCGCACCTTCCCGACCTTGCAGGCGGATTTTAAGGAAGCCGAGCAATGAATGATGTCTGACAGCATCCAGGCGGTTGGGTGGATTTATCTGGTACAGTGTTTTAACTGTCCCACTCTTAATTATCATCTCCTCCTTCATAAATCTTTCTCTGCTTTCATCCTTTTAAATATATACCCGTGTTTTTTTTTTCCCACTCACCATAGCACGTTACGAGCGCTCCGTTGTGTCCTCTCTCCTGGTGCAGTTTGTCGTCCGCGGGCGGCGTTTTGCAGGAGGACCTCTGCATGAAGAGGTGGTATTTGCTGAAAGAGCCTTGCCCAACTGCGGCGGCATCCAATGAATGGCACTCCTGCTGGAAGGGGCTCCGGGACTTCTCTCCGTAAGCCTGACCTTTGCTGGACAGGAAGGCGGTGGGGCTGTATTTGATGTCACTGGCTGGAAATGTCCTAAAGTGGTCCGCTTGATGATCCCTACCTTGAGAAGCAGAGGGGCTATAATATGAATCCATGGATGTCATGTCGCTGTATGGGACACAGGTCTCGGCGTTCATGCCTAAAAAAAGAGTCAAGGGGAAAAGAAGACCAAACTTTTTTCCTCTTTTCCCTCCCTCTCTGTCTCTCCTCCAGAAACCCCTTCCTCTCTGTCTACCTCATTCAGATAAAAACGCACACGCACGCACGCACGCGGAGACTGCAGCCCGCAGGAGAACCGCAGCTGGGTTTGGTTATAAGCGATTCAGATCTTTTCCAGGAACCACTGCCGTTGACCAAACACTCCGAACTCCCCCTCAGGTTTGAGTTGAGTTACACAAACCTCCGTCTTCCCTCAGAGGATTGGACCCAGATCTCCCGGCCTCAGGACCTCTCCCAAGTGATTATGCTGATGACATGAACGAGTTAGGTTGCTTATTTCCTAAAAAAGAAAGAAAAAAGCAAAATAGGGGCGTGGGGCTCAAACGCATGACATTAATGTTATTTGGAGATGAATAAAAAGCGATGGGTGACGGACAGTACCGGGGCGGAGATAGATGGCGAAAGCGCGCAATTTTACGCTTCATTCGCAATGGTTCATCAAGGGCAAATTATCCTTATTCCGTCGACTGGGGCTTCTGAATAAAATGTTGTATTTAAAAGTTTGAAAGAAGCCTTTCATGCTTTTAAAACGGATTTTAGTCATTTGCAGGCTAATTTTTTATTTTAGGGAGAGAGAAAAAAGCACACCGATGCCAAATTAATTAAGACTTAGAGACATAAAACAGCAAGATATAGTTTCTCATACATAAGCATAACAACAATAACAACAAAAATTAAACGCAGCGGATTAATTATTTAATATTAGATTAAATATATAATATCACAGCTCAGACACACAGCGGCCTGTCCTCTGAAGGCTGCTGGGGCATCCAAAGGGTGTTCAGATTCTGAAAATAAGGTTGAACGTGGAATTATTCAGCAGTCTTATAATACCAGGATGAAAAAAATGCTATTCAGTGCGCTATGCAGTCAGAACTTTCCGCAGTTTTGCAGAACTCCTTAATGATTCGAGTGAATAAATTTGGTAGCAACAATAAAATTCATATTTGAAATAATGCAAACATCAGTCTTTGTCTCTTCGTGAAAGCTCAATTTAATCAGGACATCACCATGCGAGCCCTTTCAAACCTTGCAAGTATATATTTTTATTTTGGTTTTCCAGAGGTCTAGATTTTGGTTTTTGTTTATAAAAAGATATTTTTCAGCGAATTTGGAATAAAACTGCAATAAAAGTAACTCACTGCTGTACAGCGGTGATGAGAGAAAAGATCCACACAAGACAAAGTGTTCTGAGAATTTTTCCGATCACTATTGGTTCTCTGTTCTGTGTAAGTTATTTTTTGATATCTCTTTATAATTAGACGTAATTGTCATTGTTACAAACTATCGTGAAATATCATGTTGCAATAGACGAATTGTGCTCTATATATTGCAAAAATGTAATATTTTCTTCAAGCTGTCAAAATAAATGAGTATGTTAAATTAAAGAATATTAATAACAAAATTAATATTTTTAAATACACATATAATAATAATAATAATAATAATAATAATAATAATAATAATATAACTGTGATTGTCTTTTTATTACAAACTATTCCATAATGCATATCACAGCTGTTTTTATTATTCACTTTTATGAATCTGAAATGTAACAATATACTGTAACATTTGTCACGCTTTATTTCTTAAAGGCCTTTTTTAAACTGAGAACTGAGGGTATACCCTGAGATATATCGAGCCAAAAAGCACTGAGGAAAAAAAATGGCATCCTCAAAGTGAGAATCTATATGCCGACATACTGCACTGAAGACACAAATGTATTCACATAGTCATGCACACATGGTAGACACATGCACTCATACGAGCACATGTGTGAGAGGGAGAAAAAAGGAGAGAAAGCAAGTGAGTGAAAGAGGAGTTGAAAAGTACTGATTGGTTTTCAAATTGAGCCCCTGAGACTGAGAGGTGTCCATATTTCTCATTTTCATCTTTTGAAGAAGTACCTCCCGCACACACAGCAGTATGAGAGTGTCTCTCTGGGAGGGGAGGCAAAATTACTTTACAGCAGTTAGGTTTCAACTCTTACACTCAAATAGATATCTAATTACTCTCAACTCTGTCCATCTGTATGTCAGCAGTGTGATTTATGGCACAGAACCAGACTTAATAATCACTGGACTAAACTTCAACCTGCAGGAATACTGTGTTTCTGTTCGCCTCTGCTATTCTTAGCAGTGAGGTGATGTTAGATGGCAACTAAATAGAATGTTTATCTTTTCAGCATTATGTCACATGTTCTGCATATCTAAAGACGTCTTTGTGACCTACAAGACAAAAAAAACTGAGCAGTAAATAAAAAAAACTGAGTAACAGAGACGCAAAGCTGGGTTTTGTTGTTGTTTACCAGCAAGGTAGCTCCAAGATGTCTGCAACCCTGGAAATAATGGTGGAAAACAGAATGGTTTCTATTTCCTTTGGCATATTTTGAGGTTGGTTCACACAATGGTCACAAGAAAACTCTTTTATGTCACAAGATCCTGCCTCTCACTAGCTGTAATTGCTTTGTTATAAGAACCATTCACAGCGTGTTCTTTTAAATCCAAGGATGGTCAGTGAGGCAGTGGGAAGGACTGTGGTCATCACTACTTAAAAATTACTGATGTGTCAGTTTTCTGGCTCAGGAGCTTCCCTCCTGACAGAAGTCCCACCTGCAGTGAATAAAAGAACAAACACACATTCACACAGATACACACATTCACACAAACTAAGAGGTTTTGTGCATTCAGATGCACAAAGAAAATAAACCGTACATTTAACCACAGTAAACAAGTTGCGTCTGTTTTGGAAAAATGAAATATTCAGCCAAATTCCTTTAAAAAGAGGTCACCACTGATGACAGAGGTTAAACAATTAAACCCTGTGACTGAAGGGATTAAAAATAAGATAAAAACTGCAGCTCCTTTTACGAAACCTGTTTGTGTTTTATTGGCTTTTATTAGGAAGTCAAATAAAATTACTGTCATGAAAAAGGCACACACACAGAACACAGGTTAACTTACTCCATATGCATGCATTTAAAAAAAAAAACAAAAAAAACAACTGTTTTTATTATTTGTATATTTTTATGGCAGGTTTTATTCAAACACATTTTTATTATAAAATACTTCTTCTGTTCCAACAAATGTGCTTGCTTTATAATTAAATCAATATTTTTTATTGCATGCATCTTCCATTCAAAAGCCCAGTGGTTGGGGCCAAAAACATTAAGGAAGTTTAATTAAGCCTGATACAAAGCACATATTTTCCACTCAGGAAGAGAAAATGTCAGCAGACAGTCGGCAGCTTCTTCTAAAATACTTCTCATCACTGGATTCTCCAAAACTATGACTCGACTGACTCAGCCGTGACTAATTCTTTAGGAAGCCCGCCGTAATTATGTTTTATTTCATGCATTTTCTGCCCTCTCAGTCGAATATATAAAGACATTGTCTGAATGGGTCAATGAGAAAGACTGTTGTCACAGTCAGTGACCCCAGCTTGGCCTTTTATTGTAGCCTGTTAACAGATTTTGGGTGCTACTAACCATACTTTGTGGATATTTATGAATATGGGGGTTTAAAAAAA
Source organism: Anableps anableps (assembly GCA_014839685.1). Classification (NCBI taxonomy): domain Eukaryota; kingdom Metazoa; phylum Chordata; class Actinopteri; order Cyprinodontiformes; family Anablepidae; genus Anableps; species Anableps anableps. Next base: position 19,799,548 of record CM026067.1, read on the forward strand.
AAACAACAACTGAAGGACTTGGAAGAGACATGAGTCCACATCCTCACTACTCTAACATTAAACTTTAGCCTCTCCGGTCTGACTTTAGCCTGTGGCAAAGAGGCTTGATTGAGGCCTTTGATGGGCATAAATACACCGTGGAGAGACGGCTTTGTTCGAGAGTGGAAATGAACATAAAACTGAAGGCGGAACAGGAAAGCGAGAGGCCCACAAGCTGATCTTATTTAATTTCACATAAAAGAGCCATTCCATCTCCATGAGGTCTGTTTACGCACCTCTGAGAATGAAAACACAGACTTTCTCGATACACTGGGGACCACAACACTGTGTGTGAGAGTGCAACCAAAGCAGCTCAGCTGGCGTTATTCTGAGCAGGCTGCATCTTACGCTAACCTAGAAAACTCTACGTACAGTTCTCTATTCACATTTAGTCATATTGAAGGCATAATCTTCATTGAAGTTTATTTGAATTTTACCAACACAAAGTAGTGTATAACTGTGAAGTGAAAAGAAAGAGATACCAGGTTGTTTGTTTTTTAAATCAGAAAAATCAGTTTCTAATATTTGGATCATATTCAGCCTCCCTCAGTAAACACTTTGTAGAGCCAAATTTCACTGGAAATACTGCTGTAAGTCTTTCAGGGTGTTTCTCTACCAGCTTTGTATTTTTTTGCTGGTTCCTCTTTGCAGCATAGTTCAGCCACAGTCTGATTAGACTGAACGTCTGTGAACAGGATTTTTTTTAAAGTTGTCATATATTTCTAGAAACTAGATTTAGGTCTGGGGTTTGACTAGGCCATTCGAACACATTAAAATACTTTAATCTAAACCATTCCATTGTAGCTATAGGTTGATGTTTTTGCTTTGAAATTTCAAACAGATTCAGCTCCAATTATCTTTCTTCTAACTGATCAGCTTCTCTGTCTCTGCTGAAGAAAAGAGCCCTCACAGCATGATGCTGCCACCATGTGTCACTGTGGAGATGGTGTCACTGTGGAGATGGTGACATTAGGATAGAGTGCATTGTTAGCTTTCCACTACAGATAGGTTTTGCATGTTGGACAAAAAAAGAAATAAAAAATTGGTCCCATTATACCAGAGCACCTTGTCACACATGTTTGCTCTTTTTTCTACATGACTTTGGGCAAAGTCTAAATGAGGCTTTTTATGGCTTTCTTTCAACAGTGGGTTTCTTCTCACTTCTCTTTCATAAAGAGGCCTATCAGTTTGGACAAGTTATTCTGCACCACTCTAGGACAGGTTTTTTTTTTTTATTTTGGCAATAATTTGGGGTGTGAAAGTAGGTAATCCTGGAAATCTGATTATGTCCTGGTCAAAGATGACACCAAGATTCTTCACATTATTACTTAGGGGTAATTTTATGCCACCCAGAGTATATGACCAACTAAGGAATTTGATTTTGAACACCTCTGTCTTGTAGCTTAAGTATCATTAGCATAACAGTTGAAATTTAATCCATGCACAGTGCAAATGAAAAATGTTACCAACTGGAAGCATGTAGAAATAAGAAAGTGAACTGAATCAAGCACTGAACCCTGTGGTACTCCAAAAGTTAACCTGGTGTATAAAAAGATTAATCATTTACGCTAACTTGGATCTCTTGATCTGAAACAGGTTTCTTAAATAATGGTGTATCTACATCAATCTTAAAAGCTGTATCCATTTACTGAAGTTATTTTAATCATATATAAAACTGTTCTCTTTGCCATACTGATGGTCCTTTAGTTTACTGTACTCTATATACTGAGGACAAAGCCAGGGAGAATGAAGCTTTACTGATCAGACTCTGGTTAACTCAAAAACAACTGAATCTTAACTGGAGTCAAAAACTCAAAGCAGTTCCCTAAGATGTTTGACCATAAAGACTTTAGGAGGATGTTGCATAATGTTTACACTGATTCTTTGTGAAAAACCAGACTTAAATGTATCCAAGTGGCAGATGTTTCTTCACATTGTGGCTGGGATGTATGAATCATAATATGACTTCTGAGACTTTAGCAGACAGAATAGCATATCCTCCTGCACAACTGCTGCATTTACTATAGATGAGCTTAAGTTTTTCCACTGCACTTTTCTTTACCTAATTTAGGTGTCAAGCTGTTGGATTTAAAGGAGTCCTGGTAAAACCATGTGGAGTCTGTGACAGTCTCTATCAGTGCCCAGTCATATTTCTAGAAAGTGATGCATCAGCACGCACAATGCTCCTGAAGCGCTTTGGTTGCGGTAGCAGTAATGTTGTCCTAGACACTGACACTGACTAAAGCACTGAGTCACTCAGCAAGACTGTTGGGGTAAGGTTGAAGTTGAATCTGATGAGTATAAGACTGGTTGTGACGACCAACAGCCAGCAGAGTACATTTTTGCCATGAACGCCTTTATTTACTCACTGAGGCCCTTTTTGTAAATATAGTCAGTTTCTAATATTTCGATTTGTATGGTAATGATTGTGAGAAATTTCAAGTCATTTAGTGCTGCCCAGTATAAAGTGTTTATTCATAACTATTGAACTACTTTAAAAATGAAAACAACTAAATATGAATAGCAATTTCACAGAGATCCAAAAGAGTATGGTACTTAATAAGATTAGAAAACACACTGTCTGGTACTATTTTCAACATTGTAGTAAATTGGAAAAGGAAGCTATATAAAGCTCAAGTTTAACTTCAAGTTTGGTGAGGGAAATGTATTTGTTTTCCATTTACTGCTTTGTGTTCTCTTTCATGTTTCTGTGGGAGTCTGTGGAAATTTAACGACGCTGGGGCTTGTGAAATCTTCAAAATCACAAAGAAAATTATTGTTTTCAGTCAGGATCACATCACTAATGTGTTACTTGTTTTATTGTTCAAGCCTGATGTGAATAAAAGTGTATGATGACATTAAAACATCAGACTATTTAAAAAATGGATATTTTAATGCAAACTTAAACACTTTCTATATTAAGCCTTTACTTTGCTGAATGTTTCTTCTCATTAAAAGGGAGTGGTTTTGCTCCACTATCCTGTATAGCTGTACAACTTTACTCACTCTGAAAAATTTCTGCTGGTGTCTGCACGTCTCTGCTGTTGCACAGCTTTTATTGTAACTAATTGTTAATAGTCTGTCTTTTAAATGCTCAGATAGATGTGCACAGTGTTTACATTTTTAAATTAACCAACTCAGTTACACATTCCTTTGGACTGGAGTGCACTATTTTTTTTTTTTTTTATAACTATACACTATTTATGTTGACATTTTTCCCTTACTGCACAGTATGTTTATTTGTTATTCTGTTTTAATAAATTTTTTATGTTCTATTTTTGTGTGTCTACTTGCTTTGATTGCCTGTCACTTTGCTGCTGTTGCACAGAATATTTCCCCATTGTGGGACAACAAAGGATATTTCTATTTGTATTTCTATGCCCAGCTGCTATGGAGGAGAGATTGCTGTCAAGTCAATGACTCTATATGTAAACAGCTTCTTTAGATAGATAACCTATTCTCATTTGGTGTTAAATTAGCAGCATGAGTTAACAGCCTTGTATTATATTTAGGATTGAATTCACATGTACATGGATTTTCATCTGATTATATGATTTGTTTGTAACGGAGTGAACTGTATTGATTTCCAGGATGGTTGGTTTTTGTCCTGGCTCCGCCAAGGTTGGCTTTTGTCACCGATTCTGTTCATAACTTTTATTGACAGAATTTCTAGGAACCGCCAAAGTGTTGAGGGGACGCATCTGGTAGCCTCAGGATTGGGTCCCTGCTTTTTGCAGATTGTGTGGTCTTGTTGACTTCATCAGACCACGATCCCCAGCTTTTGCTACTGCAGTTCGCAGCCAGGTGTGAAGCGGCCAAGATGAAGATCAGTACATCCAAATCCAAAGCCATGTTATTCAGCCAGTACAGGGTAGAGTGCCTTCTTTGGGTCAGGGACAAGGTCCTGCCCCAAGTGGAGAAGTTTAAGCATCTAGGAGTCTTGTTCATGAATAAGGGGAAAACTGAGTGGGATAGGTGGATTGCTGATGTGTCTGCAGTGATGAAAATGCTGTACTGGTCCGGTGTGATTGAAGAGACAGCTGAACTGAAAGGCAAAGCTCTCAGTTTACCAGCTGATTTACGTTCCTATCTTCATCTATGGTCACGAGCTTTGGGTAGTGACCCAAAGAATGAAATCGTGGATACAAGCAGCCAAAATGAGTTTTCTCCATAGGGTGTCTGGGTTCTCCTTTAGAGATAAGGTGAGAAATTTGGTCATCCGGAAGGGGCTCAGAGTAGAGCGGCTGGTCCTCCACATCGAGAGGAGCCAGTTAAGGCAGCTCTAGCATCTGGTTAGGATGTCAGCCAGTGGAGGCTCATACTGTGCCTGGTTCTGCCAGAGGAGTTTTCCCACTGAAATGCTCAGAGCATAGGACTGCAGCAAAGTCAAGATTTCATGCAATCTACTGGTCTTCTTCAACAATGTTTCTTTACCTATCATTGAAATCTGATTTGAAATCATCTGAACTGAATTGGATTGTATTTGATTTGAATTGAATTTTTATGTTGTGTAAGTTGCCTTGAGATGACATTTGTTGTGAACTGGCACTAAATTAAAAACTGAACACAACTGGATCTTATCGACTACTGCTCTTAACATATATTAAACAAATAAAGATCAGGGTATTTACATAAGGCACTATTATTTCACCAGCAAATGTTTGGACCAGTACTTTGATTACTCCCCATTGCTAGAGGATAATAGTTCTCCAGCACCAAATAACCTGTTCCAAGTCACCTGGTGAACAACCATAGTAAGAGTATGCTTGACAGCATGAAAAAAAATGACTTGATTGCAGAAGGGCTTGATTGCAGCAATGTCTGGGCTGCTCTTTGTCCTTGTCTACATTCATAATTGATACAGTTTTCTATTTAGGCAGTTTTATTCATTAGTTGTTACCTCAAGTAGTTCAATTTAAGAAACTAATGGATTTTGTTATTTTAGAGCAAAAGTTGACTGGCAAACCCAGTAATGCCTGCTGGGAAGTAAATGTTGTAATAGACTGTTGAGGTCACAAGAGTTATGCTAATACTTGCTAATAATTAATCAGTTAATCTAAATTCCAACCCCTGTCTTTGGTGGTGAGATTGCAAATTAGCACAAAAAGGAAATAAGTTTGTGTTTGGGAAAGTATTTTTTATTTCAGCAATGCTTCTTGGCAGTAAATCTTATACTGTTGAAAAGCTTGTTTATTTCTCTTTAAATGATGCCACATTTGTAAACAAAAAAATGCATTTGTGGTTTGAGCAGTAGAGTATAATAGGTTGGGCTCATGAAAAACTTGCAACATCCTTCCTGCTTATGCCAAAAAAGTTTATCTGGTTTTTGATTCTGCTGCTCAAACCACAAATGCATTTTACTTTAGAATTGACATTTATAAACAGGCTCTCTTTAAAAGATTTATTGCCAAGAAGCACTGTTAGAAGAAAGAAATAAACAACCAAATACAACTATCCTTGCTTTTTGTCATAAATTTCCATGCAGTCATGTTTCAAAGACACACAGGACTGGATCCTAGATGAAGGTGAGGAGTTTAGTTGTTTAGGAAGGTCTCAGAAACAAAACTTTTCTGCTTTAAAAGGAGTTTATTGATCCTGGGTTTCTGGTTGGGATATGTCCTGACAAAATACCTTTGAGGGCAAGGTGCTTTGTCCTGAAGGATATTGGTTAGACACTAAATAGAGGAGGAAGAAGATTGATTGACTAAGGAAATTTTCATTTCCAAACAGTTTTCATTCTTGTGCAATCACTTTCTGTTTTCTATGAGGTCAGATGTTTTAATATGTATGCACAGTATGCTCGGGAATCAATGTGTCCTAAAGGTGTATTTCAGAACAGCAAGGTTTATATTCACTATAATCTTTTTATTTTCATTATGTCTACTTTAATAGCACCTTGACTTTGGACTTTTGAGAAGGTACCCAGCCCATCGGGCCCCGCAACATACAGAGAACCAGCAGATAAAAGTTTATTAAGGTCTGGAAAAATGTGTCCCATATGTGACTACCTCTGGAGTCTGCTGTTGATCTTGCAAATCCTCCCTCACTGATATGATCAGTTGGAGAGAATTATCCTGCTTCATCAAATTCAGAGCACACCCAGCTTGAGCACAAAAGACTGCACAGAAAGATGTGTAATCAAGTATTTTTGTGGAGAAGTGTTAAAAATAGAGTTGGCAATTTCTTTCAACCAAATGACCTCTGGAAGAGATTACTAAGTGCTCTGAAAAGTTTTTTAGCTAGCTTGTTAAATGGTTCATTATTATCTACAGGACCCCTCTGCACTGCCGCCTTTTAAGTGACTGTTATTTAAAAAAAAGACATAGGTAAAAATCCTTCCTGTGGCTTAATACATAAAACCAAGGAATAAACAAAGTTATCAAAGTATAAAATGAAATGTGCAAAGTTATGCTAAATGCAGTCTGGGAAAAATAACAAAGAGCATTTCAAAGAGCATTTGAAATATAAGAAATAGTTCATGGCTTAAAAAAAAAACAATGATTTGGGCTTTAGGAGAAAGCTAAAGAACTGCTTCCCAAAATTCTATGCCAGAAATATAAAACATTCAAGAAATGTTTTAAAGCAGTTCAGTGCTGTGCTCTTGTTTCAGAACATATGGCAAATTTATATATCGGACAAAGATAGAATAAAAAAATATATGAAAAGCAGGTTTTAATGATGCATTCAAATATAATGGGAAAAGGCTATCTAAATCAAACTCACTCTTTATGAAAAAGTAATCATCTTGCTTTTCAAAACATGAAGTAACTGTTATTAATCAAAGATTTTTGAAAGCTGAGTTCAGTTTTACTAACATCTAAGCCTGATTACTAGCAGGAAAGGAGAATTAAGAAATCTCCCACATGCACACAAGGAAATCCACTTTTAACAGCCCTGTACTGTTTCTTTCCTGTTAAATCTTTAGATACATTAAAATCATAAAAAAAACAGCTCCTTGACACTTATGAGTCAACATGTAAGAATGCTTCAGACACAGAAAAGAAAAGATGCAATCATATATTAGTTATCTCATCTATGGAGTGGTCATCAACTGGTATTTAAATGGCTGATGCTTGACATATTTGGTAACCTCTCTTGCCTAGATTGTGCCCTACCTCTAATTTGTTCCCAAAGAGAAAATGTACTGGCTCTGATGGGCAGAAAGTTGAAAGTGAGGTCTTCTTTTGGCCTTAAAACCACAGCCACAAATATGTCCACATACTATAGCTACACAGAAGATAATGACAGCTGGATGTGGTAATTGCTCTGATGACAGCAACTTATCCTCTGTGGATTCTTTCATTATACTTTTATTTATCTAAAAGGGTTGATAAAGGCAGCAAGGGCCTTCAATCATTTGTACAGTTTGGAAAGAACTTGGAGACACAGAGGCGGTCACTTGAGATACTCATTTTTTCTCAATCTAGGGCCACTGTTAGCAAAGCTGTCAAAAACAATCAATCACTGTTATTCGTGTGGCATTTTTTAAGCTTAAAGGAACCCGAAGAGCTGTATTAAAAAAAACAAACGCAAGCAAGACAAAATAAATATTATATATGCATAGATCAAACTGTGATCATAAAAAATGGCATAATTCACTGCAGTGAATTTTATTATGCAATAAGTGAGGGTTTAAAATCAGTTCAAACTTTAAAGAAAGACAGTTTAGAGAGCAAAAAGATCAAGTTGAAAAGAAGCAGTCAATATGAAGACACTTCAGAAACTCTTTCTGGGTCCTCATTTAGAGAAACCACTTCTGAGACATTCTGTGCAAATAGGTTGCAGGCTGTAATCCAGAGCGTATGGTATTCTGAATAAATTACACAAATGTCCAGTAATTTGTTGTCTCCCTCCTGCACCATCCCTTTGTTAATGTCCAGATGCTGCAGTACTGGATGATGTGGGTCAATCACTGTATCTTCTTGATTTTCTTCAATTGTAAAAATTTGCTGTTCATTTTCTTTATGATGTGTTTTATTGTTTCAGATGAGTTTTATTTTTAAAAAAGTAATTTTAAAACAACGTTCTAATAAGTGAGATCTCCTCAGCGTTAATGTTTAATGTTCAGCCCAGTCAGTTCTATTAAAATCTAGAACAATGCTGAGGCTTGCTGCTAAAGCAAGAATTATGTACACTCATATTCTTTATAAGAGATTGCCACAATGTCAGTCAGTGCATCTTATTTTCCTCAAATTAAACACATAAAAAGACAGATATTTGTAAAGTGGTTAACTGTGGTTAACAAGTATAACTTGTTATCTGAAATGTTACCACCCAGCCAATGGACATTGATATAAAACTAGAAACCTGCTGGTTGTTTCAATGACAGAGTGAAACAGAAACCCTAACTGTCTTGTTAAATAAAAAAAGTGTGAATTTAGGGACAAGAAATTATTAGTTTCATGCCCTTTTTGTCTACATGAAATAAAAAAAATTGGGGGGAACATTTACTGCATGTCCACCGTGTTATTAAAGAGATCAATACTAAAACATAGCATCACTGATCTGATTATAAGCAAAAGCTATTTTGTTCTGTCTGAAAATAAATGCACCTCTAACTTCTTTTCTCACATTGTGTATGGGGCAAATCAGTAAGGATCAACTCCTGATCCCTAAATTGCATTCATACACTGGAAAATGTTAAAATTCCATCATCCTTTTTACCTGTATTACAAAAAATTCTAGTTAAGAGTAGTAACTGACTATTTTGACTCCATAAAAAGCAACAATGTGCTGTTGCAATTATTTTTCATTTTAATCAGGTTTGCCCTATCAATGGCATTTTTTAAGTTATTAATTTTAGTTGGTCTCACTACAAGAGCATTACTATTTCAAAAGCTCAGCAGTGCATCTGAAAAGTATTCACAGTGCCTCACTTTTTCCACATTTTGTTGCATATCAGCCTTATTCCAAAATGGATTAATTTCATTTGTTCCCTTAAAACTTTACATACAACACCACATAATGACAGTGGTTTTTCTTTAGATTTTTGCAAATATATTAAAAATAAAAAATAAGAAATCAAATGCACATAAGTTTTCACACCCTTTGCCATGAAGCTGAAAACTGAGCAGATGTGTCTTGTTGCTACTGAGCATTCTTGAGATGTTTCTACGGTTTAATTGACATGCACTTGTGGTCAATTCAGTTGATTGGACAGGATTTGGATAGGCACACACCTGTCTATATAAGGTCCTACAGTTGACAGCACATGTCAGAGAGCAAACACCAAGTATGAAATCAAAGGAATTGTCTGTAGACCTCTGAGGTAGGATTGTCTTGAGCACAAATCTGGGAAGGACGTAGAAAAACTGCTGTTTTCAAGGTCCTAATGAGCACAGTTTTCTCTGTCATTTGTAAATTATAAAATAATTTTGGAAACACTCTAAAAGAGGAGAACCTTCCAGAAGGACAACCAACTTTGCAGAAATCCATCAATCTGGTCTGCATGGTGGAGTGGCCAGACAGATGTCACTCCTTGGTAAAAGGCACATGGCAACCCAGCTGAAGTTTGAGAAGATATGTTGTTTGATGAGACAAAGATTGAACCCTTTGGGCTGAATGCCAGGCATCATGTTTATAGGAAACCATCATCACATCCATCCATCCATTATCTAGCACACCTGTCCTTGCAGGTTCGTGAGGGGGCTGGTGCCTATGTCTAGAGAAGCAGGGTACATATTGGACAGCTCGCCAGTCCATCACAGAGAGAGACAGGACAAACAACCATGCACACACACACACACTCACACCTAAGGAGAATTTGGAGAGACTAGTTAACCTAATGGTCATGTTTTTGGACTGTGGGAGGAAGCTGGAGTACTCAGAGAGAACCCATGCATGCACAGGGAGAACATGCAAAGATACAAGACCCCAGGCTGGATTTGAACCCAGGACCTTCATGCTGAAGGCAACTACCATTGTGTAGCACCTCTTTCCTTAGCCTTAGTAGGGATGGTTTTCAGTGGGCAGAACTGGTAGACTTGTCAGGATAGAGGGAAAGAGGAATACAGCAAAGTACATCCTTGGCAAAAACCTGCACCAGAGCGCTGTTGACCTCAGACTGGGGCAAAGGTTTGTATTTCAGCAGGACAATGACCCCAGCATTAAACCAAGATATCAAAGGAGTTGCTTCAGAGCAACTTTTTGTGAATGCCCTTGTTTGGCCAAGCCAGAGCCCAGACTTGAATCTAATAGAAACTTTCTGGAGAGATTCAACAATGGCTTTGCCATGCCCATCCAACTTCATAAAGCTGAAGAGGTTCTGCAAAGAATGGGTGAAAGTGAATGAAGATAGGTGTGCCAAGCTTGAGAAATCATATTAAAGAAAACTTGAGGCTGTGGTTGCTGCCCAATGTCACCATATTATTGAGCAAAGGCTGTATATACTTATGAACATGTGATTTCTTTTTTTTTTTTTTTTTTAATTATTACTTTGAATATATTTGTAAAAATGTAAAAAAAATAAAAAATAAAAATAAAAAATACCCTTATCATTTTGGAGTGTTGTGTGCAGAGTTTTTAGGGGAAAATGATTTTAAACCATTTTGTAATAACAAAATATGAAACAAAGGAGTGATATAAATATTTTTTGGCTGCAGTGTACACAAAAAAAAAGAGTTTACATAAAATACAGTTGACTAAAGAGATGATGCATTTATTTTTTTGCTTTTGATGGCTGTTATATGACTCCATAGAAAGCCCGTAACATTTTCTGATGATGCACAATCAATCAATCAGTTAGTGTATACATTATTTTGATCACCTTTGACTTCAAACCAGTTAATCTTTTATTTTTTTCTTTTTGTATATAAAATAACAAATATATTATCATAAGTTTAAGTTTTTTCAACTAGAAAGATCTTAAAGTATACAAAAAAGAGAGGAGTGTAAAATATTCACAAATAATGTTTTTATTCATGTTATTTTCTGAAATCCAGAGTTTTGTGAAAGAATGTGCCCTATCATGTATTTCACTAGATATCACATACATTTTTTGCTCTTTCACTAGGTCACACTTGCTGATGTGTAATTAGAGAAAAGAGAAAGGCAAACAGGTGGTGGAGAGAAGCTTCTAAAACAGGAGAGCAGCAAAGAAAACAGCCAGATTCTCCCCCCACTGCTGAAGCAAAGCCACATCCTCTGAAACTATGTCACTGGGATAGAAGTTGGCTGTGATCTGCCGCCTCAACCTTCGACCCTGATAGTATTTTGATTAGAGAAGGCAGGATTCTGTCCATCCTTAGCGTTTAATCTCAGATGCTCAGTCAGAGCTAGACAGGGTGTGTTGTCAGAGGGTTGGAGCAGACTCTTCAGTGTTTATTTTAGTGAGCAGATAGAAGTCTCACAGCAAGGTGCTTGCTGTCATCGCTGTGACCTACGAACTCAGAGTGCTGGACGTCACTTTGACTCCAGAGACCAGGGGCACAGCAGCATGTGGGATGCCCAGTGAAAAGGTCAAAAGGCAAGGCCGCTGCTCAGCAGGCATGCAGATGTCAAGAAGCAGTCTGACTGAAAGTTTTTTGACTTTTTCGCAAAAAAGATTTGAACATGGAGGCACAACCACATATCAGTGTATGTCCTTGTTGCTTCCATATACTTTAGTTAATAAATAGCAGGTAGGTGCTGCGAGTGCAAGTGCTTGGTTAACTGATCCTCAGCAAGTGAGACCACAGATATCAAAACAGGTGTCCTGGGAGTTCACTGGTGTGAGTCATGCAGGTGTGTGTCAACAAATACCAAGGAGGACAGACTTTAGCAATGCCTTTAGGGAACCAATCTTTGCTGCTCATCAATCTGGGAAGGATTATAAAGTTGAACTCTATCTTCCTACAGTTAGAAGGATTATTCACAACTTGAAAACATATAGATGTTGACATATAATTGCCAATATTACCACAAGTGGAGGTCTCAGGAAATTTTCTTCCAAATCAAAAATACAAATCTCAGACACTACAGGCCTTTGTTAGCATGTTAAATGTTCGTGACAGTATAATTAGAAAAATAAACTTTTCATAAAAAAAAGAAAACATTTCTTACATCACACTCACACACTGTGGCATATCAAAGGAACCCTTCTAACCCAACGATCTGTTTAGAGTGCAATATTCTACCATATCTTCTTAATATCTGTACTTTGTGTGCCGTCGACTTTTCTTCCACCCTTTCACTCCATTTGCCCCCTACCTGCAGGCTCTAGGCACAGATATTATGATCTACACAGAGAAAACATTCAGCATAAGAAAATCAAATCTTTAAAGTTCACTGTTCTGATGGACTGAAATCTCTTTTACCCAGGAAAGAGCCATTGTCTAAATGTGTATTACACAGTTCAGTCAAATACCTATGTTGACAGATTCTCCATTTAATAAAATGATTCAACGAATGAGGTTAATATAGCTTCTGATGTTTTCTTGTTTGTTTGTTTTTTATCCCAGAAGTCTCTTAAATCTTGAAAATTGAAACACACATTCCTTTGAGGAAAGCAAAAGCATAATAATTTAAGTAAATTACCTACGTATACATACATATTGATATTTGTGCGCTGGCCTATATGTAACCAGTGAGAATGAATAGCATTCACACATCAACCATTTAAAAAGTAATATCTAAGTGATTATTTTATCATACTGTTCTGTTCTGTTACCTTATCTTGACATGTATTATCTTGTTGATAGTTTATGTTGGATATTGTGAGGCTATTCCATTTTATAACACACACTGGTTAAAAAAAAAGTTATCATATTGTACAACAGTATATTGCACATAGTAAGGTAAAAGAAGAAGCATCAAACAAGCACCACAAGACAAGTTTTAACCTCCACACCATTATACAAAGTTGACTCACTGCAGGATGGAAAATAAGTATTGAACAAGGCAACCTTTTTCCTCAGTAAAAATATATTTAATTAGCCTGTTAACATGAATTTTACACCAGCTTTTGTGATAACCCAAGTTTTCCACTACTAAAAATTACATTACAAATCAGTCAGTAAATTAGGTTAGGCGCAATAAAGTGGAGTTACAGAGGAATTAAGTATTTAAAACAAGAGAGAAGGCGGAGCAAAGGCTGTCAGTATTTTGAAGGTACTTCTGCCCCCAAAAACAAAACTGAGCAATGCAAGAGACTTAGTTTTCCATATAGGTGAGACGTTGAAGCTGTCATTACTAAAAAAGCCTTTTCTATTAAATATTTAATGCATTTCAGTAAGTGTGTTCAATACTTATTCTCTTTGTCATTCCATTTTGTTACACATGATTTAAATCATGGACTTTCTTTTCTTTTGATGTGTGGATCGCTTGGGTTGCTACTGACAACTAGTGTGAATTTCATGTCAAACACCATAGAAAATATGTCGACTGAAAACAAAAATCAGCATTTTAAAAATACGATATACTATATTTAAGTCCTTGTTTTCTCTGACCAATTTCTCCATAAAGTGTTTTGGCTAATCCCTGCAGGCAGCAGCAAATTTCAGCCATTCCCAAAATTGTGGATTTTGAATGAGTCACTTTTTTTCTTGGTCAGCAATGTGTCACATCATGATGATGTAAAGTTTGCTTCATTGTCGACTTAGACATTGGTGTTCCAGGGTGGAGCCTTTGGTGGTTCTTGGGTTGTTCCTTATTAAACCAGTTCAGTCATAGGAAACCAACTGCTTTAAATGACTTTGATTAATTCTGCCAACATTTGAAGTCAAATATCCAGCCAGACTTATTCCAGAGGCTTGCCACAAAAAGTATGTGGACTTGGTGAAACTTACTAAGAAACATTTGACAAAACATCAGTAGGGGTGTGGATATATTTAAGCTTGAATGTATAATGGAGTCCCAGATTAGCAAAATTTCATCTTCTTCACTCAGTTCTTGTTTATGCATCTGTAAAAGCTTAAAACTAATGTGATATTGATGTCCACAATGAGAGAATATAAACTTCTGACATGAACTGTATAGTATTACAGAGAGGAATACAATGTGAAAAACTCATGTAACATCAAAGCTTTGTCTTTACTCTGACAGGTCAGTATCACAACACATTTCTTACTGTTTTGACAGTCTGGACCAAATACATACACTGGCTTGCAAAAGTATTCATACCCCTTAAACTTTTCCATGTTTTGTCACATTACAACCACAAACATAAATATATTTCATTAGATGTGAAAGACCAACACAAATTGGTATACAATTGTAAAGTAGAAAGAAGATTATACATGATTCAAAACATTTTTTACAAATAAAAAACTGAAAAGTGTGGTGTGCAAAAGTATTCAGCCCCCCTGAGTCAATACTTTGAGGAACTACCTTTTGCTACAATTACAGCTGCAAGTCTTTTAGAGTATGTCTCTATCAGCTTTGCACATCTAGTGACTGAAATTTCTACCCATTCTTCTTTGCAAAACAGCTCAAGCTCAATCAGATTAGATGGAGAGCGTTTATTAACAGCAGTTTTCAGATCTTGCCACAGATTCTCGATTGGGTTTGGGTGTGGGCTTTGCCTGGGCCATTCTAACAGATGGATATGTTTTGTTTTAAACCATTCCATTGTAGCCCTGGCTTTATGCTTAAAGTCATTGTCCTGCTGGAAGGTGAAACTCCAGTCTCAAGTCTTTTGCAGATTCCAAGAGGTTTTCTTCCAAGATTGCCCTGTATTTGGCTTCATCCATTTTCCCATCAACTCTGACCATCTTTCCTGTCCCTGCTGAAAAGAACCACGCCCAGAGCATAATGCTACCACCACCATATTTGACAGTGGGGATGGTGCGTTCAGAGTGATATGCAGTGTTAGTTCTCCGCCACACATAGCGTTTTGCATTTTGGCCAAAAAGTTAAATTTTGGTCTCATCTGACCAAAGCACCTTCTTCCACATGTTTGTGTCCCCAACATGGCTTCTGGCAAACTGTAAATGGGACTTCTTATGGGTTTCTTTTAACAATGGCTTTCTTCTTGCCACTCTTCCATATAGACTACATTTGTGCAGTGTATGACTAATAGTTGTCCTGTGGACAGATTTCTCCACCTGAGCTGTGGATCTCTGCATTTGGTCCAGAGTCACCATGAGCGTCTTGGTTGCATCTCTGATCAGTGCTCTCCTTGTTCGGCCTGTAAGTTTAGGTGGACGGCCTTGTCTTGGTAGGTTTACAGTTGTGCCATATTCTTTCCATTTCCAGATGATGGCTTGAACAGTGCTCTGTGAGATATTCAAAGCCTGGGAAATCTTTTTATAGCCTAAACCTAAACCTGCTTTAAACTTCTCCACACCTTTATCCCTGACCTGTCTGGTGTGTTCCTTGGACTTCATGATGCTGTTTGCTCCCTAATATTCTCTTAACCAACCTCTGAGGCCGTCACAGAGCACCTATATTTGTACTGAGATTAGATTACACACAGGTGGACTCTATTTAGTCATTGGCAATCATCAGGTATCTTCTGAAGGCAATTGGCTGCACTCAGAGAAAATGGAGCTGAACACTTTTTCACACCGCACTTTTCAGTTTATAATTTGCAAAAATGTTTTGAATCATGTAAAATTTTCTTTTTACTTCACAATTGTATACCACTTTGTGTTGGTCTTTCACATTAAATTCCAATGAAATATATTCATGTTTGTGGTTGTAATGTGACAAAATATGGAAAAGTTCAAGGGGTATGATTACTTTTGCAAGCCACTGTATGGGTTACTTTTTGGTATTTTTCACCAGAGAGACATCACTATATTTTAAGCTTTGAAACCAGTAAAGTAATTCAAAAACCATTTTGGGATTACAAAGGATATGAAGAATAGGGTTTTAATAACGGTACACAGTTCTTATCAGTAAGGGTTTGAAGTTGATATCTGAAAATAGTTATGGAGATCATGTTGTGTCATAAAAACGTCAGTTCAAAAACGTTGCCTCTGCTGACAGCTGCCTCAGGAAATCTTTCATTTGGTTCCCGTATGTGACTCCTCACCATCTGTCCTGTTCAAGGAGAAATCTCCTTTAACAGTGCTTAGAACCTTATTTAGATTTCCTGTAATATTGATTTAGATTCCTGATACATAAAAAATATAACAAAGACAACACACGGGACCAAAACCTGTTCATCTAATGAAATGTTTAAAAAAAAACCTGTTAAACAAGAAGATAATTCTTGGATACTGAGTCGACTGTCACAAGTGAGCAGAAAGACAAGTGATCAATACATAATTTATCAATTAAAGAACTTAATAACTTATAAACCTAGGACATAATCAATTACTAAACTTTAGAAGCTGACAGGGATTAACAGTTTTGTCCATGCTTTCAGGTTTTGACGTCAGTCTAAAATCAGCTGAACCCATCTTATTTATATATAATAAAGGTCTATGACGATGATGAATAATTGTCCATTGTTGGGCTTCCAAAACATTAATTAGAGCTGTCCAGCTCCAAAAGCAGAGTGGTCTTTTTAGCAAAGGTCATTACCAAGAGGAAACAGAGAGCTCAGTCACTGGTTTAATATCCTGGAATGTCCTGAATGGTAAAAGTAAAAAAAAAAAAGTCCTTTCAAAGAAGAATCTTAATAGGAGTCATGTTTTTCCTCTTAATCTGGGAAGACCTTCCCTTTAGCTTTTCAATTACTCAATGAGATTTGAGGAGCTAAGCAGAAATTAATAGTTAGTAATTATGGTAGATATACAGTAACTTTCAATAAATATGTGTTCCAGTGAGGGTAATTTGGCAGATTAAAGGTACATTTTTAAAGCAGCCTTTAAGCAGGTATTAAACCTTTTTTTTTTTTTTTTTTTTTTATTAAGCTCATATGTCTATAATATATAATATGTCTGTAATATTGTAACCTTAAATGTCATGTTTTCATCATAATAAACAGATATAAAGGCTTTAAAACATCAATCTATATAATGTGTTTCACTTAGCGAACTGACTTTCACTGAAATAAATGAACCTTCCTATAATATTCTTATTTATCAAATGAATCTGTATAGATAAACTGAATTTATTTGAAACAGAATTGATGGATCAACGTGCAAATTGCTCCTATATTTATAGACAGAGACACAGATATAGGCATATCTAAAAAAAAAAAAAAGGCATTTCTTGAGCAATAATAAGCATAAATAATTTTTTAGCAAACTAAACTAAACAAGAGACATACCTGAGGAGTCACAAAGGTTGTTAAAGTTCAAACATTTTTCCCTGTGTTGATACATCAGCTTAACTTCTGATTGTCTTATTGTATTCTTCTCACATAATTGAGTCGAGTCTATATAATAGACATTTTGCCAGTGTGCTGTAATGCAAATACAGAAGCAAATTTTTTTTTTAAGAAGGAATAAACTGGTGACACTCCTAAATAATCAAATGTCAACAGCTTGTCAGTGGTTTGTAAAAACATCAGCAGACTTTTTTATCCATCCAAATAATAATCAAAAAAAAGAGAGAAAGAACAAAATTTTTTTCATTTTTTTCATAAGGGAATTCTTATTAAAAATTCAGATTTTGACTCAAATAACATCATCTACTTGAACCTTGTTCTCATGAAAGTGTTCAGTTCATTATTCCTTTACCAACCCTCTAAACTCAACAAACTGATTTTGTCAAAGCTTCATCTGGCTAAGATGATTTATTGTCTGGATCAGGAATTATTAATGCCTCGTGAAATCCTTCAGTTAAAGGTTAATTAAGTTAATTATTAGTGTAGGAACCAAAATGGAAACATAAAAGTTTCCCGTCAATTTTGGTGATAAATATTCAACATCATTATTAGAAAAAAAACCTAATTTGTCACTTTTTTGTTAGTAGATTTTAATTTTTTAATTTTCCAAATGACATTTCTTAGACATCTTGGTTTGATGTAATTCTGAGCAATGAATTCAAATATCCATATATATCTCAATACTCTCTACATAAAAGTCTAAATCTTTTTCATATAATAATTAGCATAGAATATAATGTAATTTAAATTACATTCATGCAAATACCATAGGTGACAGTTTTTGAAAGTGTGTAAGTATATAAATATATTTCTGTGGTGTCTGTGGTCCAGCATTGGAGGTATGTGGGAGCGGCTATGCTGGCAACAAAGCTCTGTTCATCCAGCTTCAGGGTGACCAAGTGATTCCAATTAGAGCTGCATGTGTTGTTTACCGAGGCTGAGGTCGCGCAAGTCAAGCACAAAGGAGACTGATCTCAGAAGTAAAGAGGAGAACATTGAATCACTGTGACCTGAGTCTGCTCAGAGAAACACAGGGATCTTTTGTCTTTCTTGTATTTTTTTAACAGGTGATTGAAGCATTCCATTCGCATCATGAGTTTGGTCACATCTGATGTTTTTGTCCTGAAGTTTGGTTTTATATACAGTCATATTTAATAAATTAGAATATGCCTTCTGATGAGGTTCATTTGTCAGATTAAAAGTATGTTTTGAAAATAACCTCTGAGCCGATATTAACAAACTTTTTTATGAAGTCCACATTCTGTATTTCTGTAATGTTTTTAATTTGTTAAACGTAGAGTTTTCATTAGCTGTAAGTAGAACATCAACATAATTAACAGAAATTAAGGCTTTCATACATCAGTCTGTGTCAGTTTATCTATGTAATAAGTTTTGCTGTGTGAAATGAGTTACAAAAATAAATAAACTTTTCAATAATATTCTAATTTATTGAATATGACGGCATTAGCACAGCTACTGTTTATGGTAACAGACCACATGGCTTTTAAATTACTCCAAAGAAAGCTGAACAGAAAACTCAGTTCAGTTGGTAAATTCATCCAACCAAACTGAGAGCATGCAGAATAAAGCAAGACAAATCAATTTGTTTTAAAGTATAAAATGACATCCGCAGACTGACAGAGAGGGCGACCAGAGTTAGAGGGCAGAGGAAGGAAAAGATGAATGAGGACGCTGAAGAGCCTGAGGACAAAAACATGCACAGCATCAAAGAATGGAGCTCACAGAGACTGAGAGAAACTTGTGATGCAGACTAATTCTTATCTTCCATAAAATGTTGAAGTTGGATCACTTTTTGCTTCTTGGATAAGAGACTTTAAAAAATAATGGCAATAATAATCTTTTATGACTCATTTGTCATGAATAACAATGAGAAGCAAAAACGTCCAATGCTAACATGGTGTACTCGAACATTTGAAAGACCATAATTAAAAAAAGAAAATAAAAAAAAAGAAGAATAAGTTCAAATGTTATGTGATTTTAAATATACAGAACAAGCACTGATCAACAACAAATATATCTATTAAGGGTGCAATAAGAATGCATTTAATTAAGTTTAGTTTAATAACAAATAATGTTTTGAATATTTAATTAATTTCTCTAAAACATTTTCCAGTATTTTGCTATTTTTTATAACTTTTTGAATCACCTATGGTCATGAAATTACTCCATGTTTGATATAGTCATTATTAGGAAACTACTTGTTGACAGATAAAAAACAAAAAAAAAAAACCTTTTTTTCCTGTTTCACAATGAAAAATTACTTGAACTGAAACTGAGAGTTTTAGTATTTAATGGCACTCTTAAAGCTGATCTTAGATATACTAGGGTAGATTTTAAGTACCATCAGTGTTGCGATATACTGATGGTAATTTTCTTTCTCATATGTTTTCCTAACTGTGTAGACTTTTAGTATTTGTGTTTGTTTGGAAAGAAAGTGACATGCATAGATTGTTTGAGTTTTAATATGAATCTTAGACTCATTGTAAATGTGAATAAAGTACCATTAATCGTTCACTAGATTTATTCAACTTTCCTTAAAAATAGCTTTTAAAATCATATTTAATGCCTTGTAAAAGTATTTACACCACTTGTACTGTTTGAGATTTTGCCACTTTAACGCTACAAACTTCTTTGTATTTTATTGTGGTTTTATTGTGAAGGTGAAGAAAAATGATATATAGTTTTCACCATGTTTTAATAACTACAAATCTGAAGTGTGGTGTACATTGTTGTTCAGCCCCACTGAGTAAATACCACCTTTCACTACAGTTGCAGTTGTGAGTCTTTTGGTGTATTTTTGGGGGGGGGGGTTTGCAGGATTTACACATGGAGAGATGGGAATTTTTGCCCATTCTTCTTGCAACATATTTCAATCTCAGTTGGTCTAAATCGTTCCAACTTGATTTATAGATGCATGTTTAGGATAACTTTCCTGCTGGAAGATTGCCCTCCAACTCAGTCTCGAGACTTGTGAAGCCTGTCATCCCCAAACCATGTTTCACTGTGGGGATGGTGTGTTTGGATTAATGTTCAATTAAGTTTTCAGCCATAAATAGCATTTTGCATGGTCTCAAAAATCAAGTATTTTTGTCTTGTTTTACAGGAGCTCATTCTTACACCTGTTCGGTGATTACCCTGCATGATTTGTATAAAACTGTAAATTCTCCTTTAACAGTTTCTCCCACCCGTGCTGTGGCTCTCTGCAGTTCGTCCAGAGTTGGTTGCTTCTCTGAGTAGTGCTCTCCTTGCCCTGGTTGACTGAATAGTGTTGGATGAGATGTTTAGGATTTAAATTTCTCCACAACTTTACCCCGGATCAGCTGCTGTGTTCTTTAGTCTTCATGAGATTATTTGTTCAATAATGTTCTCTAATAAGCCTATGAGGCCTCCATAGAACAGCAATGTTATTTCTCTAATGTATGATATAAATACATGAGGTTAGTCTTGCTTGTTGTAAAGTAGAAGTAAACCAAAATAAACCTTCAGCTCCAAGTTGGACAGAAAAAAAGACAGGAGATCTGTATAACAGTACAATATTGTTCAGTATGGCTGGGTCTGACGTCATGTGGCACAGAAAAGCAGATTTAAGCTATGTGAGGACACATGTTTGTGACTTTAAAACTTCAGGACTGCGGAGAACAAGGGCTGCCTGAACAAATGTCCCTTTTCATTTCATGCTTTACATCGCTCAGTTCCTCTGCCTCTGATTCAATTTCAGCTAATCATTCAATTAAAATCACATGTATGAATGAGCAAATGGCCTTTTCAAAGGCCTGAGCACAAAGGCAACTATTGCTTTACTTACTTTTTTGGGGAAAAAAGTAGACTGTGTTGTATCTAATATGGAGGTTCTTTAAGAAAGCTGATTTGCAATGTAATGTGTGTAATATATGTAGAGTTGTGATGTGCATCAACTGAAGTTGTGTGATACTTTTTTGCTTGAGGGAGTTTGTGTCTGCAAGGTGAACAAAGCGGCATGTTGACTTTAGAAAAAATTTCCCAAGGGCTTGAAATGGACAGCCGTTACATTTCAGTTGAAGAGAACAGATTAGGTGAAATTTAGAAGTTAAAGTAGCTGACTCACATCTGTCGTTTGAAAAAAAAAAAGGGAACTTCAAACCCTGTACCATAATTTCCAGTCATTGTATCTAATATGAAGGAATAAAAATATGAAGTATGCCAGAAAGTAGAAGATGACAATGAGAGTTTATATTTCTAAAGACCTGTCCAATGTCTCTATCATCCTCGAGAAAAGAAGCAGCAAAAAAGAGCATCTGAGCTCTGTTTCTTGAGTATTTGCATAATGCACTGTGATGGGTAAATGCTTGTCACAATCCTTGACTCTTTGTATCTGCAGATTACAAAAGGGCCTGTTTCCAGCACTGTGCAGGCTACCAAAAAGAGACTATCAAAGGGAAGAAACAGGCTTTCATGTCAGGACCCTTCGATTGTGTTACAGATTGGTTCCAGGTGAGGCAGCTTTGGGAAGTTCAGCCGGAGGAAAATTGCCCCTCAACACAGAGGCAGGGAGGCTTCACGGTTGGCATGGCGCTCCGGAATTCCAGTACGGCTCACGTTTGGTGGGATTTCAGAAAGATGGACGCTGGGCCTCAAAAATCTTGTTGTGGTTGATTGCAGTTACATTAAAAGCTAAGCTTAGACAAAAAAAGAGGGTATACAGAGTGTCTGGTTGTTTTAAAAAAAGAACTTGCAGAATAGCTGGATAAGCCTGTAGATAATAATTGCAGCATAATGTTCAAAACATCCCTTTGATTCACTCACAAGATGAGCCCTGGATTTATGTTTCAAAACAGACATTTTCCAGTTCCACTCTGGTGTTAACGTGATTTCCAAAATGAATGGCTCATGTTCTTCTTTTTTCGCACATGCTATTATGGCAGGAAGCTATCTCAAGGATTCCTGGCAGAGAAATATAGCCTTTCAGCAAACAAAGCCTCAAGAATATTGTGGCACAAAACCATTATATGATACCCCTGCAGCATTGCTTTAATTATGTGCCTTTCTAAAAACAAAGCCAGCTAGTGATTTGAATTGAGACATATCTTTACAGATTTGACAGACAGTCTACTCTGCTTAACCCCTTTTTGTGGTACATAATAATTTAATGTAAAGATTTCAGTCACATGGTTCAAACTGGACTTGACAGAGTCTTAAAAGACTGCAACTTAGAGATTATATTGATTCATGTCTTTACACATAAAACTAACAAAACTTTGCCGAATATAAAGTTTTTAACAACTAACATTACCACTGTTCAATTAAAGTAAATTTTCACATCCAAAAGAACGCCAACTAAGTTGCAGAAAACATAAAAACATATATGTGCACAATGTACAATGGATAATTTGATTGACAGGGACTATAGGAACAACCAAAAGAAAGAAACAAATAGTAAGAAATGTTAACTGAACAGCTATACTCTTGAAGACTCATTTATAGCAACCTGTACATTTACTGGCACCCCAGTTAAAAACTGGTATAAAATAAATAAATAAATAAATAAATAAATAAATAACCTTATGAGAAATTCCTATTTTATCACAGCAGCATAATCTCACATTAAGTAATGTAGAAAAATCCTTCCTTCAATTCAATTACATTGTTCAAGCAGGCTAAACAATGCTATATCTATTTCTAATAACTCTTTTTTACCCCTGTTTTTTTATTTTTGCAAATTCACCAGAACCCCAATTGTTGGCATACAGCACAAGTTTTGTATTTTTTTTAATATAGTTGTTTCTTCAAATTTATCATTTCTTTGTCTAATCATTTTAAGCAATGTCATTTTTGATGCATTTTTATTAGTTATCCATGCCTTCTTGTGAGCCTGGAATGATCTGACGCATGCACCATTTTCTCTTAGCCTTTTTTCAAAACGCAAAAGACAGATTAGGATTGATCATAGTAAGTTTAGTGCAGATCGGCTGAAATATGTAGAATTTAGAGCCAAACATATGGCAACAACGTAATATCTGACTTCGCCACAGCCACACCCTCCACTGAAAACCTTTGGTGCTTTAAAGCAAGTGATACCAGCTTGTTATCTGTCTTTTGACACAAGATCATGTTAATTAAATCAAGGGGGTCAGAGATGGAGCTTTCCAAGAAAAAAAAGTGAGCATATGACCACATAGGATCGTCAGGCATCCAACATGGATGACTCATACCAAGTTTGGTGCAAATTGACCATTTTATGAGAAAGTTTTAGCGGTTTGAAATTCATGACGAATAGTCCAACTTTGAGGCCCGGCCCGGCCCGGCCCCTTTAACAAGCATGAAAATGAAAGATTTTGATAACTTTTACTCCCCCATCCCTTAACTGCATACTGAGCAAAGATGAAGCTGATACCTAAAAATCGCTAGGAGGAGTTTGTTAAAGTTCGACATGTACAAAAATTCAAAAACGGGCAAAATTGACCCTTTGATCCAAAGTGACCGACTTCCTGTTGGATTTAGGGCATACCTCCAAGAGACTTTTTTTTCTTGTTTGAGGGGGATCTTCCTATGTACCAAATTTTAGCTCTGTAGGATTTACCAGTTGGTCTATCTCAAGTCTTCTAGGTCATTTGGCCACACCCACTTTTGATTCCATTAAAATACTAAAATTTCAGTTGGGGGACAATTTTGCATGAAGTTTTGTAAGTTTTCATATATGTTTAAGCTTCTAAATTAGCACTTCTTGTGTGTTGAGAATCATAATAAGAAACATTACGATTATAATAGGCCTTCGCAGCTCTTCTCTGCTCGGGCCTAAATATGTCTTATGCCTTTTTACACATCTTTACCAGGTGTGCCAATAAACATGGAGGGTGCAGTACAATAGACTAATTCACTTCTTAACTTGTCTAGTTTAAACTGCTCACTTTGCAATTCTGCTAATTAAACCAATAAAGCTAGAAATTTACAGTCACAGTATCACTTGATTTATCTCACATAAAGTATCTTATAGTCTTGCTGCACTTTTTTATTGTTGCACACTTTACTGAAACATAAAAAATCCCTGTACATAAAAATGTCCATATCTACCAATCCATCTGAGACTGTTGCACAGGTGCCTCATAAATCTTTAGGCTGAATAAAAACACTGATAACCTACTTATAAATACAATTTTACATGTAAATTGTATGTGCAAATTTATTCAGGCTAAAGTATGTATTGGACAAAATGCATAACAGTCTAAGACTTAAGCACGCAGATGGCAGGATCATGCTGTGGTGATGTAAGTGACTGACAAGCCCAAAGGAAATTATTAGGATTAAAGAGTTGATTGTGGCTCAAATGTAAATTTTCAAGGAAATAACGCTTTTAATCTCTCAAAAAATATGCGTCCCCCTCAGACAGGACTCTAATGTTGATTCTGGTGCTTGACTTGGATTGAAAACAAATAAGACTTAAAATGACTTGCTAAAAAAAATGTTTCTCACTCCCTCAAATAAGCATTAATAGTATGTACTACTAATATGTACTATTAGAAATTGTACACATTTTACATGATTTTAGCTGACAAATTCTTTGTTCTAATGTTGTTTGGATATAATATTAAAAACTATCCTCACATTTGCCAGTTGATTTTTTGTTACTACGGCAAGATCACCAAATCCCGCAGCAGCAACATTCACCTTTCCACCAGTGATCATCACCTCTTCTTTTGATTTGTCAGTAAGCAGTCCCAACTGGCTTGAACTCTGGTCCATCTGCACAGTTAATCAGATCTTAAACATGCAGTAGAAACTCTAAGCAGGCCTGGAAGGGTTTCACACATACACACTGAAAGTAATTCTGTACATTTGCTGTCAGATCTGATCTGAACCAGGCTATGTGTGGGAAAGACAGTTAGGCAGAAAAGGAACTGAGCTGTACATGGGTGTGCCAGGCCAAAGCATTATGCATTACTCACCTGTCTGCCCAAATAAACCTAGAAGCACAAACATCTGCTCGTGCTTTCAAACTGTACAAAAATATCTGTCCGTTTTGGGCCTTTGGACTTTTAAGGCATTGTTTAAAGCTATGTACAAGCACCAGGTTAAAAACAGCTACGGCTTCAGCTTCTTCCTTTGTCCTAAATTGCTCATTGAAACGAGAAGCTGATTATTTTCTTAAATTTACTTGCTTATTGGCAGCACTAGACATGCATGTGAATAGTTGTTGTAGGTCTCTCACTGGGAAAAAAAAGAAGGGATTTTTTTCTTTGAGACAACAAAGTGGATTCTATGGGTGTCCATATCTACTACAAACACTGATCAGAGGCCATGCAGAACAAACAAGCTGTTATTCCACTGTTGTTTGAAAGGATTGAGGAGAGATTGGTTCTGTAATGAAAAGAAAATAGAAGTGATGTTCCCATGACGGATATGGTAAACTAAATTGAGAGAGGCTGCTCTGTCGGCTCGGAGTTCGCACCTCTGGTCCTTCGGCTGCCCTCGACCTCCCTCCCTCCCTCACATGCACCCTTCATCCTCCCAACACTGACTCACCCTTTCCAAATATCCTCATCCAGCCTGGAGGCCCATGTGTTCATGTCCTGTCGGGGATTTGTTGATTTCTCTAATCATTGCTCCAGCTCTGCCTCTGTCTTTGTTTATTTTGAACAACAAGCAGTGAGTGCAAGTGCTTAAGACTGTTGGGGATTTTTTTTAAACCAGAAAGAAGAGACTGCCCTTGATTGCGTCTTAAAGATCACAATTATTTTGTCTTTCATACTTTAGCCATACAGCAAATTGCAGCAGCATTGTGTTATTTACATTTAAATTACTTCGTTTTCTTTGCATACTGTGCATTTTCAGACTGAACGACCAAATATTTATATGTTTTTTCTTTGTTTCGCATAATACCAGAATTTTTTTTCGCTCAGTGTTCTATCTGTTGAAGAGATGCACAGGATGGAGGAAACTCCTGATGAGAATGAGAACCATGAGGAGGCGGAGGTGGAGGAAGTGCTGTATTTATGCTTTTCATGGTCTTCTTTCTGCACTGAAAGGGAGGAAACAAACCCTGCTGGCTATCTTCTTAGCCAGGGCCTTATTTCACTGACAGGAGAGTCTGCATTCTCCAAGCCCCTCTCTGTTCCTCTTGTGACGGTTACAGAGTGTTTAAAACCAGAACCAGCTCTGTTTCTATCCTCAGGGAACCACACAAGTACCCCCTGACCTCCAAAGATGTTTATTGATGTGAACTGAAAGAATATAACAAAAAGTTTGAGTGTTCTTATTTTGTTAGAGTTATGGAAAAGCATTTTTTTTCCCAGAAAGAAAGCTTATTTCTTTTGTTTCACATAAAGTGGTCATATACACTAAAATAAGAGATTTTACTGAATAAAAATGTACAAAGTCTTTTAAAGTAGAAGAATAATTAAGGGTCTTAACTTTTAACTTTTAAAACAGCACCTCTTGTTTTGTACTTTTTGATGGACACAGATCAACAGGAGGAATCAGAAACCTATTGTTTCACTTAGCAAAATAAGATAAATGTAAATAAACCTCAGTTGGACAGCAAAACAGTTAATCTATATCCCTAGCCTCTAGTGTAAGTATGCATCCAGCGTGTTGATTGAAACAGCACCATCAACACAATAGTGATAATTAATATATATATATATATATATATATATATATATATATATATATATATATATATATATATATATATATATATATATATATATATATATATATAAACTTGTAGACTTGTAGATAATCCAGTTAAAAATACATTTCAAATATGAAAGCATCAAAAGCAGACAGTTCTGGTACTAAAAAGCCATTTCTTTACGTTTTGCTGGAACATAAGATGAGGACTGACTGTTGTGATGCTGAATGACCAAATACTGTCTTACTTGTGTTCATTGCTGATTTGAAATTAGCAAGGTTTGACAGAAAAGAACCATACAGGATTACTCAAATACTCAAACATTCCATTACATCAGGAAATTTTCCCAACTGAGAGGGGTATATTTCTCTAAAATATAACAAAAGGAAGAAATGAAGGATGGAACCTACACAACTTCTTATCTAAGATTTTGAATGATTGTTTGTATAATGTTCCCGAATGTTTTCCAGTTGTGGGGTTAGTATCAAACCTTATCCAACAACCATTGTGGCTAGTGAGAAAATGTATTATTTAATCGCCAAATTTAAAACACATCTCTCAGATATAATAAATAAAAAACAAATAAATCCCAAATACAACTTAGCTTTGAAAAATACCTCTTATGTGAGAACTAAAATAGCAATTTGACTCTAAATAAATTTTTTTATTTTTATATTGGATGACAACTTGTACTCATTCTACTGAAATAAATATGCCAAGGGTAAAATATACACTGCTTCTTTCAACAAACTATGAAACTGCTTTTCATGTATCCAGCTATAAATGACATTTGTTGTGCCAGCATGAAACATATATCAACATATCAGCAATTCCTCTGTGTTTTTACCATCAGAAAAACATTGTATCATATGCACAAATTAAGATATCACACTTTCCACACACTGAAGATAACCCATTATTGAACATAAGGAGAACTGAACCCAGAATAGAGCCCTGGGGGCCCTTTGATAAGCACAGTGGATTGAATTTGCAATTTGCAATTTTAACAACCTGGGAACTTGACATAAATCAAAGCAAACTAAACAAATGTCACAATTAATCAAGCTCAAATAAGCAAGCTCAGTAAAGAAAGGATACACATATTCAAAAATCCAATGGATCTGCAGCTGAACCAAAAATGATAAATGTGGAAGTCATAGGAGTTAATCTGCAAACCAAGTGATCTACTTTCATATGATTTCCACACTTTGCCAAGCTACTTGTGATTGCAAGTAAACAAGCATAAAATTCACAATAAAAATTCACTGAGATCATCATTAAAGCAAATAGAAAAGAAAAGAAAAGGAAAAGAGCACAAAAAGTTTTTTTTTTCTCTGTAAAAATGTTTCTATTTGTATTTTAGGGGCAGGGGTAGCATTTGTCCTGCTCCATTGATCTTCCAACCAAACACAGAGTAGAGTTTGGAAAAAAGCTAATTTCAACAATGTAGTTCACAGCTTGATGTCTTGAATTTTAAGTTATTGAGTGCTTATGACAGATGATTTTGAATGAAAATTCTAAAATCTTTTTAGTTTTTTAACTAGCCAATCTTGAAATTAATTTAATGACTGAAGAATTGAAAGTAGCCAGGTTCAACTTTTTTGTGGCCTCTTTTTCTCTGCCTAATGTTACAGAAGACTCCTTCACAATGTATGCATAGTCACACCAGCAGAAATAACACTTGATCTGCAGCTTTAACTACATAATGACATGTTGCTCCTCAGATGTCAGTCAGATGCTGCCTCAATCTCTCTGTCAACTCTCCTTTTTGGGATCTGTTTTTGGAGCTGAAAACTTCTGATAGATGTCATTTCCTGTGGAATTCAGGCAGTTGTTTTGTTTTATTTTTACTTTCAATTATAAGTATACGCAAGTATATGGACAGTGCATGGTTCACTTCAATTTTTTTTGTTTGTTTGTTTTGTTTTTTTTGTTGCTAATTTCACTCTTTAAAGCATTCTTCACAACCAACATTGTAAACTGTTGCTATAAACATATCATATATGTCTGCTGATTTCTTTCTTCATATTTAATGTTGTACCTATTATATCTGCTATAATAGGTACAACAACTCAGTCAGAGTCAAACTTCATTGAATATTCACTGAATATTCAAAATGAGTCCAAAAGACGTAGTGTTTAAATGGAATGAATAACCACAATGCACTGTGGTTATTCAGTACATTCATGATATATTAATGAAATGAAGTCAGCTTTCCAGTGCATATATGGTGCCAAAATGTGTCCAGATGGGACATTTGGTGCTTCCAGATGGACATATCTGTGTTAAAACATTGGTAACACTGCTTGGGTAACATAAACTGATGTGCATCAACAATGATGCCACTAAGGTGAGAAACATATCCATAAACTTGTCAAGTCCCTCGATCACAATGAAATATCAACAACTGTTTACCAAAATAAAGATATTCAGTAAAGATCTGGATGATTGAACCTAATCCTCACTGCTTTACTCTTTTCTGGATGACCTGCTGCTCTTCTTTTGGCGATCTCACTCTGTGCATGCCAGTAAGTGTTTGTTTGAGATCCATTTGGAAGCTGGTTACCCTGTAAAAATCCAGATACTCTGATAGATGCGCAATGCACAATGTCAGAAGTCTGCCTTCCCTTCAGAGCTCTTCAGGCTCAATATAGAGCCTGACCCAAGATCATCAGCAGAGCACCTGCCACGTCAGCGGTTCAACAACATCACAACGCCCACTCAGTCACCGGCTCCAGACGTCATGGACACAGAGCAACAACAAGCTGCACACAGCATGAGATGGGTGGGAATAACAAATACATACGGTTATGTTATTCCCATCACTTGAAATAGCAATCAAAGTTGATTTAATTAAGCCATTCTGTGTAATTGTGGTCTGCATTGAAGCCCTGACAGGGTCCAGATACTTTTTCTTTTTGCACAGGGCATTCTGGGATACTGGGCAGTCATGACAGAGACTTCTGTGGAGGATCTAAACCAGAAGTGGGCTGCCTGTGTGTGTCCTGATGTACTTTAAGCACTTATCGGAAACCTTCATGCATACATGAGTAAGCCATACTCACTTAAAATAGTCATGTCTTTGTCATTGTCCAGGTCTGCGCTTGTTTGTTTAAGACCTGAGTTGGCACATGAGGCTTGCATATTATATTTCTATTTAGAAAATCAATCTACTTTCAAGTTTGTTCTGGGGCTTTTTGCACAAGTTCTGCTCATGCCAATGCCTTTTCATGCTTTACAAGTGCTGAAAAGTCACAGAGATCAGTTTCTTTGAAGATCTAACTGTTCCAAGTGCTCCTTTGAATAATACCAGAATGAAGGATTTTATTGAATTTACATCAAACTAGTTTAAAACCAAGCTAATTTTATAAAACATTCAACAAGATCAGACATTTTGTGTGGTCATTCACAGGTGGCATCTGACACTATCTTCACGGTCGGGCTGAATCCAAATGTGTTTCCAGTTTCCCTCACTTCGATGAAATGTGACCTTTTGTTTTGTTTGTTTTTCAGAAATATTTCACCCTAAATGCCAGGTCCAGGATTCTTCTCTAACTTTTAGATAAACAGACCTACACTGTGGTTCGTGGTCAGAGAGTTTAGGTTTAGATGTTTATCTGAGTATCAACAAAGAATAAACAACATACACTAAAGTGGACTGATGGGTTGAGTTTTTGCAGAAAAAAAATAAATCTGTGTCTGTTAGATTACCTCATCTTTTTTCTAGTAGTAAAGAAGAGTTAAATCTGGTATAACCCTTGTTTCTACTCATCTATTTATTTACCCATGTCAGTATGTTCTAAATTTAACAAATTACGAAATGTGAAACAGAATACAAAGTGTGAAATACATCATTAAAGTTCTTAGCATTTGCTTATAGACACCAATTTGGTCCAAGAAAAAAGATAAATACCTTTATCGCTCCTGTTTAAAGTGATTTCATCAGGGAGTTTCTGAGTGTCTCTGCTAACTAAGCATCTGGAACTGTGGAGCAACCCAAACTTTGTCTGTGACTGACAGATGTTATTCCAAAGTTAGTTTCTGAGGGAAGCCTCTGTTGGTGTTTTAACCTGGAGTTGGCTTCCAAAGACACCCTCTGGGCCAAGCTCTGTAGGACAGAAACGGCAGGTCTGCTTTGGTTTCATGGCGGTAGATAAGAGCAGCTTTTGTCACTGAGCACACCAACCCTGTGTGATTGGTTTACCAGCACTTGTCACGTGATAGAAACCAAAGACTGAAATTATGTTACTTCAGCCTTTGTCATTTTCTAGCAACCCAAAAGCCAAAAATACATTTTGTACAATAGCCCAAACTGGTCTGGACATTTAATGGCAGGTTCAAATACTTTTTTTGAATAAGAACCTAGTTTTGATGGATTGGTCAAAAACAAGGACTCAAGGATATGTATCTTCCCATCATACACTATGAGCAGGATGGTGCAGAAGACAAAACTATACCCAAACTCTTTATTAGAGAATTGCAGGTTGGAGACATTAAGTGGATAATGTTACTTCTTCAAGATTCTTACAGTGATTGTATTCGGCAATCAGTTCTACCTTTAGAGTTCTAAATTCTAAATTCTAAAATTTTAAATCTCAATTCTAACCATTATTATCAAGCTGACCTTGAAATTGTCATTTTTTATTATCAACATTGATCGACTCTTTTAGATCAAACCAGTGTGATATGAAATATGCAAAATTTTCTCAAACTTTGCAAAGCCTAAAGCACATTTGCTAAACTGAAGCATCAATCATCTTTTTTTTACTGTTTCAGTTTAAATAACAGCTGCAAAAATTAGGACTTGAATGTTTTAGATATAAAATAAAATCAATTCAATAACTCATGTGTGGTTTCCGGATGCAGAATGAGGACTGAATGGAAACTAAAGCATGCAAACAAGAAGAAACCTGGAACACCTGTGGCTGCACACAGAGAAACTTTTTGTGTTTCGCAGGAAAACTGGTAATAAACAGACTTTTGTGAATATCTGACATCAGTAACTATTTTTTCACTTGTCTTAGAGTGGTACTTTGATTTAAAGAAGGAAACCTAAACATACGCTCACTTGGTGTATGCTAACATGAATTTACATATTTAATGTGTATATTTCTGTTTATTTATTTCAATGGATATCATATGCATAAAAGAATTTATACACAGATACACAGTTCCTTATGCTGAAAACTGGAATGTTTGTGGCAGGACAAAGGCCACCTTAATCTATGTCACCTGCTGCACACCTGAATGAACCAGCCATGTGTTTTCAGATGTGTGCATTAATGTGTTCCACACTGAAACAGGTCAGGGCATCTTTGGTTTTGAGAGAAAAGAAGTGATTCTTTGAAATTAAATCCTCAATGGCCTATAAAGATGTCAAAATGTCCAAGAACTTAAAGATCTATATTTTTTTGCATACAAACACCTTTCTGTTTTCTGCTTTATGATCATTTCAAAACATGCTCAAAAACCAAATCTGAATGATGAATCTCCGTGGTCATTGTTGAAAGGATTTTTCTGCTTCTCTCAAGATCTTACCTTTTGAGTTACTGCTTTAAATTATATAAAAAAACATTGTGATCCACAACATTTCAGGGAACATTTGCAAACAGATCCATTGTCTCTGTGGCTTTGCCATATGCATCTACTGGCATGATCTGAGAACTGGTCCTCAGAGCCTTTGGTGTAACATTTACCATTGAACCACACTCTAAGTTCAAGCCCAAGTTAATCACGGTTGCATGATGGAGAATACAAATTCTCCTGCTTCAGTGACGATAATTGTTGCAATTAAGCAAAGATGCTTGCTGTCTGTCTCTAACACATGTTGGTCATGAATTATTCATGTTGCCCAACTAAGAGAAGAAAAGCTGTGAGT
Organism: Anableps anableps; assembly: GCA_014839685.1. Lineage (NCBI taxonomy): Eukaryota > Metazoa > Chordata > Actinopteri > Cyprinodontiformes > Anablepidae > Anableps > Anableps anableps. The sequence goes on from CM026067.1 coordinate 19,832,290, forward strand.
GGAAAAATAAAAATCAGTTGTTTTCTTTCAAACCTCTTTAAAAACCCTCTGAAAAGGGAGTGTGGAAAAAACAAATGGAGGAGCCAAAAGAACTACAAATAAATCCGTGTGCTTGCCTGGATTGCTCTAAAAGTTGTGTGGGGCCAAAGTGTTTGTGGGGCTCCGGTGGTTTTTCAGCCAATAAATCCTCTGCAAAGATTTAATCCAGTCAGATGTGCAGCAGGAGAGGCACACTGAAGGATGTACGGCCATTACTCAGCAGCCCACATCAGAGACAGAAGCCAAGGATCCGTTCATCCTAACCTTGATGGTTTTAGAAAGACTCAGACAAGACAGGCAGACAGGGGAGAAAGTCATGCTGTGAGAATTTTTGGTTTAAATCTCATAATGGGCTGTTATTTTTGGAAGTGTATAAAATGTTGGAAACCTAATTTGTTTCATACAACTTAAAGACTGACCAGAACAGGTCTACATAAATTTTACAACTTAACATTTCATGATCATTTGAACAAAGCAACATTATCTGAATTAGGTATAAGTTTGATTGGTAAGACAATTCTTGACCAGAATAATATCTGCTGTTCTTACAGAACCATATTTGAGTGGTTTTTATTAGTTAGATCATTTTCTTTTCACCTGTAATTTTTTTTGCTACTCCTGCACAATGGAGAAATACTAAAACAAATAGAGGAACATCGCAAAAGTTGTTTACAGGACTTTTTACAGGATTTTCATCAAATTTGAAGTTCTATACTCCCAGTTATACAAGACACATACGCCCTCTGCTGTTCAGTCTTTGGAGTTGCCACAGTGTGGTCTTTATCTCATCATTCTTGAGTTTACAATATCTTTGTTTTGTTTTTTAAATTGTGGTCAAGTTTCGGCAGATGTTCTTTTCAATGAAAGATTTCAGATCTAGGACCAGAGAACAATTTATTTTTTCTGTCTTCATTTGGTTCTTTTCTTTAAAAATGATAGCATGCACAGTAACCCACTATGTGTCACTAGCATTCGAATCTAAGCAAAGATCGTGCATGTCTTTCAAGTTTAAGGTGGGCTTTAACAAACATGTTGCTACTGAGAAAATCTAAAAAACATGTTCTCTGAAAACAAATTAAAAAATATTCACATATATTCAATAAATCAACAATGAAAAAGCAGGCATGTGTGCTTATGCATACAAATGTAAGAACTGCTGAAGCAGGTGGGATGAAACTCTCACTTCATAAATCCTGACTGTGCCTTTAAACCCAGGAGAAAAACAAAATAAATGAAAAGAAAAACACGAACAAAAACCTTGGAGAAGACAAGCTAACAAAATTTTAAAATGTCACAATAATGACAGCAGTATCAACTAAAATACAACTGTATGTAAGAACTATTTCTTTGCTCTTGGACACAGAGAAATAAATTCATCAACAAACCTACTTTTAACTGGTTAGAAGAAAATGCCAAAACAGTTTTTATTTTATAACTGACTGTAATCCCCTGTGGTCCATTACCCAGAGACATCAATACATGTCTTTGAGAAAATACATTTCTAACTGCATCTAAGCAATTATTTAACCAACCAAATTTAAATTATCTTCCATCTCAATTCAGATTACCAATCCCACTCTAAACTGCATTTTAATTCAATCACTGACAATGGCTTTTTTATTGTTATGCTATTTTCCTCTCCTTTTTATTTTTGAAGGTATAGAGCTTTTCATTTACTTTTTTTTTTTTTTTAACAAATTTCCATTTTATTGAAATGCATTTTATTTAGATATATCAATATAACTATTTTCAATGTGTCATCGTATGAATTATTGTAATTATTATTGCTTCTTCCCTCTACTTCAGTTCCACACTTTGGAAGATGTGGAAATTCTAGAAACTGAATTTTGGACTACAATTGCATGAAAACAGCAAGCATATGCATATGGGGATTTGTTGGTATTGGTCCCTGAACTAGGGCCAGTTTTGGTGCCCTACTTACACAAATACGTTTTTAGCCTGAAAATCACAATAGATTGATGGATAAGTTCATATTAATTTTAAGGTTCATAGGCACTGTTTACGTTAAAATAGAGTTTTTCAAAATGTCTCATTAACATGAGATCATTTCTAGAAATGTCTTTATCCATGCAAAGAAATCACTCGAAATGGTCAGTGTCCCAGGCCTAAATGTGGCAACGTCCGCATTCACCATAGTCTGAAATATTCTGAAAAAAGAGAGATGAAGGATGCATTAAAAGTATGCTATTTTAATATCTGATCTGCTTTGGGCTGAGTGCTAGGTAGGACGGGAGCTGTGATTTAATTGTTTTCAAATAGTTCCTTCCTGTAAATCTTCAACAAATGATTAAAAATGTTTTAATCATGAACTAAACGTTAACAGATGATTAAAAATGTTTAATCATCTCACAGTAATGTAATTGTCAAAATTGTTGATTGACATTTTTAAAATACCATGTTAGCAAAATATCCATTAATTATATATATATATATATATATATATATATATATATATATATATATATATATATATATATATATATATATATATATATATATATAAAACTTGGAAACCTTGACCGGATCCTGACTCAGGGAGCTCTTTGCCAAGGTACTTCATCAGATTTTTGAAAATTAAAATAATCAGGTATGCAAATTAATTTGTGATGTTGTTCAAATTTCTTATAATCATAAAACTTAAACTGGCTAAAACGCACATAAACTTAATGGAAGTAATTATAAGTATTATCTCTAGAGGGCAGTGTTACATCTTGGTCTTATGTTGTAATTTCATCAGAGGAAGACAACGTTAGCAAGGGGTCCTTCTTAGCTTAGTAGCTAGCTAGCGTCAGCCGGTTTGAGCCTGAGCATCCTTCTAGAAAAGCTCCACTTAAAGTAAAAAAAAAAAAAAAAAAAAAAAAAAAAAAAAAAAGACACGGACTGTACTGATCGTTTTGCTGTTAACGTAAACCCCGGCAAAGAAAAATCTCTTTGAAGACAAAGAGTATAAAGGTATGGTATGCTTGCCATAGCCATCAAATTGCTATTTCATCTGAATTTTGAGAAATAAGTCTTTTGTCATGTTTTACTCGAGACGGCTGCAAAAAAAAAAAAAAAAAAAAAATCCCGAGTGGTTCGCTGCGTCCCGAGAGGGTCTTTGTTTTTACGGTTAAAACTTAACGTCATGGGACAGGGATATTCTTCAAAAGAACCATTTACCCACTTTTTAGTTCACGTAAAAGGCTGTTTTATTTGTCATACGGTGGGCTTGGGGCTTTGCCTGCATTTCGTTAAAGAACATGCTAGTATAGGTATAGGCTAACAATGGGACCATGGAAGAAGCTAGCTTAAACTGAGTTAGACGACGTTACCTCTGAACCAAGAAAGCCTGCGTTTTCAAATGAAAACTGTGGACGTAAAATTTATAATATATGCTGATAAAATGTCGTTTGGAACTATCGGTAAGATCTTTACAAGTTAAGTTGAAGATTGCAACTTTAAATCGCAGGCCTACATTCTAATTATGTTCAGTTCCTCGGTTATTTTCTATTTTCATGTGCTCATATAAACCCATTTTTTTTAAAAGTCGCTTTAGCCATCTGAGAGTAACGGTTTTAACTGCTGCTTTCATCGTGTAGAACATAGTTTTAGTGAGATGGCTTTAGATCGAGGTAAAATGATCTTATTCTGAGATTAAACATTAATCTGAAAAGTCCCCATCATCCCAGATTAACTTTAAAATTGCTGTGAACATTAAAGGAAGCAAATGTGTTTGTAAATTATTCAGTAAATACTCCTTGGGTGTCAGGCAGCCCGTACAGCAGGTTGAGCTAACATCTGTCTGCAGTATCTTCCTGAGGAAATAAGGTTTTAAATAAGAACCACCTTTTGTCCTTACAGAAAGCCGCACAGATACCTTACATTATGTATGTTTTATTTTAACAGTGGTACATGTCAAAACAAATATTTTAATTTAAAAGATAAATAAAATACCTTTTAAATGATACCAAGATCACCTATGTAGGTAGGTAGGTTAACATATACCTGTTATAGCATTTAGAAGCGTGATTCTGAAGTAACTTATGTCCTTCATTGAAATTAAGATTAAAAAATATATATATATATATATATATATATATATATATATATATATATATATATATATATATATATATATCTTTGCTCCCAAATTTTTATAAAACTTGGACCTTGCTTAGTCTAATTAAGCATGTCCTCTTCAAACAAATGTGTTGATTTCTGCATTATAGGTGCTTGAACTCATTACGTAGCAAACTATTCAGTTGATTTAAAATATTCTATGCATCTTCTATGTCAGAACAACAGTTCAGGAAGCATCCCCAACCATGTTGTTAGTAGGAAAGAAAATACGCTAAAATATGTTTATGTTATTAAATAGTTCCTTAGCTGCAACCTACAATAAGATTTACTAAGACTTTTGAAGATTTGTGCAACATTTGTTACATTTGTTATTTGTGACATCACAACACAGTGAATAATTCACTTTCGTGCAGTACTTTACATTTATTAAAGGGTTGAACAACAGTTTGAAAACTGTAAGTCTAAGTCATCCATATTATGGAGACATTAAAAACCATAAATCACACAGCATTAGCGACATTAAATAACACCCTCCCCAATTTTTTCTTCCTTTTTTATTTCTCCTCTAAGATGCCTTCAGCAGCGGTTGGCAACAATGCTGTCCAGTGTGCCATTCCAGACCTAGGAAATGGAAGTCATTCTGAGACCATGAAGCAGTTTCTTGGTGTGATTGACAAAAAGGTCCGAAATATGGAAAAGAAAAAGGTACATGAGCGAAATATTTATATATATATAGATAGATGTTTTTGAATCTCTCTCTGTTTTGGCAGTCATTTTTTTTGTCTGTGTGTGTTTCATTAGATGTCATGAGTTACTGCTCTGGGATCATTAAGTGGAGGAATATTTTTATAATTAAATTTCACCTTGAATTTCAGAAAGAATGTTGTTATGCAAACTGTATTTCTCTAAAGTTGTTTTTCAAATATAATATTTTGTCTTAAGGTCTAACAAGGTTTAATGGCAGGAAAAAAAATAAAACGAGACAAACCTCTGTCCATACATTATCCATCATGCTCATCCATGCAGGGTCGCGAGGGGGGCTGGTGCCTATCTCCAGCAGTCATTGGGCGAGAGGCGGGATACACCTTGGACAGGTCACCAGTCCATCGCAGAACTAGACAAACAAATAAAAAGAAAAACAACCAGATGAAAACTTTTTGAATGAACAAGACAAGTTCTTCTATCCATACGTTGAATTTTATTTTGTCTCAGACATTTTGATTTAATGCTTGTAATATTTTTTTCAGTCCAAACTTGATGACTATCAGTCCAGAAAGAATAAGGGAGAAAGACTGAATCAGGATCAGCTGGTAAGATGAGAAACTGGCAGCTACTTCATATGCAATGTTGTTTTAATGCAAATAGTATTACAATAAAAATTTTTCTTTTCTGGATGTTTTCAAAGGAAGCCTTGTCGAAGTATCAAGAGATCATCAACAACCTTGATTTTGCTCGAGAACTGCAGAAGAGCTTCCTGGCTTTGGGCCAAGAGGTTAGTAAGACCTTTCCCTTGAATGTTTGTGACCAAACCTCATAATTACTCATTTTAAAGTTTCTGATGCTATTAGAATGCTGCCAAGATAACATTTAGAAGAAACGACTACTTCATTCAAACATGAACAGAGGAAAAAATGTCTCCAATTGGTGATGGTGCTGATGCTAGCCAAAGTTAAAAATTTTCTTGGTAGATCTTGTGAAAAAAAAAAAAAATTCACCAGAATACCTGTGCGTATGTTTAGGTCCAAAAGGCAGTGAAAAAGTCTGCACGGCGAGAGCAGCTGCAGCGGGAGGAAATGGAACAACGGCGGTTGAAAACAGTTTTGGAGCTTCAGTATTTGTTAGACCAGTTAGGGGAGGACGGCGTGCGACAGGACCTTAAAAGACCCGATTCCGCTGGTTCCCCTCTGCTCACGGATGCAGACCTTGCAGCCTTTGATGAGTTTTATAAACTGGTGGGACCTGATAGGAACTGTGATATCAGGTATGTGGGTGTCTCTTATTTTCTTCACAGTTAGTAAATTCTTCTCTTCTAAAGATTGAGCAGGTGTGTCTCAGAAACTAGAACTCTTTTGGAACGTTAATTTATTTCTGTAATTACCGTATTTTCCGGACTGTACATCGCTCTGGAGTGTAATTCTCATTAGTCAAAAAATATGACACAAAGAAGAAAAATACATATATAAGACTCTCCTGACTATAAGACGCAGGACCAGCCAAAGTATGAAAAAAATGTGACTTACAGTCAGGAAAATACAGTAAATAAGAAAAATGGAACTGAGAGTATACAGCTTTATTAGACACTAACTGAGATATTTCAAAGGTTTATTTCTGTTCATTTTTATGATTATGGCTTACAGCTAATAAAAATCCAATCAGCCGATCAGTCTGTGGGTCTGCTGAGGTGTTAAGGAGGCCCAGGCTCCTTTAATGCTCATCTGAGGTGTTGGTTCTGCTCTCTCTCATCATCACTCTTGACAGTAGCCCCTAACTCCTGTATGAGGTTTACGTCAGGAGAGTTTGTTGGCCAGTCAAGCACAGTGACAGCTTGGTCATTTACACAGGTATTGGTAGTGCTGGCAGGTGCCAAGTCCTGTTAGGAAGTAAAATCAGAATCTCCACAGTGCTCGTCATCAGAGGGATGATGGCTGCTCTGGCTTTGAATCGGTAAAACACAGTGAGCCAACAGCAGCAGATGTCACGGCACCCTACATCATCACTAAATGTAGAAACTTAACACCAGTCCCTCTCCATTTTTCCTCCCGACTCTGGGATCTGGATTTTGAAATAATAAAAAAAAATACTTTGATCTAAAAGGAAGATGTTGAACCACTGAGCAACAGTTCAGTACTTTTTCCCCATTAGCTTAGGTATGACTCTTCCAGTATTATCTCTGGTTCAGGAGTGGCTTAACACAAAGAATGTGAGAGTTGTAGTCAATGTCTTGGATCCATTTGTGTGTGTGATGGCTCTTGAAGCACTGAGTGAGTGCTGAGTTTCGGGTTTTCATTAGCTGTAAGATGTAGTCGTTAAAATTAACAGAAATAAACCCTTCAAACATATCACTATATGTATAATGAATCTTTAAAATGCAAGTTTCAACTGACCTAATGAAATACCTTAATTTTTAAAGATGTTCTAATTCTTTGCGATATACAGATTGTACAGATTTTTTCTTTTGTCTAGCTCAACTTTTCAGAATTTTAAAATAAAATTCCAAATTTCCTTCAGTTTTTCACCCTGAATGATTTTTTCCAGATTGACCGACCAATATGAAGAGGCCTCACAACACTTGTGGTCTCTGCTTGAGGGTCGAGACAAGCCCGTGGCAGGAACGACATGTATGTTTTTAAAGTGTTACAATAATTTAGAATATTTGTTTTAAGTTTATACTGCAGGCATTGAAATAGTTTCTGGAAGGTGCTTTAAAACATGGATATTTTGGGTCAGTGGGGTTCATCAAATTGCTTAAGTTAAAGTAGCAGAAATATCTAAATGAAACAAATTTGTGGGGTTTATCCATCAAAATAAAACCAGCAATGTTCTATGTACACTTAAGTACTGCTCATTGCATTACTGCTAAGAAGATCTTTAAATGTCAGCCAGTTTGCGCATTTAGGTAATCTCAGTTGCTTTATTTCTTGAACCTGTAACCCAATTTGGTGTTGGGAACTCAGTGAAAAATGGTTCTGTCAGTCTTGCTATGTTTGACATTTATGTTACTTTTCAAGAAAAAAAAAGAATGTTATTAATGAAATGAACACAGCACCTTTAAATATTCCTCCAAATTTTTTTTTGTTTGTTTTGCTTTCCATCTTTGTTCCAGATAAGTCACTGAGGGAGACTCTGGACAAGCTACTGATAAGTGGTTACTTTGACAGAGCAGAAACTAAACAGAATGGGGCTTGTGAGACAGAAGAGACACCAGAAGAGCAGACTGTTGTGGATGAAACTGCAGTTACTGGGGAGCAGCCACCTGAACCTGGTAACCAGTTATTCATTTGCTAATTAAATTAGCGTGTGTTTACTTGGGTGTGATCACGGTTTAAATTTGTTTTTTTTTTCCAGAAGGACCAACAAATGATAGCTACACAGAGCCTGTTCAAGTGGAAACCACAGAGGTTGCAATGCTTTTCTTATGTATTGCATTAAAAGCCATAGATCATTGATATTTATGTATATTTTTTATTATATGTTTAAATTAAATAGTTGCCCTTTGTTGCAGTTTTTTAACAGGCAGTTTGTTCCAGAAACTACATACAGTAACACTGACAAAGACCAAGTGGAGGAATGGACCGTGGAGGCTCAGGTATCCTCAGATATGTCATGAAATGCCTGATTTTACTCACACAATTGAACTTTATTCACATCCCATTATTAATACCTAGGCTTTTGTAAGGAGTTTGCAGCTATAACAGTTTCAAGTCTTCTGGGAATGTTCTTAATAAGGTTTAAGATTGTGTTTATAGTCAAGTTTATTTGTATAGCACATTTCAGCAACAAGGGAGTTCAAAGTGTTTTACACCATAAAAACATAATACAGAAACCAATTATGAAACAAGCAATAAACATTACCTTTTGTCAAATGCCATCATCAAGCAAATATACATCAAATATATTGATCAGTGTTTCAGTTGTTATTATCAATCAAAGGCAGCTCTAAATAGGTGAGGTTTTAGCCTTGATTTAAAGAAACTCAGTGTTTCGGCTGTTTTGCAGTTTTCTGGAAGTTTGTTCCAGATTAGTGGAGCATAAAAACTGAAAGCTGCTTCTTCATGTTTGGTTCTGGTTCTGGAGATGCAAAGTAGACCAGAACCAGAAGACCTGAGTGGTCTGGAAGGTTGGTACAACAACAGGTCTTTAATGTATTTTGGTGCTAATCCATTCAGCGATTTATAAACTAACAAAAGTATTTTAAAGTCTGTTCTTTGAGCTACATGGAGTCAGTGTAAGGGCTTTAGAACAGGGGTGATCTGCTCTGTCTTCCTTGTCTTATTGAGAACTCAAACAGTATCGTGCTGGATCAGCTGCAGATGTCTGATTAATTTTTTTTTTTTTTTTTTTTAAGAGATTTATAAAAACACTGTTGCAGTAATCAATGCGACTAAAGATAAACACATGGACGAGTTTCTCTAGATCTTTCTGGGACATTAGTCCTTGAATCCTAGAAATGTTCTTCAGGTGATAGAAGGACGACTTTGTAATTGTCTTTAGAAGTAAAATAGGAATATTTTACTTACTTTTCTTCCAAGACAGCATTTTTGAGGTCAGACAGTGATGCTGGACAAGGTGGCCTGGTTCCCAATATTTAATCTGGTTTATTACAAATATGCTGTATTAGGTTAAGGTCAGGGTTCTAGTCAGGTTCCTTCTTCAAAAATGTTCTCATCCATTCATGCACTGGTGCTCAGTAATCTTGGAAATGAGATAGACCATGTTCCCACATAGCTCAACGTATGAAGTTGCCGAAAATGTTTTATTAACTTGACAGCATTAGGAGTTCTTTTTACTGAAACTGGGGAACCAAGTCCAATCCCTGACAAACAACCTCCCATACAATACTTGGCAACATGGTGTACTTAACTAATCTTGTTTCAGTGTTCTTTATTATCCCTGTTTCTGTTGACAGATGAATTCCCTCCAGCACCAACCCCCTGCCCAGCTGGCTTCAGAGCCCACCATGGCTGTGAACCAAGTCGCTCCCTCTCCTGCCACTGACCCTGTGGTCAGAAAGCAGGCGGTGCAAGATCTCATGGCCCAAATGCAAGGGACTTACAACTTTATGCAGGTTAGAACAATCTTACATAGCCTTGTGCCAAGGTACTATTGTTATTATTAAGGTATTATTGGTATTATAAGGTATTATTGTGTCAAATGTTTGTATACTTCTGGGCCTGAGTGATGTTGAGAAATACTGATTTTAAAGCAATACTCTAAAGCGCTTCTGTAAAAATAGTTATGCATAGGTAGGAGATAATAGTTGTTCTGCCTCCAGTGTCAACAAGTATATAAACAGACAAAATTTGAACTGCTATCAAATTGGGTGAATTGAATAGTCGAATTGGGAATAGGGTGAAAATTACCTGTTAACTAATCAATATAAATTATTTCTGACTAAATGGGCCCAGATTCCAACCTTGTCTAGAATTTCATGCAGCTTTCTTCAGAAAACACTGTATCATTGTATAAAACATCTGCTTAAACTCTATGGTATGGCTTAGAATGTAGTGCAGGTGAAATGTGATGAAACCTTTCCATCTGCAAAATACACACTTTAAAAACTTAGGTCATGTCTTACTGATGTAAGTCATAGAGTTCAGAACCTTGAACTAAGAAGGTGTTGATTCAAACCATATTGTTGTTGCACAAGCTCTAAATCTGATGAAAAGGCGTTTACACTGACAGGACTCCATGTTGGAATTTGACGGCCAGGCTCTGGACCCAGCCATCGTGTCTGCCCAGCCAATGAAAGCTCTGCAGACTGTTGACCTGCAGCAGATGGGCAGCCCTTCAAGTGAGTGATCCTAAAGGTGTAATTAAACAGTCGTTGATGGATACTTTTTTAAGAATTTGCCTTTTTTATTTTCTCTTTAGTAGTCCACTCAGAACCCAGGCTTCCTCAGACAAGTACTGTATCTGGACCACAGGAATCCTCCCAAGTAAGTACAGAAAAAGCACAGCAGGATGTTGGTTAAAGACTTTGTTCTTTTTAGTTGCCTGAAAACATCAGTGATAAGATATATTTTAGGGGATCACGCAGATGGTATTTCTTATCAGCTGTGTTATAGAGTTATTTAAATATTGTATGGAAACATCTGGAAGCTTTTAGTGTATTGATGGCTGCTCCCATCGCATCCGCTGACCTTTTTCATATTCCTTGTTTCCTTGCCTTTCAAATTTCCTCCTCCCTGCCTTCCCAGACCTCTATGTCTCTGTCATCTGAACAGTCTTCTGCCCCATGTTCCCTGTCTACCGCCTTCCCACCTGTCTCCAAACATATCCACTCCGGAGGCATCAATGTGAACGCAGCACCTTTCCAGTCAGTGCAAGCGGTATGCTTTGGGTTCATTTAAGCAGTCTAGCAGCAAATATGTTTGGACTTTAATCAATTCTGCTGAAAACGCCAGGGCTTGTGCAATTTAAGGTTTAGTCAGGGGTAGTGAAAGCAACATTCTAGGCCAGTAGACATGTTTCATTTCCTAAAACAAAACCAAATGATTAATTATTGCATACCAGCCTAACAGGAAACTGTTTTAATCCTTTCAGGATTCACAGATCTTCAGCAAGAATTATGTTGCTTATTGTAAATTGAATGGATTTGCGATTCTATTTTCTCATTTCAGGTATTTAATATGAACGCACCTGTACCTCCACCCACTGATGGCCCAGCAGATGCTCTGAAGCAATCCAGCCAATTTCCTGGTGGCTATGGTCAGGGCTTTACCAGCCAGTCAGAGAACACTGTAGAGCAGCCAGAAATGCCACAGGAAAGATTACAGTCAGGTAAGAGTGCATACAACACATTAAAGAGCCTTTTACTGGACTACAGAGCAACCAAGACAGAGAAGGTAGCTTTGTGGGTTTGCAGAAATGTATGTAAGCTACCTTGCTTTAGTGACCCATCAATCAGTGCATTACAGACCCCTGAGATATTCTTGACTCTCTTTTATCAGTTGTTGGTGGATTCCAGCCTCAAGACCAGGTCATGCCATCAGCAGGAGGTCATGATGATCCCTCTGCAGGGTCAGGATTCGGGCCATCCAGCCAGTCGTTTTACAGCAGCAGAGGTGCCCCCAGAGGTGGACCCAGAAACACCCGTGGAATTATGAATGGATACCGGGGCTCCTCAAATGGATTTAGAGGTACTGCAGTCAAACTGTGTTACACATGGAACGATCATGTGGTTTTAATAACAGCATAAATGCACCTGTTACATCTGTTCCCAGGTGGCTATGAAGGATATCGTGCTCCGTTTTCAAATGCTCCCTCCAGCAGTGGTTATGGCCAAACCCAATTTAACACATCTCGGGACTATTCCAGCAGCAGCTACCAGCGTGTAAGACAAAACTCATCTTAAAACCTAATCCATGTTTTTTCTGTTGTATGAGCTGGCTAACCTGTTTACCTACATTCATGCCTCCAGGATGGATATCAGCAAGGCTACAAGCGGGGAACTGCCCAAGGATCTCGAGGCCTGTCCCGGGCTAACGCTCAAGCAATGCGATCCTAAAGGATCAAAAGAACCGTCCTGTTGCGCCACGTTGAACATTCAGGATTTTGAATGTGTTTGCCCAGGCTCACTTTTCTAACATTTTATTTCTGATGGTTAATTTTATTTAATTTTTTTGAAATCCCGCCCTACTTATTAATCAGCCTGCTGACATTTAGATCCTCTAAATGTTTTAACACAACATGCTCAATTTCACCACATGTAGGATTCTCAGAGAGTCTGTGTCATGTAAAACTACAAATAGATGTTCCTGTAAACTTGAAAGAGTTCATTAATTTATTTTTTTTACAAAGTAAATGCAAAAAAATTACCCTGCCACTGTTGATTTGAGTCCATGGGAATGGTTTTCTTGTACCACACTCGATGCTTCTCCCTTTTGATCCAATAATTTTAATGAGCATTTGGTTTTTTTTTGTTTTTTTTGTTTTTTTTTTAACCCACTGTTCTGTTGCGCCGTAACCCATTTGTACACTGATGTTATTGGTTAAGACTGTTTCAATAAAGCTGTATCCTATAAGCCTGTTTAATGACACCTAATTTTAGATATTTTTACATCCATAAATTGTTGCCCTGAACTGTAAGATTGGATTGGTTTGAATTAAAAAAAAGTTTATTAACCCATAACACGTTTGGTACCAGCAGTGGTAACGAAACATAATTCCAGTAAACTTTATTGTAACAATTTGATCAACCTGGTCATTTTAACAGGGCACAAACTGGTTGTTTGTAGTAAATAACCTTTTAAGTAATGAAATGCATTGGATGTTAATACTTTTACAAACAAGGTGCAAGTCCTTTAGTTTATAGATTGCTCAAATGCTGTCATTTCATGCCAAAAATATTTCTCCACTCAAATGTACAGTTATCAGTCTTTGTAAGCCTGTTTTTACAGTATAAATACAAAAGTGCACTATTTATTCATGACAGATTTTTCTACAGTGGTCAGGTCTTCAATATGCAAAAACCAGACACAGAAGGAAAAGCAGATGGATTGATGGCTGAATAGAACAGTGGTTCCCAAAATTTTCAGCTTCTGACCATCAAAGTAACCCTTTTATTCAAGCATACATGATTTAATTTCAGGAAATTTTAAAATCCAAGATTTAGACTGTTTAGCAATCACATTTGTTAGTGGATTTCTGAAGATCTCCCTGTTCAACTGTGTGCCTTGATCGATGGTTGGGTGAATAAATCCGTCACTGGATGAACAAAACCTTTAGACAACAGGATAGGCACTAAATTCTGGAAATAAAAACATTTCCCATATTCTATTTTCCTTTCCATGCTTGTATAGACCTGGAAAATACTTAAATTCCCCACCACGTAGCCCCATGTTATACAATAAGAGTCACCATCAATCAATTATGATAAAAGGTAAACTTTTATTATCCTGAACTGAGGTTTGTATTGCCAAACGACTTGTATGGAGCAGCAGACATTTAGAAACTGGACCTGTATATTCTGTGCAAAGTTATGCCTTGGTGTTTTTAAAAGAATGTGACACAGAAAACATGAGAGCAAAGAGTATAAAGTAACAAATCTGCTTTTACCACAAAAAGATGTCTGTTAAATTAAACATTCTCCAATTTAAAAAAAAAAAAAAAAGAGAAAAGAAAAAGCAGCATCAAATGGGAAACCAAGTATGATTGCTGAAACAGCAACCTGGATGTCACTCCAACTTCTCCAAACCAGCAGCCTTTGAGAACATGATTTTATATATATATATATATATATATATATATATATATATATATATATATATATATATATATATATATATATATATATATAAAACCAAGTAAAATTCCTAAACCTTTCCTTAAAATCTATCTTAAATTAACAATCATGTTCAATTTTACAAACACGGCACATACACATTTATGTATAATCACTTGTATTCAAAATAGTCACTATGCTTCTCGTTCTATGTGACTAATATATATATATATTTTTTTAATATATAAAATCCTTCCAGGAGCATGCAGTAACCGTTTACCACCCTGATCCTCAAGGGCACTATGTCCGGCAAATCTTACGTTTCCCTGCTTCAACACTTAAATTGAATTAATGGATAATTAACGGGCCTCTGCAGAGTCTGGTGAGAAGCTCTCTTGGTCATTGAATTGGGTGGGCTGATTGAAGCCGGGACACACGTAGCGCACCGGCACAACTCCACTCCGCGAGGGCCGGTCTCTTGGAAGTTTTCGATGTGTCTTTGGTCAAACGTACCTAAAAAAGAACTTGCTGAGTAATCTCAGTATGCAGTCAGGTTCTCCAGAGTCCTGCTAATCATGTAAGTATTTGATGCAGGTGTTTTTTGGAGCAGCGACGCATCTAAAGCTTGCAGGGCACCGGCTCTCAAGGACTCCAGTTGGCCATCTCTGAGCCCAGTCCCATACTTAACAGTAAATCAAATAGTTATTTTGCAAGACTTCAAAGTTTTAATGATTTTTTTTTTTTTTTTTTTTTTCATTCATACCTTTATTTCTAGCACTGTTAACTGAACAAAAACACCAGGCAGCAGCTGCAGGGCGGCTTGAAGATGACCAGCATTAATGTATTGTCGTTTTGGCTAGTCCATTTTAGGTAAACTTTTGACAGATAACCTTCCCTTCATAGAAATACATTTTTAGATAAATCTGTCACCAGATTTTTAATTTTTTTTTATTTTTTTAAATTTTTTTAAATATACATATATAACCTAGCTGCATCAAAAATCCTTACTTTTGTCAGAATCTTGTTCAGGATCCAGCATTGAAAACAAATGTAAATGCCAACACTTGTGTTTCTCTTCAGTTCTCATGGTCTCTGAACAATTAACTGTAGAAAATCTTAAAAATGTTTCTTTCATCTAAAGAGGATAGAGGGAAACCTAAAATGTGATTCAGGAACAACCGCACTGCACAAATCCAAAAACCTCTTAAATCAGTTCTGGCTGTATAGTCTGCTGCATGCCAAAACCAGAGAAGAGACTTAATCACTGCTCTATATGTATATCAAACATTATTCTTATTTCTTTGCACTTGTCTAGAATATTTTGCAATGCATGTCATTATGGGTAATTTTAAATTCTAATAATTATACTATGTAATCTGAAGATTACTGATATAAAACACGTGTATTGGGGATAACAAATCTGATATGTGCCAATTTTCATTTGTATTCAAAAACCGAAATGCTGGTTGTATTGGTTACAGTGGTCTTAAAATCGAGGGGTATCACTCCTCTTAAGCACAAGTTGAAGTACAGCAAAAGTTTGGGGGGGGTTTTTTGTTTGTTTTGTTTTGACAGCATCGTTACGCCAGGTTATGCTGGCCTTGTGCAACTTCTTGCTGGTTTGGTAGTTCATCGTGATGTGCCTGGGGGAGACCTTGCTGAGGTAAGTCTTGATTGCGTTGCTCGTGATGCTCTTGTTGTGCATCTTGATGGTTCTGGGGTGTCTCCTGATGTCCTGGCGGGTGGGCTTCTTGATCAAGATGGAATTGGTTGTCAGCTACATGGGCCTCGGGAACGGCGTTTCCTTCGACTGCAACATGAAAGCCAGTTTTACATCCAAGCCAGAAAATTTGAACAGCAAATAAAATTGTGCAAGCAACACTTACCGTGAACATCTGGAGGAGGATCTACTTTCTCCGACTTAAGTCGTTCCATATGCTCAACAGCCTGTAATGAGTTTGGAAGTTGGAAAGTATATTAACAGTAACAGTAATGTTTAAAATGTATGAGGACACAAACTTTTCCTATAATGATTATACTCCAGAAATATACAATTTTGAATGTTCTTTTAAACAAGACAAATCATAGCTTCAACATAACTTTATAAGTGTTCTTACTTTCCATTATTTATATTTAAAATATATATTTTGTTTCTTATTGAATATGTTAGCGAGTAGGTAAATGTCTAGAACTAGAAGTGGTGACAAATCACATCATCTTCATTGGAACTCATTATTTCAATTTGCAATATTTGAAACCCAGGTGTAGGTGAAGCTCAACATTAGATTTTCTCAGACTCTGTACCGCTCATTACCTGCTGGAGTTCAACTTTCTGTGCATTCAGCTGCTCCTGCTGTCGCTCCAGCTCCTCTCTCTGTTTCTGAAGATCAACAGCCCTCTGATTGAGGTCCTGCTCTTGCTGAGCCAGATGCTCCTCAAACTCCCTCATCTCTTCATCTGTATAAGCTTGATTCTGCTCCAAAGTCTGAACAAAATTACAACAAGGCAACATTTTAACAGATATGTTCCTATTGTTTCATCTAACAGTGTTAGGATTTGGTATCTGCTTAATATTGCTACATTCTTATGTTGCACCTTACCTCCCAGCTATCTGGCTCCAGGAATTCTTTTTTCTTTGTAGCAACCAGGAACTCGTCTAAAGACACCAATCTGTCTTTGTTAGAATCAACCTAAACCAGAAAGGTAGGAACAGTGAGCATTTCAGATCAGACTAATCTCAAACAACAAGCTCATGGCATTGGATTAAATATCAAGAGGCAGAAATCAAAAGATGTACAGAAATTATTAACTTTGTCCAGTAATATAAGTAGACTAAACTTTATTCATAAGGCTCTGTCGTGTTCAGTGGCCACTTTATTAGGTACATCCATTCAATCACTTGTTTGCACAAACAGTGAATCAGCCAATCACAGAGCAGCAACTCAGTGAAAACAGGCCAGAGGAGAATGGTGACTGGTTCAAGATGATAGAAAAGAAATATTAGCTCAGATGACCACTTATTACAATTAAAGTAGGCCTAATACATCTCCTAATGCATAACATGTTTAATCTTGGAGCCGATGGGATACAGCAGCAGAGGATCACACCAGGTGCCTCACCTCTCAGCGAAGAACCAGAAACCGACACCATAACTCACAAAGAGTCACTAACATTAAATAATAACAGCTTTAATAAAAATGACAAGTCCAATGAGCTGTAATTTCAGCTGCAACTTTTATAGAGTAGGCAGGCTTCCTGTGTTATCTAACAGATTTCGTCTGGTAGCGTAAGGGTATAGGGCAGAGGTCCTCAATTCCGGGCTTCGAGGGCCAGTGTCCTGCAACGTTTAGATGTGTCCCCGGTTCAACACGCCTGAATCAAATGGCTGAATTACCACCTCAGTGTGCAAGTTCTCCAGAGTCCTGTTAAAGACCTGATTGTTTGACTCAGGTGTGTTGAAGCAGAGACATCTAAAACCTGCAGGACACCGGTTTGAGAATCACTAGTGTAGGGGATTGTTTCTCTGCAAACTTTGGGACCTTTAGTACCAACCGCATATCATGAAACGCCAAAGCATACTCAAGTATTGTTGCTGACCATGTCCATCCCTTTATGACCACAATATACCCATCTGCTGATGGCTTTTGCTGGCAGGACAATGCACCATGTCACAAAATTTAAATCATTTAAAACGTTTTAGTTTTAAACACCACAATGGATTCTTTGTACTCAAATCGCTTCCATATTCACCAGATCAAAATCCAACAGAGCACTCTTAGGAATTAGTGGAACAGGAGAAAACACTAGCAAAGTGTTTCCAATAGCAGGGTTACTACACAACATTCAATCTTTAAAATAAAATTTCAGATTCACGAAAGTTTACCTCATTCATAACGTGCTCCCTCATCCGCAGCCTTTCCTCCTCCATCTCCACCATATCATCCTCTTCATTGGTGGGGTCGTAGATTTTTTCCAGCTGTAATTATACAGGAAGACAGTTAGACTTGAACCAGTCACTGAAACGTAAGATTTTTAGATGCTGTGGCTTTACCTCCTTGGTGAACAATGCTTCAAGCTCCTGTTCATCAAAGAAACCATCTCCATTAGTATCTGAATTAAAAGGAAAAAAAAAATTAATGAAAAGAAAAATGTATGCAAATTCTTATAGTTGATAAAAAAAACAAACAAAAAAAAAGGACAAAAAAAAAGGAGGATTAAATGAAAAGCTGATAATCCTATTTTATGAGGAGACTGGAGGCAAATAGTTACCATGCAGGTTGAAAAAGGTCTTTGGATCAAAGTCCTCAGGGTCTAAGCCATCAGCTTCCTCCCAAACCTCTTTTAGTTGATTTTGGCTGCCCTACATCATAGAAGTAAAACATAGTTAAGATGATTTATAATCATGTTAGTAGACAGAGTAATAAATAATAAATCCACTGTGTGAGCACCACATTTTAGCTGTTAAGCTTAAGTCTTAAAACAGTGAAACCAGAACACTGCAAAATGGGATTAGCTTTTTATGCTTCTATGGTCAATGCCAGTCACCGGGTGGTTGACTTTAGGGTGATCAGCATGCTTCTTCCTCATCTCCTCATAGTGCTCCTCCTCTTTCTTTCTCTGCTCCTCGTCCAGAGTTTTCAGGTGCTCCCGCCGGTCATGCTCCTTCATCATCTCATACCTCTTAAACTCCTCATGTCTCTCTTTGTCGAAGTTCTCCAAATCATTTGTTGCCTGAAAGCAGGTGAAATCATTTAGAGAAGTTAACAATGTAGCTTTTAAATGCAGCAAAGCCTGCCTTAGCAATTAATTACAGAGATATATATTGTGTGGTTTAGCCATCCAGACACTACAAAGATTGCTCATGTTCCTATTTTGTGGTTCTTGTTGAGATTTCCTGAATGATTTATTATATTTCAGCTGTGCCGTCTTTGTATAAATGTTGATTTGTGAAAATAAGCCCTGAAAATGAGATAAATCCGGAGTGCAAATCAGATCAAAGACACTTTGGGAGAGAAAGTGTTGCATAGAGGAAGACAAGGACAAATTACTAATAATTAATCCACTTGTCATACAACAATTTTAAAGTATCTCAATAGTTTACTTTTTCTTCTTTTCACATGATCTTAAAACCTTTATTTCTGCTGGATGACTAAAATAAAGAATGCAAATTAAATTAAGAGTATGGATTTCCCCAGTAGATTTAACATTTTCTCCAAAATAAAAGTTAAAGCTTAACAGGGTCTCACGATGATAGCTCTAGGAAGTCAACTTTTCCTGGACTCGTAGCACAGATGCTATGATATATAGCGTATATTTTAGCAAGTCAAACTGTAGTATGTATATGTATATACAGCATACATATAGATACATCGTGTGATGACATGACTATCCAGCATACATATACATACATACATACATACATACATACATACTTTTTAAAAACTGTGTGATTTATGTTCTACCCATGACAAAATATGACGAATTGGCAGATATTACCGATTTAATGAGCCGATCCAGATCTTCCACTTCAAACGTGTGTGGGTTCATGTGGTTCAAGTGCTCAAACTGCTTTAGGAGAGCCTGGTGATCCACAGCTATATCTATTCAAAAGATAAATGTTTAAATATTTGATGTTTAAATAGTTGGGAAATATCAAACTATTTCCCAACAATAACAAATATTTTAAAAGGTGTAGCATTCAATTTCAAACATATTACAAAAATGATGGAAATTCGCATTGAACTTCCTACCATTTCCTCCTTCTAGATCATGCTTGGCTTTAATAAGGGTCCGAAGTCGGTTTACTTCCTGCCTTTTTAATTCATCTAGTTTTGTTCTGACATGATGGCTGACAAAATCCAGTTCTTGAGCCAGCTTGCCTTGCTAAATTAGAAACAAGTAAGTGCAAATGTGACACTGAGGAAGCATCCCTTAACATATAAAAGATAATGAAATCATGCAAATATTTTGGCTTAAGATATGACAATCAAAAATTAGTTTGGTGGTGTTACATTGCTTTTTCAAAGCATTATAACAGTGTTATATAGCCAAGCAAGAAAAACACAGCCTACCTTAATGTCTTCCATGTCTGTATTGTGCAGCTTTTCTCTGAAATGCTGATCTTTCTCAAGAAAATCAATGACTTCCCTTAGGTAGCGGTCATAGTGGAGTCCAGTGTCCTGTAAAATGTAACAAAATTGCTTGTTAAATCTCGAACTAAACAAATTCCTATCATATTACATACTCCAGCAGGGGTCATTACTTTTCTAATATTACCTTGTATAATTAATTAGTAGATTTTTTAAGAAACTGGGTGAAACATTGCTAATGGTATAATTTAAATGTGTTTTGCTTATATTTACAAGAGTAGAGGGCGCTGGCATGGTTTTAACACAATTACGCATGTTTTCATGGTTTTTCTAGTTGTGTACGAGTCATGTGTCTTCTTACCACACTGGCTGGTGGCTCTTCAGGTTTTTTCTCTGTCTCTTTTACTTTTGTCTTGTCGATGCCGATGGGAACAGCCTCTAAATACTGGAGCTGCATAAGCAGCAGAACCCAACCGGTGAAAAGAGCCCGGCTCCAGCACATCTGGACATAAACACACTCATTAACACAATAGCCCGAATACCCTGAATTAAATCATACATTTACCTTTTACAGAACATAATTCAAATTGAAATCCGTCTGTCCGTGTGTATAAACCTGAGAGAGCATGTTTTTGAAGCCTGCCTGTACATTAGTGGCTAATAATAAACTAGAGGAAGCTGTTGGTATTAGCTTTAGCAATGCCTGTCAGATTTGGCATCAAAAAACATATCAGGAACTAGTTAACGTTGCCTTGATAGTCTGAGCTTCACAGTTTACAGTAATAAACATGTCGAAGACACTGAGAGTGATGTTATCGGATTAACTAACCAGGACCACTGTCATGTCACTGAATACTCACTTTAATGTGAACTCTGTCCCCCATCTGCTCTGCTGCCCTGCCTTTACTCCCTCTCAGCTGACTCTGGGTCCGCAGCTAACTGGCTAGTCAGCACGCTAGGTTGTACGCCAGTTAGCATTAACCTGATTGGCCACTTCAGTAGCTCTGTAAAAATCAACAGCATGTTGCTTTGCATAGAATAGTACGTGGCGACATGACGACAGAGCAGGTAGGCGTTCCGTCTTGTTTATGTAGTGCAAAAAAAATTCAGGAAATGGATTGTTTTAATGTTATTATTGCTTCACATAAAATGACTGTATTTCTTATTTCAATTAATTATTTTTGGTAACGTTTTATACTAAGTTAAAACACGTATTTTTACTCTGCAGTGACTCCTGTACATACTTTTGTCATTTGCAGTGCTATTTTTATTTTTTTACTAAAATGGCAAATAGTTTTTGTAGGTTTGCTTGTTTGTAACCCCTTTTGGTTATGCCACTGAACAGGTGGACTTCATAAAACAGATGACATTATCATGAGGAAAGAGTATTATGTGAAAATATTGAAGCAACATTTAAAAACATCAGCCAGGAAGTTAAAGGTCGGCGCAAATGGGTCTTCCAAATGGACAATGACCCAAAGCACACAGTGAAAGTGGTTACAAACTGGGTTAAAGACAATAAAGTCATTGTTTTGGTGTGACCATCACAAAGCCCTGATCTCAGTCCTATAGTGAATTTGTGGGTAAATGTGAAAAGGTGTGTGAGAGCAAGGTCGCCTATAAACCTGACTCAGTGACACCAGTTCTGTCAGGAGGAATGGGTCAAAATTCCAGCAAAACTAATGTGAGAAGCTTGTGGAAGGGAACCTAAAACGTTTGAGTCAATTCATACAGTTCAAAGGCATTTCTTCCAAATATTGTGGTAATGTATGTAAACTTTTGATTTTTGAAGACTTTAATAAATAAATATCAGACATATTCTCTTTCTTATTTTTGTGCCATATAGTAAATAGAAATAATTTTGGTAATTCTAACTGAAAAAAAAAATAATGAGACAAATGAGACCTTAAAACTAGTCTGTTTTTTAATTATATACTTCACAATCTTCGTATGGCAACACACAGCTAGAGCATGGGTGTCCAACTCCTGTCTTCAAGGGCCAGTGTACTGGCAGTTTTATGTGTGTCTCTGCTCCAGCACAACTTATTCAAATGGTCCATCTATTTCCCTCAGCATGTCAAAGTTCTGCAGAGGCCTACTAATGAACCATCATTTGATTCAGGTGTGATGAACCAAGAAAAGAACTAAAACATGCAAGACACCAGCCCTTGAGGACTGACTTTGGACATCACTGAACTAGAGTAAAGTTTTCTCTTAAGTTTCTCTTATAAAATAATTGTTTAGTTTATTGTTTTTACAAAAACCTTAAATTATAAAGAAAAATAAAGCAAAGGCAAAATCTATCAGATATCAAAAATAGGAGTAGGTAGAAGTGAAAACTTATATTTCTCTAGTCCACTTGATTAAAGTTAAATGTTGCTGTTGAAGTGCTTCAAGTCTAAGAGCAGTCTCAGGTTAGTATTTACAGGTTACATTTCACAAGTGCTTAGATGAAGACCCTGATTGAACAAACCAATAATTTTACTAAAATAGCTTTACTAAAAAGTATCACGAGTCTCATAATAAATGTAGTCTTAGTCCATAAAGTCTAATCCATATGTTTGTTTTTTCTAAGCAGCTGACAGGTATACACAATCTTCAACTTTCACACTCCCACCCTAATTAAATAATATTTGTAAAATATGTTTCTTGATGGTAACCTTGTAACTATGACTGATCTTGAACAAAACATGAGAAAAAGGAAAATGGAGGAGCTTGATGGCATTAGATTATTAGTAAGAGTTGTAGTAGTATTTTTCTAATCATGTTTTAGTGTCATGAGCATATTTCTGAAGCGTGAAATATCCATTATTTGCTTTGTTTATTCCAGAAATGACCTGTGTGTGCAGAATCCCACAAACTGCATTGCAGTCCAAGCTTTTACTCAGCTTTAGAAGCAGCTCTCTGTGATTAATGGGTCAAAGTCCACCTCTCACTGTATTTCTGCACAGTAGCCTCAAGGGGAAAACTGACATGAACCCTTGTGGTTCTGCTTACAGATGAGCAGACTTCTCACAGTTCATTTATCATCATCTGGAAAATGGAAGTAAAGATACTGGTCTGAAGTTATACATTTTGTTTGCTTTTTACAATGACTTAAATTTGTATACCTTGACTTGGCATTAAGTTGGTTTGAGTTTGTAGTCATATTTTCTTATTTTAAGAGACTTGTATCTTAGATTGTCTCTAACAAATTGTCCTACTATCAATTACACCCAAGATAAATATGTAATGAAAAATATATTGTGTTTTTTAAAGTGTGTAGTAAGGCTTAACATGTAAGTATGCTATATATCCAGAAGAGGGCGGAATTGTACTTAATTTACTCCAGTCTATAAATCTAATGCTTCAAACTATTCTAAAATAATGGGATAAAAGTGATGTCTAAGCTTTGCTGTGGTAAAAATTGGAATAAGTTGTTTTTTTTTTTTTTTTTTTTTTTTTTTTTTTTTTTTTTTTTCTCCCCAAAACAAAATTATTGTCTTTTCCCCTACTTGTTTAATTAAGAGTCTAACTACATCTATGGAAAGCCATGTTACACTGATTTTGTGGAAAATAATGAAATAGTGGTCCTGTCTTCCCTTACAGTACCCAGCAACAAATGACTGGAATGGCTCAGATAAAACCTGGCACTCAGATTTATAAACATTATCTTTCTACTAAAATTATGATTGCTGATGTGAAAAAATAAATCCAAAATTACCATTTATGAGCCTTGGCAGGTATAGCAAGATAATAAATCTCATTTCTCTCTGGATGAGTGAGCTTATGACTAAATATAACATCCCTACACTGTAGATGTCAGTATAATAGTTCAGTGAGCTGGGAGGCGATTAATCAATGTCTTAAAATCATAACCAAATTGGAAATGAGAAAACTATATAGATTATGGGCCTGATCAGCACTTCTTTTTTTCATCAGCAGCTATATGTTGATTAAATGTGTTGCTGACCAAAAAAGGATATTGCTGTTAGGATATTGTAATTGTGCTGGTAATTTATAAGCTTCTTAAGGTTCTCTAATTTGGAGAGTATTTCTTGCACTGTTGACATTAAGGGACACTTTAAACATAAGCATCTCAGAGAAGACGTTAATGATTTTTGATGAGGGCTTGTGCCAGATAGATTAGGAACCAAACAACCTGAAGAACATCACGAAGTCAAATTAAAGAAATCTTTATTTCATTTTCTGCTCAGCACCTCCACTAAGCTGTGATTCAGCGGGAAGAGGCTCTCTGAGGAGAAGACAATAACATTGAGTCACCTTGCTGCATTGTGAACCTCTGGCAGCCGAGAGGCAGGATTCAGCAGCAGAGAATCCACCGCAGAGCTGCACTGGACTGTGCAACAACCGCATGTGTGTGTATGTATTTTCTGTGAGTAGATTAGTATGTACAAATGAAGGTCTGTATGGCGAAATGATGATAAATCATAACAAGGTCAAATAACAGCGACTGAGTGCAGCAATGACTTGATTACGCTGCAGTATGTACAGTGTATCTGTCCTGCAACTACCCTTCATGTTGCAACTTGAGGGACATCCAGCCTATTTTTGCAAATGACAGAGTAATGCTGATTACTTCAGCTTCAGATTCATTAAAAAAGTTTTTAGTGTATGTAAATCTTTTTTGTTTTTCGATTGACCCACTGTAACAATGCAGAGCACTGCATCACTAAGATGCAGTAAATTTTCTTATCCAATCTGCTGCATTTATGCGGTACTGCTCTGATGTTGGAACACATTAGGAATATACTTTATAATCTACCCTTTGGTTTATAAAGTATGACTGATAAATAGATTATGAAATTATGTTGCAAATACATGTATATCATGTAATTTGTGTATCATTTGTGGCATGGTGTGGGATGTTTTAGAATTTGTGACTATCTGGTGATTCAGTTGAAAAGAAGATAAAGGTTCATTTCAATAAATTACAATATAAAGAATAATTGATTTCAGTAACTCAATTCAAAAAGTGAAACTCATACATATTCTATAGATTAATAACACATTGTGATATTTTTGAGCTTTTATTTCAGTTAGATTTGATTATGGTTTTCACCTAATGGAAAGCCAAAATTAAATTAATCTAAAAACAAAATACTACAATTGGTCAATCCCAAAAAAAGAACTTTTTTATGATTTAACAAAAATGTTATGTTATGACCATGTTATGGTTTACACAACTATGGGGAAGACTGTTAACTTTACAGTCTCAAAATATATTTGCTAAAGAAGCAAATATGTTTTCAAAGTGATGCAATTAATGGAAAGTTTCGTGGAGGAAAAAAATAGAGGTAAAAAATGTGCACAAGAAACAGAAATAACCACAGCTTAAGAAGATTGTGAAACAAAACTAATTGAAGAGTTTAAGAGAGATTAATAGGGCGTGGACTGTAGCTAGAGTTACTGCTTCAAGGGCACCACACAGACAAATTATAAGTCCTATTGTCACAATAAAAACAATTTTGCATTTTATTTGGAAACCAGAATCCCAGAGTCTGGAGGAAGAGTGGAGATATACTCAATTCAATGGTAATTTTGGGTGCCATGTTATCTGCAGGTGTTTGTCCAATGTATTTTCTCAAGTCTAAAGTCACCACTGCTGCTCACCAGGAGATTTTAGAGCCTGTCATGCTTCTCTCTCCAGACAAGTCTCTCACTTTCCAGCAAACTTGGCACCAGCCAGCACTGCCAAAGGTACCAATACCTGTATTAAAGACCATGGTAAAACTGAGCCTCATTGACCAGCAAACTCATTGGAACTAGACTTCATAGAGAATCTATGGAATATGGTCAAGAGGAAGATGAGAGACAACAGAACCAACAATGCAGATAAGTTTAAGACCGCTATCAAAGCAACTTGGGCATCATTACACCTCTTCAGAGCCACAGGCTGATCACCTCTTTGCCACTCTGCATTTATGCAGTGATTCATGTAAAAGGAGCACAGTGGCACAGTTGAAAGCACTGTTGCAGCCAGAAGGTCCTGAGTTTGAGTCCCGGCCTGGGGTCTTTCTGCGTGAAATTTGGACGTTCTCCTTGTGCATGCATGGGTTCTCTCTGGGTACTCCGGCTTCCTCCCACAGCCCAAAACCATGACTGTTAGGTTAATTGGTCTCTAAATTCCCCTTAGGTGTGAGTGTGTGCAAGAATGGTTGGTTGTTTGTCCTGTCTGTCTCTGTGTTGCCCTGCAGTGGACTGGCAACCTGTCCAGGGCGTCCTCAGTCTCTTGCCCGATGACCGTTGGAGACAGGCACTAGCCCCACTTGTGACCCTGCAAGGATAAGCGTGTTCAGATAATGGATGGATTGATAGAGCACAGACCAAGTATCGATTACATATACTGTACAGCAAGCCAAAAATTTTCAATTGATCTCTATTAATTCGTCTTATATGATGTTCTGATTTTCAGAAAAATTAAATTTGGGGTTGTCAGTGGCTAAGTCATCAGGATTAACAGGAATATTTTTAAAAATACTTCACTCTTTGTGTATGATGAATCTATAATTTATCAGTTTCATGTTTAAAAAATAAATTAGTATACATTTTAAAAAATATATTATTCACTATGTTCTAACTCACTAAGATGCACCTGGTTTAGATCATTAAAGTAGTCTGTACTCTGATATTATGGAAAATCATATATCATGTTAAAATGTTATTCCCTCATCAAAAACATACCTGGAGTGTTGCTTTGACTCATTAATGCAATGTTTGAGAAATCCTCAAATCTCCTGTGGCAGCCATTTGGCGGTGCCTAAATGCCTGCTCATACAATGTGACACCTATTTACCCAAAGCTCCTCCTTGGA
This sequence comes from Anableps anableps, assembly GCA_014839685.1. Lineage (NCBI taxonomy): Eukaryota > Metazoa > Chordata > Actinopteri > Cyprinodontiformes > Anablepidae > Anableps > Anableps anableps. Next base: position 19,859,255 of record CM026067.1, read on the forward strand.
GCTGCAGTTCCCAGCTGAGCTCCCACCCCACAGAGCACCCCTCCCCCTCACCTTCCTCACACAGCTCTGCCAGACTAGTGGCATTAGCAATTAGCAAACACCTGGTGGAACTGCACGTCTGCTGAGGTTACTATACGCACTACTTCTCAGTCCGGCACTCCTGAGAACGGTTGTAAACGGCATCGTGGAGGAAAACTGTTGTGATGAGGTGCTGAAGGCAGAGTGTTGGAAAGATTAGGAGCTTTTTAAAGAGACAGTGGCCAATTTCAAGGCATCAGATATGGCTATGATGCAAAGTAAAATTTCTTTTAAATTATTTTGATATATACAGCATTGTCATAACAACTGAAGGTAACATAGTTACTTAATTGTGCTATAAAATAGCACTATGTGCCTGAAAAATACACATTACCCCACTTTAGAATGTTTACAGTGAGCTGGTTTCTGCACTGGTACACAAAGAAATGTTTAATCTCCTGTTATCTTTGAGGAACAGAGCTCTAAACCACTCTGTAGTATTTCAGCAAAGCTAATGTCAAAAGGAAATCATAAATCAAATATTTATTGTATTGACATACATGTGTTGATCTCTTTTCTGACCACATTTTCCCCTCAATAAACACTAAAAGTTTAATAGAATCCACAAGTCATAGAAAACTCATGAGGGGATGAGATATCATTTCAACTCTTTTTATGACTTACAGTTCAATGGAATTCAATGAAATTATATTATACAGAGGGAATAACATTATTAATTAATCACAGACATGAGATTTAATTCCTGTAAAAGAACATTTTATGACGAAGTAACACTTACAACTTGTCCACAGTACAATAACTCTTGTGACAATACTACCTTGACATTGAACGTTGCCTTCCCAACCCTGAAGTGCAATTTATTGACAGAACTGGTAAATTGGGAGGGCCTGTTTGATGCAGTGCAAGCAGTATTTTAATGTGTCATGGTCAGACAAGTCCTCTGTCCTTAAAGCATGACTGCAGCAAAGGTGGTTTGAAGCTGGCAAACATTTTACGAACACACATTTTTCAAAGAAGAATATTAGAAAATAGTTTTACTAAACATTTGCTTTAGATATCATGCTTCTGACTCCACACAACCTTGTCAGCTGATGGGCAACAAGACCATATGCTGTATTCAGTTGGATCCTGCATCTCAATCTGTTGGCTTTCTTGCTAAGGTACTCTGAACTTGTGCATACAATATTTAGGTGATATGTCACACTGGGTCTAATTTGAAAAAAAGATTATTTTAAAAAAGGGGTAAACGTAATGATATTAGTAATTGTAAGAATAAAACTATCCTATCATCCCACTGACATAAGTGTTTATCTAACAAACTGTAGTAGCATCAGCCATCTTATATGGTGTTGTCTGTTGGAGCAGCAGCTTATTTACAGCTACTTTGACTCATTGGTTAGATAAGATCATCAGAAAGGCCAACTCTGTTCTAGGATGCTCCTTCAGCCCAGTGCAGGTGGTGGGAGACAGATGGACTCTGGCTAAAATAACATCACTGTTGGACAATGTCTCCCACCCCATGGATGAAGCTGTTACTGAACTGTGAAGCTCCTTCAGTGACAGACTGCTCCATCCTAGGTGCACAAGGAGCGTTACCGTAGATCCTTCCACCCAGCAGCTTTAAGACTATAATCATCACTGCTCCCATCAAACTTAATAAGTGTTTACATCCATGCTGGTATCTGTACAACTTTACTCTTCTAAATAACATTTCTGCTTTTTCTGCACATCTCTGCTGTTGCATAGTGTTTTTTTTTATTGTCACTAACTGTAAATAGTCTGTCTTTTTAATGCTCAAATAGTCATGCACATTTTGTACATTTTTAAATCAACTAGCTCAGTTGCACATTACTTTAGACTAGAGTACACTATTTTTTTTTTTTTTTATAACTACACAGTATTTATGTTGAAATTTTCCTCTTACTTTACAGAATTTTTATTCTTTATTCTGTTTTTATGTATTTTATATTCTATTTATGTGTGAATCTATTTGCTTTGATTGTCTGTCACTTTGCTGCTGTTGCACAGAAATTTCTCCATTGTGGTACAATAAATTATATTTCTATTCTGTTTTATTCTTCTATACTGCAAATGCAGGTTGGACAGTTTCATTCAGTCACGTGTGCACATCACAGCAATGTTTTGATGTTTTTGTAGTTTTTGCAAAGATGTTTATAACAAAGGTGTGATTTCCTTGTCCATCAGCTTAATAAACAGAACTTGACTACAGTTATAACTATTACTGAATTAGAACACATGTAACTGACTCTGAATCAGTGCTACAGGCCTACATCTCTTATTTCAGAAAATGAAAGTCTAATTTTATGTAGCAGGGGTCTGCAGCTCAAGTCTAACACACCTGAATGACTGGTTAATGACCAGTCATTCTTTGCTGACGTGTCAAAGAGCCTTGTGATTCTGGTATGTTGGAGCACTGATGCATCCAAAAGTTGCAGGACAGTGGCACTTGTGGACTGGAGTTGCAGACCCCTGTTGCATAGATTCATTACACATCGAGTGAAACATTAAACTCTTTATATCTTGAAATTTTGATGATTATGGATTATAGCTAATGAAAACCCAAAAATGTCTCAGAAAACTATCATCTTGTGAAAAAGTTAAATACTGGAAACTCAAGAGTGACACCTTAATCAGCTAATTAACTCAAGATACTTGCAAGGGTTTCCTGAGCCTCTAAATGGTCTCTCAGTTAGCCTACGCAATCACAGGGAAGATGGGAAAGTCACATAAGATCATTACTAAAGAAGCTGGTTGTTGAGAGTACTGATGTTTCATCAAAAAGGTAACAGGTAAAGAGAGTTGCCTCCTGAACACAAGATGCTGACACATTGTATCTCACAATAGCACCCCGATTCATAAAATCTTATCTCTTCAAGGGTATGTTATTTCTTTAAAAAAAACAAACAAAAAAAAATGTGGCAGGCCACCCTCCATTGTTTTGTTCAGGGTCCTCTGCAACAATTTCTCCTCTGTTATCTGAACTGTGAGGTTTTAAAGCTGGAATTTAAAGTCAAAAGTAAGGTTTCAGAGTTATTATATATTATTATAATAATAATGATACTTGAACATTTTCACATTTTTCATGCTACAACTACAAACTTCAGGTTACTATGTTATGAAACAGACCAGTACAAATTATTGCATAATAGTGAAATGGACAGAAGAGGGTACATGATTTAGCTATTTTTTTATTTTATTTTTTTTTTTTCAAATAAAAATCTGAAAAATGTGTGTGTATATACTATTTTGCCCTTAAATAAATTGAGCACATGGAACAGCTCAAGGAGCGCTCTTTAATCCATCAACCCAAAATGGAAAACATGTGGTACACCTTGGACATGGATGTCCAGAGAAACTAGGAGGCCGAGCAGGAAAGCAATAATCAGGGAAGAGGTGCATGACAACTCTGGAAGAACTGCAGAGGAGAACCTGTTGACAGAGCAACTGGTCATGCATATAAATTTGGTCTTGATGGAAAAGTTGCAAGATTGTTGAACTGCGGGAAGAAAGTCATAAAAAGTCCCCTCGGCAGTTGTCTACATGCAATGAGAGCGCAAACACATTTTTGGCCTACATCCAAAACACTATGTGCGCAGGAAAACTAAGAACCTAAACACAGCATATGATGAAACATGCCAGTGGTAACATCATAATGTGGGAATGCTTTTCTTAAGCAGACGGACAAGATGCAGAGCTCATGGGGCGATGGATGGAGCTAAATACAGGGCAAACATGGAAGACTTCTTTTGGATCCTCTAAAGACTTCTTTTAGAGGATCCAAAAGAATTTAGACTAGGGCAGAGGTTCATCTTCTGGCAACACAATGACCCTAAATATACAGAGCGACCGTGAAATTGTTTATACTGAAGCATGTGCATATGCTAGAAGTACAGACAAGCCCTTATCTAATTGAGAATCTTTGTAAAGACTTGAAAATACACATACTTTCCATCCAATGCGACTGAGCTTGAGCTGTTTTGAAAGAAAGAACAGAAAATTCCTTCTATAGTAGTGCAATGCTGGTAGAGTCATACACAAAAATACAGCTGTAATTGCAGTAAAAAGGTGGCTCAACCAAGCTTTGACTCAGGGGGGATGAATACATTTGCACTCCACACGTTTCAGATTTTCATTTGCGAAAAAGAAAAAAAAAATATTTTTTTTCTCCACTTCCCAATTATGCATTACTGTGTGTTGTGTTTGTCGTCACATAAAATAGGCTGTCGTTTGTGGTTGTAATGTAACAAAATCGAAGAATAGTACAAGGGGTGTCACAGGGGTGTACTTTTGCAAGAGATTGTATACAACAAGCATTCTCATATTGGACATTTTAAAATCATTATTCTGTGTGCACATAATCTTCTACCAGACCTCTGCTTTGTGGGAATGAACAGTTGGAAGGACAATGCTCTGCTGGTTGTAGTGTGTGGCTCAGTTTTTTTTTTTTTTTTTTTTTGTATTCTTCCCCTTTAAAAAACCGCGCTGCCCTGGCGGTGGTTTTAGCTGGACTCCATGGAAAAAGTCTTCGGAGCGGGGAGAGAGGGGGGTACTAGCCGAGCCGGAGAAGAGGTATCATGGCGGCACCTCTCGGACGGGACACCCTGCCTGACCACTGGTCGTACGGAGTTTGCAGAGATGGACGGGTCTTCTTTATTAAGTGAGCGGCTTTGGGTCTTTAAACCTACTTTACAGGGCATTTTTAACACCCCCCTGTGGAAGTCTGTTTTGGCTCTTTTCTTTTATTACTCTTCAGTAACAGGTGTCTTTCTTGCAGCGATAAAACTCGTAGCACTACTTGGCTACATCCACGCACCGGCGAGCCTGTTAACTCTGGACACATGATACGATCAGGTAGGCTGCAGAAATGATCTGATTTGCGGGATCCCCGGCGGGACACTGTTGCTGCAGCGTGTTTTCTGTCTGTGGTGGGTCTGCTCAGTGTGTGCTCTTGTACGTGTTGTAGATTTGCCGAGAGGATGGGAAGAGGGCTTCACGGAAGAAGGAGCCAGTTACTTCATTAAGTGAGTGTGTCTTTATGTTTTTTTATTTTTTGCCATGCATTTTGTTCTAAATCGTTTGCTTTTTGTGGAATAAGGGTTTCTGCAGCTTTGGAACTCGCTTGATCTGTTGTAGGTTTGTAAATACTATGCTTGTAACCTACAGGGCACATGACACAAAAACACAAAGACACATGGATTAACACAGGGATCCCATTTGATTGGTGAAACCAATTATCTCTGCACCGAGAGAGGAAAGTAGCAAAGCCTTTGCAGGACAGGCTGAAAGCTATTAAAATTCTCCTCACATCCTCCATGCAGGACCTCTACTCTCCCTCTCTCTCGCTGGCTCTCTCCATTAGATAGGTGTGCAATCTCTGTGTGTGTGTGTGTGTGTGTGTGTGTGTGGCAGTGAGTGAGAGACTGTAAAGGTTGCAGGAGAGGGGTGTGACCATGTGGTGACAGAGATGTATGGCATGATTGCTTTACTGAAGGGAGGGAGAACTGAATTTTCAAAGTCACACACATGCAGGACTACAGAGTTTCCTTTTTGTCAGATGTTCACACATTTTCCACTTTAACATCATTGTTCATGTTTAGGCTGCAGAGTGGCTTGGTGGTTAGTGTTTTCTCAGGGCAAAAAGGTCCTAGGTTCAAATTTTGGTTGGAAGGGGCCTTAAAGTGTGGAGTTTGCCTGTTTTATAAGTTTAAGTGTTTACATGGTTTTGTGTCCTGTGTGTGTCTGTAATTGACTGGCTCTGAACAGGACAGATACATTTTTTTATTTTTATAAATACTAAATCAACATATATTGGCACATGTTTTCTCTAGAATGTTGGATTCTGGTTTGTCTGATAGAAAATAGGACAGATACAGAACACTTTTTAAACTTTTTATACCTCTTTTCCAATTTTTTTTCATATTACAACTACATATGTTAATATATTTTATTTGGATTTTTGAAGTGGAGGGAAATGATAAATTTTTTTTTTTTTTTTTTTTTTTTTTTTTTTTTTTTTTTTTTTTTTTTTTACCAACAACAACCTGAAAACAGTTGAGGGCATTTGTTTTCAGTCAGTCCTTTAAAGCTTTTGTCTTTTGTGGTTTGTCTCTACCAGCTTTGCACATCTGGAGGCTGAGATTTCTGCCCATTCTTATTTGCATAATCGCTCAAGCTCAGAGGGGTTGAATAGGAACTGTCTATAAACATCTATTTTCAAGTCTTGCCACATATTCACAGCTCGATTCAGGCCTGGAATTTGACTAGGATATTCTAAAACATGACTGTATTTTGATCTAAACCATTTCATGGTATCACTGGATGTTTGTTTCGGGTTGCTGTCCTGCTTATCTTTTTTTTGATTTTCTATTAGTTTTTTTTTTTTTTCTCCAGGATTGCCTGGTCCTTAACTTCATTTGTCTTCCAGTCAATTCATACCTACTTCCATGTCTCTTTTAGAAAAAAGAATCACCTTAGCATAATGCTGCTGCCACCATGGGTTACTGTTGTCAGTATTGTAATCTGTATCACTATTCATTACAATGACTCATAATCACAGCTTGTTTAAGTTTTAAGGCCTGTTGTTGTCCTCTTAGCTGTTCCAGACAGAGGGCCTGTATTTATGGCTTTACATCTACAGAGCGTGTAATGGATACTAATTAGAAGTATTTGTTTAAGTATTTGTTTTTGTGACACAGCATGTACCAGTTTGTAAACTTGAGAGAACAGTGGAGAAAAATTAGGCAAGTCATTTAAGACAACTAAAGAGGGTTAGATCCCTACTCAAAACAACTCATGAAATGGTGTAGGATAATACATTTGTTTCTTTTCCTGTCATGCATTGTGGAAAAAACAAAGAGCTCTTTGTACCTCTTCATTTTCCTACTTTTTCTTCAAGAACAATACGCTTTTGAGGTTGTGTGTTATATGGCATCCTAACTCTCGTGGCTTTGAAATCAGCCACTTGTTACCCATTTGGCTGTTAAGAAAGATCTTGGTTTGGAAACTGCAGGACTTCTGTTTTATGAGTGTGTATAGATCACAGTCAAATTATTATTTCCGTGTCTGCTCTTTTGTGTTTAAGTCAGCAATTCCACTGCAAATATACCCTTTTTTACTGTGAATTTCTTTCTGTTCTTTCTAATTTCTAAACAAATTTATTACGCACGACTTCCCTTATCTATTAGCCAACAAACTAATCAGCAGAAAAAACTGAAAACAGAACTATAATTTTGGTGAGTTTTATGTAGAAAAATATAACATTATTTAATCTTTTTTAGGATGTATAGATTAGAAAAATGGTTGCAGTCTTTGCTTCTTTTGCTCATCACAGTTACAAACTATTCTATAGTTTGTTATTCCAACAGTTTGCTGACCACAGAGTCGTAGTTAATTTATTACTGCCCTTTGTTGAAAACATGAGTTGGGTTGGCAGAATACATTAAAAACAGTCAATGCAGCAGAAATATCTTAACTGCTTTGGAGAAAGGGAAGCTTTTGGTTGTACTGACAGGTCAAGATACTTGGCTAAAAGGACCAAGAGTACAGTAAAGATGGCTGGAGCTAAATAGCTTTTCAAACCCAGATTTGTATTATTCCAAGACTTGGAAAGGATCAAGACAACTTAAACTTTGGCCTTGTTTAGGCACTAAAAAACATTGCAAGTTTCCTTTGCTGGAGGTGGGTTGAAATTTGTCTTGTGAAATGTTTTTATCCATTCTACAAGTACAAGCATTTGTACTAAACGTACATATGTTTCTCCTTATAGTGTGACAATAATGCTTTTTGTTTTGTCTCTTAATTTTATCCCACTAACAAATCATTCTTATTTATAAGATAATTTGTAGTGAAATGCTGAAAACAAGTTAACTGTGCAACATTAACAGGATGTCCGTCCTGCTTTTCTTTCTATCACCGAACGGTCCAGGAGGTATACAACAACAAACTCAAGAACTGAAGTCCACATGCTGCTGCCGTGACAACAGTCTGTAGACATGGTGGTGTGTTGATGGTGGAGTTTAGTTGAGCGGAGGCACAAAGGAAGCATTGTTCATTCACTTTGATGGTGGCAGGACTCACGTTTACTCAGACCTCGCTGTTGGTCAGCCTGCTGGCTGCAGGCCATCGCTGCTTGATTAATGCTTAACAGTGTTGTGATTAATCGTGGGTTTAGGTCATCCCAGAATTATTTCATTGGTTTAGCTTGAGGTATTTTGATCCAGTGATCTTAGCAAACTGATAGACTTAAAAATAAAAAAAAGAAACCTTACATGTGTGGCAGTAGATTGAAATAGACTGTGTGATGCTGTCTTCCTTTGGGCGAACCTCAGAGGAACTGACCCATTTTGAAAATTATCTTCAAAAATCAGAGAGGAAAGAGGTTTATGCTGCAGGTCTGTCCATTGAGGTCTTTTAGCCTGACTGGCATTGATCAGTGCCAGTCAGGCTAAAAGACCTCAGAAACAGAAACAAGAAAAAGGGGGGAAACCAATTGAACATTTAAAAGATAAAACAGATGCACTAAATTCACTATATTATCCTATGGACGGCTAAATAGTCATACTACTTAAAGCCTTATATTCTTGAAAAATAGCTTTCAGGAGCAATGTTCAGACCACAGAAGGAAAGCTTCTTAATTAACTTGTGCAAAAGAATAAATAACTGTCTAAAATAATTTCCAGGTTAAAGCTGGGGAAAGTGAATTTGGTTGGGTTTCCTTTCCACCACAACACCCACACTCACCAAGCATAGGAAATGTGAAATTCTATAGCTCCCGGAGGAGAAAAAAATGACCCCACTGAGGTATATAATGACATCCTGTTGATGACGCAGTTCATATTTTTGAATGGGCTCACAATGATGTTGGACAATCCAGCAAGAAGTGCGTGATATCCACACCAAAACTGACTGTTTTCACACCACGAAAAAATAACTACTCAACCATTTTTTTTAACTTTGTTTACTCATCACATGCAAAAACCTCAGTCAATATTTCATTGTTGCTCAAGATTTTTAATGACTATTTATCTTCCTCTTGTCCCACAGCTTATTATGTATTCAGGTTGTGCTTGCGTTTTTGAAATAGCTGAGTGTCCTGACCAGGACAGCAGGAGTTAATTAGCCATCAGATGTTTTGGGAGTTTTGAAGCAGAGCTTTTTAAATCCAATGAAAATAAAGCCAAGTATCCCTGCAGGCCAGTTATTCCCAGACTGCCTTAATGAAGCTTTCTTTTTCTGCAAACATATCAAATTTATGCCTCATTGCTATGGTCAAAACATCCCTGGGAAATCTGATGTTGAAAACTACCCTTAACATTGTCTTTTCCTCTTTAGAATTTATTTTTTTCTACATTAAGTGTTGCTCTATAAGTTCTTATTGTATTATATGGAGAAATATACGTAACTGTTGGGAGACCTTAATGCTTAGTCAAGAAAAATGTGTTTCCTACTGTTTACTGCTTCATATTCATATTAAATCTTTGACAATTGGTTTAAACTATATGCTTTCAAAGTGAGCAAAATCTTCTGTTGTGTAGGCATTTATACCAGTAGATGTAAGGTTTACAGGCATTGCTTTCAAAACAATATGCCAAATGATCCCTCTGTCCTTTGTGAACAAGCAGGACAGTCCTGGATTGTTTTAGAATGAGATGCAGCAGAAACCTTCTAGGAATTACAGAGGTAATCGTCATTTTAAACTTCAGAATATGACTTCAAACTTAAACAACAAAACATAGCAATGTGCTTACTGGGAACTCAAAAATTAAGAATTGTAAAACTACATCAGATGTGGATTTTGAAGGTGACATCATGTTTGTGTGAAGGTCTTTGGTTTAGAGGGAAATTGTTTGGAAGTGTTTGCTGAGTGCAATATGGGCAGTAATGAAGCATGATAGAAAACACATAATTGAATTCTAATGATGGAAAGCCCATCTGCTAAAAACAGACAAGCAAAGGATTTGTACAAATCACAGAGTATAAGGTGAATCCTGATAGTTATAAGCTCATTGTGCTTTGAGATTTGCTCAGATGTTACCCACTATTGGGTTGTACTAGTTATGCCTCCTTGTTCATGGTGTGTCTTGTCCCAAATGTTTCACCTAATAAGGCTCTGTAACACCAACAGCTTTTCTATTTTGTGCATTCCTGTAGAAATCTATTAATTGCATATTTATGTGGTGCAGGTGTTCAGGTCTGCTGTCTTATTAGCTGTTCTGTTTTTGGCCTATAATGTGCTTTTACCCACCATGCTGTGTACTAACAAGCTGTTTTTACTGCTCCATTATCAGCCTGCATTTGATTGTTTCAAAATCTAAACTCCTTTCACTGGTAAAACTTGAACTGGATTAATCCACACAAAACAGAAATGAAACTAAAAACAATATACTTACAAGTGGAACACCACAACAAGCAGATGTTTTTCCACTCTGATTACAGATAATTTAAAACACTGTTTTGATTTGTGAGACATTTTTGTGGAAGAAAAAAAAGAGGACTCCTCTTTTATAGTAAATTTGTTTTAGATTTTAAGGTCAAAATGTGTGTGTGTGTGTGTGTATATATATATATATATATATATATATATATATATATATATATATATATATATATATATATATATCTTGAGCACAAAAAGACGGGGATTGCTACAACTATTAGAAAAAATCTTGAGAGAAGTATTAATGGTGCCTGCCGCTTCATGTGTACTGCATGAACCATGCACCAAGGGAAAGATTTTGTTAGTGAGTTTGGGCCAATAGGCATCAGCTTTTTACTTTAATTCCTACATTAACTATCTATTATGGAAATGGTGCTTTTATCCTGTTACTCGCATACAGTTCTACCATAATCTAAAATATTTGCAGTAACATGTTGACTAACACTATCATTTTAGCTAATGTTAAGTTAATATCCAGTATGGTAATAGCAGATTATATAATATCATTAGCTTGAAATATTAATACTTGCATATCTGTGAACTCACAGGATTTCCTTTTTACCTTTGCAAACTGTAAATACATTCTAAACGAATATACAGCATACTGTTTTGTAGTCAATATGTTGCAATCGTGACATCCGATGTGTACTTTTGCACTCTGTGAAGTTTCAAAATAGGCTGTTACTGTTGGTTTTCAACCTTTTCAAACATATAATTTATGACATATGACAAAAAACAAAGTTGAAAAAGGCTGTGTCACCCCTTTCTAATTTGTAAAGTGAAATATGCTTAGGATTATGATTTCATATCATTATTGTTTCTGTAAATCTGACACCGTCACCTTCAGGTATACTTCATGTGGCTCAGCCTTTTTTCCACAAGTGCGATCTTGTGTGTTAAGACAGTTTGATCTCTTCTTTTCTAGCATTTTTCTGGCTTTTTGTTGATGCTGACTATTAGCAAAAAATACATACTCTGAAAAAGATTGTGCTATTCTTGCCATACAAGATATTGATGGTTCAGTCAGAATACCCTTGCCTTATCTGCAAAAGTAGGTGCATTTCATTTTAGTAAGCACAGAAGAACTGCAGAGCTTCTTATAGCATTTGAAGTTAGGTGATAGCAAGTATTAGACTTCATGAGGCTAGATATAATCCTTTATACATTATGAAACGTCTGATTAATTCCAGTAGATGAGTTTTTTTCAAACTATCCCCCTGTCTTTTTGTATTTTACACCTTACTGTTACATTACATGTAGTGTAGTCAGTTATGATACCACATAATGGGAAAAAAAGTGCAACATGTTTAGTGATTTGGGATAATATCCAGGATAATATTTTAAGGGGCAAATACAAAGTTTTGAACCCCACATTAGGGTAATAAGTTGCAGCCTGTCTGGCTGTAAAAAAACCCCACAAAAAACCCTTCACCCTTTCCTTTCTTTATTGTTTTTAATGATCATTTTCTCCTTATATCATCCATCAAATCCCGATAATGCATCACATTTGATGATCTGTATGTGCCCTTTTTGTTTGTGAGGCAATATGAACCCTCCCTGGAGGTCACAGTGGTTAATAAGCAGTGCTGTGTTGTCAATGTCATGTCCAGAGTGAGTTATTATGAAGCTTAAATAATGCACTGTCCTGTTTAGGCCTTCAAAGAGAGAAAACAAAGAGCAGATTTAGTGTCTGGTACAGTGGAAGTTTGTTCTGCAGGATAGGCGGGAAGCTTTCCATCAGGCCTTGTCATGACTTGCAATATTTAACCCAGGAACTGGCAATGAATGACTAAGTGAAGAGCTGTGGGCCTGATGTGCGCTCTGTGTGATGACATACGTTGTGTGACGGGTCAGTCCCTGTCTGTATGGCCAAGGCAGGTTAAGAAAGTCAGAGCTGGAGCTGCAGGAGTCAGAGTGGAGACAGAGCAGGGGAGATGCCCGAGCCAGGATGGGGACCTGCTGCTGCAGTTGCCTACCTCTGGGATTGGGGATCAAGTCGGCTGATCATGAGACAGAGGTGCAGCCCCACAGTTTGGAGGAGGAGAAGAGGCAGGCTGAGGCAAGGTAACTGGATTACAGACATTTCAAAAGTAAAATTTAGGTTCATGCTTAGTGTTTGCATGGAGATAATTTGATGCAACAATGTACAACAAAATCTGAATGCTGCTGTAGACAATACATAAAAAATGTACAACATTTATGGGAAACTATATTTATTTGGTTTTAATTGTTGTCATTTGTCACAGTCTTGTTGTTTGAGAACAATCTTTGCACATAAGATGTTTCAGCTACCTTTCATAAAGACAGACTGAGTTTGTTTACTCTTTCTTTATAGATTTTTGACAGCAGTTGCTTCTGCCGCATTCTGTCAGAACCTTAACGGGACTGGAGTCACTGCAGAATAAAGCACGTTTTACTCTTCTCTCATCTGCACATAAGGATGGAAAGAAAATGGATTTGTTTGTTCCCACAAAATGCCAGATGGATGGCATCAAAAAATTACATAGACATCATATCAATAACTTTTTGTGGGGTATTGTTATTGTGGATAAAATATTACATGGTTGTATTAAAAATGATATGCAATAGGAAAAAGATTTAATGTGAGAAAATGGTCTCTTTGAAAATGGGAAAGTGTGATGTGCACTGGTTTTCACAGAGAAGATATCTATTTGGAAAAAAATATTACCTTTACTTTCTTTTTCTGTTCAGTATAGAAACTGCACTGAAATTGTCAATAACAATAGATCAAAGCTCTTATATTAACATTAAATCAAAACAGCATATGTGCTGTCTTCATCACTGAATTGATAGATATATATATAAATTTAAAGTAATTTTAAGCTGTTTTGTTCTGTAGCATCATCTTCTAACTGTATCTGTCTTTTTAAACACACACACACACACACACACACACACACACACACACATATATATATATATATATATATATATATATATATATAGATAGCTTATAGAGGTTAAACCTCTTAATAATTACAGATGTATCAATCAGTTAGGCAAAGATCAGAATCTGAAAAATATTCCCTTGTCTGATCAATAGCACTGTTGCCTTGGAGCAAGAAGGTCCTGGGTTTGATTCTCAGCTTTTGGTCTTTCTGCATGGAGTTTACATGGGTTCTTTCCGGGTACTCTGGCTTCCTCTCAAAATAAGGACCTCTCACCATTTTTGGCTTGTAAGATGTTGAATTTATGATATATATAATAAAATATCATGCAAAGTTAAGACACATTTGCTATAATGCATTGGGATAATACTTGTTTTTTTGTTTTTTTCATTTTCATGTGTTGTAGTCCTTATAAAACAAAATTGCAATTTGTCAAAATAAAATCCGGCAGGTGAGACAACTAGAATTCAATATCGACCAGAAAAAGCCTGGTCGTTCCATTTACATCAATAACTATAAATCTGTCTATCCTATATTCTTTTCCCTATAAAGGCTCGCCCCGATTGACAATGGGCTAGACTCTAAACAGAGCCATCCATCACTGAGAAACGAATTTTCATACATCAAAAATAACTGAATCACATTCCTTTAGGGTTTCTGGACTATGGAAATGTCTGTGAAGCATCAGGAAGAAGATTTGATCAATGGAGTTGAACCCAGAGTCTGTTGACAGTGACTACTTTAACACATATCTGTGTTAATATTGAGGAGCTGTGAGAACTTCAAGAAGGTGTAAAGCAGTGAAAAGTAATGCATAGCACATTGTATGGATTATGATCCAAAGTTTAATCTGAAAAAAATAAAAGCAAGCACAGGGAGGTAGTCAGCCTTATAGCGATGGTAATGCAAGAATGAAAATTGGAGCAATGAAAATGTATAATGTTTGGAAATGTTTTATTTTGAAAGGCAATGTTTTATGGTGAAAAGGTCCCTGAATATGGAAAGAAAAAAAGAGAGGAGCTCTGGCTTGGCTTGCTCAGGAGACTTTTCAGGTTGCTCCACGAGCGGAGTGCTTGTTTAATATCACATTATTGCCTGGTGCTGCAGCACAAGATGTAAGCACATCCCCTTCTGTAAATACTGTTTCCAGCAAGCAATTGTATCTGAAAACTGCCATACAAGACCTCACTATCCCTAGTTCTTTACTCCTGAGTAAAGAACTAGGGATGCTGAAGTTGAATAACAGAGATTCACTTTCACCAACAAGACAGTTTATTTCTGAGGAATAAGATCAACACTATTACTCAGGAATTTTTTTTACAATATAACAGAGTGACAAACACTAAACTCTGGGTAAAAATAAACTTTGTTAATATATATATATCCATCCATCCATACATTATCTAAACACGCCTATCCTTGCAGGGTCGCGATGAGGGTTCTTGCCTCTAACCAGCTGTCATCAGGTGAGAGGCGGGGTACACCCTGGACAGGTCGCCAGTCCATCACAGGGGAACACAGAGACAGGCAGGACAAACAGTCCAAACAGTCACCAGTCACACACACACCTAAGGACAATTTAGAGAGACCAATTTAGGGAGAAAGTTGGAGTACCTGGAGAGAACCTGTGCAAACTCCAATCAGAAAGACCCTTTATATATATATATATATATATATATATATATATATATATATATATATATATATATATATATATATATATATATATATATATATATATGCAAACTTTCCTAAATAAATAAAGGATTAGTCAACTTCTATGTCTCTAATCCTCACTGAATATGTTACTTTGTTGTCGATGCTAATATTATTCTGCTGTCTTAATAACCTGAGTAAATAACTGTTCTATCAGTAATTGTTCTCTTAGTTTTTACCATGTATATTTCAAACTATGTGTAGACCACAGTGACATCTTACTGCCAAATGCAGACTGCATGCAAGTATTTTTACCATGTATATTTCAAAATATGTGTAGACCACAGTGACATCTTACTGCCAAATGCAGACTGCATGCAAGTAAATACTCTCCTTAGCCCCATTCAATTTATGAGTGAAAAAGATTTGTATTTATTTGTGAAGGAAATGTAAGGGGTCTCTGATAGAGCTCAGTGTTAAATTACCAACCCTTGGTTAGAATAAAAATGCAGCAGTGAGCTGGCAGCAAGAGGACCTGCAACACGTCCTAATATAAGTTGCTGATTTGGATGCTTACAGCATAAAAACACTTCATTTATTTCTGTGCAGTTCTAAACAGATTAAACCAGAGATGAAAACAATAGATTGCATATCAGCCAATAAATCTTCCTAAAGATTAAACGTTGCAGTTCACGGGCTTTGTACATTCTTAGATGATAAAACAGTGTCATCACTTTACAAACATATATTCAGCAGCTAATTAACAGTACATATAAGCTCCAAAAATCTCTCTCTCAATTTCACTTGATTGTATATTGCTGCCACCATTAATGGGGTATTGAGTGTGAATAAGATAAATTAATACATTGTTCTGGCCAATTCAAGTAAGCGCAGATGTCCTGGTCAAAGGCAATTTCACTCTCTGCAGCATTATTGAACACACTGACCACACAGCTGTGTTATTCCTTGTGAAGCTATCCAGTGTAATTTTCTTTGCCAATTCACAGCCCTTCTCTTACTGCATCTCATTCCAATATACATCTCTATTGCTGTGATTAGATGTCAACTGTGCACAGTTTGTATGACAGTATTATTGACACATGTTGGTTTTAAATCTTAAAAGTAAAGTTAAACCTGGTTTTAGTGACACAGTACTTCCTGTGTCTTTGGCCCAGCTAAACACTGTGGAGTTGTGCATGAAAGAGATGTGGCACTTTTCTTTTTGGAGGCACCAGATCATGCTGTTGAGTGTGTACTATACAGTTTCAAATCATTCAAATGCTGTCCACTCTCTCCCCATTAAGGGTTACTGTACAGTTAAACTCAGATTTATTCATTATTCATTAATATTAATGTGTTGGAGTGGTCTAACCAGAGCCCCGATTTCAGTTTAATAGAGGACCTGTGAAGACAGCTAAAGATTAGGGTAATGGCAATTGGACCACAATCACAGGTTAAATCCTCAAATTACCAGTAGAAATATCAAAAAAGCTGATCAGCAGTCATAATTGATGACTGATGATTTTGATTGATGATTGATGATTTTTTCATTGATTTCATTGGGTCTAAAATTTTTCTACATGCCATCTGTTATCTAATATCTTTTTACATTATTTTTATCTTTTTAGGGATTCCTGCCTGAAAATAATTTGAAATCTCAATTGCCACAGAGGTATGAATAATTTTGGGCTGATTTTTATGTAAATAGGTTGATGTAGTGATACAGTTCTCATTTCATCTGTTAACCTCCATATTCCTCTGACCTCCAGTATTAGATACAGGCTACTTAATGTCATCAGCAATGAGGCTGAAGGTCTGGATACCTTATTCGTATCTGGCTTTTAGATTTTAAGTGGCCAGTGGTGTGCACATAAGTCTGTCGATCTATCTATCTATCTATCTATCTATCTATCTATCTATCTATCTATCTATCTATCTATCTATATATGTGTGTGTGTGTGTATATATATATATATATATATATATATATATATACACACACACACACACACACACACACACACACACACACACACACACATATATATATATATATATATATATATATATATATACACACACGTTTTTGCGTGACTAGGCTGTCTATCGAACCAGCATACACCACCTTCTTCCATCCCTCTGCTCTTATCTTTATGTCTGTCTGTGGATTATTGAACCGTCCTTCCAGCAGCTCGAGCTGCCACTCAGCTTTTCTCTCCGTCCTTTATCCCTCATTCCCACTGGCTGTCTGGGTGGGATCTGATAAAGTTGACTCGGGGTGAATAAGAGGGCTCTGGTTGCAGTCAGGGACCAAGGTCAGCACTTTTCTGGACAACATAGCAAGGTGATTACTACTCGTCTACGGTAGCCGAAGACAGTGGTTGGTTGGGTCCTTCCCCATTTCTTCTGTTTCCAGCCTCTGTTGTTGTTTTATTCCTCTTCCTACTAGCTAGGTAGAGCTGGATTCTGTAAGTATTGGGAGTTACCCTGTGTTCTGAAGAGTTAAGAGGGAGGTAGGGCTGAAACAGCAGATCTTCTTCTCTCTGACACTCCTCTCTGTGGCCTTTCCAGCACACTCAAGCTGATTCACTTTCAATGCATAAAGCAAGCTGAAGGAAACACTCCTTTTTGTTGGGGACAGATACGGGAACTTGGATCTTGTCTTCTTAGTTTTTTCATTGACTGGTGAGTACTAGCATGTACTGACTAAGGATTCCATAATTTTATCGGGAGTATGTATTTTTCTGATAGCTTTGGAAAGAAGGTGGCTGAAGGCAGTGATAAATGGCTTGTACAGCTGCTCTACTCACAGAAGCTAGCCAGTTCACTGACATCTTACTAAAGTTATGTTGTTTATTTCTATACTGCATCTAAAATATTTAGTTTGTTCAGTGTCTTTTCAATATATTTACACGTTAGCAATATTTTTTTGCTGTTTAGTTATCATTTGTTTCTGTCACTTTAAGATTTGGATTCAGGCTTTGCTTGTATTGATGCATTTGACTCTGGCAATTTCAGAGATAAGGGTAATACTTGTAATGTAAAAATCTATCTAAGTGAATGTTTATAATGGTAATATGCAGTGCAAATGTAGTAGTTAAACGGGAAGAAAGTTATCAGTATGATATTCACAGATAATATTTGGAAAATGTCCAAATGCGGCTGATATCTCAACAACTACGGTTTGCCTCATAACCTCAGTGTGTTGTGAGTGTGCTTACACTATTGTTGAGCTCAGCTTGTGGTCAGAAATTGTGATTTCTCAGTCCAACTTAGAATGTTTTTCACCAACCTTAATCTCAAAATCCAATGTGGCCACTTCAGATATGTAACACAGAAACAGCTACTTTTTATTTGCACTTCTGATTTTATTTCTTTAAATCAGTCATACAGAGTACTGTACATCTATTTCTGGGCATATTTCTGCAGAAAAATGCAGAGAAGTGTGTTGTTGTGCTAATGAAGATGTAGCATATCCAATAGGTTTTCTAACTTGAACTGGATTCATTTGGGTGTGATGATCAGAAAAAATGGAACACGGCATATGCAGCTTTTGGTGCTTTTAGAGCTCAATTGGTATTTTATTGGTATATGTTTCCTTAAAGGTATTCTGAATTTCTGTATTTTTTCATGATTTTGTTTATCTGAATTCCATTGCTACTAGTACAACTACATCTGGATGCCCAGTAACACAAGTTTTTTTTTTTTTTTTTTAGTTGCAGTACTGATTAGTTCCCAGTCTTACCTGGGTAATGATTTAAAAGAACATAAAGCTGAAATACAACAAGGTACAAATTTTAAGTCAAGTACAGCTCATGAGAATGTTTTTTTCCCCTTGTATGATTACCTTTTCTATTTCCATAAATTTCTACATTACGGAAAGGTAAAATATACTTTTACTTCGTAAAGTTGCAGGTCTGTCCTAAACAAAAATCTTCAAAAAGTAATTGTAGAGGAAACTCTTTGGAATATTTAGTAAAATATGCTTTAATATCTAAAAAGTGATATGCTGAAAATTATGTAATCTCTTTTAAATAATCAACTGAAAAGACTGTTTTGGTAATACAGCAAACTATTCTTTTAACTACTAACCAGCTTTTTGCATCTTTCCACTGGTATTTGAACGATTTGTCTTTGGTGATGAGCGCCAAGTCCTTGTGTTGGAAGGCCTCCTTGCCATCACCCTGATCTTGAGCAAACTTTACAGACTCTCAGTCAAGTCAAGTCAAGTCAAATTTATTTGTATAGCACATTTCAGCAACAAGGCAGTTCAAAGCGCTTCAGATCATAAAAACATCAATGAAGTATACAGCAAAATCATCAGAATTATCAAAAACATCAAAATCATCGAAAATGAAAAAAAAAACAAAAAACCCATGAAAATCATCAAAATCATTGAGCAAATATCAGTGCATCAAAATCACAAGGATCATCAAGCAACTATAGTTCAATGTTCTACTTACTACTTATCAAAGGCAACTCTAAACAGGTGGGTTTTTAGCCTTGATTTAAAGGAACTCAGTGTTTCAGCTGTTTTGCAGTTTTCTGGAAGTTTGATCCAGATTTGTGGTGCATAAAAACTGAATGCTGCTTCTCCATCAGTTAAATCAGAACTTTGGATGGGCCACTTTACAACTTTCATATTACTTCTAGTCAGAAGAAATGGGTTGGTGAAATTAAAAGATTACTTTAAACCTAAATCTTCCAGGGTTGTAAATAACTTTGGTTGTAACTATAGACGCATGCGCAAGGTCCTGCCCCACAGCTCCCTGCTGGAGGGCAAAAAAACTGCTCGCCGGCGATGACTACCATTGGCTGTCAAGTTGTCAACGTAACGTGCTAAATCTTAAATATATGTGATATATAAAAGAAAAAGGGACGCAGTGTTTTGCTATTAATTATCAACACTACGACAACTAGATAACAAGGCCCAAGGGTATCATATTTCACAGTTCAGTGAAAAGTTTTAATTAAAAAAAATAGCAAGAGAGAGGGAAGTAGGTTGGTTATGCTAACTTGACTTTGACAACCTTAACATATAGATGTGCTGCAGTTTGGTGTGTTTCGGTTCAGTTAACAAAAAAATAAGGTGACCCACTCACCTATTCTTAGACAGATCATCAGTCGAGCAGGTGTTTAAATTAGCTAATCAACCTTGTTCAGACGACCTCTTCTTAATTATTGCAATGTAAACATCAAGCCTGAAAAAATACTGTAACAGACCGAATGTTGTAGTCTTTAATAAAATATATATTTATAAAATATGTATTTAACAAACTATTTCTCCTTCAGCGGCAATCATAAAATAAATTAACAGTCCAGTATCAATGAGAAATTTGTTTAGTTCTCTCTTGCATCTTGACAGAACTGACAGAAACCAAACTGTTTATAGATTTATATTTAGGTAGAATACATATTTTTCGTATCAAAGGATCAGCAATTTTCTCAGCTTTAGTTTAAGTCGTATTTTATAGAAATCAGATTAGAATTAAGGCTACTACATACATTTTTGTGACAGGTTCATGCAGTCCTGCATGCAGTGCCATTTCTATTTTAATTTGTAAAAAAATAATATAGTTGCATGTGTTGTGGTGTTTAGCTTTGCAACAAAATCCATAACAATCCATAATGTAAAAGATCATTCCACTATAGTTTCTGTTACAGTTGTTATTAAACTAAAATTGGAGGATTTGCAGCAACATTGAATCACATCCAGATAATGTATTGTGGACTTATAAAAATGCTTTTATAAAAATAATTAAAAATTTGCAGCAATATACATTTCAAATTCTATGAAAGTTTGGCATAAATGTTACAGGAAAATATCCTCCCAAAATGTTGACTGATGTTTTATCTTTTTATCACCCTTATTTGTACAAGATGTAAAAATTAACTTTGTAAATCCTTATTTTCTGGAGGAATACTCATAACTGATTCTATATTGGGCATTATTTACCCTGATTTAAGATTTAAATTTTTTCTCATATTTCTTTTTTCATATAATTGAAAGGATCACAAGAGATGAGTAATATGCAGTTCAAGTGGCCATTGGCGGTCGTTAAACACAGAGAACTGTCAGAATGGTACCATGATCACATTGCTGATGAGGTCTTTACGTGGTGCGTGAGGGCCACGACTCCTGAGGTATGTTAACGAGATGTGAAGGAGGGCGTGCTGGAGATGGATGAGAAGGAGCAGCAGAGGATGAAAGTCTGCTGAGGGCATCACAGAACGAAAGCACCAGCAGATGGATGCTCCCCTCCCTTTCTGTGCATGTCTGTGGGTGCAGGTATTGTCACTTTAATCTGAACTCCCTGAGTCCTTAGCTGTTGTAGAATACGTTTTTCATTTATGGCAGAGCTCCCTATATTAGCTGATAGAAGACGTTTGTGGCACAGCAGAGTCATCAGTCTCCTCAGCTGTTGGGTCATAAGCCAGGATTCACTTCCATTTCTCATGTTTTTTTTTTCTGACTTGCTTTCCTCCGTTCATCTCATCTGGATGTATTTGGAAGCATTTCTTGTTTTAAGCTGTTTACAGAGATCCTCTTGAACAGTAAAGCTCTGCTGTGTAATGTGAAAAAGGAACAGAAAAACCTGTGTTGCATTAAAAAATTATTTTAAGCTACATTTTTGAAAGGAAATTATAGTGCAGTCTGCAAATTTTAAACAGTTGGTGTTGAGAAAATAAATGTACTTATTATCCCAAATCTGCATATTAGCTGACAAAGATAGAAAAGTTAAACACTTCCACCTTTTTTCAATTATTCCTGCATTCCTTCCTACTTTACTTCATTTCCTCTTCCTTGTTCTCTGAGTTTATGCTGTGGATTTCCCGCATAACTGCAGAGGGAATGAAGCAGAGAGAGTGTCCAGTTCAGGGAGGTGCACACAACGCAGAGCTCTGCTGAGGGATGCATTCATTACAGAAGCAGTAGTGAGGAGAGAAAGAGTACAATTACAAGAAGGGAATGGGAGATATTTAAATGCGATATATAGGTTAAGAGTAGTGATTTGTGCTTTTGAACTTCTTCCATGATTAATCTGTGTTGTTGGCTGGCCATAAAAACCCCAGTCACAAGTGTATGGGGCTCTCAGAGAACAGGGACAGTTTGGCGATTGTGTGTATTTTTAGCTCCACAACACAGGAGAGGCGGGAAGCAGGTCGTTTTGAATGAATTGACGCCACGGTGCACAGCAGAGGACGTCAGCATCAGCAGCACTACCAGCTGGGAGAAGTACACACACACACACACACACACACACACTCAAGCACCACAGAGACGAGCACAGCACGGCAAATAACAGACCTGCAGCTAACATGCTGGGCAAGGCAGGACAATCAAGCTCTCACGCCTCTTACAGGAAGCGGCCAGAGTGCGGGGCAACTCGCAGGTGTGTATCCCAGCCCCTCTACTAACATATATGCTGGATTGTACTGCTCCTGAGCTACTCAGGAAGTGTCTGCTAAAGCAGCTTGTCCAGCAGCTGCGGGGTATAAAGTGCTTTGGTTTGCATGCCGGTAAAGTGGCTGTATGCGGATTGTCTGCTGGAGGGAGCATTTACATGCATGCTGAAATGTATCTCTCATTTGTGGTTGCAACAACAAATGAAGGCTGTTGTTTCTCTGTGTCGCCTGCAGAGAGTTTATCAGTATGTACCAAGCAAGCTGTCTTTTCAGGACTGAGAGGAGAGCAGCTCACTGCAGTGCCTCCTGATCCCAGGATACTGATATGTGTGTTGATGTAAGCACAACTATGATCTCTAAGGTTGTGACGGTTAGTGAGGGATGCGTCTATAGGCCGAATGGTCTGTTGCAGAGGGTTGATGCAGTACTTTTCTTATCTGAGTGAACCAGAGATACAGCTTTCAATGGAATGCACCTCTTTATATGGGACTGCATTGCAATCTTCTTGATGTTTGTGCTAGCAGCCCCCCACCACCACCACCACAACCTCCATAGACACAAAGAGCATGGCCACATCATCTGCACATTACAAATATGGTGTACATTTGAACTGACTCAAGGGATGGAAATGAAAAGTTTGTTCTTCAGTCACTGCAACTGGCACAAGAAACTTTTTACCAGCCCCTCAAAAATTTTGCAAGCCACTATTTGTTTCAGACACTCTTTAATCTTATGGTTATATTTTCTTAATTCTGTTTAAAAAATAAATGTACTTTAAAATAATTCTATCAATTTCCCATACATGTGTTTGCCTGTTTGTACCACTGTTTTGCACCTATGAGTTGCTGTTTCTTCCCTTCACATATCCATACACGTAAGCAAATAATTTCTCACCCATGTACCTAACCAGTGGATGTCAGTTTCTTCCTCTTGGTAGTTCTGCATTTTTGGTTAATTACAGATATTCATAATTATTTAAATGCTGAAATGTTGTGTTTTATTAGATTATTTTTTTATGTTTTTATATTACACTGTATTTCAGTAGGTGCTGGTCATTTTGCCCCTTATTAGCCATTTTGTACTTTTGCATTTTTGGTTGTTTCAGTACCTAAAAATGTGGTTATTTTGTAAGCGTCATTGGGGCAATCTATATTCAGAAACAAAATAATTAGAAATAGTATACTACAGGGATTTCAGAAAATGATATACATTTTAATGAAATTATGCATAATGTTTGTGTATTTGTATGATAATTTACCTCCACAATTCATGAAAATACTTGACAACAATAGGTAATTAACAGAATCATGTTCATGTGGATGAACTTGTTTGGTTAAATATATACAAATGGAATTAAGAAGGAACAAAATGGAAATTTGTTGGTACAAAAGGGGGGTACTAATTGGCAACTAGTGAACTGACGCAGAGCCTATTTCAGTCAATTTTGGTTCCTCTTCTACTGATAACATTTGTAGCAGTTTAGTGGCAGCTCAGGTGCATTGCTGTCCCTGACAGGTCATTTGTAGAAACTGAACATTATCTTCCTGCTTAAAGTGTAAAACCTTTAGTATTGCTTGAAAGACGATCAAATTTATTGGCCAGTTAATATACTGACCTGGATTTTGGCCATTGGTATGTGTTAATTTTCACCCCAGTTCGCTTAAAAATAAAGCTTATGTTTGCAAATGTTTGAATTTTATTCTTTTATCTTTTTCATTGCTGAACTTTAGCATCGTTTGAAGTAAACCCAAATGTCAGACATTACATCTTCAGTTTTTGGACTGTTTGTGCATTTGTACATTTTTTTAAGCTTTGAGGAGAAAAAAGATATATAGAACCATGCAAAACATATCAAGCCTATTAACTTTCTGTCAGCATCTTGTTATCAGCTGCAGTGATAAGGTTACTTAGCCCATTTATCATTTGTGTGTATGCTCCCCCATCAGTGAGCCCTCCTGCTGTTCTCTCAGCCTCACAGGCAGAGAACTGAGAACTCCGGTCTGGAAAATTTCACCTGTAATCAGCAAGTAATGGATGACCATTTGGGCCAGCCTCTATCAATAATTTTTTTTCTGCGGTATATATAGCTAAATGTATTAAGCTAAATCATGTTTATTCTTTTGACCTCTTGTCGTTTCTCTGCAGGTTTCTGTTAAGTGTTCTTTTTCATTAGTTATATGATGTCAGCTGTGATTTGGTCTTGTTCTCTCAACATCTGATTTAGTGTTTACTCAGTGAAGGTTACTTGATCTCACCCAAGCAAGATCCTTTTTTATTCAGTCAGTGTGAAATTCAACCAAAAGTTGCTGTGATTCATTTACTATATTTGCTAACCTGATGTAGAGGTCATGTCATTGCCTCAGCGGCTGAATCACTCCAACCTAGAAAAATGACACACAAGGTACAGTGCACTGATTATCAGCGAACACAGGAGAGAAGAGGTGACCTCTCCCTAACTACAGACATGCTGCACATTTCCAGGGAGACTTGATACTTCCTATGAATTCACATGATCACGACACAGATGGTTCAAGTAAAAAGGGCAAGTATTCACTTTAAATGAGACACACTGTGATTTAGATCAGCCTTAGTGAGTGGGATTGAAATTCCAGGGAAGGGATGTTTCCTGTAAGCCAGATGGGGTTTTCAGAGCTGTTCACAGCTTGCACTCCCACCCCTGTCCTATACCGATACGATGCCTGCAAGCTTTCCTGCAGACAGCTAAAATTAGCCTTTAATTTCTGTTACCCTCTCCTGGCCAAGTGGAGCATGATTTATTTAATCCTTCCGTTTAATTCCTTTGTAAAAGTGATAACATGATAGTCACTGTGCTTTGAGGTATGGGTGGGCCTCAGACTTTGGGTTTAAATTAGAAAAAGAGGTTATGCATTGGAACAATGCTAAAAAAAAAGGTAATTTAAAGGAAAGTTTTATATGCTATTACAAATTTGTGTGCATATGCAGCATTTTTTTTTTACAGAAAAAACAAAGTGCTTTTTGTAATGTTGCATGTTACAAAATATATATAACAAGACTATGAAATAAAAGTAAATGACTTTGCATTTAGTGAGGAGGGGAGGAAGGGTGTGTTTTGTGTGTGTGTGTGGGGGGGGGGGGAGAGGAGGTTTCTCACCATTCAGTATTGCAGTCATGGAATAGCTGCATGTTGCTGTTACCGTGTGCATCACGGTAATGTAATGCCCCAGTGGGAGTGTGTTCGGTGGCTGCGCTTCATCTGTTTCTGTGTCTTTGTTGCTCAGGTTCTATAATGACAAGCACAAGGGGAGAGTTCCCTCTGAGGTGTATCTGAACACAGGTAGCCTAGATCCAACATTCTCACTGACACACGCGCACACACAGTCTTTATGTTTCACAAAGGAGAGATTGTAAGTGGAGAGGAAGGCATTTGTCTGTCTTAACAAGAGATCAGAGATGCATTTGTTATTCTCTACTGATAAAGTCTTATAGACAAGCTGTGCACGCTTGAGCCAGTGCTGGTAAAAAAGATGGGGCTGTTTCTGTAAAATGTGCTGCTCACTTTCCAACTTGAGGTCGTGGCATGTAAACTGACACTCTTAACACACATTGGGCATGTTCTTCTGAATTGCACTGACAGAGAATAGATCATTGGGCTCCAGCAGTGGATAGATTTAGCAGAATGTGAAGACTACACCTGTCTTAGCACATTAACAACCTGAATCAGATAATGGTGGTGTGCAACGTTTGGTAGAACATGATAGAGACACATTTATGACTGGATGTGTGTTGCTCTTAAGTATCCACATTTACTCACAATTTTTTAAAACTAGAAATGACTTTTTTTTCCTGTTTTAAGAATGTTGGTTGATTTTATAAGTGTGTGTGTGTGTGTGTGTGTGTTTATTTTCCTTATTCTGGTTTGCAACTGGATGGTCCACTTAGAACCTAAAATAAGTCAGAATTTAAATGAACATCAATAGAGTGAAACAATAGATATAAAGTACTCACATCATATCCAGAGCTGAAGCAGTGACTATAGATAGTACTTCTCAAAACAGACTTTAACTTGACTCCCCTTAATATTGGGAGGTCTGGTTACACCCCTACTTATGATGCATAATTTTATCTCTACCCCAAACCCAAAAGGAATGTAATCAAAGGCCAATCTGGTTAGATTCCTTTGTTGTCATTTTACTGACCAATGATCCCTTAGATTTTATTCCACTGATGTCTATCTGTGTAACATTTGAATCTAATTGGTCTTTCTGTTTGGTATCCCGTTTCTTTTCTTTTCTTTTCTTTTCTTTTTTGGACCTTGAGTCTGAAGTAAAGTTTCCATTTATAGACTAGATTAACTGTAATGATATGAGTTGTCACTACAATGAATTAAACTGATTATAATTGGATTTAAATCAGACATGTTTCTTTGTAAAGAACCTAACATTTTTACCATATACCTGGTGCTATATAAATAGACTGTACTATTATAAGAAATTAATACCATCATTAGTTTTTGTGTTTGTGAATGAGTGTATGTGCTGTAAGGGCAGTGATATAATAGTGGGATCTGACACAATGGTGGAAAGGATTTACACATGTTTTACAACATGAGCTAAATCCAATTGTTAGACGATCCACTGGCTGCTTATCTGCTCTTCTGTCTTTTTGAATAAAACTACTGGCAAGCAACATTTTTATTTTTCATTCAGTGCACAAGGAAACAGGGATTAGCCTGGAGAGGATAATCCTCAAGAACACAATGAAGTTGAGCTATGCCTGTCTTGTTTTGTTTCTCCACATTATATGTCGCACACAGTAAAAGAATGTCGAAAGGAGGATGGAGTTTTGGTGGGTGTCCCTGCTTCATTTTTAGAATATTTCATTATGTAACCAAATTATATTTTAATATTTTTGAAAGAGTAGTTTTGGAAAGCTGTGTCATCACTTCAAGCTGTTCAACAACTTCATGTTTCTGTATTGGGGAATGGCAAAAATAGAAAATATTGTTAAAAACAAGAAAAATGGTACTTCTGCTCTTAAGAAGAGCATCTTGAATGAAGTTATGCAACCTAATCTTGCATTGAATTTCTTCTTTTTAAAACAACAAAAGAAAAACTTTATTTTCTGCATCTCATTTAGTGTTTCAGTTGCATTTTGCTCCAGTTTATCATTTGAGTCCTTTTGGGGATGTGTGATTTATTTTTGATGTTTGCCGGATTACAGGGTTTAGAGATCAGACAGATAATCTGAACATGAACATATGCAATTTGTGTTTCTGTGCTCTGAGGGGAATGTGTGCACTGTACATAAGATTGTCCTAATTTAGCTGCCTCAGTCAGATTTTTGCCAGAGACATGGAATTTTGTGCACTTAAAGTTAGTTGAATTGCATTTACACCCCACGGGTAAGTCACGTTTTTGCTGTTTATTTGGTTGTGTAGTTTTGTTTGTAATAGAATTATTTGCACTGATTTGCATTTGAAAGATGTGAACTTTACCTTCTAGCTGATGCTTAACTGATCGCTCTGCTGAAAAAAACCTCAGCTGCTCTTCTGCCAAGTGCTGAGAGTTTAAGAAGGCTGCATTTTCTATCTCGTAACTTAGGTGAGACAGTAATCAAACGCAACAACAACTTTGCATGGTTTTGTAACATCTAAATGAACTTTTCTGTTACATTCCAATGAAAATACCAAATTTTATGCTGCCATCTGTGCTGCAGAATCATCATCCAATTCAAAACAAGCTGGTGGCATATGATGGCACTTTACTTGTACATATGCATGTACCTATTAACCTCAAGCTTGAGAAGCTCATTAATGAAAATATGTTATATCTGCTCTGATAGTGTTCTGTGTAGGAATAACAATGACAAATGCAGTGAAATGAAAGAATGATATGTCAATATTCCTCTGCAGTAATTTTCTTTTTCTAACTAGGCTTTGAAATTCAACTCTGAAAAGCCATCATGTACACAGGCAATCAATGTTATCCTGTGTTTTTATGTGCTATTATATAAAAACAAGACTGGATGTTTGTTTCCTTCATATAACATACTGTTTCAATGTGTTATGCCAATTTAATGCACATCAATCCTGTTTCTTGGAAAACATAATATTCAAATGTGATCTATACATGTTTCTGGCCTATGAAAAATCCATTAGTTTTAATTTATTTAGATTCTTACGGTTTATTGCTGCTAGTTTCCCATTTGATGCTCATGGAGTGATAAAACGGTGGACGTGTTTGAAAAAAGATAGTAAGAAGATGGGTATGGATGACATCAGGTCAACATTCTTGAAAAATTTAGGCTTCATGTAATTTCCATCATCATTTTCATTTTGTAAAAGTCATATTCCAAGGAGCCTTTTGTTGAAAAAAAAAAAAAAAGAGTGCTGTTAGTTATTAGTTATAGTCTTAACATTCAATAATAAGAGATTTCTTTTTATGTCTTTTTAATATTTTAATAATTTCATCATAGCTAGATGACCCCAGGAATGGTTTTATTTAGCTGCATAAACCTCTTTGATCAATAGAGCTTGCTAGGCAGATTTTCCAGTACTGAGGTACTTTTTACCCCAGTCAGAGATTTTAAGTTTTCCCACAAGTTTTTATTCTTTACAGTCTAACACTGTACAGCTTTCTCAGTTAAGTGATTAGCTATAATTGGCTCTACTGTTAAAATGGAACATTGGCTGTAATTCTTAGTGCTTTTTTCAAAGGAAATGTACAGTTTCAGGGTATAAAAGAAAAAAAATCCTCCTACTTTTTAACTGAGGCTTATTGTTTGTTTTTGTTCTTTTTAGTTATGTTATTACGTTGAAGTGCAGTTGTCTAAGGACTATACCTCCTTACAGTTCAAATATCTGTGGTCAGTTGTAACTATCAAAAAAATCTTGTATGTTAAAATGTATAATATAAGTCACTCTCAAATGTGAGCTATAGATGAGAAATACTTTTTACTTAGGTTGAAAAATATTGCCATAAAGGGTTTTAAATTATTTCTAATGAGGGACATTTGCTCTTTGTTTGTTCTGTTAATAAGTTTTGTCAGTGTCAGGCCCTTGAGTGTTTAGAGAGAGGGCACAGGCTGGCCTCCATCTGACCCACCATCTTTTGCTTTGATCCCAAATTCAACATGTTTTGACAAGTAGCATGTCTTTGCTATATCATAACACTCATCCCTGGATGTTGTAAACCTCTTGTTTCTGTGATAAAGCACATACACTTGATAGACAATAAACTTATGTTGGAAATTTTACAATCAGTTGTTGTTGATTATGTCCTTATGGATTATACAGTGCAATGCTGTAGCCACTGCTATAAAAAAATTTTTTATTTTAATCAGTACTGATTATATAAATTGGCACTTGAACATTAAATATGCCTCTCCAGTTTCAGTAGAATACTAATTAAATGGTAAAACATAAGTATAATTAGGAAGATATGTAAAAATAAAAATAAAAAACATATATGTATATCAAAATTGAATATCTATCTATCTATCAATCAAGTCCCCTGGATCTTATCCAGGGGACTTGATTAGGACTATAACAGGTGGCAATGTTTTAATAATAATGGCCTACCCTTGAAAGTTGGACATAGAATATAATTAGCCTGGAAATACATCTGAGATAACAATAAAATGCTCTAGAATACCAAAGTATCACAAGGGTTTCTGAGACATTTAATACAACATGATTTAATGCTTCATGCTGTATGCTGTGTAGCATACAGAACAGTATTAAACTGACTACAGGTTTCCCCGCCAGGCAGCAGCAATTTAGTGAGTAATTTAACCTTTCAGTAATTTAATTTATTTCCATATATTAAAATCAAAGTACCAATGAACAATATTACTGACAAGTCACTTACTGACTTGATGATGACAAGTAATTTCCACTTTCCTGCTATGTCTGCTACAACAACCTACATCTGATTCAAGTCACATTTCTTATTTTAATGTGTGCCACCTATATACATCTCCCTCTGACCTACAGTATTAGACAAAGGCTATTTAATGTCACATAGAGGCTGAAGGTCAGCAGTCCTTATTATTATGTGGCTTTTAAATATAAAGCAGCCTTTGGTGCTCCTGATCTTTTTATATGACAGTGACTCAGACTTTTAATTAAGAAAAGTCTTGAGTCAGTCCTCTGGGAGGGTGTGTAAAATGTATGTGTATGACTTTGTGAGCAGAATACCTTTAAGCTCCGATCAATGATGAGCTGATAAAATTTATTAGATTCTCAATTAGATTCTCTTTCGATGATATGGACAATAAAGGCACAGAGCTTTAACAACCATGTATTCTTGGGGTGCTTTAAATACAGTGCTGATTCTCTGCAGGCATGGGCTAGTATGTGACTCTCAGTGTGCTGACCTTGAATAAAAATGATCCATGCTTTCATGGTATTTACATAAAAACTTAAAGCAAAAATGTCTAAGATGATGTAATTTCTTTTATTTAAAAATAGAAAACAACAGTTATTCGCATTGTTGACATATTGATTTCTAAAATTGTGTCAACTTTGTCAGTAATATTGTTTATTGGTATTTTGATTTTAATATATGGAAATAAATTAAATTACTGAAAGTTTAAATTACCCACTAAATTGCTGCTGCCTGTCAGGAAAACCTGTAGTCAGTTCAATAACAAAGATCCGGCTTGTACTTTATCAACTGTAGTTTTAAAACAGGAATACCTTAATTGGAGGGATGGGTGGGGACTTAGTTTCCACACTGAAAGAAATTAAATATTTTCAATCACAGGAATTTGTCTTTCTTGTAAGTGAGAGAAAACTGCAGTAGCCTTTTTTCAGCCAGACAGGGGTGGTCCTAGCCTGTTTGGCGCCCTATGGGAACAACATTCAGAGTGCCCATATAGGTTGATCTTATGTATGTATAAAATCAATGGCCATATGCTATTTGATAATGTTCAGTGCTCTCCAGGTTGGGTTCTGTAACAACCAAATAGGCAGCAGAACAAAGCATAACAATGCTACAGCCCAGAATATGGCCATAAGAAGAATCATCCACTCTTCTGCGTGTAGCCAGTATGACAGAAATTATTCTTAAAGAGTTAAAATAAATAAGATTGCCTAAAAACAGGATGTCTGCTGATGTTTACATATAAAAATCCTCTGATCATCTCATTTCTTTTTGACACACAGAAATAGAAAATATATCTTAATCTACATGCCCCACTTTTACTGAACAGAACAGAACTTTATTACAGGTATTTTTTAGTAGTAGCGCGCGCGTGTGTTTGTTTTTGGGGGTGGGTGGGTAGGGATGTGCCACCCTAGACGAGAAGCCGCCTTGGACAGCTGTCATTGACGCCCATGTCAGAAACCGCTACTGCAGCCAGCTGATCAGCAGTGTGCAGTAAAAGGTGGGGAAGGGCAGTACATTATTACTTTATGCTCCCTTCACCTGGAGAAAATTCCAATCCTTTGGTCTTTAAGCAGGAGGTACCATGTGCTGAAAAGTTTTCTGCTGTTTTTTACATGTGGCTTGTGAAATCTTGATGTACCGCGGGACTAGTAACCCGCAATAACTTAGTTTAAATGCATGTGCAGAAAGGAGAAAACTTTAGTCACTCTGCTACTCTTTCTGGCATCACATTAAAAGGATTTTATACCGCTGGAACAATATGTCAAAAAAATTTTGTGGTAATCTAACTTACTATTTTTGTCATGTCTACTGGAAAGTTCTAAGAGGTTTCGTTGAGTCCTAAAACTAAACTGCATTTCTGCAGTTTATTTATTTATTTATTTTGTGAATCAATTTCAGTTTCCAAAGATATTTGTAAGAAATGTCGATCATCTTTTGCATCAAACTGGTTATAGATAAAAACAAACAAAAAAATGTAAATAGTTTAATTTAAGGTGGGAATTGCTGCATTGCCAGTTTTATGGCTTCTACAAACATCAAGGAGACTGTGCTTAAGAAAGCATATGCTCCATAAATTTGGTTTTCAAATCTAAAAACAATTGTCATGTGGGGTCTTCACTCTAATACATAAACAGACCAATTATTCCACACCTAGAGTTAAAAATCTGTGATGCAACTATTGGAGATTGACTTCAGTTGATTGAGTTTTTTGTGAAACAGAGCTGAGTTATTTACATACCACACACATTATATTACATATTTCTAATTGATAGGTAGGTTAAATGGTTTTGAAAGTTTTTTTTTATGCCACACAATGATTTTTTTTAAACTGTAGTGAATGTGGGCCGTTTTGCCAAGTGTATCAACAATGCTGAATATCCTGCAGTCCTGACCTAAACAATAATCCATTAGTTCATATGATAGATGTCACAAGAGTGTTTTCAAGTACTGTATGTTGAATATCAATATCAGCTCTTTTGTCGCAAGGAGTAGTTATTGGTTCCTGTTTCCTAGCATCCTGATTCTTCAGTGCTGGTTTTAATTAGGTCTCTCGTACATTTAGTAGAATACAATAAACTGTTTCCTTAGTTATGGTGTGGAACAACATGGCCTAACAGGCAATTGTGACTGCAATGAAATGTGCAGAGTCAGAACTGTGTGAGTTGAATGTTAATAAGGGGGAAGTTCTTTCAATTTCTGCCAAACCCTTTGTGTGACAGGAGACTTAGACACTGGAAAGTCTGTGCACCTGCTTGTGCTCAGCATTGGACTTGTTTACCCAGCACTGTTTTGGTGTTTTTGCTGAATGATTACATGCTTGCTTATTTTATTTTAGACCACACGTATTCATAGAAAGACCCAAATGACTGGGCATCATTTGGGTTCTAAAACTGTCACACAGTCAGAACTGTTTGGGAGTGCAGTTTTTGACATTGGAAGTTTGAAGGTGAACATGATAATGAGAGCAATGACAGTCACAGTGCAGCTCTTTGTGTAAACTGTTTGTAAAGCTAGCTAAAAATAATTTTCCTACAAATGTCATGGAATTATGGCTGAACTTGGCTGCTGCAGTGTTTGTTTATAATGCCAGCAGAGGTCAGAGAAAATATAATAATCCTGCAGCCAAATGCTTATCTCCTGTATGGCTTCCTTTTTCTTGACTTAGGTTTTACCATTTTTGTTTTTGCCTGCTGGGCTTGGGCAGCTGCAGGGTCTGTTCCTGGAGAAGCATGATATCGCTTTCTAATTATATAATATCTTTCTGCACACTCAAGGGCATTGATATTGCCTGGGGTGGGTATCTTATGCAGATGCATGTATGACTGTAACTGGGTTCAGCAAAGAGTTTGTTGCACCATCTTTGGCTTGTGATCCACATGCATATGCAGTCATTTGATTGGCTTTTTTTGGCTTTTCTTGATTCTTTTGAAACATTTCATCCATGTTCTAATAACTTTCTGATGTTAATGATTTTTTTGTTGCATTTGTTTCAACTGTGGAAATTAAGTCAGCAGCCCTACTCAATTTAATGGCTTGGTTGTCGTCTTATTGCCAAACGCTTACTTTTCCTTTATTCACAGTTAGAATGTAAGTTTAAGTGCAATGATTTCCCATTGTGCCTCACAACAAGAGGATCCTTGCTTTAGATATTGGGTAAGATCTTCTTTTACTTTACCTGATGTGCACTTGAGGGTTTTCTCGTCAAAGTGTGTAAGCAGGGCTGAGCCAGACTCAGTATTTTACAGGTTTTTTAAAAGAACAGATGTAGTTTTTCACTGCTCGAGATCCATCTTGCCACGTCATTAAGTACCTGAAAACATCACAGAATGTGGTTTTGGTGAACGATTCACAATACCATCCACAGTGTTTCTGATTGATAACCACCAACACAACAAATGAGAGTTAGAGACCCAATTTAACAACCTTACTGGGTGATAATAAAAGAGTGAGTGTCATAGACTTAGCAGAAATTGGCAACTGTAATCACAGTTATAAGAAGCACATTGCTTCTTGTAACTATAACAAGCATAAGCACTAGAACTCTGTGATAATCAAAAACAAGTTTTTATGAATGCTGAAGATTGACATCTTTTGCTGTTTTTTTTCTTTTTTTTTCTTTTTTTTTTTTGTTAAATTAGGCAGTTTAAAAGCAGTGCTAACTTTGGAGTTCATAACATACACTCATATTATTTTGATAGTGTTATTAAAAAAAACACTCTTAAGGTGTCCATTTTCTTCCACAACCAATCAGAATTGGTGATTTTCAGGTGTGACTCTAAATCTGCTTAGGTGTCTGACTCTATGTTTAAGCTATGTCATCCATAAAGTAAGGCAGTCTAAAAACATAATTTTGTTTTTATTTCCTTTCAAATTTGGAAGGTTTGAATACTTTTATAGCTTGATGTACTTTTATTGTGAGCCAGAACATCTACAAATCATGAAAGTATGAAGCATTTACAAATCCAATTGACTTTTCTATTAATTTTCAAAGCAAGTAACCTTTTTAATGGGAAGATTTCGAATTGATGTGAGGCCATATATTGGGAACACAGAAAACAGATGTAGTCAGCACTTTTTCTGCAAAGATCATTTATGCAAGAAATAAGGATGAGCTCTGTGAAAGTAAGCACAGATAGGGAGGACAGATTTCTTCTGCAGTTCCATTTGAAACATTTTTGGTCAAGGATTATGAAAGTCTTGAACTTTAGGGAAAGACCAACCCAAAGCTAAGAGATGAGAATACAACACAGTTTGTGGCTTGGCTGTGACCAAAAGCTTGAGCAGGAAGTCAACAACCAGACCAGGTGACTGTGGGTGTTGCTAATAAGCACATTCAAACATTTCTGTCACAACTTCTCCTACTTCATATAACTGTATTAAGAAAGACACAGATCTAACAATGTAAGGGCTCCACAGCAAGACTAGAACAAATGAGAAAGCAACTTTATTATCAGACCAACAACTTTCGGCCCTTGGCCTTGATGACCCTGATCAAGACTGGAAGCCATAAAGCGTTGGTCTTTTTTATGAAGTTAGTTTCTCATTACTTCAAGTTTTGCTGGAGCCCTGGTTATAAACATAAAATTTATCATGAAGTAAAATCTTTCTTTAACTGATAATTGGCTGTAATAACATTTTCTTTCTGTCTGAGCCAATGAGTATTTTCCCACCATTTTAGAATCACTAAATGTGAACCATTTGCTTGAAGTGAATCTTAAGGTGAAACATTTTGAAGGATAATAACAATTCGACCATAAGGAATGATTATGAGGCGAAAAGAGAAATGTACACAATCACTGCACAACTTTCTGGTTTAAAGTGTTGTATTGACAGGGTTGTTTAGAGAAAAAAAAGAGTTCTCCCACCTAGCGATGGGAATCGAGAACCGGTTCTTGTAGAAAACTGATTCTCAGGAGTTCAATTCCTTGGAATCGTTAACCTGCCTGCTTAATGATTCTGCTTGTCGGTTCCAGTAACGTGTGACGTATTTGCGTGATGACATCTTGCACACGCTCCGTATTATGATTTAGAAAATATCCAAGATGGCATCGTGCCAGAAGTTCTCCAAAGTATGATTACATTTCACAAACAGATGATACTAGGGCTGGTTGCAATATGTGCAGAGCTTTCATCATAATAAACGGATGAAATTCCTCCAACAACTCAAACAGTCCCTATGCCCACTAGGCATCAGAATAGCAATATTTGCCAGAACCAGAGATGGGAATTGCAACATTTCACCTGAATGTTGCTTGAATTTGAATTTTGAATTTGAATTTGAATTTGTTTTGAATTTCAGTTTTTCTCCCCAGTGGTCATTCAACACTGTGGTGAATTATGAGGCAACTGGGGTTGCTCCATTGTCATTTAGAGTCCTTCTCTTAGGTACCGGTGTATTAAGTCTCCATGCTACAGGCAGTGCTTCTAATTTCCCTTCTTTCTGGAAAAATTGCTGTATAAATCTTTACTTTATGAACTTGAATTGAATTAAATCTTTAATTTAAACTGGAGTCTTATCTCTCACTGCTTATATTCTGGTCTAACTAAAGCAGCAATGAGTTGTTTGTTGTTTTTGTTTTTTGGGGGGTGTGTTTGTGAAAAAAACCCCCAATTATTTATTGCTACAGGTGAGAACATTTTTTATTATTATTTGGAAATACCAAAGCATGTTTATATGATTTTTCAAATTTAACTCATCTCACATTTTTGGATAACATACTTTCCACAAAAATATAAAACAAATAAGAAAATACAGACTTCGTTTGATTTCTTACTGAATTAGAGTGGTTGGGAAGGATTATATCTAAAAAAAAAAAATACATAAACATTGGGGGAAACAATAAAATAAGTAAAATGCAGTAAAACATCCTCCCACCCATCAGTTTTCTAAACCCCTCCTTACAGGGTAGAGAGGGGGCTAGAGTCTGTTTCCAGGAGTCAGTTAGCAAGAGGTAGGATACATCCTAGATAGGTCACCACATATCAGCACAGAGACAAACATGCAATAAAGGCTCAACATGCATGTCTTTGGACATGTGGGAGTAAGATGGTGTACCCAGGGAGAACCCTTGGGTGAACCTGTTGTAATGAATTTATATAATTGTTGATGATTTTAGCTCAGTTATAGTTACCTTTGAAGTTTAACATTTGTCACAGGCCTACAGCATGTTGGTGTCCCCTAATGCCTGCATTCAATAGGATTATGGTTTAACCCTACTAAGTATAACTCTGAGAGAAATCAGGAATCTTGAATTTCCCCTTGAAGACCATTAAGAAGTTCAGGACATCTTGTAGATCAGAAGTACAATGTATTTCAGCACATCAGGATTTGTGCTCAATAACAATATTGTGGTCAATGCTTGAATATTTATTTATATGAATAGTTCTTGTCTTAATATACTACACTGAACACTAAAGCTGTTGTAGATTGGGTTGCCATGATAATGAAATTTCATATGAAGATGTATTGTCTCACATAAAATTCAGATTGATGATTTAAGTGCTTATGTCCTTTCATTAACATACTACTGCTGTATCACCAGCCTTTTAATAACACGTACAGTACAGCATAAAGTGCTGTTCTATAAGAGTTCTTCAGAAGGAGCTGCATACCTTGCATTCTTCTGAAAGTGATTATGTTTAATTAATTCTGAGAAAGAGAATGAGAGGTGAAAAGAGGGGGGAGAATAACATGTGCAGGGGAGCATCTGATAAGCCACTGAGGCTTAGCCCCATGATGGCAGCGAGATGGTTCTGTTCATCAGCTCTTGGGAACACCAGAAAGTGGAGATTAAGAGCTCCCCCTTCAGCCCACATTCTGCTGGCTCCACTTCACTCTGCTTTTGGTGGAGAACAGCTGCTGTGAGACACTCTCTCTGCATCTTTCACCTGCCACATTAACTCCAGGGGGATTTTCGGGGCCCCCAGCTTCACAGCAAGTCCAGCAGCTTATTTATGATGACTCGCAATCTCACAACAGGTGTGTGCATCTGAACTGTGTGTATTGTAGTGGAATTATACTGTGAAAGAGAACTTTAGTTGTAGCAGAGAATTTCAGACTTTTTCAGGGGTACTTTTTCAATAAGTAAAAGTTTTTTGTGAATAGAAATTGATACTAAAAGATAATGTATTTGTGTTGTGGAGGAAGTTGCAGATTATGGTGTACTTTCTGTGTTTTCTGAGTGTGGAAAAGAGAGAGGTGTTCAGAAGGCTTACTTGGAGTCCTGCTGCCAGAAGTCTTGTGTTGCTTGTGTCTGACAAGGTTTAACCTGAGACTCTTGTTTTTTCTGGAAAAGATTGAAATGGCATTCCAGGGTTGAACCATAGATTTTAGGTTCAGTAGTTGAAGCATCAAGAGAAAGACCACATGGTCCTGATTATAATTTAAGCTTC
The DNA here is from genome assembly GCA_014839685.1 of Anableps anableps. Classification (NCBI taxonomy): domain Eukaryota; kingdom Metazoa; phylum Chordata; class Actinopteri; order Cyprinodontiformes; family Anablepidae; genus Anableps; species Anableps anableps. The sequence continues at coordinate 19,897,486 of CM026067.1, forward strand.
TGCATATTTCTGTGGAAATATGTAGAACAGGATGCCAGTCTGTTCTCAGGTTACCTGCTTCTCACACAGAGGCAGCCCTACTTTATCATTGAAGCAAGTTCTGTTTTTATGAAACCCTTATTTTTCTGTTGATGTGTTAAAGGTCATCTGTGTTTTCACACACTAGGCCATTTCTTTTCATATCTTGGAATGTAGTGAAGTAGTCAAAGATGCCCTCTTGAAGATCAAAGCCTGCAGAGATGCCAATCATTCTTTGTCTTCTTTATCTGGGTCAAAACAAACTCTCACACAGTAACATGCAAGTGGAGTGGCTGGTTGTCTGCTTGGTGAGAAAAAAAATACTAGAAATTGGTGATTTGAGTAACAGAGAACTGGTTTCAGTATAAAATGCATAATCTGTCCCTTAATATTATAGGTCGTAATAATTTGATAAATAAACAAATAGTTACAAAACAAAAATGATCCTTGTTGAAAATAAATGAAGACATTTACCGAGGTTTAAGCTATCTTTTTAAAAGTTATTTTCTATGAATTATTCATGAAGTGCTTTCTAGAATAGTTTTTGAGGCATTCATGTTTTTTCAACTACATGAAGCAGTCTGTTACAGCAGGAGTGTGTCTTGCCCTGCGTAACAGAGTCTTTGCTGATGTTAAAGGAAGCTATGGCACTGTAAATAAATAGGCCTACTGTGCTGCAGTGTTTGGAGATGCTGCAGATTCCATGACAAATAGTTCAGAAATAATGCGTCTAAAACAAAAGCCTAAAAAGAATCTAGATTCCTAATTAACAGGAGAGAGGAATGCTGGTGCAGTGCTTTGTGTGCAGTGTGGCTTGGGTTGTTACGGGCTGTTACCGCCTTGAATGAAGCTTGTGTTCATATGGTGTTGTTATGGTGTTCATATGGTGTTTTGTAAATGTGAACATGCATATATCATGAATGTATGTGTCGTCAATAGGATACCAGTGTTTTCATTTGTATCTGTGTGTGTGTGTGTGTGTGTGTGTGTGTGTGTGTGTGTGTGTGTGTGTGTGTGTGTGTGTGTGTGTGTGTGGAGGGTTGCAGCAATCTGTCTAAACTTTGCTGAAATGTCAGCACATACGTCTTCCCACCCTGTTAAGTTGGATTTCCCTCCTCTTGCCGCATGGTGATGCAGAGGAACCGCTCTGTTTGTGTCCCACTGTGCCCTCATTGGATTGAAACTGAGCAGCTGTTCTTTAGAGGATTCTATTTTTTAATACAGCATGATATATCTCTGAGTTCTTTGAAAAAAAAAATATTGTAAACACCTTTAGTGCAGCTTGTGAATTAATGCCACAATCTGCTGGAAAAAAAAAAAGCAAACTAACTTAAGTCAGGCGTTCCACAAGAATAGAACGATAATTACTGAGAAAGACAACAAAGTCAGGGGAAATTAATTGGCATCAAGAGCAAAAGTCAGACATAGAAACAATTTTTCTAACTCTGCATTATTTCATCTGCTACATGTTATTAAACACAATCAATACTCCTGTAAATATGTTTCCAATATGTTGCTTTGAATATTGTTTTACACTTTGTTCTGTAAATCTCTTTTGTGCATCCACAGAAATAATAGAAATGTAGCACTAAAGAACTGTGCAATTTTATGCTACAATTTTAGAGCGAGTTGGAGATCATTAAATGATCACCACACAGTGATAAACAACTTATCCTGAATAGTGATACACTACACCTTTAAGCGTGTTCTTAAAGCCTGACCAGTCTGGAAAAAGTAGACTAAACGGATTGGTTGGTTGGTTGTTAGTGTATTTTACAAGATGTGTTTTTCATTTGAGAACATGATTCTTTTAGGATGGTAAGGGATGACACTAATATGGTGGTTTCATAATACTTTAATCTGCAGCATTGGTTCTGGTTCTTATACTGTCTGGCAACAATAAGATGGGTTTATGCTCTAGTTAAAGCAATGAATGGCCCCATCTTGTTGAAATCAATAAAGCCCAGTGAGCTGGTTGAGGGAGATTGCTGAGCCCTTGACTTTCTCTAAAAGAATATGTGCTGCAGTGCCACCGGAGACTTTTCACTGTCTTGGGAGGAAATTTGGAGTCGTTGCCTCAACCAGCGGACAAACTGAAATAAAGAACCTTAGCTGATTGTCCTGAGACATACTTTTTGAAAACTAGATAAGTACTAGTTTTATCTAGTTTTCTTACTTGATGGCTTTTTTTCTGTTTTTATTGCAGCCACAATCTGAGGAGCACATCATTTCGGCATCCTGTGACTGGACAGATTTCACCTGAAAACATAGAATACACCTTGCAAGACAGGTGAGCTAGTCTTTATGCCTGAATGTACAAAGGACATATTTACAAAACAAAACACAGAAATGGCCTGTTACCCCCCCATTTTCACTCCATTAGGCTTATCATGATGACTATTATTAACTGTGTAAGCACTTACAAGCTGTCAGTTACAATCTCATAGTGAGAATAGGGGGAAGCATTGGCACTTTGACTTCATTAGTCAAACTGAATTTATTCTCTACTGTAATGATACGTATTACTGAAATAATGTGACCCTAGATTTGGATTTTGGCAGCTCATTAGCTTTGTTCTTCACATTATTACCTCATTAGTTGTGATCATAATGACACTGCAGTGAAACTGCAACTAACAAGTGCATTAGGACTTTTTCATATCAAAAATATTGAATCTGACTGATTAGTTTGCCTAGTTATGAAAATGCTTGTCAGTTTTGCTTTTGGTAAATGGTAGCTGGACTCAAACTTTCATGGTGGTTTTCTAGTTATACCAACCACACAAAGCGATTTTATGCTAAATCGACATTCACTTGGCCACACTCACAAATGTGTCCACATTTATACACCAATACGCAGATTGGAAGGCAACCTGGTGTAATGTCTTGCTCAAGAGTAAATCGACATGTGGCCAGGGAGGCCAATGGCATATATTTATCTAAATTTACATTGTGTTAAAGAAATCTGATTTTGCTTTGTGAATTTTGAAAACAAGTCAAGTTAGTTAAGTTTGTTTGTATTGCACATTTCAGCAGCAAGGTGCTTTACATCGTAAAAACATCAGTCAAGTATACATGAAAATTATTGAGCAAGTATGCATCTAAATCATAACGATCATCAAGCAAATATAATTCAAAAATACTGATCAGTGTTCCACTTACTACCAATCAAAGGCAGCTCTAAACAGGTGGGTTTTTATCCTTGATTTAAAGGAACTCAGTGTGTTGGCTGTTTTGCAGTTTTCTGGGAGTTTGTTCCAGATTTGTGGAGCATAAAAATTGAATGCTGCTTCCCCATGTTTGGTTCTGGTTCTGGGGATGCAGAGAAGACTAGAAGCAGAAGACCTGAGTGGTCTGGAAGGTTGATACCATAACAACAGGTCTTTAATGTATTTTGGTGCTAAGCCATTATAAACTAACAAAAGTATTTTAAAGTCTACTCTCTGAGCTAAAGGGAGCCAGTGTAAGGACTTTAGAACTGGGGTGATGTGCTCTATTTTCCTGTAAAACACAAAAACAAACAAACTTAGAAATGTACTAAAATAAGAATAAAGGGTTGTTTTATAGACTTGCATAAATCTCGGTCTGCAAATCTATCAAAGATGCATGGCAGGCTTAGAGCTCAATATAAGACACCAGGTGTGTGAGTTTTATTCAGGGTGGTTTGTGTCATTTGATTCATTGCATGCACTGAAAACATTCCACTATGGGCAAAGAAGACAACTATGAGACCTTTGGACATTTAAAGCTGGTTCATGAGTTCTCTGCAATCTTTCCTATCATTTATCTCTTAAATTAAGCTCCCTCATCCTCAGATCAGTCTTCTTAAGCTGTGAAATTGTATACTGTGTGGGGTAAAAGGTTGGGTTGTTTCACTTAGATATTTTCAACACAAAGAGAGTATCTCTTATGTTTTTGCATTAGCTTTGTCCCTATCACACAATAACATAACTGGAGAGGCACATGGGGATAAAAGCAGTTTGTAACAGTCAAATCTAACAGACCAAAATAGTCGTTCTCAGAGCAGCAGGTTTGTTCCGAAAATCATCAAACAGTGCTAAACAATACAAAGGACAAATAAGAATGTCAAAGTAACTTGCTTATTCAGCAACAAGAGTGGGAAGAAAGATTTGCTGCAGAAAACACTCCTGGAAATGTTCATTACCTTTGAGATGCCTTAAAAATACAGTGTTCTGCCTCATTTTCTTTTGTTTTAAAGAAAATATGAAAACAGTTCATATTTAGGATCACGTGTAAGAAAATGCATTTAAGAAGTGTTTTAATGCTTTTTCTCTTCAGAAATCTATTTAAAATGTGTTAAAATTATATTCAGCGAGTAAACCGTAGTTCACACAATAGTAGTAGCACAGTGGTCATCCTTCAGTTCAAAGATCAGAGGTTTGATTCTCCACCTGACAACAGTTATCAGCCGATGAATGAGAATAAAATTCAGCACACATATAGAAACAATGTAAAGCAAACAAATTTGCTGCCATGTCATTATGGACCAAAATCTCTACAGAATCTGTTCGTTACCTTGTTAAATAAATGCCACCAAGAATTAAGAAAGTTTTGAGGGCAACTACATCTATCGAAACATTGCAGCAAATTTTATTGTTTTCATTATCGGTGTTTGTTAGATTAGTTTGTTAAATAAAAAAAGTTTTGAGAAATATATTTGTTAGTGCTATAGCCCTTGGAAAAAAATCTTTCGGTAAAAGGCTGATCAGTGCTTCTCCGCATGAGTAAGATTAAAAAGTCTGCATATAGAGAGTGAAAATATATAACATTGAACCAAGAGAATACTAAAAAGGCTTATGTATCAAAATGCATGATTTTTTGTGATGTTGAATTAGAGTGTTAACAGATTGTTGAAAACATGACTTTATGTTGGTATATCTTCTGTTTATATATGAAGTTCGAATAAATTCACTCATGAATATCTACACATCTGTACACATACTCCCAAGGAAAACACAGTATTAATGTTTCATGTTACCTGTTTTCAGTTTACTGTTTGGGTCAGAATTCTAAAATATCTATTCCCTATAGTACTTTTAGGTTTTATCATTAAAGGGATAAAATTTGGTTGCTCCATGTGAGAAAGTCAAGAGTTATTTTTATATTATGATAAAAATCTGTTGTTAGTGCTGTAACTTTTTTAAACAAAACAAAAAAAAAATGTTACACTTGAAAATCAGAAACATTTTTACATAAAAACATGGGCAATATCTGTAAAGAAAGTTGAATGAAGGAACTGATCAAATAAACTGATAACCTGATAAAGGAAGCCCTTATCTTTTTTGCGAAAGGTGTAGTAAAGAAAAACACCTCCCAATTTTTAGTTCTGATGTTGGAGAAAACATGTCTCTGACAATCTGTAGGGTTTAGATAGTTGGAACCAGATATATTTAGGTTCATTGAAAGACATTTAGTGTGAGAGTAAACCCAATGTTCTGTAAAACTGCCGTTGTATCCTTTCGAAATTTCTAATCTGAGTTTATGCTTGTGGTATGTTCAACATTAACATGAAATTTGAAATGTTGTTTGCTATTATGGCAAATTTTAGTGATTGATTCTGTATGTATTAAGTCAATATGATGCAGGTTTGTTTCCATGAATTATTACCCTCGAGGTAAAGAGAGGAAGTCAGTGTTCTCCCTGGTGGTTTAAATCAGATTCAGGATGTCTTGAGGAGAGGAAGCAGCTTCGGGAGGCCACGGAGAAGTCAATCAGCCTGTGTTTTACTGGTCAGAAGCCTTTGACTTCCTTATAGATTATTACACTGTGATCAGTTAATTATCGCTTGTCATGTCCATTCAACCCTCAAAAGGATTTAAAAATTTCAAATACTCCATCCTGTCACTTCAATCATGGCATGACAAGCCTGGTTAAATATGGACAGCAACTCTCTCCCTTCTCCACAATACTATAAAATATTGCCTTGGTCTTTCACATGCCACAACAAATTTCCTGGGAAACTGTTCCAATGACTGCTTCATATAAAACTGCATCGTCCTCGTGATACAAGAGGAACATAGTGTAAAACTGTTGGCAAGAGTCCAAACTGACTGACTATAGTGTTACATTTACTGTTTTACTTTTTCTTCTTTTTTTTGATTCAGTTTTGGTATCCATCCCTACCTGATCCCTTAGATTAAGTCAAAGAGAATAGTGGGGAAATTAGAACAAGCAATACCACTGCTGTTTCCTGGTTTGTGAAGATTTGGTTGTGTTTTTTGCTTATGGTCAATATATTAGTTTTGCAGCCATTTACCTTTATACAAATAAACATACTTTATTTTATAGCACTGTAACAGGCCTAAAGCAGTGGCTCAAGTCTGGGCAGACCTGCTCACTTGGTAAAATGTAATGAACATTATTTTAATACTTATTTAACATTTTTATGCCATTGTATTTTACTTTTCTTTTCATCTTTTACCTTTTAAATAGATAAAAGCTTCCTTTGGACAGGCATTGAAAATAAGCATGTTTGGTATAACGCTTAAATACAATGCATCCGGTTTACACCAGTGTCTTTGTATTGTCCATATTAAGTAAATAAAATTCAAGAAAATTTTGTTTCTACAAATCTTCTGTAACTCTATATAATTTTTAGTGTGAATTGTATTGTCTGTAATGTGGTTAAAATTAAAATAAGAGGAAACACAAAAGGCACTAGAGTCTATTTAAAGGGGATATTGTTATTCTACAGAAATATGTCAACTTATAATTGTACTACTAATACTTGGAAGTTCTTTTTAGGTTAAAGTTTATGTCCTGCTTGCTTTGTGGGACCTATATTTGCAAGAACTTTATAAAAATGTTTAATAGTTTAATTGCTATGAGCATCAAGCTGCAATTTACCATGCATAAAGTTAGAATGAAATAGATGAATGGTTATGTTTGACTATTTTAAATTAATGATCCGATGTAAACTGGTTCATTTTTATGTTTTAAGTTGTGCAAATTGAAGTAAGTAATAGGTGTTATAAAAGAGATACAACATCCTCCACATTTATCAACATCCTCATGTTCAGCTGTGTGAAAGCATTAAGCCCATCTTTTATTACAGTTGCAAAATCTAATCCTGAAAAAAGTTCTGCCATAACCTTTGAATTTTTTACCTTCTTTACCATTCTCCTTTATTGTGTATAGGGTGAAATGTCCTTCCTTGTTTGTCACTGTTATAGTTGTTTTAAACCTTTTAGCAGGTTACTGCTCTGACTGAGTTGCTATTTCTTGGAATGATTTCCAGATTTATTAACAAAAATCACAAAGCTCTTCACAAATACAACTTAAAAATTAAACCTGATTAAAAAGAAGAAAAAAAACAAATTCAATCATTGTTATGAAATTCATTATTGATCGCTCCAAGGGTGTGTATCAACAACAATGAATTTATTATAAGACATTTTCTTCATCTTTTCAAGTGACCCCAATAAATGTGGAGGCAGCTGTATGCTTTATTATTTTACTTCCAGAATTGAATCTGTCCAATAACCCAGTGAAGACAATTTTTTTACATATTCAGTGACAATGAAAAATTGCTCTTTAACCTGGGGGGGGGACCTTTTAACCTTGGGGAAAAACCTAAACTGCAAAATAAATTAACTGCTACCATTAATTATAGGTCTTACTAAGAAATCAGAAATGACAAAAGCTGGAAATAGAAATCAGCTGAGAAAATTTTGGGGAAAATTAAGGAACTTGACATTAAGTTTATTTTATCACAGCAGTCAAGATACAGAATCTTATAATTTTGCATTGCACTGCAGTACATTTTATGTCAAATTATAAGAATTATATTATGTTCATCATTTGATTTGACTAAATTCTACACTTAAGAAGATGTTATGACTTGTTCTCATTTTTTGTTATATTTGCCTAAAAGAACAAATAATTCAACATCTTTAAAAAAAACTGCACTCAGTTGCTAATGAGTATGGTTTGTATGAAGTGGGTTTATAAGTAATTTATTTTCACTTTTACTTATACACAAGAACTAAAGTAATCAACACATCATCTTATTTAGATTTGTTTTATTCCTACCTAGAAGAGAGAATTGTCTGAATGTGCATTGATTAAGTCTCAGTAATTTCTAAAATACTTGTTCCAGCCTCACTTTCTCATTGTTCTGTTCACCAAATTAAAATCTTTTGTCAGAGTAACAATTCTCTGTTTAGAGGTTATGATGCAAGCCTTTGAAAAGACATGATGTAATATCATGTAAAGATGCAATAATTATAACCAGTAATTCACAAGACACTGTTGGTGGGTTAAAAATGCCTAATATTGATTCCCATTAAATGCACTGAGTGTTATTTATGTGCATATGTTTTTAAAATTGTGGTAAATACTATGCCTTGCAAATGTTTTCATACATTTTGGTATCTTTAAACTTTTTTCCCTTTGAAAGTACAAACATAAGTGTATGTTATTGGAATTTTATTTCTTAGACAAACATAAAGTAGCATAGTGAAGTGTAAGCAAAATGAGGCCAACCAACTGCCTTCAGAAGACACTTGATTAGTAAATAACAGTCCACCTGTGTCCATTTTAGTCTAAGTATAAATCCATCTGTTCTGTGAAGCCCTCAGATGTGTGTCAGAGAACATTAGTGAACAAATGGCATCATGAAGACAAAGGCGCACATCAGACAGGTCACAGATGGAAAAAAAAGTAACAATATCTTAAGCTTTGAGCGTCTCACAAACCGCAAATCAAGAACTATTGTTAGATCTAAACAAGCAGGACAGGCAAGAAGCGTAGTAATCAGAAAAGCAGCCAAAAGGCTCATAGTAATTCTGGAGGAGCTGCAGAGATCCACAGCTCTCATGGGCGAATCTGTCGATGTGATAACTACTTGTTGAACACTCCACAAATCTGGCATGTGAGGAAGTGTTTCAACAGGAAAGCTATAATTTGAAAAAGGTGATAAGAAGGTTCATATTCAGGTTGACAAAAAGGAACAAGGGAAAATGCGGAAGAGGAGCATGTGGTTAGATGAGATTAAAACTGAAACGTTTGACCTTATACGAAACAGTGTTTGTTGAAAGATTAATCCTGCACATCACCCTGGACATACTATTTTGAATGCCAAACATGGTAGTGGCAGTATCATGGTGTGGGGAGGGTTTTTTGGGCTAAGACAGGGAGGCTGATTAAGTTAATAGGAAAATGGGTGAAGCTAAATACATGAAAAGTTTTTGGGGAAACAAACTGTTAGCAACTGCAAAAGACTTAAGAATAGAGCAGAGATTCACCTTCCAACATGACAAGGACCCTAAACATGGTTCGGGTAATAGCTTTTTATTGTCTTAAATTGACTCTGTCAAATTCTAGACCCATAAAGAAGTGAAACTCGTGGAAAGACTTCCATTTAGATGATCCTCATTCAATCTCATCAGGCTTTTGCAATTTTGTATAGAAGAATAATTAAAACATTAGCCTCAACATGTGCAAAGCTGGTAGAGACATATACCAAAAGACTTGCAGCTGTAAATGCAATGAAAGGTGCTTATTGATTTGGCATAGAATGCATATGCATGTCACACCTTTGTGCTTTCACTTTATTCAATATTTTCTTACTTTTGGCAGGTATTCAGGCATTATCAGTCACGGTCAAATTGATCACAACAGATATACGAGGTATGGTGACGTTATGAAGAAGAGAAGTAAAGAAGAGTGTCTGAGACACAAGTTTGCAAGTTGTTATTCATTTGATCAGCAAATTCATAAAACTGTCCATATATTTGATTAAATAAAAACTTTATGTAATGTCACAAACTGTCTCAAAATAAATAATGTGCTGGGAGGAAATTTACTTCATTATTATAAAATGAAATGTTAAAAGAATACTGCAGTGTCACTGAGCTATGTGAACTATGTTATCAATAATCCTAGGACTGCATGAATGTGTTAATGTGAGTTTTTTTATTTCACAAATGTTAAAGATCATTAACCCTGAATAAAAGAAAAAGCAAGGCTAAATAAAATCATGTTGCAACTTTTGTATTCTGGACAAGATGCCTCGACGTTGCCTCCAAGACAATAAGAGTGGCTTTACAAAAGTTACACAAATGCAATTAAAAACTTTAATCTTTTATGTTGTTTCTGTGTTTAATTAGCCATTGCAGCCTTCAACTCTGGAGCTGCTAATGGTCTTGGCTGTGGTCCAAGAACTATTCTAAAATCCCTTTAACATCAGCTATCAAATAAAGACCCACCACTCATTTTCAGTCAGTAAATACAGTTGAAACCAGAAGTTTACAGACACTATAGAAAAAGACATATGCATTTTTTCACACTGTCTGATGTGAAATCAAAATAAACATTTCCTGTTTTAGGTCAGTTAGGATTACCAAGAGAATCGTGGAGCTGCACAAGTCTGGTCCATCCTTGGGTGCACTTTCCACATGCGTGAATATGCCTTGTTCATCTGTGCAAACAATTATACACAAGTAGAAAGAAGACAGGAATGTCCAGCCGTCATACTGCTCTGGAAGGAGACAATTTCTGTGTCCCAAAGATGAACGTTCTTTGGTCTGAAATGTGCATATCAACCTAAAAACAAAAGCAAAAGACCTGGTGATAATGCTGGGTGAAGCTAGTGAAAGTGTCATTATTCACAGTGAAACGAGTACTGTATCAATATGGGCTAAAGGACCACTCTGCCAGGAAGATGCCATCACTTCAAAAGAGACATAAAAATGCCAGATTAATGTTTGCTAATGCACACAGGGACAAAGACCTTAATTTTTGTAGACATGTCCTGTGGTCTGATGAAACTAAAATTGAACTGTTTGGCCATAATGACCATCGTTACATTTGGAGGAAAAAGGGGGAAGCTTGCAAGCCTGAGAACACCATCCCAACGGTGAAACACGGGGTGGCATCATTATGTTGTGGTGTTGTTTTGCTGCAGGAGGGACTGGTGCACTTCACAGAATAGATGGCATCATGAGGAAGGAACATTATGTAGAAATACTGAAGCAACATCTCAAGACATCAGCCAGGAGGTTAAAGCTTGGGCGCAAATGGATCTTCCAAATGGAAAATGACCCGAAGCATACTGCCAAACTGGTTACAAAGTGGCTTAAGGATAGTTTAAGGGCAATGGTACCAAATACAAATGAAGTGTATTTAAAGTTTTGACTTTGAAGAAAGTAATAAAAATTGCCTTAAAAATGATCTCTCTCATTATTTGGGCATTTAGCAAATAGACAATATTTTGGTAATCCTAACTGACCTAAAACGGGAAAAGTTTATTTGATTTCACGTCAGACGGTGTGGAAAAAAAATGCATATGTATCTTTTTATATAGTGTATGTAAACTTCTGGTTTCAACTGTACATAGCTTCTGCTCGATCCTTTGAAAAATTCAGATGTTCTGAGAAAGTATTTGTTGTGAATTAGATCATTTGTCCAAACAATTGTGTAAACTGGGTGTGTTTTCCTTTTGTTTGTTTTTGCATAGCACATGTGCTGTGGGGTGAGTCCAAGTAATACCATGGTGCTGTTTTCAATCCAACTAAAACATCCAGCTAAAGAAGCCATTGGCTGTGACAGGTCTTGTGTTGGTGTCAGGAAAAAGTCACATCCTTTTTATATGTGAAAGCTCAGCACATGCCTGGTCTCTTTTTCACTGCTTATCACTACAGGAATTAAGAAGGAACATCATTATTCCAGGCTCCTCATCCTGTCTGCGTTATTCATTCTCATTCACATTGTTCTGTCATCTGCAGAATAGAGTCCCGCATGTCCAAGCTAACGGCCAATCAGAGGTCTCCCAGCATGGTCACAGAGTCCTCCAGGGCTGTGACCCCAGCTGCGGTGGATGTTGCCTCAGGATCAAAGGTGAGCTTCATTTTACAATGAATTGGGCTGATGCATGGGTAGGTTTTGGTTTCATTTTGTGCTTTGTTTTACTAAAGAACTTGGAAGCTTTTAGGGCAGATGAGGAAAATGATGATCTTTGTCTGAGCTGGCCGAAGATTTGATCCAAACAGAACATTGCTCATAACTTTTGATTTCATCAACCCACCTAAATGATATAATATTCTTTTATTAGCTTTAATTATATTATACTTTTTCTTCAAATGCCTTTCTGCTCATATTTCAGATGAAGACAGATAATGTTGCTAATGTGATCATGGTTATTTTCTTCATATGTTTGGAAAAAGAAAAGACAGTCAAGTAGAAATGCAACCATTAATACGCTATAACTCTTACAACCAGTTGCTAAAGAATGCTCGCCTGTCTAGAGTAAAGTATCTTTTTCAATGTATCCATCTTCAGTCCACTTTAGGAGGAAATTACACTAAAATACCCTTCAGAGAAGGTACCTATCCATGTGAAGGCTATAGGAAAGTATGTTTTCGTCAAGCATTAAAAAAAAATCCCACCTTATTATGGATGATTTGTCACACTTCTTTTAGTACGTCTTGACTTTAAGCAAGTTGGTTGGTTTCTTATGACTATAATGAACACCAACACCTTAGATGTGATCTTTCAACTGCAGTAACTGCTTTTCTTCAAGTCTTTTTCAAATGTTCTTACCGGACCATAGGATTGGTCAAGAATTTTTTTTTTTGTTAAGTTATGCGTAAACTTTGATTACTCACATTTTTGGTTCAGTTTTACTTGGGTTTAGCCACACCTAAATCCAAATACTGGAAGACCAGAAGTATCAAGTAATCACCCAAATTGGACCTGTCTTTCAGCAAGAAGTAGGCTAAAAGATCTCAAATAACAGCACATGATGCACCAATCAAAAGAAATTCAAGAAAAGATAAGAAACAAAGTCACTGATGTCCCTCAGTCTGAAAAGGGTTATAAAACTATTTCTGAGTCTTTGGGAATCTAGTGAACCACACCTCTAAGAGCTCATCAACGACCCATTTAGGAGATCACAAAAGAACCCAGAACAAAATCTGCAGCCATGTTGGCTTTACTTGGGTCAGTCTAGGTCAGTGTTTATAATTTAACAATAAGAAAGAGACTGGCCAAAAATGTAATCCATGGAAGACTTCCTAGGGGAAAACCAGTGCGGAAACAAACATGAAGGCCAAACACAGTTGTGGTTGTATGCACCTGAAAACAAGAGCAGGAGGAGGAAATAAATAAATGAAATCATCCTTTAAAAATTGTAATTTGTTGTTTACCCTTACTATCTTGACAACAAAGCAAAAACAGAAGAAACCTGTAAGGAGTGAATACTTTTTCACCGTACTGCAAATGAGCACAGTTTTGCTCTGTCTGTCACTGTAATCTGTCATAGCAAAATTGATTGACCTCCTTTAGCCAGGCCACCACACAATTAACTGTTTAGGGCTTTTTCGCTTCCTGTAGACTGCCAGAGGAAGTGGGAAGGTACACAGCTTTGGCAAGAGGGATCATGCTATTAAAAGAAACCTCAACATCCCAGTGGTAGTAAGAGGCTGGCTCTACAAACAGGTGAGTACATATTCTTCTACTCACATTTCACAGAACTCATGGATACAGATAAAAACACACCAGCTACAGAAATGAGAAAAATCTAGAACCTAAAGCTTTGTACCAATGCTGCAAGAAGAAAAGCAATGGTATGCAATTATTGCTTTAATGATATGCATATAGCCTTTCCCCACTCACTTGTGCTAACAAGCACACTATTCCCATACTGCTTCTTAATTAAAATGTGAATTAAAATACGCTCCTGGAAGGAAGACCTCTAAACACACTCTGCACTTTAATTTTCCCCTTCACCTCCAGGACAGCTCTGGAATGCGACTGTGGAAACGGAAATGGTTTGTTTTGTCGGACTACTGCTTGTTTTACTACAAAGGTGAGTCTGTGAAAAGTTCACTTGGTCAGAGTATAAAAGATAGCTGTGAAATAAAGCGCAGAGACCCTTAGTGATCTCTGCTGTCTTTTAGAATAATGACACTCTGTTATTAAATCTGTGGCATCCTTGGCTTTAGTCCTCTCTCAACTTTTCCTACCTTATTAACTTTAAGTTCTTTATTACAGGATTTAATCTCTGCTTGTGTTGCTATGGACTCAGCCTCTTCTTCTCCATTAATCTTCCTGAATAATAGATAAACCACATGCCCCATCGTGGCACATGCTACCACATGGCCTCGTGGAGACAGGAGTCTCCCATGACTTATGTCTCACTCATTTTCCTGCTGTTCATAAATCTGTAATCACTCGTAAACACTGTATAAGCTTTCGCCTAAAGCACAATACTCTGTATATTTATATGTGTTTCTGTGTTCATAACAGACAGCCGAGAGGAAACAGTGCTGGGAAGCATCCCTCTGCCTAGTTATGTCATTGCACCAGTTGAGCCAGAAGACCACATAAACCGCAAATATGCTTTCAAGGTAACACAGAAATGTTGTCATGACAATATGTAACTTGGAGGATCTTTCAAATCATAGTTCTAAGTCATACTTATTAAAATAAGTTCACGCTTCTGTTTTTATTTAGCTTAAATTACATAATTTGATCTCAGAATACTTCTTTAAAATGTGGACCAAATATATATATATATATATATATATATATATATATATATATATATATATATAGTGTCAAACACTTTTTTGACTTCTAAATATGTTCTACTTTATTTATTTCTTTTTTTGCATTTTCCCATGTTTTTCATCCGTCTTAGTTGTTGCTTTCTGTGTCACAGTGGATTGCTTAGTAGTAGATCATCTAATCAAATTAGCCCTGCAGGCTAATGCATGGTCTGCATTTTTCACCTATTATGAAGAGAAGGCAGGATAAATATTTTTAATGTGTTGCCCCTATAAGCATGTGGGAGCATGGGGAGGGTGTAGCGCTGTGGCGTTCAAATTGATATATAGTCTGAAAAGAATGAACTTTCTCTCTAAAATTTGAAAGGTAGCATACAGTTATTTTAAAAAGGAAGTGCTCCTACTTTCAGTGTCATATTTTTTATGCAAATAACATTTTGCTAAAAATAATCACTAGAAACACTAGTTTTGATAAAAATATAAAGTAATACAATGTGTCCTTATGTATTTTTAAAAAATCTTGAAATGTTGAAGCAGTATATGAAAACACAAGGAAATCTACAATAGTCTAAAAATAACGTTCTGCGTTAAAACCTTATTAATCAGTCACAGCGTTGTGAAAGACCTACTCTTCTTTTCAATATTAGGGATTCCTAGCATTTTACTTTTCCTTTTTAAGGTTATTTTGTTTTAACTACAGTGTAGTCAGAAGCTATTCAGAGTACTTCATTTTTTTCACATTTTGCTATCTTTATTTGAAAATAGATTGAATTACCTTTCCCCCCCTCAAAATAGAATGTACACAATACCCCATGAGTTGAGAAAGTGAAATAAAGCTTAAGTGAAATATTAAAAAGTTACAGATTTTGCCCCGACACTCAGAGTTCAGGTCAGGTACATCCTGTTTCATCTGCAACTTGATTTGTGTCCACTTGGGCTAAATTAAGTTGACTGAACATAATTTGGAATCCAATAAAGTTGTCTACATAAGGTCTCACAGCTGGCAATGCATCTAAAAGTAGAAACCAAGCAATGAATTACATGTATACAGCAGCCTGCTTGAATTTTTGATTTTACAGAAACGCACCTGATAGAATGCTGGATCAGGAGAAACAAAATTATCTGGTCTGATGAAAGCAAATAAACTTTTTGGTCTGAATTCCAGTACTCATGCAGAGAAAAACAGGCACAAATAATCGCCTGGCTAACACCATCCCTACTCTAAAGCAAAATGGTGGCAGTCTCATGCTGTGGGGATATTTTTCCACTACAGGAGCTGGACGACTTATGCTCTTAGATTGTGAGATGTCAGCAGCTGAATATAGTGATGTTCTTGAAATAAACCCACTCCAGATTCATTAAGCTTCTCTGGAAAGACTTAAAAATATCTGTCTGCTCATGCTGCCCACCCAGCCTGACAGAGCTAGAGAGGACCTGCAGAACTGCAGAAAACATGGAAGAAAAACAGATGTGTCAACCTTTTAGACATAACGAAGAACACATGAGGCTATAAATGCTGCCAAAGGTACTTTAATAAAGTAATGTGCAAAGGCTGTGAATACTTATATGCATGTTTTTTGGGGGTTTTTTTATTAAATGAAAATAATTATCATCATGGGCTATTATGTGGGGAATTTTAAGGGGGAAACATGAAATTAATCTATTTCGGAATAAAACTAGCACAGCAGAATGTGGAAGAAGCAGTGTTGTACATACTTTTGCAACATTTTGATTCTGATCTATTTTAACCTTTCTGCTGTAGATTTGCAGCTGTGCTTGGAGTTGGTGTCTTTTTAATTGACTAAATTAGAGCCAAGCTTTAACTGTTGGACATTAGTACAGAGTAGTACATATTTGATAGGATAATTGACAGTTATCATCAGGTGTTTTTGTTGTTTGATGCTACATTGATGACATTCTTTCCTGGCAACATTTCATCTGAATATTTTTAGTTTAGTGCTTCATACTTTTTTTTATTTGGGAAAATTTGCTGCTGTTGTGAATGTGCTCTACTTCTCAGTAATGTTTATTTCTGTCAGATTAAGACTTGATGTGGTTTTGAAAATCAGACCAGATAAGGATTAAAACTTGAGCTCTTTACACTTCAGAATGGGTTCATCAGAAGTATTTGATTAGCAGCAACACTTTCCAGTAATGTCATGTTGCTGGTCAAGTCAGTTTGTATTAATGCTTAATTTAAGACTTTGTAAATATTTTTTTCAAATGTTCTGATAATGAAAACTTTATAAACAAGAGGATGTACTTACTTCAGTCTATGATTATATACTCATAACATTTTAAAAATATTTAACATAACTTTTCCTTACCTACAAAGACTTTTTTTTCCATTTTGTGAATTCTGCCCCCTGTGTGCCAACATTAGGCAGTTTCTCTTTTACACAGAGGTTGCAATGAAGAACACGGATGCCTGAATGTTTGATCCACTGTTTCAGCTCCAGGCTTTTCTGTTGCAATCCTTTCAGCCCCTTTGTACGTTTTTTGCTCTTAGTTTCTGTGTAAATGTGAGAGAGTCTGCACACAGTGTGAATACACGTGCCTATGAGGTGTGTGTCTCCTGAGCTTCATGGCATACAAAGGAATTTGTATGATAATTGCGGCACTTGAAATATTAATCTTACCTTCAGCCTGTTCACCATCTCCTCCCCCTTGCTAGATGGTGAGTGTGTGTGTGTGTGTGTGTGTGTGTGTGTGTGTGTGTGTGTGTGTGTGTGTGTGTGTGTGCATACATATATAAAGTATAAGCTTAGATTAGATAATGAGACTGGGTTCTGCTGCACCACCACTGAAAAGCTCCCTCAACCTACTTCAACCTTTACTTGAGACATTATATATTAGTGTAAAATTAACTATGTGGATCTGATGAGCTTGAAAAAGCATGACCACAGCTTAGTGAAAGGGATATTACTTAATGTTAGAGCTTCAAAAATGTATTGTGATTTACAAACTGTGTTGCAAATGAAGTTAAAAAAAACATAAGGTAGTGGAGGGAAAAATCAAATGCAACATGGTGCAATATTCTTGAGTCATTCCTGATTTCTTTATACTTTGCTTCCAAGAAGCCAGATCTTG
The DNA here is from genome assembly GCA_014839685.1 of Anableps anableps. Classification (NCBI taxonomy): domain Eukaryota; kingdom Metazoa; phylum Chordata; class Actinopteri; order Cyprinodontiformes; family Anablepidae; genus Anableps; species Anableps anableps. The sequence goes on from CM026067.1 coordinate 19,915,121, forward strand.
TAATGTTTTAAAATGCTCTTTATCAATAGTTCCTCAGGCTTTTTGAATGTTTTTCAAAGTTTTTCACTTGGACTTTGGCTGCCTTTGTTCTCAGTTTAAGTTTATTTTTGTTTGTTGAGTCACTTAACTCTGATCTATGAATTGCTCAGAAACAGAAAAGCTCCTTAACTCACTTAGGCACTTTGCAAAATAAATAGTAGTCAATCACAAATATACAGTTGGTTCCCCCTTTTTAAACTAAACTGTTACCCATTCTTGCTTTCTGTGACACCACAGCTGGATCCATTTTCTGTTCTCTCTGTCTGAGTCAGCACTGATCAGCTGTAACTTCCTGTTGCTTTCTGTTCTCTTATTTTTGCTCATCTCGCTGTGTTTCTCTCATTCCCTGTTGGTCAATTGCCTTCCATTGTGACCCGGTGTGTTTGCGTGGGCGGAGTGAGTACTGTTCTCTGCGGGTGGCCGTCCTGAGTCACACAGGCTTCCTGTCTTGCATGAATAGGTATTTGATTTCACTTTAGACTCATTGGTAGAACACCATTTTCACCTCATTTCACTCCATATCCTGCCACTAGCCGCTGAGAGCGCATTTCCAAATGTGTCTTTAGGCCTTACCATAAGCAAGCATCACTGGAGTGAGTCATCTGTGAGACAATGCCAGAGTGCATCTGACTTTTATCACTTTTAATGTATAGTTTGCCTGCATAAATCTTAGAAAAAACAAACAGCTCTTTTGTTTGCACTGTTAAGTCTCTGTCTATTTAGACAGTGGCACATTTGTTGATTATTTTGGCATTGCATCTGAGTAAACACAGAAGATCCTAACTAGCATTAGAATTAGAATTGGGCACCAAGTTTATGCTATACAGTGAATGTCAATGCTTGATTCTTTTCAAATCCAAAATCCTTCTTTGTAGCACTAGAAACATGTGGAACATTCTGGTATGTTTAGTCATACATGTTCCAGTTATAAACCAGTATGAATTGTTACACACTGGCCGAGCATGAAACTTATTTTACCTGCTGATCACTTTCAGCACTTACAGTATCATTTCAGAGACTCTGGTATTTGTCTTGTCATGTTGCTTACTCCTTTTCGCTTTTCATCATTATGGTTGGGTGGTTGGCCAGTTCCATTTGTGTCTTCCACACTCCTCTGGAAATTCATTGCATTTTGTTGAATTTATGTTGCCATCAACAATTTATCTTATGGTGTACATGCAATGATGTTTTTTTTTTTTTTTTTTTGAAAATGTAAGATGCACATATGACTTTTAATAAAATACATTAACATTATTTAAACAGTCTCTTTACACAGGTTAAAAATATTTAAACAGTAAAAAAAAATTAGCCCCAGCGTAGTTATACTCATTTTGTTTTTTTTATTCAAACTTTAATATGAGTGCATTTTTTCAGTGGGGGGAAAAACAGTTTCTAAACCTTTTTACAGTATCATCAGTTCTATATTTATTGGTAGATCTAACAATCCCTATTAAATAAATCTGTTTTTTTAATATTTTGCTTTTTAGATTAATTGAAATGCCTCCAAACCAAGTCTCTATAATAGACATTAACAAGGAAAAGCTTTTTCTCTCCTACTATTAAAAACACAAATTTGATGTTTGTTAGAATCTACTGGGACCTGAATTGGAACTGTGTGCTTTGGTTAGATAAAGCTTTAGACTAATGGTGGGACTTGATTAAAATTTGAAATCGAGTTAGTAGCAGGTCTTTAATTGATTAATTGCAATTAATCACTTTTTAATCGAAAACCATATATTGACAAAATAAGCAACATTTTAAATTCAGAAACTCGTTTTGCTGCTAAGTTATTGAATAAATAGACATATAAGCTCAACAGCAAAGATAGCCATTGCTTTTAATTTGTTATTTAGGTTATTCAACCATCAGATTGGTGCAAAGTGCTATTATACCTATTCAGCTTTCAACTGGTTCAGGAACCACTGATCATTCATATAACTTCTTTGAAAAAAATACTTCTTTAGAAATGTGGACTGTGGACGCTGATATTAGCATTGTGGATGTCTCTCCTGCTTTGCACTGAGATGGTATTTTAGGCTTGAATAGCTTCAGTGATTGCCCAGCTCCTTTTTGCACAACTTGGACACAACAGTAGACTTTTCCAGAATTGTGTTCAGATTTTTAACGCATTAAAATCTATGTAATTAATTAATCGAAATTAACACGTTAAAGTCCCAACACTACTTTAGACAAGTTTCCAAAATGGCTCCCTGAACATGGCTGTTGTGGTTTGAAAGCCACAGACTATCACTCTAAACTCTATGGAAATGCATAGGTAGAGAGTGAATTTTAAATGAACAGAGCCCACCCTGACTCCCGACTGAAGAAGAAAGAAAAAAGCAGAGTCCCTATCAGTATCACAAGCAACTTCCTAAAGAGTTTATTTATTTATTTATTTTTTTAGTGTTTTGTGTTTCTAGTGGCCTTTATTCAGTAGTAGCTGGACCAGAAGAAGGGCAGAAAGAGAAGGGGAAGACATGCAGTAAATGGCCTAGGGTTGTTACATAATGAAAAGGAAAATAAAAACAACTATTAAGTATGGCAGATGATCTCTGATGCTGTAAGCCTGTTTCGCTTTCAGTAACACATTCAATCATACCCTCTTTCAAACACCTGGACATTTTAAAAATAAATACTTGTGGACTGAAAATGTGTTTCAGCAGGACGATGACCTCCAACATGTGATCAAATCAGCAAAGCAAGGGTTTAATGCTTATACCATGACCCAAGACCTAACGTGTAATTAAACAAGTATATTGGCGGTATAAAGAGAGACAGCAATGGGCATGCGCCAGCTGCCTGCTTCATTCACTATGCGTGACACAGCGCCGCCAGAGGTGAGGTACAGCACAGCGCTGCCTCACCCCGGAATTCTTCCATATATTTCAACAGGCAATGCATAAATACAATGACAATAAAAATGCTGATATTACTGATAAATATTACCAATAAAAAACAAATTTATAGGAAAGTCAAGAAGACAAATTGATTTTCTCTCATCATTGGAAGCAACCATTACATCTCATGTACCTATTTTACTTGTCAGGATTACAGGTAAGGCACTACATCACCTGCCTCCCCTGAGGCAGTATACCTCAGGTATACTTGATTGATGTTTTTATGATGTAAAGCACTTTGAACTGCCTTGCTGCTGAAATATGCTATACAAATAAACTTGACTTGACCGCACGTCCCTGTTATTTTCTTGCATTTTCTATTTAGCATATGGGGTTGGACTCAATATGAATTCCTGTTCTGACCAAAATAATGCACAACAAGTTATAATATTAAGCAAAAAGGGGAAAACATTAACTGTGGATATTAAAAAAAAGTCTTCGTAGCAGACATTACTAACTGGCCTTTTGTATTCATGACCTAAATAAAGAGAGATGAAATTAGTGACAGTATAAGGACATTTATAGCAGAGTGAAAACAATGGCTGTTGTGAAATTGTGCCAGAAGCTGCAGATTGTTCCTTTAGCTTGATAACTGGGTGGATGTTGTAGGGCTCAGGAGCAGTAAGCATACGATTTGTTATTACAGATTTATTTCACCTCAGAGAAGTTCAAACTGGCAAGTTTATATTTTCACAGTGTGGGTATTGTGTGCCCTCTAAAACAAATGAAATAAGCATATTAATCAGTTTCATTTTTTTTGTAGCTGTTTGCGCTGGGTTTTGTTCTCTAGAAGGACTGCAACTGCTTTATTGGAAATCAGTTATTGCAAAAAAATGTGTGCTGGGGTTTTTTTCTTCCCAGAAGCAGCAAACTTTCATATTGTTTCTGCTGTAGCACTTTTGCTCCATGTATAAAAGCCCTTGTAAAATTCTTCTGCAAACTTCTCTGAGTTTAAAGATCTCAGTGAAGTTTTTCACTCATCCTCCTCTTTGACAGATATCAGGAAAAGGAAAATCTCTCATGTCTTCCCTCTACTTCTGCCCTCCTCTGATATCTCCCCCTTTGACAGGCAACCCACACTGGAATGCGGTCCTACATTTACAATAAGAACTCTGTGATTGGCTCACAGGCGGAACACTGCGGGATGCGGACATATTTCTTCAGCGCGGATACACAGGAGGACATGAATGGTTGGATCCGGGCCATGAACCAGGCTGCGCTAATGCAGCAGAGTCACACTATAAAGAGGTTGGTCCCACTTTCTGCTTGCTTCTGCGATTACTTGGACCTTTGCTGGTGCTAACACAGTCCATGAAGTATTCTTTTCTACAGACTGAAAATGGATTGGAGATCTCTGTAAAAAATAACTGTAGCACAAAAAGAAAATCAAAATCAAATTGATCTATTTAATTCAATATCAGTGCAGTTTTGGCTGCAGTGCTGAGAAGGAAACTTGACAGTTTTTTTTCTTGGATGTAATTTTGGTGATGGGAGTTGTCACAAGGTGCAACAAGGATTTTTGTGTGCAGGTCATTTTACTAAAGATTCACAATGGATTGCAAAAATTCCCCCATAGTCATCCTAGCCTTTTACAGCAAGAATGCTGCATCTATGAAAAATGTTTCCTGAACTGCACTTATACCTCTATAGTAAGCAAGATGCACTGGATGTTTTAAATCTTCTAGGCAATATTGCCACCTGGAGACCAATGGAAGTCAGTGCTTCAGAGTTTTTGTGTTTTTGTGGGAAAAGGAATAAATAGTTTGAAAACTCTTTACTTATTGAGAAATAGCTCTATGTATTATTGCTTTTTCACCCCAAATTTTTGAATTAATTAATTGGAAAAAATCAATTAATAGGTGGTTCTATCAGAGACAGCAACGCTCTGCCCAAAGGTATTTGGTGAAGACAAATGGATTGTCATTTTAGAACTAGGATTTCCTCTGCATTCATTGTTCTCCTCTGCATTTCAAACATGCCATGCTGTGAACAGAAAAAGTAATCAACTTATCCTTATACTTTGGTCTTATTCTGGGGTAGAAAGGTGCCTCAACACAAATATCATCATAGTTTGTTGATGATTGGGCGATATGGCCACAGACCAGTAAGGTTGTCTATGCTGACTGCTGTCCAAAGCAACAACAGGTACAAGATCATAAGAACTGGATCAGAGGACAATGGAAGAAGGTGGCCTGCTCTGATAAATTAAGTTTTCTTTTACATCACATGACTGGCTCCATACATATATGTGCTGATCTTGGTAACATGTGGCAACAACATTTGCTATGGGAAGAAGGTGAACTGGCAGAGGGAATGTAATTCTTTGGGCAAGTTCTGCTAGGAAAGCTTATTTTCTGCCATCTTCATGGATGTTACTTTGATACATACCACCTACTTAAGCATTGTTGCTGCATATTCCCTCTTTCAGGAGGATAATGTGCTCTACCACAAAGCAAAAGTGGTTCAGGAATGGATGGATGAGCGCAACAAATTTAAGGTGTTGGCGTGGCTTTTGAATTCCTCTAAGTCTCAATTTGAGCATCTCTAGGATGAGCTGGACAAATAAGTCAGTGTCAAAGATGCCCCATCTTCGCTGTTAACATGTCTGTGTTTGATACCAAAGCACTACTTCAGGGGTGTAGTGGAGTCCATGGCTCAGGGCTGCTTTAGGCAGCAAAGGGAGATCAACGTACTATTAGGTAGCTGGCCGTAATGTAATGCCTGATTAATGTATATTGTTCTCTGCTGCCTTAAATGCATTTCAGGAATAATTCTGCACTCTGGTTGAAAACAGAAACAAAAGATGTTGATCAGGGATAGATGGTTGTTGAAAGATGCTTGTCCATCGAAACTCCATGTAATTAGATGTTCTACATCCCTGTTTAGCTTTTGTTAACCTGTCTCTTGTTTTCCATAGAGAATTGGAGAAGTCTGTACAGCAAGCAGTTCCCCAGACCAATCGTGTTCACAATGCTCAGAGCTCATCCAAGTCAGAGGGCACTCATAGGACGGACAGAGGAGAAGCTCAGGATAATGGGATCAGACTGGCTCATGGGGATGAGGGAAGGTATGGACTGGATATCCAGGGTAAACCCAGCCATGCAGCCCCACAGGAAAGAGTAGAGAGACTTTCACCAGACTCTGTCAGTGGAGCCCCCCACAAAAATGGACAACAAACTGTGATACAAGTGACTCTACCAACAGAGCAAAATGGAAGTGTTGTCTATCAGAGAGGCTTTGTTTCACGCACTGACTCTGGGAAACATGTCCAGAGGAAAAATACTCTGGCTCAGGTGGAGCAGTGGGTCAAAGTTCATAAAAATGACCCGACAAAGAGGTCAGTTGGTTCTGAATCTATTAGAATGTGTCTCTTTCAAGAGCATGAATGTGACAGTGATGAATAAATGGCTCCATCTTGTGGTTAATGTGAAAACTGCACAAGATATGGCCCCATTTTTCTCATTGTTTTTATTTATAAAGAAAAATAGTTTAATGTCATGTGTTTTTCTGTCTCAGTGCTCCCTCCGCTGAGTACAACCTCCCTCGGCGCACTCCTCCTTTAAAGCCCAAATCCAGCACAACAGATGCTACTTATCAGTCGTTACCAAAGTCTCCTCGCCTCCTGTCCGGCAGCAGCTCCCCTCCAGCAATGTGCAACCTGCCCAGTGACTATAAGTATGCCCACGACCGGCTGAGCCACTTCCGCATGTCCACGGACGAACGAATGGCCACGAAGGAAGGAATGGTGTGGCAGCTCTATGAGTGGCAGCAGCGGCAGCAGTTTCGTCATGGCAGCCCCACTGCTCCCATTTATACCGGCCCTAATTTCACAGACTCCTCAGCTTTCAGGGTTACCGTGGAGATGCCACGCTCCATTTCTGTCCCTCCGTCTCCATGTGAAGTGCCACCATCAGTCCCCTCCACTTTTAAACCTTTGTCCCCACGCAGGCCACACACGCCCTCAGACAGACGCACCGTCCGACCACTGGACGAGCTGGGACTTGAAGACAGCACAAGATCCAGTTCTCCTGGCAATATATGTGCCCACCTCTCTCAGGTATAAATCTGGGTGCAAACCTTTGATATTTTTTAACTGTTTATTTATTTAACAGTCTTAATATTTTTTATTTCCCACCAAAAAGTGTTCCCAGTTCATCCAAAATACATTTGAACTTCTTAACCAAAAATTCTGACTTTTGTCCTTCTAAAGAAATATTTAAGTTTGCAACTGAACCAGGAAAAATAAACCTTATCACTTTTTAGGATTTTTCCTAACTATAGAGTTAAGTCAAAAATTATTCATACCCCTGGGAGATTTAGGCTTAAACTAATCTTTTCATTTTACTGACATGTTTCTTCTCATTGGAAGATATAATAACGTTTTGGAGTTAGCCAATTAACGGTTTAAGATTCACCATGAGAACATCGGTTTCTCAAATGTCAAAAGGATTGAGGTTTTAGGGTCTAATCCTGACTTGTAATACCAAACAATGCCCTAAGAGTGAAAAGGGAAGAAGAGGGCTAAAGTCACAGGTTCTCTGTTTGTGATCAGTCAACATAGTCTGAACTTGACAACAGCTACAGAACAAGGAATGGAGCACCTAATTTTAGGTTCAAATTAATCGCTTGTGAAACTGGATTGGCTCTCTATGTAAGTGCATTCTCCACACTTGAATCGCTGCTTACATGACAATGAAGTCTCAGCACAAGGGACTAGGTTGGCTCCATGAAAGGAAGGAGGTTCTGTTACTTCTGACACAAGGCACTTGAACTTCAGATCACAGGGGAACTGGTAGCAAATGAGAAATAACTGTATAGGTTAGGCTCCACGCATAGCCATGGTGAGTGGAGACTATGAACTCTTCCACTAACTTTGCATAGATGTTGCACAAAACAGATGAAATGTACATTAGGTTTCGATAGATAGATAGATAGATAGATAGATAGATAGATAGATAGATAGATCGATCTGTACTATTTGATTCAGACATTCTTCAGAAAGAGTTCTTGTGATTTTCACCTAAATCTGTTTTCTATGTTCAGAATAATTCAGTTACTACTTACTCAAGAAAATCAGTGGTATATTTGGAATAGTGAAGCTAATTGATTGTTAGAGGGATTCATCCTCTCAATTTGTTCTGGAAGTAAGACGCAGCTCCATCAGTGTGAGAGAAAAGCAGCAGTGGGGGAGTTCTCACAATATTCTAACATTGTGAACCAGTTTAGACACCCAGAGCTGAGACCTGTCTGTGTTATCGAGTAAGTACATGAGAATTCTTCTCTTCATAAATTTGCTGTTACTCAGTCGTTTAGGCTTTAGCACTGTAATACAGACACACAGTAACCACCAATACCCTATCATTGGCATGGGATTGAAGAAGAGGTCTCACACAGTAAACTAAATGACAAAGGTCTTATTCTCACGGTAGCTTGTGACATCATCATGTTGTGAGCTCTCAGGGGCCCCATGGGAAGGCTTGCGCGAGAAGCCTGAGAAGGCTCCTATGTTTCAGCGTGCACACTTTGATGCTCGTGTGATTCACAGAGACCACACCCAAGGCGCGCTCCACAGGTGACGTGAGCGCGAGTGAAAGCTCAAGTCTGCGCCATCCCTTAAAGCCAGCAAAGCGTTCAGACAGCACCACCACAGGAGACGGAGTGAGAGGATGTCACATAATCCACACCCTGCGCTGTCTCCTCACCACACCCTCCACATGTGAAAAGTTCTTCTTCTGAACCATCACCACAGCTGCCAGTACACACAAGCTTCACAACCAACCCAATGGCCTTGCACAAGTAAACAGTGTCATAGATGCTATCATTCACTTCAAGTGTCAAGACACTAATTACTACCACTAAACAGAGAGATTCACAATTATAGGAAGACACACTTTTGACAAAGGCAGCCACAGTGCTTGTGCAAGACAGCGATGTTTGTGGGAACTCCTTTTAGTCTCGACCCAGCATTTCAGAGGCTGATGGTGCTTAAGTAACACTGAATGCCTCTATGGAATATCATTAAGAAGTACAGTGTGTTTTATCAGTGGCTAATCCAATTTGCCCAGGGCTTCTCAGCATCCCATAAACATCTTTACTGTATCCCAACCATCAGCACTGGTCTCTTTCTTCTGATCTCGCATTTAAATAAAAAACCTATTATACAGCAAAAAAAAACTGTGGCATGGGAATCTCAAAGGGAACGGCTTACAGGGCTTCTCTTGCTGGTAGCAAACAAATGTTATTTTAAGAAAGCAGGTTTGGTATAATTTATGTGTGGTTAATTAAATCTCTTGTTGTTTGTGTCCTTTTAAGGTTCTGCGGTGGGTCTAGGCTTTTTTGCTAATTCTGTGTGTTAAGCAGAAATGTCAAATCTTCCAGGCCCCGTAGCATCTGAAACTCGAGGCGCACCTTGTTTCGAAGAAGAGTGGGAGTGATGAAAAGGGAGAAAAGGATGGATGGAAAAATAAAACTGCTGTGTAGACCAATTTGTTTCCAGACTTGGAGGCAATAGTTTAACTTTGATTCAGTGTGATACCATGATCTTTATCTCACTTTTACTGAAGATTACTTTTTATGAATTTGACATTCAGATCTTTGACTTGGGCCTCTTCAGTTCAAGACTCAAGACATTTATGTTTAACATGGCTGTTAATACACATTTGTATGACATTTTAAAAATATCTTTTTACTTTATTCTATTGTCTATTGTGCTTTTATCCTGTTTTATTCCTTGTGTTTTATATGTTTTATTTTATTTTTACTCATTAGGAAGCACTTTGGTTAACCTAGTGGTTATTGTATAGTGCCATTCAAATAAATTAGCTATTTATTATTATTCTCTTTGATTTTAATGTATATTTGTATTTAGTAACAAGGAGATAAACTGCATCTTTCTACAGACTTCCCAAATAGAGAGAAGGTCCATTCCAGCTATGGGCTACATCACACACACTGTCAGTGCTCCCAGTCTGCATGGCAAAACGGTAGGATCTTCTGCTTATGTTGCCTATTTGAATTTTCTTTGTGTTTTTAAAACATGCCTGTTATTATTATTGTTGCTACCATACAGTACTGTGCAAAAGTCTTTGGTTTGCCACTGTTTTGCTTACAAGAGGCCCAACCTTCTTGTAAGCTTTTTAAAGTGGTCTTGATCAATACTTCTTCATGCTTTCTGAAGACCTTTCAAAGTTGTTTTTTTTTTTTTTTTTTTTTTTTTTTTTTTTTTTTTTTTTTTTTTTGCTTTTTGGCTGCTCATTTTCTTTTTATGATGAGAAAATGCTGTGTTAAGCTATGGTGAGATTTTAACTCCAACAACAATCTGAAAAGATATACATTTATAAAAAGATCAGCTCACAAGCAGTCAACTCATCCCATTGCCTAGCATCTGTTTTATTCCCTGCTGTTGTCTTTGCTCTAATAAACTGTATTTTGAAATGGCTGAATTCCCAAAACAATAATGCCCATTGACATATTTTATTGTTTCTATCATCAGAAAAACCCCTGAAATTTGACTGAAAAGCAGTCAATTTGAAAATATAGCAGTTCATTTAAAATACATCTACTGGACCCATATGTATAAATTTTGGTCATAAACGGGTAAAACACCACATTGTCTCTTTTTGGTAAAATCATGGTTCTGAAATTGTCAGAATGTCAGCTGACAATGTCTTCAATAACATAAATGAGTTCAAATTTACTTCAGCTACTTACTCAGAACAAAGGTATACCAGAATACAGGTGCAGCTTCTTTGCTCAACTGGTATAAAACTTTTGCACAGCACTGTATCGGTTTTAAGGCTTAATAGTTAGAAAATTGAATACTGCTGAGAGGCTTTTTTGCTAGGTTTCCACAATGATCTGTCCATGTTGCTTACATTGCTGCACTGTGTTGTGGAGGAAAGCCTAAGCAAAATAGATAACCACGCTCCTAATTTGAATAACGTGATAATGTTACAAAATGCAGAAGTTAAAGCAACTGCTTAGGGTTGATAACCTTTTTCTGTCTACAATGAGTTTCTTCTGAATCAGTTGTCAGGGAAAAAGTTCTCACTTATGTTTCAAGTTGCAAACAGACAATAGTAAACTGGCCAAAGTGTCACTTGGCTCTAAAAGCCACTACGGTAAAGCCGCTGTAATGCCCAGATGGTTATCAGATATTTTCTCTCATCCCTCTGTACCGTCACTTGCTGTGGGCCCCCTTAACCCTGGCTTGGCTACAGCCAGAGGAGTTGACTCTGCTCCTCATTCAACTGCGGAGGCACCAGGCCAAGATGGCTGGTGTGCATAGCCCCAGCAGTGCGTTCGCTCACCTGCAACACCACCAGCACAACGGCCTTCTAGGCCCCAGCATGCAGGTCAGGGACGCTCATTCCTCCCTAACGCAGCATTCTGCAACCCCTGCAAGTGCATTGTGGTCCCCTCTTCCCAGCCATTCCTGCACATTACTTCCCTGACATTTTGACAGACTCTGCAGTCTCTTGGCACTGCTTGGTTGTCTGATTTTATTCTACCATTCTGGCATGATGTGAGCTGCATTATAATTACCAGCTACATTTATATCATTTAATGTCACTTGTCCAAACATAATAGTGCTATTAGAGCTTTGCTTGACTGTGTTTATAAAAACTATTAAAAGCTAATCTGCCATATTAGCAGCATGTTGCTTGTCAAAGTTGCTTGTAGAAGCCACCCATTTTGACTGATAGATGACGTTGCACTACATTTTTATCTGTGTGCATTAAAAAATGTTTTGTGTTTGGGGTTATCATTCTGAAGTATCTGTCAGGCCATAGTCTTCTTTATGAGCTGTGAGGAAAGATAACTGCTGTTAGACTAAAACTGCAGTGTTGCTCAGTAATGACAACTCCACCCAGGTTCTTTCATCTAACCATTCTCCATGCTCATGAGGAAATATAAGCTCTCAGTCTGACCACATGTCATGCGCAGGACCTGTGTTGCTGAGTTGTGTGAGAGGTCACAAATGAGACATTAAAGCAGTTCAAAAATGACATTATTACCTAATTAGAATGTGGCTTCACTAATTGTAGATAGAAACCTAGGGTTGGAAATGCACTGTAATTGAGATCAAGTTAATTAAAGTTCTGTTTGTAAAGCCTTAACAGCAGATAAAGACTGTAGGAGTCATCTGGTAACCCATTATCCTGTGCAGCTTCATTTCAAATGACTTATCTCTTCACTGCTCATTTAAAGGCTGATGATACTTACATACAACTGAAGAAGGACCTGGAGTATCTAGATCTGAAGGTGGGCTCCAACAAAGAAAATGCCACTTCATCCTTTTCATCCTGTTCTCAGTGTATTCTGCTCTGCTGCTGCTGCCTCCAACATCTGCTTCCCTTTTTCCCTTTTACCTGTCTGTCCTCTGTTCTATGCTATGCTCTCTACTGTTATGGTGAAATCAACATGTCCTTTAATACTCATTTTATTTTTCTAATTCAATCAGTATTGAACAGTATGCTGGTTTAGATTCTCAGTCATCTAGGACATGGCAGTCCTAAGTGCTTAAATAAAAGCCACTGGACTTGTTTTCTTGTTTCTTTTCACCTCTCAAACAAAAGGAACTGAGTAAGTCTTTGGGATGAGAGGGAAAACGTCCAGTTGCTTTCTACTGACGCACTTAGTGTTGAACAATAACACCAAACTTTCAGATCATGGAAAAATCCAGACATGTCACCATAACACTATATGATATTCTGATATGATTTGAGGTGCTCCTTCACGTGACTTAATCATGTAAAAAAAATGTTATAGTCATGTGACCCTCGGATCTCATTAGTCCAACAAATACTAAACATTTATTTGTCTCCTGAATTTTATTGTAGCTAATTAATGACCTGTATTCCGTTCATACTGATGCAAAACATTTCAAGCAAAATTATCTTCATGTTAAACATTACATTAGTTTTTAAAAACAGTAAATTGAGGTTCTGGCATTGCTAGAATGTATACCAAGTTTTACATAACAAGTCAACTGGCAGTTCTACTGTTTTTCAAATTAATGGAAGCCGAGAACAGCTGAGCTAACAATGTTTTCCTTGTTTTCTCAGGATTTCAATACATTATCTCTCGAAAATTCTTTCAGTTACAAGATAATTGGGCTTTGAGTTTTATCAGTCAATGTTGCTGTCATGACACAGCAATGAAGTTGCAGATGTTGTGATTAATATGTTAGAGTTATATCCTAGATATAGCTTTTACAGCTTGAAATTGTATTGAAATTTGAAGTACCAAAATATGTTAAAAATCATCTTGCTCAAACAACCTCTGTTAACTTGTCATAACACCAAAATAAACAAATTTATCTTGAGATTATGAGCCAGAGTAACGTGCCTATCACTGTACCTGTATCTGTAAAGAACCATTTCATCCCCATGTACTTAATCCATTGGGCGTAGGTCTAATTTTCTTTGTAGATGATTATTTTCAGAAACTTTAGAGACAAATGCTCATAGAAGGCTTAAATCCTGCATGTAATTTATTTAATTACAAATTATTTTGGAAAGGCTTTTTTGTTCCAGCCAATTTACATTTGTTTTGGTTCTGTTTTTTTTTTTTTTTTTTTTTTTTTTTTTTTTTTTTTGAATAAATCCAAAACAACTCACAGCCTGTTACATTGTATTTATCAGACTCATGAAACCATATTTCCTTATACTACACTATGATGAGCAGATAAAAAATTACTTTAACTTGTAGGTTGTCAAAGTGTGTATGAAATGTCCCCCTGGCATGTTCAGACTGATGCCAAGTTTGTACAACACATCCTGCAGAAGACGACATTTTGTACCCAACTTTTACCAGGTATAAAACAACCAAAACTACAAGCTATGATTGGAGAATACACAAAATGACCAGCACCCAGTGAAAGTTTGTTTGAAATGTTTACATGGCTTATGTATGCCTGCTGCAGTACAACAGAACCCTAAATAACTCAGTGCTGCTCTTTGAGATCATAAACTGGCAAACTGATTAAGTAATTAATTACAGGCAACTATTTATATTCCATCTGAAAAACATTTTGTGTTGCTAGCTTATTTATGTACTACAAATGATGGTGTAGTTCACTGTTAGTCCAACAACCGCTGAGATCTAAGTGAGCTGTGATGAAAATAACGATGTTTGAAAACTTGTACAAATAAACAGGAAGGTCAAATGTTCATGATGGTACAGTTTTCATCATATGGAGATGGACTGAAATATGATGGTCTATGATCTTAAAAAAGTGCCGTAGACATTTATTTTGACAAATCTCACCAAACTTAAGGCTTTCAATGCAAAATTGCAATTTTGCTCAAATAACTTGTAGTTTATAACCTGAAAAATATGATCTTTTGATCACTTAAAGAATTTTCCCAGAGCAGAAAATTATCCCAGCACAACCACAGAATATATTATAACACTCTCACATGCTGTAAAGCACCCAGTCTGACCAGTTTTTTTTTTTTTAACTTGACATGTAGAGTCAGTGGAATACCCCTTTAACTGTGTCTGCCTTTTGTACTGCTCAGTACTACTGTGATGGGTGTGTCGATACTGACGTGGGTGTTGTATGAGTGCACCACCAGCACCACAGACAAGTTTTAGCTTCAAGCACCACCAGCCATGAGAGACAAATCTCTGTGCTGCTATTGAAAAAACCCCCACAGGATGGGGCAATGGTTACTGTAGTTATGAATTTAAAATACATTTTTGGGTGAAAATTTTTGTTGAAAACATAAAGTAACATAACAAATGTTACTTCAGTGATTATTTGAAAATCTTTACTTGAAATAACATAAAAGAAGACTCAAAATATGCCATTTCACAAGTGAATACATAATGAAAAAGTTTTTGGACAGGTTTTCTAAATATTCCACTTGTTCCATATCACATTTTCTAACAGGATCAAGAAAAAATAAATTAATTGCTTCACAGAATAGGAGATGCATTACCTTTTTTAATAACACTAATGACACATTTCTGTGCATCCTTTTTTTAGTGCATGGGCCTTTATAAAATAAAAATGTCATTTGATATCCTACATCTACATCAAGCAACTTTTTTATTGTTTTGGTTTTTGAGAAAAAAATAACATCCATCCCTCCGTTGTTTTCCATTTATCTGAGATTGGGTTGTGGAGGCAAGACGTCCAGAAGGGAACCCCAGACATCCCTCTCCCCAGTGACATCCTTCAGCTTATTCTGGGGGATCCTAAGGTGTTCCAAGGACAAATGGGATATATAATCCCTCCAGCAAGTTCTGTGTCTTCTCCAGGGTCTTCTTCCAATGGGAAGTGCCTGAAATACCTTTAAAGGGATGCACCTAAGGAGCATCCTGATCAGATGCCTCAACCACTGGAACTGACTCCTTCGGATGCATGGAAGAATGCAGAGAATTGCGATGCGGAGAAGCACCGGCTCTACTCAGAGCTCCCCCGGATGATGGAGCTTCTCAATCTATTACTAAGGTTAAGCCTTGCCACTGTCCGATGGAAACTTATTTTGACTGCTTGTATCCAGAATCTCATTCTTTTGGTCATGATCCATATCTCATGACCATAGGTACGGCTCGGAACATAGACGGACTGGTAAATTGAGAGCTTTGCTGTTTTGCTCAGGTTTTCTTCACCACAACAGACCGGAGCAGTGCTCGCAATACTGTAGAAGAAAGCCCTATCTGTCCATCTCCTGTTCTCTCCTACCATTACTCATGAACAGGAGTCCTAGATACTTAAGCTTCCCTACTTGAGGTAAAAACTAATCCCCAACCCAAAAGGGGCAGTCCACCTTTTTCCCATTTACAACCATGACCTCAGAAGCTGACTCTCATCCTGGCCATTTTACAAACAGCACCAAAACATTACAGGTCAAGCTGATGATTATGGGTTGAAGACACCAATAGAATCACATCATCTGCAAAAAGCAAAGAAGAGATCTGAAGATTCCCAAACCAGACACACTCCTCTTCATGACTTCACCTTGAGATCCAGTCCATGAACACCGCAAACCGGATCGTGTTAAGGGGCTGTCCTGGCAGAGACCAACACACACTATGAAAAGGCTCAACATTGTCCTGAGAATGTGGACACAGCTCTTGCTTTGGGCATACAAGGATTGGATAGCCCTTAAAAGCCACCCAAATACCCCACACCTCCACAGCAACCCCCACAAAATACCTCATGGGACAAGGTCGTAGGACTTCTCCAGTTTCATAAAACACATGTAGACCAGAGAAGCATACCCTCAATAATCTCTGAAGTTAATGGGGTTATTCTGCAAGGGTAAAGATCTGGTTCACTGGTCCACTGTTCTACAGCCAGGATAACATCCACATTTCTCCTTCTGTATCCCAGCTTCGACTATCAGTCGGAGCCTCTTCTCCAACATTCCAAGCTTTCCCAGGGAGGCTGAGGAGCGTGAATAATTAGAACACATTTCTAGTTCCCTTTCTTAAAAATGGAGACCACCACCTCAGTCTACCACTGCAACAGTGTTGTCTCAGTCCTCTATGTGACATTGAGGAGGTGTGTCAACATTGACAGGCCAACAATGTCCAGAGCCTTCAGAACCTCAAGTCGAATCTCATCCACATCTGGCACCCTACTACCAGAGAGCTTTTTATGTACCTCTGCCACAGTAATGGAATCACACTGTCACGAGTCTTCAGGCTCTGCCTCTTCAGTGGAGAAAAAAAATAACATTTTTAAATCTGTAGATACAATGCGTAAGTGTTATCACTGTCAGCACATTCACTTGCTAGTTTTCCAGTGGTACCTAATGTATCCTAAAAGGGGGGTGATTTAAGGAAATTGTAAACATTTTTGGAATATTTCCAGATCCAAAATTCATTCTATGATATCACGTTTTTATGAATCAGAGCGCTCTGTTTGATCAAACAATGAGAAGCACGAGGATGACATTCCTAAAACCACCATTGTGCATCAGTCTTTTGTTTTAATGCTGTTTGTAGATATGATGCAATGGGAAAATAATTTTCCAATATTGTCTTCCTATACATCTAGCTAGCACATTTTGATTACTGCATAAACCACCCCGCCTTGGAATTTTTGGATATGTTGAAAAATACCACTACATAATGGTGGTGGCTTTCCTACATACACACAGCGTATATACAAAATTGCAAAAAAAAAAAAAAAAAAACTGTGTTGCTACAACTCCAATCTCACACTAATGACCCCAAAAACCATCACCTACATTGTGCTATTCATCTATGTCAAGATGAATGACACTTTATAAGTGCAGACAGAATGCTTGCGTGGTGTAGCTTTGTTATTACTCTACTGGTCCTTTGCTACCTATATAATATTACAGTGACTCCTCTGTGAGGTTTATGGGGTGCTCAAGCACTGGAAGTTTTTGACATGTCCAATACATCCATGGTGGCAGGGCTAAGCTGAAGGTCACATTATGTATTCATGATGCAGATAGACAATAGTGTGATGAGGATATAAAGTTTTTTTGGACTGCAGAAATGATTGAGAATAGAGATTTAAACTGAAGTAGAATTGTCTGGTTACAAAAGTAAAGATGCTGAATGAAGAAGATACTATTAATGGAGTGTCTCAGAAAAGAGCTAACCTAAAAGATAAAAACATATCCTCCAGACATGAAACAAAGACCCCCCAAAAATGAGAATTCTATAACCCAAAGCAGACCAGTTCAACCAATAAACACACTGTTTTTCTTTTGCTGACTTGGGAATGGATAGTTACCAGTGCAGAGATAAACAGGAGCATTCGCTGTAGTTAAAGTTAGATTTTAAAAAATGAAGGCAGAACTCATCAATATTTTATCATCCAGAAGGACAGTATCACTAAGGCCAGAAAGACATTAAATGAGTCTTCTTAATGTCAGTAAAATATTTTCATCCATCTGAGTCCAGTTTTGTTCAGCTCAGAAAAAATGGAAAATCTTAACAGCAATAAACCGCTGAAAGGGTCTGAATTATTATTTAAATTATTTTGCACTGTGTATAACAAACCATGTATGTGTACATCTATTAATTATATGTCTAATTGATAATGAAAAGCCCTTCATTTTGGGTTTCACCATTTAAAAAAAAAGATTAATCTTACACAAATGTCTCCACAAATATTCAATAACCAAATGTAGAGGAGCAAAGTCTAAAAAAGTCTAGATTCAGTTCAATTCAGTTTATTTATATAGCATCAATTTACAACAAATTGTATCAGTTTGTTCATACTTTGAATAAAATCATGTCTGAAATACACAATTTACATTTAACTAAAATTGTTAAGTGGACACTACTGAAAATGCAATACATTCAAAAAAGATATAATAATTTTACTTTTTTCCACATTTTCAAATATCCAGTATGAGCAGCCCTGAGCTTTTAGGGTATCCTGAAACATAATCAAAAGTCTTTGTTTTTAAATATGTTCTTCACTTTCACCACAAATTTTATCAGTGAACATTTTCTTTGTTTTTCTATCTAATTTTATTTCCTTTAACTTTTGCAGCAGTGTCATTGTGGAGTTTAAATGAGAGTATTTGTTGTTAAGCACATTTATGGAAGGAATAAACAAATTATGAGATTCAAATGTGATTACTGAAGATTTTATGTTGTTTTTAATAATTTTTAATTTCAGGTCACTGGAAAGGAGAGTTTAAAAAAAGACAGACTTTCGAGGCCTGTGAAAATTGCAGAAAGTGACGCAGATGTAAGTACATGTTCTCAGAATTTACAGAAAAAACACCCTGTTTATAGGTCTTTCTTTTCTCCGTGATCTTCTCTTCCGACTTCTGACAATCCATTACCGAGACGCAGCTGACTTCAGTCTGACTCTATGTGTGCTTTAGTGTGGTTTCTCTATGTGTGTTTTTAACTTGTGGTAAACAGAGGCAGCAGAGCTGAGGGAATGTATGTGTGTTGCAACACTGTGGGGACACGCATCCACGCTGCACAGTGTGGGCCTGAGAGTATCGACCACAGCTTTTATTTTTCTCCCCACAATTTAAAGGGAAAAATGCATGTAATGGGAGTTTTAGATGTTGGGCTGTTAAATTTTTCAGTTTGATTTGCCTGATCCTGCTTTTCTCATTCTTTGTTTTGTGCTGAACGGAGGTAAATAGGGTGGATGTCCTGGCTTTTCATCATTAGCATTGTTCCACTTTAACAATTTATAAGAAATTGCCAGTAAATTTGTCTGAACAATGAATATTTCATGCAATTAAAAACAACAATATGTGACAGCCAAATAAAAACAGCTTAATTATTAATTGAACAGAATGATAAATAGATCTGAGGGGAAAAAAATACAGTGGGTATGAAAGACTGAACTCGGCAGTCTTATGTTGTTTTCATAAACACATAACCCATTTCTGGGAAAACAATTCTGTCACTCTCAGTAAGCAAGGCTTTCTCCAACAGTGAATGTGAAAATATGGATTTTTGATTATGATTACTCATAATGGGTATTACCAAATCTTTCCCCCTAACTAGACGGCCCAGAGTCTTTTGATATTTCTTACTGTGTTGATGAGAAGAACTCCTCTGGGCTTTTTACAAAGATAAGCCTTATTGACAGACGGAGAAGGCTACAGTAGACGATCAATGCGTCTCGGGCGGCTGTAAGAGCTGAATGAAGACAAGAATGGAGCGTTTGGCCTCTGTTGTAAACACATGCTCTGTTTATCACCCCATTCTGCTTTATCTCCTTCCTGATTCTCTATAGCTTTACTTGTATACTCTGAAGTATGAAGTATCATATATGGATTGCTTAGAGAGGGATATGGATGTTATTCTTTGTTTTTATCTGTCCTTATTGCTTTTGTTTGTTTTCCTGTAGGTTAAACTAAGTCGACTCTGTGAACAAGACAAGATTCTACAGGAACTTGAAGCAAGGATACGCAGTTTGAAGGAGGACAAGGTGTTTGTTACGTATCGTAGATATTGTAGTTCATATCTGTCTTTTTTTTGTTAATAATTATTAATTATTTAAAGATCTCCTAAGCTCATATTTTTTAATCGTTTTGCCCACTAAAGTCTCTTGATTTAACATTTCTGGCTCAAATCTGTGAATTCTTCAACAAAAGAGAAGATTATATCTCTCCTCTGACATGGAAAATGTCTGTGAAATTTTGAAACATAAAAATTCACAACTAAGTTGCTGCTCTGTGAAGAAAACTACAAGGTTGACAACACAGTGAGATGTCATTGGACCGTGGAAGTTCTTACAGCAAATCACCAATGCCTCTGCCAATAGAAAGTTAAAGAAGGACGACAAATACATGCACAAACACTGAAAAGATGCAAAAAGGTTTGAGAAAAACTGAATTCAGAGTACAGCTACATAGTGGCGCAGTTGGTAGCACTGTTGCCTTGCAGCAAGAAGCTCCTGGGTCTGAATCCCGCCTGAGGGGTCTTTCTGCACGGAGTTTACATGTTCTCCTTGTGCATGTGTGGGTACTATGGCTTCCTCCTACAATCCAAAAATATTACTGTTAGGTTAATTAATTGCTCTAAATTGCCCGTGCGTAAGTGGGTATGTGCATGGTTATTTGTCCAATGTGATGTGTGTGTTTGTGTTGCCTTGTGATGGACTTGTCCAGCGTGTACCCCACCTCTTGCCTAATGACAGCTGGAGAGAGGCAATCACCCCCCTGCAACCCTGCAAGGACAAGCAGGTTTTAGACAATGAAATGATTAATAAATCAGAGTTTCCACAAACATGCAAGTGGTAGCATATTTCCACAAACTGTTTCTATGTCATGTATCTAGCCCATCATGAGGTGGATGATGTAACTAATTTCATTGGTAGATATTTTTTCCCCCTTTATATTTTTATACTGAGCAGTTATGTAAAATATTTGCCTTGGGGGTAGTTTTAAAAAGCAGCACCCTCCACATTTATCGCAGTTACTGTATGGGCACAAGTGATACCAACAAGATGGCACAAGTTGGGACCAAAAGCTTCACAAGTAAAAAAAAAAAAATTAAAAAATGTGCATGAATATATTTTTATGAAAGGTGAAAAAAACATGTATTTATTTATGTATTTGCTTATTTATTTATTTACTTATTTATTTATTTATGCCAATGTTGTTTTTCTACCCTTACACTCACTTTAGAACCACTTTTTGATAACCCTCCCCTTATAAATAATAACAGTATAATAAAACATATGTAATATCTATTCTGCCTTGCAGTTTGGTGCAGCCATCCAAGATTGTCCTTGATTGCCAACCCTGATTAAGATGTGCAAAAACTGTCAATGTAAATTAGTATTTTATTGCAGTTGTATAACCTAACACACACAGTTAAGTTATACAACTTAAAAAATGCTGCAGTTTCTAAACGGTGAGCATTTGAGATTTATGGGGGAATTTTTCATGCCTCACTTACTATTGATGTGTGTGGCTGCAAGAATAACTTTGGTCCTTGTCCTGATTTGTTTGCCACAATAGTAACTGTTTTAAGCTTTTAAATGATTGCTATGACAATAGAAATTTTAATCTAAAAAAGACAGCTTGAATACATGAAAACATGTACTTCACAAATGTTGTGTTAATTTATTAAAGGAAGAACTCTAAACCAAAGTATATGTGCCTCCCTTGTTAGATTATGATTAACTGTGATTTAACGTTTTGGAAAGCTGAGTTCAATTACATTCCAGAGTGATGGAATCAAGAAATCCCTTAAAAAACCTGTCTGACAACGTGAAGTAGAGTAAAAGATCTCAAAATGCAACACGTCTAAAGAAATTCAAAAACCAAAAAGAAACAAAGTCAATGGCATCTAAAAGTATGAAAAGGAACCAGAAAGCAATTTCTTAAAATATTAGGACTCAAATAAACCACAGAGCTATTGTCCACAACCTGTGACAACATGGAACATTGGTAAACTTTCAAATGAGTGGTCAGCTAACCAAAATTGCTCCAAAACTGCTTTGACAACTCATCGAAGTCTTCAACTGTGTGTTTTGTGCTCTTTAGGATAAGTTAGAGTCTGTGCTGGATGTTTCCCACCAGCAGATGGAGGAGTACCAAGATCAGCCGGCTCACACAGAGAAAATTGCCTATCAGCAGAAATTGTTGCAAGAGGATGTGGTCCATATCAGGGCTGAAATATCTCAAGTGTCCACCGTAAGACCCAAACTTCTCACTAAAAACATTACACATAAATAAAAACTCAAGCTCATTTGAGCTTTAAATATAGCTTGTTCAATTTCTTTTTCCTCTAAAAAGATTGACTTAGAAGGCTTCTCTATTATTTCCATGCTACTTTAGGCATTGTGTTTCTTTAATTAGTTTAGAACAAGATGTTCACTTCTGTTTTTAGTTCCCTTTTAACTTTTTCTGCAACTGGCACAATGTTTCAGGTTGACTGTGACTATCACAATGAGTGATTAGGGGACAAACCTGAGGTGGTGACAAAACTCATGAGTGTATTTCTCGGCAACATGGGCCAAAATGTTCTCTGATATTCAAAATATTTAGTGTTTGAATGGAAAATGCGCAGTTTCAAATCTGCAGTTACAAATTAACCACAAGATTACAGGAAGTAAACAACTGTGTCCTTTATTATTTGTCAGACATTTATATTTAGTGTAGCTGAATTTTGTAATCAGTGCATATTGTAATTATGTATGTACAGTTAAAAAAGCAAAACATGCTTTTAATTCAAAAGGTTTATTAAAGCTCAAGTGTAATCTAAGAGACGTGAAAAGTTTTACTTATGACATAAATGCTTATGTGTGAAGGATGGCTGCATATTTCCTGAAATAAATTAAGTAAACATGTGTTTACAACAAAAGTATATCATCTTAAAGTTGTTTTTTTTTTTTTTTTTTTTTTTATCATGTCATATTGGAGAGTATGTCTGTTCTTTCCTTTAGGAGATGGAGAATGCATGGAATGAGTATAACCGCCTGGAGAAAGATGTAAACTGGCTGAAGTCAGCCCTGCAGGGACAGATGAACCGCAGTGATCTTTCTCAGGTCTATCTCTCTTAGCAGACTTTCACTTTTATACACAGGCTTTAATCAGGAGGAGCTACGAATTACAAATTTCAGTTTCTCATTCAAACAAAAAAGGGATTTGGTTCGTATCTGTTCAAAGATCATCCATTAGTTTCATCTGATTTGGATGAAAGAAAGACTTTGTATATGAGCAGCTGTACAGCATGTGTTAAAGACAGTCTATGTGTTCTGTATGCTAATGTTAGAGCGGTTCTGTGTTTCTGTTTGAGCAGCACGAGAAAATTCAGCTCAGAAAAGAGTTGTGGAGGATTGAGGATGTTATTGCAGGACTCAGCACCAATAAAGCTAATTACAAAGTCACAATTGCTTCTGTTACCAACCCAGGTGAGGTTCCAAATGAGAAACCCAAATACATGTAGCGCTATCTGAAAATCATGCATTTTAATCCTACTTATTACTAAAGCATTGAATGTTTCTCTTTTCTTTTTTTTTTTTTTTCTTTTTTTTTTTTTTTTTAAAAAGTTTCTATGCATCTTTTTGTGAAATTTTTATCCACATCCCACTCCCCAGAGAGAAAATTTGTGCCTTCAGTGCCAGTATCATCAGTGCCTTCTGTGTCTGGGAGCCAGACTGCTGTGGAAATGAGATTGTCCCAGCAGCAGCCGCAGCAAAGCCCCCACCTCAGCCATGACCCCACGCTTACCTCCAGTATCAGCCAACAGCCATTACAACACTCTACAACCATCTTCAGTGGCCTCAAATGGGTGAGTGAACAACTCTCTCTATATATACGGTATATTCCCCCACCCCACATTAGATAACCCAATGTCTGAATGACAAGGTTACACAGTCACTTTCTACCCTGCCTGAGATTGTCAAAAATTGGCTGCAAGACAGATTCTTATTGATTATGTTTATTAGGTGCCAGTTGTAGAAATTAAAGCCAAAACTATTAATTAACAAAATGTGCACTTACAGGAGAGTTGCATTTTTAAGTGTGCCATGGCTAAAAAATAGCAAAGGTAACATTGAATTTTAGAATAAAAGCTCTAATAAATAGTTGAACAAACAACAAAGCTTACATAAAAACATAAGAACAAGTTCTGTTTGAAGTCCTTGAGAAACTTGAAATAAACCTGTATAAAGTTAATGCGGTGTTTATGGGCTGGTAATACAAATAATGCATTTTTAATTTCTAGTTATTCTAAGTAGCTCATAGCTATCTGTTTGTACAGAGCGAAGAAGATGTGCCTCCCAGACCTCCTCTACCTCAGCTCTACAGTCCAGAGGAGCATCCTCCTGCTGTGCCGCCATTGCCCCGGGAGACGACAGTTATCAGACACACCTCTGTGCGTGGCCTCAAGCGACAGTCCGACGAGCGCAAAAGGGATCGAGAGATTGGCCAGTACGCAAACGGGGACAGTAAGGTACATGTGAGGTTTTTTTTTTATTTTATGTTTGTGCTACTGACATTCACATTTCTAAACTTGTTTCTCTTTTATCATTTGTGTTTCTGTCAGGTGGAACTACGGCCTTTCCTTAGTGATCCGGAGCTCATAGGAGCCGGAGACGGCTCCAGCCACAGCAGTGTTGTAGCATCTGGGCGTGATGGAGGTTACCAGACATTACCAAGTAGAGGTAGATGAGTTAAAGAGCAAGAATAGCCAATTCTGTTCAAGCTTGTGTGTTGTCTTAAAAATTTTACATACATTTATTTATTTGTTTTTTTATTTTAAATGTCAAGTAGAGAACAATGTTTTATTATTTGTTGGCTTCTCTTCAGGAGCAGCTAGCTCCTCACTGAGGGTGAATCAGTCTTCGAGCATCTCCTCTTATGTGACTATTCGAAGATCAACTTCAGCTGCTGGTGCGACGGTGAGAGTTGGAAATAAAATAAAAACAAATACAAGACTCAGTATTCAGCAGATCCAAGAGATTACCTTTGTATGTCAAAACAGTTTTCTCCACATTGTGAGGTCGCTTGGGTTGAAGGCCTGAAGACTTTTTTAAAGTCTCATTTCAGGATGGTTATCTTATAGTCGTGAAAGTCTTTGGTTTGATGATTTGATGCAATATCTCATGATACATCATAATACAATACTGCATGTGTTAAAGACAGTATTTAAATATGCTTTTACCTTTCCCATATTAATACTGTGTAATATGGGATAATACGGTTTATATTATTGAGCCTTATGAGAAATTTGTTTCGAATCGAATCGCTTCTATCGGTAATCATTGGCTAAACAGAAGATTCATAAATAAACCGACTGTTTTTTTTTGTTTGTTTGTTTTTTTGATCAAACGAGGTTCAATTGTTTTCTACATAAACCACAGAAGCAATGTCGCACCAAAGATGCAAACCTATCTCCAAGTATTTTTTGGGTTTAGTGGAAAGACTTATTTGGGGGCTGGAGATGAGCTTACAGAGATGAGCAACCAATTAAACTAGTTTGGGAACATTGTTAAAACTGCAGTTAGTTCTGTTTTCATGTCTTTTAATTTAAAGCAGGTACCTTTCTCCTCTGCTCATTGGCTGAGAGGCAGGATGCACCCAAGACAGTTTGGCAGTCCAACATCGGGTTACGCAGAGACAAACAGAACAACCATGCAAACACATACTAACGCTTCACTTTACTTTAAGTTACCTCAGCTCTAAAAACTGGAATTTTCTTTTTAACTGGAAAATTAAATATGCTTTTACCTTTGAATTGGGTGTGCAATTTTGTTTTTGTTAAGTATTTTTTGCTGTCTGCTGCATCTTTCATTCTTCTTCTCAACTTCATTTCCTCCTACTCATCTCAGGAGAGGCCAAAAAGCGCCTTGGAGCGCCTGTACTCGGGGGACAAGGTGCCGCATCAGCAGAGGGGGAAGATGAGTGCCGATGAGCAGTTAGAGAGGATGAAGAGGCACCAGAAGGCCCTTGTCCGCCAGCGCAAACGCACCCTGAGTCACGGAGACCGACATGCGTCTCCAACTTCGCGTGCTTCTTCTTCCTCGCGCCCGCTTTCAGCAGACTTTGGATCAGTATGTTACTAGAACAGAACCACTCACACTCTCATGCATGATGCCAACCAAACCAAGAGTGGAGATCTACAGTAATGCATGCCTTCACTTGGTGCATATAGTTTTCCTTTTTTTCTGACGTCATAAGTTGAATGTTAAACCAATAAGTTAGTGCATTATGTTTGTTCACTGTTTAACTATGTATGTGTCTGTTTAACACATGTTTTCAGTCATTGATTGTTTTTTTTACTCCACATATTTGACTTTGACTGCAGGCAAATTAACAGCAGTCTATAAGGTGGCTATGACTCTGTTTTTCCAGGCTTAAAAATATCAGCATTTAAGAAAGCCAACACTAGGAATATACTGTAGGTCACACACATTGAAAATAACATAGATAACATGGATTTTCTCCTTTTGTTACATGTTAAAATATATAAGGTTTATACAGAGACAAACAATGCTTTGCAAAAGTAATCATACCCCTTGCACTTTTGCACATTTATACACAAATTGTTTCATAATTTCTTAGTGGTAGAGAAAGAATGCATAGTTTTCAAACTTTTAAAGGACAATTAAAGATCTGAAAAATGTGTTGTGCATTTGTCTTTAGTCCCCCCAAGTCAGTCTTGTGTAGAACTACCTTTTACTTTTGGGGTAACACATTAATAAGCGTTGATCCAGACCATTTTTATTGTAGCTCTTGCTGTCTGTCCAAAAGTGAACCTTCACTCCAGCCTTAACTTCTGCTGCCTCTAGGAGGTTTTGTTCCAACATTGTTGTCAATTCAGCTCCATCTGTCACCACATCAACTCTGACCAGCTTTGCTGTACCTGCTGAAGAAAAGCATCCCTATAGCATAATGCTGCCACCAACAAATTTTATCATGGGAATGGTGTGCTCAGGGTGATACACATTCCTTCATTTTCTACCACACAGTGTTTTGAGTGTAGGCCAGAGAGGTAACTATTGCTTTCAATTGAACAGGAAGTTTCTTCTACGTGTTTGCTGCAACCACTACATGGCTTGTGGCAAACTTGAAATTGTATTTCTTATAGTTTTTATTCAGCAGTGGCTTTCTTTTTGCACACTCTTCTATAAATACCATATGTGTGGAGTGCAATATTAATAGTTGTCCTGTCAACAGATTTTCCCATCTGAGCTGTAGATCTCTGTAGCTCTTTCAGAGGTACAATGGGCCTTTTGGTTGCTTCTGTGTTTATTGTCATCCTTGTTCATCCTGTCAGTTTAGTTAAATGCCCATGTCTTGGTTGATT
Organism: Anableps anableps; assembly: GCA_014839685.1. Lineage (NCBI taxonomy): Eukaryota > Metazoa > Chordata > Actinopteri > Cyprinodontiformes > Anablepidae > Anableps > Anableps anableps. The sequence goes on from CM026067.1 coordinate 19,942,297, forward strand.
TGCAATTGTGCCACTTGTCCTTTTTCGGATTATGAATTGAAACTGCTCCATTGAATGTTCAAAGTCTGGGGTGCTGTTTTTAATCCTAATTTTGCTTTAACCATTTCCACAACTGTATCTCTGAAAAGTCTGGTGTGTTCCTTGATTTTTATGATGCCATTTGTTCTCTAATGCTCTGACAAATCTTTAAGATTTTCACAGCACAGCCATATTTATGTTCAGATTCAGTAAATTTCATACAGGTTGAATGTGAAGCCAGTTGGTTGTAAATGGGGCTATTTGCACAGACATTTTTTAAATTTTTAATTGTAAAAAACTGAAACCCATGTAGCATTTTCCTTCCACGTCACAATTATGCACTCTCTAACCGACAACCAAATTAAATACATTAACATGTGTAATTATAGTGTGGCAAAAATAATACTAATCAAAAAAAGGGGTATTCATGCTTTTGCATAGCACTGTGTATACCTATATCTATGTACTAAATGGTTGTACTTTATACTGTGCCAAGATCATTTTTAAAAACTGTTAAATATGATTCGTTGAATTATTTGAAATAGATAACACTCTAATTATCTTCAATAAAACATTTAGTGCCATCCAGTCATCACTTTATCTGGCCCTTCTTCTTGTTCTTTACTGATTTTATCTCTTAGATTTAATCCTGAGTGTCACTAACATGCTTTGTGTTTTCAACCCATTACAGTGTTGGTGTACTGAATATCATTAGTTCATTAGTCATTGCTCTTCTCATTTAGATAATAGAGCCTGCTGTTCTTTAATTAACTACTACTGCACCCAAGCACTCCATTGATGATTTGTGTGTGTGTGTGTGTGTGTGTGTGTGTGTGTGTGTGTGTGTGTGTGTGTGTGTGTGTGTAAAGAAAAAGAAAGTAACCACTTAACTACTGATCAGAATATTAACAAATGCTTCACAATACACATTTATGCTCGCTCATCTCAAATTCATCATAGCTTTTTTTGTTTCAGAGACATGAATTGGGACTTAGAGTGGTCCTCCTTCTCCGTCTTACAAATAAAAGCATTTTATGGAATTAGTGGTGATGTCAATCATCATTTTGATATCAAAACGTAGCTTAACTGTTTTATCTGGTAATTGGAAGAACGTTTTTCTCTTTCAAATGTGAATGTTGCTAAAAATAAACACTATCTTCTAAATAATTTTCATTGCCACGTTTTCTTTTAAGCATTGAATTTTTTCCATGAACAGAATATTGTCTTGTTTATTAAAGCTTTTGTTCGTGTTATTTCCTGTTTATTTCTGTAGCATTTTGCTGCTCACCTTATCAATGCCATAGAGTCTCATAGTGCAGTTGTGTTTTGAGAGCTTTCACTTTCATGTATGCATGCATACTCATCTATGCATGTGTCTTGTGTTTTTCGTTTCTGAGTGCATCCACAGAAAGAAATAAAAATAAAAATCTTATCAGCCTTTAAGGTCAAGTAAAGACTATGTAGCTGTGCAACGTGTTACCTGACGATCAAAGCTAAGCGAATCAAGTCATTTTCGCTTTTAGTCAATGCGACCCAAAGACAGCGCCCGGTGATTTGTTTCACACTCTCTGTCTTTCCTGTCCAGTGGAAGAGAGAGCAGGAGTTTGACCTGCAGTTACTCGAGAGGGCTGTTCAGGGGGAAGAGGCTCAGGCAGTTAGGAGTGTCCAGGGGGAGGAAAGACCCCCTGAGCACAAAGAGAGACCCCGCTCGCATTCTGATGAATGGCTGACATTCCACTCTATGGCCACGACCCCTCCCACGCATGAGGTCGACCTGGAGCCGCTGGAGTATGACCTGGACCTAAACAAAGAGGTAACACAGCTTTTTCTGATCTGTGAAAAGGCAAAAATAAAAGACAGAGACTATCAGTACACAAATACTGTGAACATAAAAAAAGTCAAAAAGGTGTGTGACACAAATCATCTTTGGACGTTCAGTTTAAATAGAGATTTAAATGATAAATTCAGTTTTGAATCTTAAAAATAATCTTTGACTTGACCTACAATCACCATCAGTTTGAACTTATGCCTAAAAGGAGGTTGTGTAACATCAGGAAAATATAATTGCTATTTAATTGTTAAATAGCAACATAGCAAATAATACCCGTTTTATTCCTTCTATTTCTAAATTCTTTCACAGCGTTGTAAAAGGCTGTCCGGAAATGCTTGATGGTAGCTATTGCCAAGGGTGGTACAAGATATTGGGCGTAGGGGAAAATCACATTTCCACATTAAGTCAGGTTGCTTGAATGGCATCTTTTACTTGATAAGTTAAATCATAATTTGCAAATTGCATTTTGTATTTATTTGGCTCATAGCTGTCTAATATTTACATTTGTTTGCTAATCTGAAACATAAAAGTGTGACCAAATCTGTAAAGGGGGGAAATTACTTTTTGACAGTTCTGTTTTTCGGTTAGATTCATGGAGGATGATGTGCATTAGATTTACATCAGAGTGAGCAGTATTGCAACACTTCACCTGTACTAGGCATTCTCTTTCTAAAGAAGACAGTCGTAGTTAAAATCTGAAACATCATTTTACACATGTTTTTCACACATTCAACTATCTAATTAGTTATTCTCCTATTCCAGATAAGGAAGAACAGCAGAATTTATTCATGTTTAACTTTTCCTTTTGTTTCTATTGTTTTAAAGGTTGTGTTTCTATTTGGCTGTCATTTGCTGCTTATACAGAGGGAATTTCCCTTACTAATTACTAATTTTGTTACGTTTTGTGGACCTATGAAGAACATCTAACTTGGCCTCTATCTTTTAGCTGTCCAAGCCTCAGAAAGTGTTGATCCCAGAGCGCTATGTGGATTCAGAGCCTGAGGATCCACTCAGTCCACAAGAGGTAGAAGAACGTCATCGGAAGGTGGAGCGTATCAAAAACATTTTGGCAAAGTCAAGGTACCTAAACTGTTTTCTAGCATGGTTATGCTGCCCTAGGGTTTTTTAGGAACATGCTGCAGTTTTCCAAAGATCTAGTTTTAAGAAGTGACTAATTAAATGAAGCTTAGCATAAAGGGATAACTTAATTCACTATGTGTCCTTGGCTCTTAATCCCATGTTGTTGTCTTTACTGTTCCCAGTTTGGGTTTTCAGAGGGACACTACAAATGACAGGTTATGGGAATTTCCACAGATCATCACACATTTGACTCAGTTAGATAAACAAATTACTGTACATGTAAATATCTCTCTCAGGATATTTCAACACAATGAGAAATCAAAAACAATCAACAGTCATATTCAATAAATTTGAATATGCATTCTGATGAGGCTCATTTGTCAGATTAAATGTACCTTTAAGCAGGTATTCAACAATCTTTTCATTAAGCCCACATTTCTGTTTTAAAAATGGTTTGTTATTGGTCTGATATGATATTCTAATCTTAAATGTAGTGTTTTCATTTGGTGTAAACAGAAAATCATCATAATTAACAGAAGCAAAGGCTTGAAAACAGTCTGTCTATAATTATGTGTTTTACTTAGTGAATTGAATTATAGAACTAAATAATATACTAGTTAATTGTAAATGACATGCATACAGCTATTGTCTTGCAACCTATGACAAATTAAATTACTTATAATCTTATTTAATAAGATTTTTTTTTTTCATTTTATCTTCAGACAAAGAATATATATAAAAAAAGTATATAGTCTGTCATACACAGTGCAACGAAATAATTTCTTGTTTGAAACAGCTTCACATTCGGTCTTTTGGTAAAATCTTTGTATATAACTCAGCTTCTCTGTGTACATGGATAGTTTATTTTCCATTTGGGATGATAAAGTTTCCCCAGCAGTTGGAAAAGACTTAGTCAGCTTGTATTATTGTAGACTTCAAGCTGACATTGATTTTACAGGCAATACATGGTATTAAGAACCAGGTAATGCAAACTTTTGAACAGGGTCTGTTTGGTAGTTTCTTTTGTCAGTATGATTTTTTTTTTTTTTTTTTTTGGGGGGGGGGTAATTATCATAACCTAAAAAACCCCTTGAATTCAAGTTTTTTTTTTCTCCAAATTCTGCTTCTAATCATTTCTAACCTCCCTGTTATCATGTTTATCTTTTCTTGGACAGCATGCAAAACATAGCCCCAGCAGTGTCTGTGGAGAAGCCTGAGGTGGGACAGGTGGTCCTTGACTCTGCTCTGCAGGAACAGGAGAGGATCATCACCATGTCCTACGCGCTTGCCTCAGAGGCTTCGCTCAAGAGCAAACTTGTAGCAGGTTGGTCACTTGAATGAATCTCGATTATTATTTGACCCCGGGAGCCTGTGAGTAGTTGTTGGTTGCACATCCTTGCACTGTAAAGAATTAGAACACAGAAACCTTGACTGAAATAATTAGTGTGAGTTTCAAACAGATAAAGCGTATGGTGACAGTTTTAGCAAAATTTCTCCTGGCAACAAACTGGGGGGTAGAAGGAATCAAGAGAGGAAAGCAGGCTTTCAAGAAAGCTGGATTGATGAGAGGGGCGTGAGGTGCAGAGTCAAGCAATAAGGCTGTTCATTTCTTAATAAGTGAATATTATTTCTTATTACGAGTGCAGATAGTCTCTAATTGCAATCTGTGTAGGATCTTTTAGACAGGGGAGGAATCACTTGATGAGGCCATTTTGTGTGCTGATCAATGGGCCCAGTCAAACTTTGCTCTCCATCTGCATGCCACTGCCGCCGCTTTGAACATAGCTCTGAACCTGCATAAAAGACGCCACACTCACATCTCATCTCTTTCATACTCTTCAGCAGACAGGCGAGTTAATTTTCACTCTCGCTGCAGCAGATTGTCAGTCTGTCTGCCTTGCCGGCACACACGCACACGCACACAGACACAAAATGCATGCATATATCTGTCACACGCGGTAACACTCAAGCTGTCAGCGTGTGTGGAAGCTTAATATGCACAGTGAAGCAAAGTCAACAATTATAACATTATTTCCAGCATAGAGAAATGCCAGAGAATATAACCGGTGGCATCTTGTCAGCGCAGACTGAATCAATGACTTTCTCTGCCTTTGGTGTTAAAGTGAGGTCTGTTGGTGCACTTTCAAACTCATGAATTTAAAGAAGAGTCTTTTTCACAGCAGCATGCATGGCAGATTTCTGTACTTCTGCCATAAAAGCAGCAATATTCATCACTGCAATTATATACAGAAGATATGACAAAGGTGGTTTGGAAGCTCAAGTTGCTAATACATAAATAGCCAAAAAATCCATTTCGCCTTTGATAAGTTGTCAGGAGTGTTAAACTCGTACTGATCGTGACGATTTAATGTTTTATATAACTAATGCTGCAGACAATTGCAATGCTATTTAAAAATAATATGTGAAATAAGTTTAAATGTCTCACTACAATTAATCTGAAAGAAATTAAATGAAAGCTTTTATTTTCATTGTACATAACATGCTGAAATTAGGCAAGTTGTTTCTACCTGGTGTTGTGTTAAATAAAATGGGTAAAACAGTACAGCCGTGCATACTTAGGACAGCATAAATTAAAGAAGTATAGATAAAGTACCAATAAATAGAAAAACAACATATACATACAAGGTAACCTGAATTCATAAATTTCACTTGAGCTATCAGGTAGGAAAAAGCTGTTGTGAAAATTACTTCAGTTTTAGTAGTACATCACATATGTGTATGTATGCAATATCTCAGTAGTACTGGTATCTGTGCAAGTTGAAGCATATTAAGTATGTTCCAGCACATGTAAATGTGCCACGTAGAGATTTCCATTGGTGCGTTTTTCAGTTGTTCAACTGTACTCTAAGTTTATATGCCTAAAGATCTATTTACATTAACAAATAAGTTGGGACACAGATGAGAAACTCACTTTATGACAGTTCTACTAGTAACAGCATTTTACAGCTAGTAAAAAGTTTTAGAATGAGCCAAAAGTTTAGATAAAACATAATTTTTGTCATGGTTGTAGAAGGACCATAAAGCAGTTAGGCAGAGTTGCATCCTGTGGAGAAAACAGGACGCAACTGTTCCTGGTTCTGCAGTAGAACCAGGAACCATGAGCACACAACATTGGATCCAATAAGGGGTGAAGGAAACAGACCGGCTTAAAATCCTGAGGAAGATCAGTGACATGAGAATGAGGTGAGACCAATCAACAGAATGTGGTGCAGTTGAGACAGGATCTGAACTGAGGAGCTGAGGGAAAATGACAAATTATTACAGAAATGAGTACATGAGACTGACACAAGACACATAAGGATCCTCTAAATTAAAGACTAAACAAACGTCAAAATAAGAATCTAAAGCTACACACAAAAATATAACACACGTATGAAGAATGAAGAACTGAATGAGGAAGAATTTTAAATTTTAATGACAATCATATATATATATATATATATATATATATATATATAGATAGATAGATAGATATAAAATCAAGGTGACCAACAAAGCACAAAGAGCCATTGATCAATTTTCTTCTTTTGTATAAAAAATTTTATTTGACAGATTTTCTGTCTTGTCTTTTTATGAATTGTGGAGAAGCGTCCAGTTTTAGTAATGTCACTGCTGTTCTATAGTTTCTCCACTTATTAACCATGCATGTTAATGTGTGTGTGTGTGTGTGTGTGTGTGTGTGTGTGTGTGTGTGTGTGTGTGTGTGTGTGTGTGTGTGTGTGTGTGTGTGTGTGTGTTTTTTTGCGCATGGTTGTCTGTCTTGTGTGTCTCTGTGTTGGACTGGTAACCTGTCCAGGGTGTATCTTGTCTCTCGACCAATGATCCCTAGACATAGGTACCAGTGTACACTTCTACATCTGCTCTAGACATCATGTATAATAATGTGCATATTTGACAGAGATGAAAAACTTTCACAGCTGTGTTTCCTTTCAGAAAACATTTTGTGCTTTTGAGTACAATGCATCCCTCAGGTTGCTGACTAACACAGCTGATTAACAACTAGTGTTGTTTTCTCTTTCTTCTCCTTCTCTCCTCTCCTTGTAGTTCCACCACAGGTTAACATGCCCACCCCTCCTCCCCCGCCCCTTCCTCCTCCGCTGCCTCCTCCTCCTCCTCCACCTCCTCCTCTTCCTCCTGTATCCATGGCGCCTCCCTCTCCTCTAAACAACGGGATTCACTACACTTTTGTCTAATGTGAAAAAAGCAAAGTAAGACTCTAATTGCATGTTTAAACCCACTCTAATATTCTGGAGGAATCACTGCTTGTCTGAAACTGGAAAGCTTCATGCTTACTGCTGTGTTGTGATTGGAGGAAACACATCTTGTCGGGGTTGGGGAAACCCTGCCTCTGCTCCCATTATAATCAAAACAAACATCTGCAGGCAGTCTGCCCATCCCACTGTGATAATTGTGTGTAAATTGTTCTTTTCTTTCTTTTTGTACTGCTGCCAAAATATTTATGGGCGGTTGATGGGAGGAAAGGTCTCAGAAGAACATGCCTGCTTGTAGCATTGTGTGTAATTAACAAAAGAGACACCTTTTGATTTAGCACCTTGACAGCTCAGTCTTCAGCACAGCTGCATTCCTCAGCACCAATTAGCTCCCCATCTGTAGCACAGCAGCAATAAGTCAGAAAGAAAAATCTAGCACTGTTGTTACTGTAAATGCATAAAGACAGCTTGCCTTATCACTTTCAAAGTAAAAAAAAAAACAAAAAAAAAAAACAAACCTAAAACGTCTTTTAGGCATTAAAGACCAATATTGTGAAATGTCTTTTCTTCTTTTTAGTTATTTTTTATTTTCCTTAGCAGTATTTTCTTATTAAAGAAGTGTCAAATGACATTCTTGATTGGTTGGAATGTGCATACAATTATCATAATATTAATTTATGCATATTAAATCAGTACAATACAATACAGTTTTCATCTAGTTGAAGATATTACACCTATCAATACGAAGCATCAGATAACGTACCAACGTACTTAACGTACGTAGCCCAAAATTGTTTATACTCCTGGCAGATTTAGATTAGGAAATTATTTTTATTCAACCAAAAATTTATTTTTTAAAGGAAATGAGACAGGCATCTCTCAAAAGATAAAACGAAATAAAAAGAGATTCATTCTTGAAAACAATATATCTATCATTATTTACATTTCATTTAAAAAAATGGCATGTTGAAAATTATGTATACTTTTCTCAATAATCAGTGGAGAAAAGTTATTGGCACCTTCCACAGATTCTCTGGACCACTCTGAAACATTAATATTACTTCTAGTTAAAAGAAACATGTCGGGTAAAAGATGGCTTTAAACCTACATCTTTCAGGGGTATGGATAATTTTGGGCTTCACTGTTAATTTTGTGATGAGCTTATTATGATAAAAAAAAACAACTGATTGAAGAAAACATCCCTAACTTTTTTTTAGACTGAGTTTAAAAATGTGCTGATCTTTCTGCTGGTTCTTCTCTTTCTTTTTTCATACTCCTAATCCACACAGTCTCTCAGTTTGTCTGTTTCTATGGTGGGTGAGACAGTGGTGATGCATTGAATGGCCTCATGATACAGAGATTCTTTTTCTTTGTGTTTAAAGTAGTTTCTTTGCATTTTTTAAAATTTTTTTTCAGATCTCATTATTTCATTGGTATTATTTTCATTAATAACACACAATTGCCTCTTTCCTTTGTGTATAAGTAGCCAAGCTTCCAAATGAGAACATGCCATTCAAGAAAGACAGGAAATTGCTACAGGAATATAGCTACTTGTCTAAACCTTCTTGTGTTTACAGTCTGAGCAATAATTAAAAAGTTAATTTACATAATGGAACTAAAAGATAATGGAACTTCCATTAAAGAGTTATTTTCATTCGTTTAGTTCATCTTTTTCAAAGGTGCCACCACGTGGAGGTTGCTGTTTGATGGATTTATTTAAGTATAAAAAACACTAAATTTCTACAGAGGCCATCCAGCAAACAGTTTTTAACTAATAGTGGAGATTGATTTTTTTTTTTATCAAGCTACTCTTAAGTCATTTATACAGCCTCAATATTCACAATTTTGCTTTGTATGACAGCTTTTCTTGATGCATTTGATGATAATAATTGTTTGCTCAGGCAAGTTAGGATCTTAAAGCTTAAAACCCTTTTAAAAAGCTGTAAAACCCTTGAGTCTCAAGTATTTTAGTGTGTTTAATCAGTATGTTAAGTCCTGAATGTTGTTTCTCATATTAGCTAACTTTGTTTTTCTTGTCACCTCTCAGCTCAAGCGATATCTGGACACTGAGGTGCTACTCCACAAACAAACGACTGACTGCTCCAAGAAGAGAGGACTTTCTTTTATTTTGGACACCTTAAATGCAGCAATAGGAAAAAAAAAAGCAGTGGTACGGTTTTAACTTGAGGCTTACTCAGGACTCACTCTTCTAAAATGTTTCTTGCTGCTGAAAGCATTTTCTGGAGACAGCCTGCAGCTATGACAGCTGCTGTGCTTATTAACTATGAAAGTGTATAACATATGTTAAACTCATAATAATAAAAAAGTATTTTCTACAATTTATTGCACTTTTTCAGTTGTACATTGTTTCATCCTGTTGTGACTAAATTGGTCATTGAATCTAAACTTTTTTTGACCAGCTAGAGAATGTTTAAAAGAAAACATGTTAAATGCAACATAAAAATAGTATTTTTCTGTCATTAATATTCTTACACCAAGCTATATGAGATATTCTGTGTATGTACAGTACATGTAGCACTGCCAGTCTCCTTTAGGCTTATTTTTGCTTACATCAGGATGAAAAACTTTAACACACACACACACATATATATATATATATATATATATATATATATATATATATATATATATATATATATATATATATATATATATATATATATATATATATATGTGTGTGTGTGTGTGTGTTAAAGTTTTATATATATATATATATATATATATATATATATATATATATATATATATATATATATATATATATATATATATATATATATATTCGTTTTTGTGGGAAAGTTGAGCAAGTGAGATTTATAAAGATGTGAATATTAAAGATCTTAACACAGCATCCGATTCATTATATTTATTTCTTTTTTGACAATTGCTTCAGATTTAATTGGATGAAATATATTTACAGTGAGGGGAGATATTTCAAAAACTTATGTGAATCTTTGCAAATTTGCCAAAGTCAAAAATAGTTTGATTATCTTGTCAGTGGTAATTGTGGAAAAATACTTTCCAATTGCTTACGTTCCAGGTCCACAGACCATCAAGTGATAAACTTTGCTGCATCTTTTCATCAAGCCCTGTTGAGACCAACTTTGTTATATTTAGGGGTAATTTGAACCATTTAAGGACATCTTAATTGTTTCACAATGTAGACCTCCATGCAAGCACTGTCTATACCCGCTTATTCTTGGTGGGTCGGGGGTGAAGTGTATCTGCAGCAGTCATTGGGCAAGAAGCAGGGTACACCCTGGACAGGTCGACAGCCCATCACAAGGCAACGAAGAGACACACAGGACAACTATGCATGTTCATACTCATACGCAAGGGTCAGTCATGTTTTTGGATTGTGGAAGGAAGTGGAGTATCCAGAGAAGAACCCATTCATACAAGGGGAAAACATGGAAGCTCCATGCATAACGACCCCAGATTGGGAATAAAACTCAGAACATTTTTGCTGCAAGGCAACAGTGCTATCAACTGCACCAACATCACCGTCGCCTGTCCTGCAAAGCATAGATGAAAAATAAATGTAACTGAGGCATTTCTGTGAATTGTACTTTACTTTTTTAGCTTGATCAGAGTCTCTAGTAAGTTATAGTTAGTAACCTATAACTTACAATTTCCCTGAGGTACAATATATATGATGTGACAGAGGCTCTTGTCTTTAAGTCATTAATCAAATGGGAACAGCAAGAGAACTTGCTAGTGGTTCTTAACCTTTTCGTAACAAGTACCATCAAGTTTTACATGCACTGTTATTCTGATAGACATTTACAACAGTAGTACAAGAAGAAAGAAATGTTTATAAATTGTTAAAACATGACTAATTGAAGGATGGGGTTTTATTATGTGTTACAGTTTTTCAAGGAGTTACAACAGTGGTCTCCAAACTTTTTGCCTGGAGGACAAAACTGGCTAATTTAAACTACTGGTGGGCCACACTCTGGACACCTCTGAGTTTCCAAATTTCCAAATGAGCAGAACAGTCCTCCATACTACCAAAGCTGGATCTCCAGTTGTGAAAGTCTGAGGTTTCTCACCAAATGCAATCTGGAAATCCAATATGGTTGCCTTCTATATAAAACCTAGTAAAAGTTGCTGTAAAAATAATTTATTTGGTCTATTAAATTATCAGTCAGTTTACAGAGAAGTACATTATTATTAGCATGTATTGCTAATAGTGCTTAGTCTGGTCATTGAGGGGATCATTTAGTTAATCACACTGGCTTTTAAACCTGAAACTGAAACACTGTTAAATTGAGTTTGACGTCCTTCCCAGATCCAACTGCCGACTTTGCAACAGAGCACAAGTAGCTACCAGCGCTTGCTCCTGGATTCCTGTCATCCGCTGAGTAAAATTTGAGTTGAGTAAAATTGCACGCTTTTGCCATCTATCTCCACCCTGGTGCTGTCCATCACCCATTGATTTTTATTTTGCAGCTACACTTATCTTTTGATATATTTTTGGCTGTCTTTTAGATCTATACCACAATTAATCTGTTTTGTATTCACTTTACTAATAATGAATACCAGTACCAAAAGTAAAGTAGCCCAACCACCGTTAGAAAACCATGAGAACATGCCATTCAGCTAACGCAAATGTGTTTTAGACCAGACAAAGACAACAAGAAAACAGCTAAATGGGTCCATATCTGCAGATAGAGCAATAATTAAAAAGCTTTAAAGCAAATGGAACTCTGACAAACAAGGCTGGACAACAATCCAGGTTTATCTTACCACCATGAGCAGGATGGTTTTATGGGAGACAAAAGTTCACTCTAGGAGAACTGCAGCAAAGATTGGCATCCTTGCCTCTCCTTGTCTAAAAAAAAAACTTATTTTAAAGCTTTTACACATCAACCTTTCACCATGGAAATCAGTAACAGTGGAAGATACTGCATATGAGGAACAAGTGGTAAGTGTAAAAAATAAATAAAAAACATCAAAGTGTTCAATGTTAGACAATGATCTTTAAATTCAAGGGGGATTTTTGCTTCATGTGATGCCTGAAATGTCTGTCATTTTTCCATAACCATTTTTCAGCATTTCATATCCCAAACCTATAAGTTCAATTTGAATTTTAACTTTTCACCTAAAGGAGCGTTTTTTCCTCATTATATTTCATTAATGCTGTTTATCAGCTATATTTTTATTCAAATCATGTACAAAGAGTAAGTATAAACTGTGCACTCTTCACAGCTCAGCTTCAAGATTCTCTTTGAACTTTCACATTGATTGCCTTGACCCATTAAACTTCATTCTATTATTTGAAAAAAAAAAGGAGAACCAAACTATGGCATGCTCAAAGGAGGTGAACTTTCAATACAAAAAAAGAGAGAGGGGCTTCTTGAAATGTTTCTTAAGTTCAAAGCGTTCTCCATCTCAAAAGGCATTTTTAATTCCATGTATTTTCAACTGAGAAGGTAGATGCTAATAACTCTGGATTCTTGAAGCACAGAATTCATATCTTTAAATCATGAACTATCTCTCCACATTGCAATTGTAAAAGAAAGCTCTGAGAAATATTGAACTTTCAGGTTCAAAAGGAAAATAATATGGAATGTGTTTTTAAATAGGAGTATATGTGCTGCTGTTGCAGAATATTGCAGCTTTCAGCACAAATATTTATCATTTTGTGATCCTTATGAATTACCTTCCTGCATTTAAGATCGGATGTGATGCACCTCTTTTAACCAATGCAATGCGCTCACCCTGTTCTGCTCAGAAAGCCTTTTGTGTTACGGCTCACTCCCAAGTGATGTCTTTATCCTTAATTGGAGAGTAATTATTCTTGCTCCTACATATCGGGGTGAGGCTTTGAAAATACCTGAGAGAAAGGATGCACCTCGCTCAGCAGCTGCATCCTCTCCACTCCCATTTCTCCTCCAGGATTGGGGCCCCCACAGAGCCTGCTGGCCCTGGTTCCTAGAAGTCCAATCATATCTTCGGCACTGCTTATTTTGCAATAAGATTGAATGTATTACCCTCCTGCAAAAAAAATAAAAAATTGCCCAAGATCCTCCTCTGAGAATTGTGGCATTTCCATGTATTGACGTTTGGCTGGTGTTTCATATACATTTGTTATTCTATGCTCTGGACTTCAAAGAGAATGAAAGAGGGCCTATTATGCTAATTGGTTCCTGTTCTGTTAAATGCAATCAAGGCCTCCCGCATTAATCCTTGACTAAATACTTACTGGCTTCTCTTTTCAGAGGAGGAGAGACTGCTGCTCAGCATCCTGACAGGGATGTTTGTTTGAGAGTAGTTTGAGCACATGTAAATAAAAGATGATGGTAGCAGTAAATAAAATGTCTCATTTGAAATCCTGAACTGAAAGAGCCTTGTATCATTGTTTGGAGTTTGCTTAAATTGACGTAGATTTATTTAAGATTTTTTTTTTGAGTTTTTGTTCCCTTTTATGTTGTTTGACTGAGAATAGGGAGCCTCTTGACACCACACCGAGGAGTCTGACCTTGTTCTCAGGTCTGTGTTGTTCACTATGCCGCATAAAGAATTTGTAACATATTCATAGTTTTCCCATGGTGGCAGGAAGGAGAAGAGAAATCAGACAGTGATTCCCAGTGATACCTATTTCCCCTCACATAAATAAGATTGTTAATACAGCTGGGTGCCTTCTTTGCTAACACTGTTGGGATCTCAGATGGTAGTCCAATTGTGCAAAATACAAAACCAAGAGAGGCGATGCAATAGGTGCTTTGATTTCAAAATAGTATTTTATGCTGTTTTATCTTTTTTTTTTAAGTTCCACATGTGGTACATTTTTTAATATGTAAAAAATGGAATGGGTTAAATTATTTAAAAGTGAGGAACCACTGAATATTCTTCCGATCGTGTGTGCGCGCTATAAAAAGAATAGAGGGGAGGCTGAACAGGAGTCAGACTGCCCTAGCTGCAAGCAGAAATTAGAATATCTGATTTCAAAGCCTCTCTTTTTGCTTTTAAAAATTATGTGTCATACAACTTATTTGTGTTTTATGCAGAACAATATCATTATTGCTAAAATAAGTTATGGAATACAATTTGTCTTTCATAAATGATTAAGTGGAAGTGGAGAAGTTGCTCTGTTTTTCAAACAATGAATGAACAATCTCGTGTTTCTTAAATGGAAAGCTTTTACAATACCTACAGTGAACGAGGCTTTTTATACATAAAAGCAATTGCTTTGCAAATGAACCAAATGCCTTTGGGCCCTTCTGTTTAATCTAGCAGCTCCCCATACACAGACACATGCGTGCTAAACCACAGTGAGGAAATCTACAAGAGTCTGTGACTTAAGCACAAAAAAGGAGTGAAATGCATCTTGTATTTAAAAAGCTAGGGAATAGTGACATATGTCTTTTTTGTAACAGCAAAAATCACAGGACCTCTGAAAGTATAAGGTGCTGCAATTTGTAAATGTGTTCAACTGGAAGACCCAAAAACTTTAAATTTGTAGCTGTCAAGGGAAATTCATATATGTTTTTGCTGGCACTTTATTACATGGAGAAGAGAAGGGTTTGTTTCCAAATGCATCCCCTTATATCACTAGTCAAGAGTCACAGATTTATATTTCTACATACATGTGCATTTATATTATCATTGGCACAAGAAATGGGATGATGTCCTTTATAACTATATAATTAGAATTGGCATGTTGCACTCCTTATTTCAACATGATGAATCAGTGGTTCGCTGTTAACTTGAAAGGAAATATTAGATCCTGACTAAACTTTGATGAAATCCAGAGTTACGAGTAAGAGATTTGGGTCAGCTAATGAGAACAGAGTATCCCACCACACTCCAAGTCCAATTGGGAGGGAGATGATTTGCATGAATGCAAATGTTGTTGGAGGCAATTGCATGCGCTGATTTCTATGGGGTTGTGTTGGCTTTCTAGATTTTGTTCTTATAAGACTACATCTTGACAGAGAGCAAAGTGGTCCCTCATATACAGGTCAGAGACTTTTAGTTCTTGAAGAAAAATCATTAAGATTGTCTGTTATTGAAAATGTTCTTGCATTATGGAAACAGTTTTTATTTTAGGCCACAACACACAAAAATAGAGTTGTGCTCCAGAATGGGGCCCAGAAAAAACGGTAATACTGTTTTTTAATATTTATAAATAACATAAGAACATGAGATCTTTTCCCGGTCATGCTCATAATTTTAAATACCAGCTGGATAAACATGTCCAAAGGTGATTTATAAAGTCATAACAGAGTACAGCAGATTATATAATGCAGCACTACAGATTCTTGTACTATTTATCATAGCACTGTGATGTCAAGAAGTGTTTTTATAATTTGTCTGGTCTAATTAAACTACAAACTATTCAAATGCAGGCCTGACTAGTGCCAGTGTTCAGAAAGGTGCTCACATGTGAAACAAATGATTATAATTATTTTTGTCTACAGAGAGCTTCAACAGAATGTCTTATTCATAATTGATTATCATATATGCAGTTCTTATAAATGCCAATATGTGAGGGTTAAAGGGAGGTCTTTTTCCATTAGATAGGAAGATCCATGTGAAAAGTGTGGATTGCTAAGAGCTTAAAATTTTTGTTAATTTTAAAATCTCAATGAAAACACTGATCACTGTATTCCCGTACGCATGAAGCATGAATCGGCTGCCCACCTTTAAAAAAAACCCCGTTCCATCTGCACAGTAATCAAAATACACCCCCCTGCTAACCCCCAACCCATCCACACTCACTGACTGAATGGTGTTCTCTAATTAACCATGCAGAACAGGGGGAAGAACACATGTTAATTTAATGTAACAAAAATGTTGATTTTCATGCACTCTCCTTTTCAAATATTTATGGGCTAGACTTGAAGCTGAAGATGCATCAAAGACTCACAGGGTATGCAAATGTGTCTGCCTTACCCCCCAACAAGTTGGACTGTCTTTTTTTGCTCTTCATACAGTCCTCATGCACTACCATCTGAGTTGCAAAGAGGAAGCCATGCAGTCCCTTACTTAAAAATAGTAGTCCTGTATTTGTTTTTTGTTTGGTCTTTTTTTCGAGAAAGATTTAGCGGTTTCTGGCACTTGCTCAGCTGCTCAATACAGTGCATAATAGGACTTCATCATGCACTGTGTTGATAAAGTGCTGGTAAATGCTAGGTTTTTAGAAGATAAAAACAAAATTTTAGCTTGTATCATTGTTTTTCATATTTTAAAATTAAAAAGATTTAAGTCATGTTACAGAAGGGGCACAGAACGTCCAAATTGACGTCCAAACTTGATCTAAACAAGATAAACTTATCCTTCACAAACCACAGGCCCACACATGCGCTGATTTATTCTTGTTTCCAACCATCTGATTTTGCAGGATGAACCGCACCCGCGGGTGCTTTTCTCTCAGTGTCCAAAAGGTGGCGCATGAGGCACGTTCAACAAGCGTTGAGGTCCGGGAAATGAAAGAAACACCCGCTGCCTTAAGTAAACTGCATTTAAAAAAGAGATACATATAGATCATGCACGGATTTTAAACAAAAAACACAGCATCATATATATATATATATATATATATATATATATATATATATATATATATATATATATATATATATGTGTGTGTGTGTGTGTGTGTGTGTGTGTGTGTGTGTGTGTGTGTGTGTGTGTTTGATATCTCTATCTCTTGTCACACTTTCTCTTGTCCAGGTTTTGAGTCTGCAGAAGTGGAGAAAAGGTTTATTAAGGTACGTTTACTTCTTTTCTTCAGAATAAAAGGAAGAAAAAGTTTCTCATCCTCTCAGGCAGAATAACTGAGAACTTGTAGTGGAGGAGGATTTCTGGAGCAGCAGCTCTGTGATGCTGCCCGTGCCGCAGCTGTTGGGTTTGTTTTACCTTTTGCCTCACCTGGAGAGGAAAGAAAAGAGAAAGTCAGACGCACAGGAGTCTGATCTGATGCGATGTTGTGGTCGGGTTGTGCATCTTTCTCTCTCTCTCTCTCTCTCTCTGGCCCTTCTCTGGCTCTCTGTCACTCTCTCCCTCCCTCTGTCGCCCTTTTCTTTGCTTCTCCTCCCTCTTTCAGCTCCATGACACTCCGCTGGTAACAATCAGAGTTTCCTCCCGCTGTCCATCTTCCCTCTCTGTAAGTAAACTTTTATTTGTTTTTCATTGCCGGACTTTAAGATTAAATTTGAAATCCTTATAGCAAAATGCTGCTGATGACGATGATTTAGAAAGGCTACAACTCTTCCATCAGTACCATTTATGCCTCTTTTTTTCTTATATATCTGAGGTTTTGTAGAAATTTCTTCACTTTGACATAAGCGGGCCTCCTCCTCCGTGTTGCATCCAAGCTGATAATCTAAAACAGATGCTCATTCAAGACAGATAAATGGCGCTTTGTTATAGTAACCTGTAGACGTATGCTTTAATACCTCACGTTTAAATAGATTTGTGTGGGTCCGTAATAAAACTGGGAACAGAAAGATTTAATTCAAAACTAATTAAAAGGTCGACATCTCATTGAATAAGTCTAATTTAACTTATTGTTTTAAATTTTGCTCAAAGAAAACTGCAAAAGAAAATATACAGAAATTCTGTGATCACTGAGCAGATTTTTTTTCTTCTAATTTTGTTTTCTAAAATGTTGCAACTGGGTTCCAAATTTTGATTTATTAAAAAAATTCTGAAATGCAACTTTTATATGTCTATACGCACCAATACATTATAAAATGTAATAATAATAGAAACGCCTTGTATGTAGGACGATTGTGGGAGCAGATAGAAGGATAATGTCTGGAAACAGTTTTAATTAATAAACAAGGTGAAAGAGGTCCAATCGCCAAGAAATGAGCTGTAATTCAATTTTTTCCAGATAAAGTGAAAATCAAAACATTTTTAGTTTTTATTTTTGCTTTAAACACTAGAAGAAAAAAAAAAATCAATAGCCATCTTTTAGAGTAGATTTAATTCTTACAAATGAATGCTTATTTTATTTCTTCTTCCACACAAAAGTGTGATGATGATATCTGAACTCTTGTTTCGCTCAAATGTTCAGCTGCCCTCCTGTTACAGTACCTGAATGTGGTTTCATCTGCAAGTGAACAGGAATGCTTTCACGCAATTAGAATAAGAGTCAGCACTTTATTAATCCTCTAGTAGCATAAATAATAACAACAGAAAAAAATGCAGCCTCTCTTGAAAAAAAAAAGTTGCCCTGTCTCGTGTACTTGATGCTCACTTGGCTTTTTTTTTTTTTTTTTTTTTTTTTTCTTTCAAAAACCCTACTAAAGTCGGGTCAGAAACAATCATCTTCACTTTTATTTCATCTATTCCTCTCTGGCCCTTCCTCTCTCTTTCCCCCTCTCTCTCTCCCTCTCTCTCTCTCTCTCGCATCTCTTGTCTGGGAGGAGGAGGTGGAGGTGGGGTGAGGAGGAGGGGGTAGAGTCCTGCCTCTTTGCCTTCCTCAGATCAATGCCCTGGCCACTCACTTTCTGATGTTGCACGACGGGAAATGCTTTGAATACTTGCGACATGGCTGCGCGCATTGATTGCCAAGATTGACAGCATCTTCAGCTCCTGTAGTCTTCTCTTGTCTAAGTGAGTGTGCGAGGGGAGGGAGATAAAGAGCAGATAGGTGAACAACAAATGGTTCTTGTAGTTTTTGTTTTTGTTTTCTTTGGACAAGTGAACTTCGCAGAGTCTCTCGGATCCCCCACCAGCAGCAGCACTTTCCTGTATGTGGCCCCGTGTGCGCAGTCAAGTTTTCGCTCAACAGATAGCAGCTCAGTGATCCTTGTAAAACTGTAGCCGAGTGTAGCGTTCATTGCACAAAAGGAAGGACGCGGAGTTTTCTCCTTCACGGCTCTCATCGTCAAGGTAAACCACAAACTTACTGTGTTGTCCTGATGATTACTATCATTATTATTATTATTTTCTGTTTCAGCTAGAGCTGTCAGTGAAAGTGTCCCGCGCGCCCTGCGCTGCTTGAGTGCGTGCTTTAAAACAATGCGGGAGAGTTCCTCACGCGCTGAGCTGGCACGGGACGGAAAGTTTTGCGGCGGAGAAGAGTGGGAGTCAAACTTTGATTGTGGCGGCCGTCCTGATGCGTCGCTTCTTTTTCTCCAAAAACCTAAAACAAACCGATAGGACGAGAGACGACAGAGGCGGGTTGTGTTCTGACTCGGAGTGACTCTTATTCACAATAATCGGTAATTAAAAATCGTCTCTAATATTCATTCACAGTTAAAAAAAAAATAACTCATTAAATGCACGAGATGTATTATAAAGGCTTGATATTGTCTTAATTTTTTCACGTGTTTGAGCGACGAGACGCAGCGCTACGGACTCATCAAACAGAAGAGTTAAGCACTTTTATTTTGATCATTCTCACAAACTATGCCGAAAAAGTGCTGATTTCTAAACACCTTTAAGGCTGATGATTGTTCGGCGTCTGTGTTTACATGTCCCGTAACTTTATTCCTCATGGTGGCAGTTTCACTTCTGTCCACACAGCGGTACCTTTCATTGACAGTGACGTGCGCCCTGGTAGGTTTCCTGTCTCTGCGTGTGATGCCTGTGTGAAGCTTTCGCTCCGCTCTCATTGCACTTTTTTTATTTTGCAAGTCACAGTCCGAAGCTCTTTCTTTTCGTTTGACCATAGCAATGTCTTTGGCTTGTGGGAAAGAAAAAAAATCTGACATTTTTCTCTATTGTTAGGACAGATGCGCAAAGTTCCTTCAAGCCGCGCAGCTTGGGAATTTTTGCTCTTCTCAAACTTTCCCGGGGGTCGGGGGAACTGACCCCTTAAGAATGCATAAGCCGTAAATTAAATTCAACAATCGCAAGGCTTGTCCGTTCAAAACAGATGTACGCTGAAGACTACAAGAAAATACTTTTTTATTTTATCTGAGCCTAACTTTATTTGAGCGCTCTAGACTCTGGAAGTTGATTTAGTGCTTTTTGTTTTCCTGCAAATTATTATTTTTATTGCCTTAAGGAAATTAATAATTACAAATCTGCATTGATCAGCATAAAACTAATATTGTAACAAGGGGTACACATTTTTAACATGAAAAACACTTACTGTTAATGCTTTGTTTAATAGAAAATATGTTTAAAAGATAAACGCGATTTTATAAATGTTTTTATATGTGAAAGATTATCTAAATTAGCTTGTATTACGCTTACACACGGCTGCTTAGGTTAGGTTAAACGCACTAACTCTTTGGGTGTAAAAACTTCGAGTTTTAAGATCACAATAAAAGAACAATCTAAGTAGAAACTGTGAACGTTCAGCCAACTGAATTAACATTCCCTTTATTTATAAGTCATTTATCGAGTTTCATGAACCACATCTGTGGTTTTGTAACTCTGTAACCATCTACTGCTTTTTCCCCTCCTCTCTCCTCAAACCTGAGCCCAGCTCTCCAGAGTGAAAAGTCTCTTAAAGTTTTCTGCTTTTTTTTTTTTTTTCTTTCTTTACCCCTTCTTGGCATTTTGTTTCGAGCCCTCTGTGTGGCCCGTTCTCCTCATAAGGTAAGACGGTTCTGGAGACCAAACGCGAGCCTAAATGGCACGTTTATAATTAGACTGCCCATTCAGCACATTGTCTTGATTGCTATACACGGACACTCGACTCTGTCTGTGTCAATTTGTCTCTGACGGCTGCTGCAGCTCAGCGTGTCGCTCACTGAAAGAGTAAAAAAAAAAAAAAAAAAGGCGGCATCCACAGCCTCAATTCTGTGATGCCAGCCGCAGCTCGGCTTTAATTGCAGATATTTCTCCAATATTTCCCGATAAGAGAGAAGCATCTTTAATCACATTGTTTACTAGAAGCCCTCTTTGCAGCTGTCATACATCTTTGTACATTTTATTAATGAAGGAAATGTGAAATTTGTATTTTTTGGAAGTGTGATCCTTGCAAATCATTTTTGCAGTCCAACACATTTCTTTCTAATTAAGTATTTCACTGAAGTTAAATTTGTTGAGCAATTGCCTGACAACAAAAACAACTTCTTTACGTTTTAAGGGGTAATCTAGATCTTAGGGTGACTTGAGCTTTTTACTAGCAGCATTAAGAATTTTCTCCCCTAGACACAGCGTAAAATGTAGAGACACAGATGCTGCATGTGCAGGGAGTTTAGTCTGGGATTTTAGGACCTTCATTTTGGCAGAATGGAGAAACCCACCTGTCTCACATGTCCTAACATATCCCGTAAGTCCAATCCACTGTTTTCATTGTAAATGGAAAGTGTAACATTGCAGCTGGGTTAGTTTTCTTGTCATTATTATATTAATTTCACCACTGTCTCTGAAGTTAAAATGTATGTTACTGAAATGAAAAGATATGATGTGGTTAGGTTAATCAGAAAAGTCATGTTTAGACCTTCTCACCAACTGTCATCATGCAGGTGTGTTTGTTTAAACTTTTTTGTGCAAGAGGTATCAAGGAAAATTCAGTAGAGAGTGAAATGAATAGATTTATATTATGATGTCCTAAATATAATTTTCTCATATTGCTCATTTTCTCAAAATTTATTAAAACTCAAATTATGAAATCTGATCAGTTCTGGAGAGCAAATGTTTGTTTAGAAATTTGCTGTTTGATGAAGTTTATGGGACAAAGTCTCTCAGGGGTTATTGGAAAACATTACTTTATTTCAGTGAATATATATATACAGTATTTTTTTTTTTTCGGTCAAGCATTGCTATGTTGTAAATTAAAGTGTATAAGCATGTTTCTTTTGATGGCATTGCGCTGCAGCTGCAAGGCTCACATGGACTGGGTGAATTTTCATTCCTTACAGAATCTGATATTAGAATAGTCAAGAAAAGAGGTGATTGTTTTTTATTTTTGCTTGAGCGAATCAATACAGTGATGTAATAAAAGCAATAAAAATATTCTATAAATTTGATTATTTTATACAAATTCATCATTTTGATCAGGTTTTGTCAATCCTAAATGTGTGTGAATGTGTGTATAATAGAGCCCCTTTTTGCTTTAGTACGTTCCCGTGAGTGAGTTATACTTTCTCTTTCCTATACTTCATAAATGTGTCTTCACTCTTCTGTTGAATTTGTTTGAAAAATCCTAAAAAGAAAATGACAGTCTGCTTCACCCAAACATCTATAGCTCAGACTGCATAACTGAGACCATGCACATTATTTCATCTTGATATCTAGAAGAATTACAAGTGCTGTAACCAGAGGCTGCTATGGGATGTAGCCACGAAGAGTGAAGCATTGTAGAGGAAGGGAGCGGTTGAGTGGTGCACGGGTACCAGTTACTTCTTCTGTGAGTTGATGATAAACAAGATGAGAATGAGGTAAACAACAGCAGGCTCCGTAAAGGTAGAAGGGGAGTACAGCAGAAGGCTGGAGGACCACAGGAGATAATAAAGGTGGCAGCACATGTTATGACATCTGTCTTTTTAAGTGTTATCTAATTTGCTGTAGAATATCTCAACAATGATCAAAACTAATGGGGAGATGCCATTGCATATCCTTGTGTGGAGTGGAGGATGTAGGAAGGCAGTTTTTTTTTTTTTTTTTTTTTTTTTTTTTTTAATTGAATATAAACTTTCAGATTAGTTGATGAGATTTTATGAGTCAAATTCAATAAATAAATGATAGCTCCGCCTATTTGTCTTTTTTCATATGGAATAGAAATGAAACAGAGGTTTAGCTGAGAGTATAGCATATACTCAGCAAAACATCAACTGCCTCAAAAAGTGTCATGGGTTTTTTACAGGCTGAATTCCTTTCTCCTTGAACGCAGGTTTTTCTAATGTTAAAGTGTCCTCTGAGTTACAGGTTATGGTTTTATTAGAGAAAAAACAGTGCCTACTCTGTGTGTTTGTGGAAGTGTGTGTGTAGGTACTTACTGAACACCAACACAGTCAGTGCTGGGTTTTTTTTTATTACTTGATTAGATCTTCATGTCCCTCTGGTTGCTGTAAGTGAACAGTATTGCTGACATTAAAGGATTACAGATGAAAAAAATCTAAATATGTGTATCATCATAGGAACTGCATAATTGCACAAGTAACCTAAGTGGCCCATTTTGATCTGTATCATTCACTCTCTCACTGAATATGTTTTTCTCAAAATAATTGGACATTTTCTTTCAGTCCATAGCATAGTTGCACATAATTAAGGTTGACTTCAAAATGCAACAGACTTGGTAGCCCCGTGTTTTTTTAATACATTTTTTTAACATCACACATTAATATGTAGAATTAATTGGAAGGGCGTTGGTGGCCGCACGTCTCTGACACTGGTCCAGGCCTGTAATCAGGTGGAGGAATTAGCAGGGCTCATTGTTTTTTATGAATCAGATGAAGATTTGTACAGTGGCTGTGTGAAGATGGTTGTCTGCATTTCCATATCAAAGAGGCACACAGTGCAGCCGGGCAGTAATTAAAATGTGGTGGATTTTGGAGTCCCTGCACACACACTTATGCACAAAGCACATACACACACAGGCATTAATGCACACTCTTCCCTTCTTTCGCGCTCTCTCTCTCTCGTTCTCATTCTGTCTCTCTCTCTCTCTCACACACACACACACACACACACACACACACACACACACACACACACACACACACACACACACACAAACATGCTTGGCTTATAGACCAAGGCTGAGACCTGTCAGCTTCTGTGAAAAGAGTGCAGGTGGTTGAAACTTAATTTTAGGCAAACACTCACGTTCCTCTTGCAGATATTTAGGAACAGAAGTCAATGCAAGTTTATTAAAAAAAAAAAAAAACGGTTAAAAAAGGAGAAGAAAAAACGTAAGATTTGAAATTTGTCCTTTTATTCTCATAGTTTTGGTGAACATCATGATTGCTGAAGTTTGAGCGTCATGCATGAATTATTTTTGTCTCTGTCTTGCAGGCTGCAGTCATGGTGCATTTTTTAATTTTAGTCAAAGAAAGTATGAAAAATTCTTATTTGTCAGTGGATGCATAATCGTTTCATACACGGATGGATATGTTATGTGTGTGGTTTCAAGTGACCTTGCTGCAAAATGTGATGACTTCAAAAAAAAACGTGGCGGAAGAAAGCTGGGATCTTCTGCCCCGAGTGCTTTCAGCCTTAGAAGAATTGTGAAAACCTCTAAAGACCCGAGAGCGCGTCTTGTGAGTGGACAAGGGAAAACAGATTAGTGTAATGTGGGTTCTTGCGCTGTTCCCTCACAAAAGCTTCACAACAAACCTCTTCCTTGTGATCCTTGGCATTGTATTTGTATTAGTCCATCCCATGGGTGAGCCAGAGCTTCAGAGAAAGCAGATTTAACTTGAGCCAGCATGGGCAGAACAAATAAAGATTTAGGAGGAACATATAGAATATTTAAGTTTCTTATGTTGTACAAGTTACCCTTTTGTAGCTCATAGTCTTAGAAAATAGTAATAATTTTTTGTTCATAAGCAACACTGCTCTCCATGGTCTGTCAAAGCTAAACAATTAGGCATTGTCCAGCTGGTGGAAGCTAACAGTCGGCTTGGCATCTGCTGGCTTCATCTGACACAAGATGTAAAATATGTTTCATGGTTGTGATTGAGTAAGCCAACATGACTTCATTACTGCATGGTCCAGCTCTACGAATGCAGTGAGCTTTTTTGCTGGCACATCATTGTTTTCCGATCTGATTTGCAACTCGGTTTCTGAGTGGATATTAGCTTGTTTGGAGAGTGAACTGGTGCATGCAAAAGCCCCTCAAGAAACATATTTTGAAAGTCATTTTTTTTCTTTTAAAGGCAGGCCTCAGCAGAGCCTTAGTGTGCCAGTGGTTCCAACTTTTAATCTCTTCAGAGAGAGAGTGTGTGTGCATATTTGTGTGTGTATGTGTGTCAGTGCTCTTGGATGGAAACAAATGCTGATCACCCACTTGCATCATGGAGCAGCTACTGTAACATCTAAACCAGGCGAGAAAGTTATGGAAAAGAAAGGATGTATTGGGCCAGGAGTCTAATTCTCAACAGTTTTTCCTGTGGAAAACGCGAATGTATGGTGCCAAAAATAAATCAAAGTGACAAAGAGGGAGGGTGCGGGAATAGATGGTAATGTTCTTGTGGCTGAAATTTTGATGAAGTTAACCATAGCATCTCCTCAAGCACAGGCCTTTTGTTTCCTTTCTGAATCATCTCTTTATGGGATAAAAGTTGGATGTGCTGCAAAGGATTTGCTCTTAATGTACATCATGAGAAAATGGCTTCAGCAACAAGCAAGCACAAGCTTTCTTACCCTGCTCTTTGTCTGTCTTTGTAATCCTTTCACACGCACACCAAGTAAATGGACAAGGGTGTTAGTGAAAAGATGATCTAAGAGCAGGCTCTCTAATACTTAAGATTCTGCACAGATAATGATGTACATGAACATGGTGCATCAGATCCTTCTAATTTTTAGAAAATAGATCAAACTAATTTTCTTTAGCTTAAATAGCATTTTTTTCCCCCAAGTTTTCCAAGAGAGATATTTTATACCAACAGGATTGTGTAGCTTAATTGTTGTACTCAAAGAAAATTTCATCTGCTTGATTTTTGAGGATCAATAATTTAACATACACACTTTAGAAATAACTGTGGAGTGTTTTGGAAACATCTCACAGGGTGCTGATTTACATTTGAGGGACCTCTGTTTCGCTCAGCTACACATTCATAAGCAAAATGAGCCATTGCGATCCAAGCAATGCAAAGCTTGCACAGTAAAACCAAAGAAAGTAGTATTTGTGATAAGCTCCATCTTGAATGAGACCAAAAAATAGAAATCTGCTGAAATGACAGAGAGCTTGTGGTTTGGCTGAATAGTAAATTTCCCATGAGGCTCTTTGACAGTCTGTAGGGACAGCCTCTCTGGCACACGCCACCCACCCACATACAATATACACACACACAAATCGGAGTGATGTTTCTGCCCAGCATTATGGGTATAGAAACATCTGGGAGGAGGCTCGCCAGCGAGGGGATGATTGACAGGTTGGTGAGAACAGATGAGGGTGGCAGAGGTATTTTAGTCTCTTTTTTTCTTTTTTTCCAATCAGACAGGATGAATGAAAAATGGTGTGCTATATCTACAAAAGTATGATCAGTTCTTAGGAGCAAAAATGTACAGATTTAGAAAAAACATCATCATCATCTAAAGCCTTCCTAGAATGTTTTACAATATGCTACTCAATAGCTGTTCATTCAAAGCTTGTCAGTTGATTTGTCAGAAAAAAGTCTTCAGCTTTAACATTATAAAAGGCACTATATGTCTTCTAAATATCTCTGAACTGAATGAACCACAACTTTTCATTACATCTCCCTGGATGTTAAGTCTTACCATGATTCGCGCCTTGGTTTAAAAGAATAAAAATAAGTTCCTAAAACCCAAGATGTTTTGTAAGGTGTGGCCAGATTTGGGCCCCTAATAATCCTGGGATTGTCAATCAAAACCAAAATCCAAAGAATTACAGGATTTTATAGATATATGTTCTTAACTACTTGAAATTTATGTCCACTAACAAATAGAAAATTTTGATTCTTCTAAGAATTTTTATATACAACTTACTAGTCTATAAAATTATTTGTCAGAGTACCTTTATATCAAAAATCAGCTGAAAATGTAGTGTCCATAATTTAAAAATGTAATTCTCCAAATCTTTTTACCTAAGCATCTAATCCAAGCATTATTTCGAGTCACCTGGCATTATTTACAAAAGTGAAAATGCCCACTCAGAATGCAAATAAAACACAATGAACAAATCAAACTGCAATGTTAACAGAGTGCATGCAGGCTCAAACTCAAACTTTCTAATAAATCCAATAAATTTCCAATAAATTTTCAGGAAATGTTGTTCAAAGCCAAACTTCCACCTGTCATCTTTGTTGCTGATTGACTAAATGGGCATTTTTTAGAACATTTCTTCTGATTGTCGAATATGATGATACATTAATGAGTGACATGGATAAATGAATTTCACCCAAATGATTTGGCTGTAAACAAGTTTCTGACATTTTAATCAGAAATAGAGGAGGTAGAGTGGAGACTCAAGACAGTATTGGGTTAGGTTTCACTTCAGTTACTGAAATAAATCCATTAAAAGGAATTTGTGTTAAAGAGTGAGATGTAAAAAAAACTAGTAACAGAAATCTTTCCATCTTTTTTCTTGTGTTGGAGGCCCTTTTTGCATTGCGTTGGTTCGGTATTTTGCTTCAGGAGGGTGAGAGGCTTTGTGTTCTTGGTTAGGGGTGGGGCTCAGGGTATACATTGGGGGAAGTACAATGTTCCTCCTTATGCTTGAGAAAAGCTAAATTTATTGGTTACCATCTGCAGGGTGGAGGAGTTTGGGTTATGGCCAGGCCAAAGAAAGGCTTCTAATTAAACAGTCATCATTATCAACTTATGGTCAGTGATCATCATCCCCAACATTGGTTCTCCAAGAGGAACATGGGATCACTGAGGCTTTCCATGAAGCCAGTTCTGGACTGAATTAGAATACAAGAAACAGGAGGAAAGTGCTAGTGAGAAGATTTTTTTTCCTTCACTTGGCGGAACAAGCAGCGTATATTGTCAGAAAACTCACTCAGGTTTAAACAATTATCCAACATCAGAAAAACCAGTAGAGCCTGAGCGCTGGCACAGCTATCCCGCTATGGTTTAAGACATGACCAAGTGTCGCATGTAAGCAGAGCTTTCGATAATTTCAATTAGTATAAGAGGGGTGTGCCTGCAGTATCGGTATCACTGCTGCTGAAGGAGCTTTGCTTTGAGGTTGACAGCCCCTTAATATAGTATTTCATGGTTTGATGTGTGAGTGACACACAGACGCTACAAGAGGATGGCAAAATGGTTTATTAGGACCTAATTAGAGCCCTGTGATTAAAGGGGAAGTGACTGTGATTATGAGACCTGCAGTTGATGTGGAAACATGGATGAATATTCAGTGAAGAAAAAAAAAACACAGTATGTCTTAGCCTGTAGGTATTTGAATGTGTGTGTGTGTGTGTGTGTGTGTGTGTGTGTTGTAGATTATCTGAGCCCCTCAGAGTCTTGTCTCCCTCAGATCAACCGTGTTATGGTATCATCTCTGCAGCAGGGAGCTTTACAGCTTAAGCTATTAGGGACAAAATGCAAAGCCAAACATGGAACTGCAAATTCATATTTGATGTTGTTCTCTGAGTACATCCGACACATGATGAGCAGCTTCTGAAACTCAAAAATAGAGAAAAAAATGCAGGCAAACGCTTTTTGTTAAATAGTTTAAATCTAGCATATGAATGGATTTTCACAGCCAATTTAACATGAAAACCATGTGGAATGTTGTGCAAAGCCTGGTGTACTTTAGAAAGCTCATAGACTCACACATTCTTGTGCACTTTGGAGTATGTTCTGTTTAATCAGAGAGATAAACGGCCTATTATTGTTACCCTCCATCAATGGAGATATGACTGTTGGATTTACTTTCTGTTCACCTCACAAACCTGTAACTTTTCCAAATCCACGATAGTCGTCACCATTAAAAAAAAAAAAAAAAAAAAAAAAAAAAAAAAAATTATGGGACTGTTCTGAAGACTGCAGATTGACAGCAGGGCCTCAAGATTTTACAATTTCACAACTGACTTCCTCCTTAAAATGACACTGGCTTACCTGCCTATTACTCCCTTTGATTTCTACAGTACATGCTTCTGCGCTCTGAGAGGTATTCATAATAAGCTTAAACTCCACTGGCTTCATTGCTAAAGGGGGTGCTTATCTCTCTGCTATTCAGGAGAAAGAAGGGTAATATTTTTTCCAATTTCAACATTTTACTGTTTGGCCACACTCTACCCAAAACCACATCAGAAAGGGGGCGGTTAGATAGCACACATGGACACACACATGGACACTGACTCAAGTGTGCATTTATCACATATGCACACACATTCCATTCAGGACTGTTCTTTGATAAAATTATTTTAACAGCTTGAATGCTGGGCACCACATTTTTTAGCAGATGTAGTTCAGTTAATATTTTTTAAAAAGTTTTTAAATTAAAAGCTGCTTGCATGCTTTCTTAACTTGGGGTTGTCTTATGCGGTTGAAATATGGTTTGTTGCAGAAAAAACAATCCCTACTTCATTTTACTTCATGACTTGATACACAGTTTAAACTATTAATATTTTCATTCCATTGGAATACTTCAAGTAGCTTCAATGAAAATGCTCATATTCAATGTTAAGTATATGTGAAATGCAGTTTGTGGTGAGCAGCAGTAGCACTTTTGCTTAGGGCACCATAATGAGAAACATGTGTTCACAAGTGAAAAGAAAATATATTTCTTGTGACCCACCTGTTGTGCTGTTAACACCAGATTCAAGTTAATATCATGTGGACAGCTGCTTCTGAAAACCTCCTCCTTTGTCTCTTTGTCGGCAAAACACCTGGAGCTTCTTGGCCTGACGCTAAGGCCAGGAAACGTCAACCCAATCAAAATTCCCAAAGAAAAAAACTAAACCCTTACAATAACAAGAATTAAAACACACATAATCCATCTAGGCGCAGGGTTTTTTTTTAAACTATGTCTTTCTACTGCATTTCATAGTTTGCTCTCTCTCTCTCTCTCTCTCTCTCTCTCTCTATATATATATATATATATATATATATATATATATATATATATATATATATATATATATATATATATATATTTTTTTTTTTTTATTTTATTTTTTTTTTTTTTGTGAATTTTTATGTCTCAGCTCTCTGCCTGCAGCCTGAGCTTGCTGAGTTTCTCAGTTTTACCGTTGCTTGTGCCATGGTGTAATGGGCGTCCAGGACATGATGGGAATATAATAACAGCTTGACAGTGTTTTTCTTACCCCCTCCCTCTGCGTTAAAAGTGAAACCCATCCAGAAACGTGGAATATATAGGGACTGGCTGTGATGTCAGTTGTTATTGCTGGATATGCAAAGTAGTAAATTTTGGAGTATTTTCCACAATCTGCTGTGCAGAGAGCATTATGTCACAAAGGCCACATTGTAGCTTGTTGGGTGTAGAGCCCTTTTCTCATTCTCTTGTTCTGTGCCCTTCTTGGCCACCTTCTGTGCTTCCAGTGCAGACTGCAGCTTCTCTTCATGCCCATTTCCTCTCTTTGTGCTGAAATCAATTGACTATAGAACTATATGGTATCTTACATAATGGATAAAATCTTTCATTTAAATTGAAAAAGAATAAATAGCAAAGAATATGGGTTGGTTCTGTGCTTATGATTAAGATTTAAGATTTATGCATTGGCATATACAAAACAACTCAAAGCATTTTATGAACAACTTGACTTGAACTACTGAGTGTAATTGATTTGAAGTAACAGTTTGTTATTTTTATTTTTCATTCCTTTGCTGCACAGTTGAGACTGGAATGCTGCCTCTTTTCAATACAGTTTGGAATGGAAGAGCTTCCTGTTTTCCACTAATTAAATTTGCTGCTAACATATGCTGGCAAGAACCTCTTACCTTGTTTGACTTATTTATTGCCTGGCTGTAGAGGTAATTTGACCTTTCAATTCAAAGGCCCTTTTTTAATCCAGAAAAGGAGTGTTAAAGTCAATTAGAGCAGTAATCAGTGGCTCTGACACTATATTTGTTTCCTGTGACGAGACAAGCAAAGCAGAGCCTTGCCTTGCACTTCTTTTCCTCAACTTCTGGGCCTCCAGCCTCCTCCAGGATGAAAATCAGGACTAAAGGAGGAGAAGGAAACAGGGTCGAGGCGCAGAAAAAGGAAGAGAAGGAGAGAACAGGAAACAAGAGAGAGAGGAAAGCTCCCCTATGGTTCCTGCCATGTCACTGGAGATTTGTGCCCTCCTTTTAAATCATTTCCCTCTTTAGAAGATTAAGAAGGCAGAAATATTCCTAAACTGATCATTTCCTTTCCTCTTAAATGGACTCATTTGCATTTGAAAACACTGCCCTTAATTGTGGGTTTCAAAAAATAAAAGACAAATGACCTCTGTAAGTAAAAACGCAAAATCAAAAGGTTGTAATATTAATTGTCTGAGTGGCTGTTCATGAAGCAGGAGAGGCAGAGCAAAGCCTACGCCCCCCCTAACGTCACTATCAGATTAACACTGTGGCCCATGCTCTTATAGGCCTTGTTTTTATTTACACCAACCCTAAATCTTATTATATTTTAGTCATTTTTTTCCTCAGGTGAATGAAGCTTTCTCCCTTTTATGTACATTATTAATTTGGTTATGTAATCCTCCAAAGGAAAAAAAAGACTGCGGCTGAATTGATTTGTAGATTACAGTTTTAACCAGATTCAGACAAACAGAGAGAAATGCTGTTATAATGAAGAGAACAGCACTGAGTGACTTTCCCCAACTTGGCTTATCTTCCAAGCTCCCACATGCAAAGACATAACGCTAAAACTTATTCAACTTACAACTGCAATGAGTATTTGCCAATTGATAATCTGTGACAATAACAGACAACTTTGTTGGAAAAGAATCAAATAGTGCTTGCATGCTTTCGAACCCTGCAACGAGAAAAAGTGCAGGATAATTTGTGGGTGCCTTGTTGTAACCTGATCATTTATGGATCAGTTGTTTTCTTTCTGGTTTAATTCACCATGTGATTGATTTTCAGCACAGTACCGATGGAAAACATCCACGCTAAACCGCTTCTGAGATGGAGAATCATTTGAATACAGATGCTTGCGGCTTAGGCCTTGTAACTGGAAACCACTCAGAGCCCAGAGACAATTGCAGGTTGATTATGTTGCTTCTGACAGAAGTTGCAAGTCCTTTGTACAAGGCAGCCATATTTGCATCTAAATGCTTATTGTAGACATCTAAACAGCATAAAGCGTGATTGTAAACGCCAGCTGTTGGGCTGTACTCAGGAGTGAAATAAAAAAGGAAAATTGAGATGGAAATGTGCAAATTATTTTCAAACACTGGAGCTGAAATCAATAAGGGAGAAATGTTGGTTTGCTGGTTGTATATTTTCATTGGATTTGTTTATACAATCACATATGAGCCTATTTACAGTTAGCACTGTATGTTGATTTTTACTGCTAGGAGACTTGCTTGTGTTCATGTTCTTTTATTATTTGGTTGCTGCTGCAGGCTGTTTGATTTGTTTCCCCCCACAATGTTGCATTACAAATGTTAGAATTTATTCTCAGATAATTTAGCAGATTTTATACATAAAACAACTGTTATGGTATATTTGGCAGAGCTGATTCTTTTGATCACTTATGTTTGCGATCAAAAGCGACAGTAATGAACACGTCACTCTTTCCTTTCCAAACGGTTTGTGTGCATGTGTATGTAAGTGCAGTCACATATACGTGGGTGTTCATGTGCATGTACGTGCATAGTGCCCAAAACGGAGTGATGCCCCCGCTGATTCTGCTCCTCCAGCTCTTTGTCCTGTAGCACTCAGTGTGTCTACCTCCTCGGGAGACTGTCAGGCTTCTCTAGTGTGGCTCCACAAAGGCCCAGCCTCCTTTGAGGTGTTAAAAACTTCCATTTATGCATCTCCCTGGACAAAAAAAAAAAAAAAAAAAAAAAAGCACAGAGCCCATTTGAGTCCAGTAGCAACACAGACAGACATTGTGGCCACGCTTCTCGAGCACTCATTTCACAGATTCTAAAACCAGTATGTGGTGAACAGGATTTGAGGGGCTAAAGTGCCCCACGAGGGCCAGGCGATAAGAGGGGAGAAACGCCACCATGCAGTAAACTAGAAGATGGGTCCAGGAAAATAAACACATTACCTGGGAGAGAGGGAAAGACTTGTTTTCATACCTCTGACCCCCCCAACACACGCACAAACACAAAGCCCCACGCTGAATGAGAGAGAGACAAGGATAGGAAAAGAAAAAGGAAAAGAAATATGCGTGTATACCTTGGAAGTTAAGAAAAGGGCTCCTTGGCGTGCCAAAAGACAAGCTTATTCTCTGTTCTCTCTCTTCACAGTCTTTGGAGTAAAAATAATGTTAGAGGGAAAAAAAGAAGCATGAGTTGCACAGCAGCCTCTTAGGAACCATTGGGAGTGAAAGCTGTCTACTGTGGAGGAAAACACTCTTTCTGGGTGGTTGTTTCTCTCTTTTCACTTTGCCTCAACACTGTTACTGAATAAATACTTTTATTCCTAGTGTGCGATGCAAAGAAAATGACAGATAATGTACTTGCTAAGCATATGAAAGCCCTGTTCACCCACTGCTGGACGTATCTACCAACTTTGTAACAAACCCACAATAAGGAAGCCACAGCTCTTCTTCCTTAACTTACATCAGCTCTGCCAAAAAAATACTGGCCACTGTTTCGCTCTCAACAAAGATATTTTAACAGGAGTGACATTGTGGTAGTCATTCCTGACACACCGGAGTAAAACGTTTTGTGAGTGTCTGGTTTGATGTATTTCAGTGTCAGTGTCAGGAGACAGAGAAGAGAAAAAAAACATGATATCCTGGGAGAAACAGAGAAAAGATAAAAAGAGAGTGATTTGTAATGCTGTGACAAGTAACGGTGAGTTGGAGTATATAACAGCTGTTAGCATGTGACTGGCCACATTTCCAACACCAAATACCTCAGTATCACAGTCTCTTGCAGAAATACAGCTTGTTTTTAAGGTGTACAGTGCAGCATTTGTTGTTGTCCATAGCTGCCTTTGAATGCCTAAAAGTCCTCTTACTTTTGACAATAGCAAATAATACTCATGCCTATTTCACAGATGATGCTAGCTCAATAGAAAAAAAATGCAGAGCTGGTTACAAAACAGTCAATTTCACTTGTTCAGTTACAATATCAGACATTTTTTTGCCAGAATGTTCTGGGCTTCACCTCTTTACCCCCAGCAGCCCCCTCCTTAGCCTCGCCGCTATTTCCTTCGGGGCTACTGTTACAGCCCCATCTCATTGCATCCCCAAGTCCCTCGTGCAGTTTCCAGGCTGACTGTGTGGCTGCTGCTTCTGTAGAGATAACCACACTGCATCCAGGTAGGGAGCAAACCTACTGATGGCATAGATTATTCTATTGTCAAAATAACTAACTCTGCAGAATTCCTACTTTAGTATGTTCGGACGAAGAGGAGAGTGAGGATTTGGGATGGAGGATTGGGAGGATTTTTATTTTTTGATAAACGTGCTGCAGATCTGGACAAATTCCAAACAGGAGTTGAAGTATAAGTTTTAGCTTGCTCATGCATATCCACACACGGCTACAGCATACATGCAGAATATACAGAAGACATACATCACCCTACTGCAGAAAATTTTTAAAAAATACCATAGCTAAAGGCTGAAATATTAGAAACCAGTGTGCATTAATTTCCATCTGAACTAAGTCAGAACAGAAGTGATTGGTCTCCTCAATGCTTCATATAAGTGAGATGATAGTTTTTCTTGATTCTGAGTCACTGTCATATGATGGCTGGGGTGACCAAACCCATTCCAACAAAATATATGACAAAGTGTGGGACAATGCTAACGTGTTAAAATGCATCTTTGAAGACAGTCAAATGTTTCGTATTTAAAATAAAATAAAAAAACAAACATAATGCATGTTATAAATTCATATTTTAATATAGCAAGTATTTAAATAAGTTTGTTTTAAATATACAATTCTCATCTTTAAATAATATCTTCCATTATTTGTTAAACTTCTCCAATCCATTTGTTAAAGATTCAGTACTACTTTCTGGCATCAGTAAATCAGACCAAATTTTTCAGAATAATAAAGAAAAAACAATTATGATCAGTTGGACAGTTGGAGCTCTTGCATGAATGGTGACATGGATGACCTCGTATCTTTTCATTACTATATGTCTTCCACATGTTGTTCTCCTTTGGTGCAGGTAATTTCTCTGTTTCACCATTTTGTGCCTTTGCTCTTTTGATCGTTTTATACCCAGCATTTTCAGGCATGGATTGGGCAGTGACCATCTGCCACAGGGAATTTTTTACTGAACTTGCGTCAATTGATACTCACCTCATAGACTTTATGTACCTGCCTAGTGAATGTTCTGTACCTCCATTTGATATATCACACTTTTAACCAACTGTATGTTAAAAGGAATTAAAGCATTTTTACATTTTTAAAATAAAAACAGAATTATTCTTTAATTGTGCTTCCCTAATCATCCCTAAATTAAGCTTTATCAGTCAGAACGAAGGCCCATAAGTGTTCAAAATTTTTTTTAGTTTAGTTTTTTTTCATTTATTTTACAAATATTTATGTCCTCGATGCTCCAAAATGGGCAACCCGGAGAAATGGAAGTATACACTATGATATATAGACATCCAAAACATGGCAAATATGTCAGACAAAATGATAGGCACACAGAGACAAAGTAGCAGAGACACATTGGTATGAAATGGTGGAATGAATTGGTGAAAGGGAAAATTGACCGAGGCCTTCAGCTTCAGGAAAAACAAAACAAAACAGCACTTATCTAGGTTTAAAATCTAGCACTGATAGATCCTAATATTTCAAATTACTTGCCAAACCAGTGGCACATTACCTTTTTCTCACCTTCGGCTTTACTTTGTGCTTTTGGCTTGAAGCTAGCTTCTATAAAACCTTCTCTGATGTAGAATTCTTACAGCTATACCCACAGTGTAGCTTACAACTTTAGCTTGTTCTTCAAGAACTGGTACAGCTAGTGAATGCTGTGTTTTACAGTGGTCGTTGTTTCTGCATTTTCTTCTTTTCATGATCGACTCCATGATACAAGTGTCCACAGAAATGTACCTGTTTTGAGTTGACACTTTTTCTAAGATTCCTGGTTGGGGTGGAGCTTAACAGAGTGAAGAGGGTGAAAGGAGAACAATAGACAAGCTTTGCCATGCAGTCTTAGGTTTTGGAAAGCCAATTAAAATTTGGGTCATCAATGGAGAAAAGAGACTAAAACACTTGGGTCAATCTAAAATGGACAGAGATAATGATATTCAGCATATCCCACGCCAAAAAACACACAACATGAAGACTCAGTTAATATGAAACTCTGCTGTGTTTCATTTCCTGTACTACAGAATTAAGCTTAAATAGCAATAACAGTTGACGCACAGCAGTTAAGATTTCTAAGATGGTTTAGCGTGTAATTTAAACTCAGTATGTTATTCAAGCACTTGTGTCTGACTGTACTGTGTGAAGTGCTTTATTTTTTTTTGTTTGAAAACCTTATTTACAACTTGAGCTTCATTGCTTCTAAGTATTTCTTCTTTTGTAAATGCGTGTATGTGCAAGAGATTGTGATGCTATGCAGCCAGAGCTGAAGAAAAAGGGCACTCTTTGACTGAAATGCCACAGGTGACTGTGAGCTCTCTGTTTTTTCCCCTTTGATGTCCAGCTGCATCAGTCTGTTTGAAACTTGTTACCTGTGAGCAAAACCTCTGGTATTTACAGTGTTGTAAGATCATTTCAGTGCAGTCCTGTCTGTTTCTCACCGTTAGCAATAAACAAAAACCGATTAACTAGAATTGCTTGTAAAAAGAAAAAAAAGCACTGATCCTATAATTGGTAATAAAGAGAGCTTGTTTAATGTTTCCTAGCCCGAGGTGGGATATAGAAAAAGGCTCCTGCATGTTGCTACAACAGGCCAGTTGACACTGACTACTGAACACCAAGGATTCCTTCATTATGGAATGAATATCATCTGGGCTTGCTCATTATTTGCAATTATTAATTCTTTTATGATTTTTCCCTCTCAGAAAAATGATTAACTATAATAACCAGTGTATAAATAATACATCAAAAATATATCTTTTTGTTCTTAATTAATATCAAATAATTTTTTGAAAGGTTTGTTAATAATACTCTGTGATTACAAGAGCGCTTAGTTAGATAGACTAGGGGTTTACTGAATTGTCATCTATGGAATATGCCTTTTATCTTGGGGGCTGGGACTATTGGTGTGCACTAATGGCTATTAAAAGTAAATTGTGTGTATTTGTGAAGACAGGAGTAGGTGGTTGCATCTGGTGCTGGTTGTGAATGGTGAAACTGAAGCAGGAAAACTATTTAGTTTACCAGTGTCAGGCTGCTACTTTCATACCTGAATTCCTGTTGCAAAACCTACTGCTGGCTTATCAATTTTTTGTTTCATTATCATTTTGCTTTGGAAATAAACTTTATATGATAATCTCTATAACAATAAAGTAAAGAATATCTTGTAAAATGTACAAAGAATCTTTCAAGGATAAAAAATTGTCTTTTTTTGTGATGGAAGCAATGTGCTGCTGTATGGAGCAGCTTTCCATTCAGCTAGGGTCACAGGGGTCCCCTCACTCCTATTGTCACTTTTATAGCCTCAAGGCTGCCACATTCATGCCCATCTCACTCAGTTAGCCCTCCAGCCTCCCCCGCAGCAGATTCTGCTGTGCTCCAACAACAATGCTGTGGCCGTTCTATATATTTATCCATCCTTGTTGATGGTGGCTTATTGCCCCCGGCAGAGGAAGACTGAAGGGCCGTAGTGCAAATTAGTGACAGATCAGCTAAGCATGACCTCAAAAAACCCTTGGCCTTGTTTAATTGGCAGTGTAGAAGCAGACTAATTGTATAAATTGGCTGGTAATGAGATCCAGGCTTATTGTGAAAAACAAGATAATGTGCAAAAATGAACACGAACAAGCCTGAAGCTTTTCCACCTCCTGGTCTGATGATTTGGTATTTCTGTGTTGTCATTGTTTTCCAATTATGGCTTATTCTGAGTCAAATCTTTCTAAAATTAACTTTTTTTTGATGACAGAATATTAAAACCTTTAAGCGTACATACTGATGACAATAGGCAGAGCCACAATTGATAGAGTTGCTTTGGGAATTGTAGGCACTTTGTGAGAATAAAAAAGTCATTGTTGAACTCTCAAGCAGTGATTGTTTGTTACAAATCATCAGTATCACGGACCAAATAAAAGAATGAGTTACAGTAATTTCAGCCAGATGGGATTGTCTCCAGTTCATTTAAAGCATCCTGCCTCTCAATAAGGATAGCTTGAATTTTTTAAGTGAAACTCTGTAAAAAGATAATTGATAATCGTCCCTTTACCTGTAATAGAAAGATGCCATACTGCAAGGACTCTGTAGAAAAGTAAGTAAACCCTCAGAGTGGTGGAAGGCTAACTGCTGGTTGTATTTACCCCCATTTCAGCTAATTTTGGCAGTTTAAAACAACTTGTACTGAAACCATGTACTATCTTCAAAGTTATTGCTCAACTAACATCCTGAAGCAAAATCCAAAAATTTACTTTACTCTTGGCAGACTTAGCATGACTTGATGAGATGCTTCTGATATTGCGGAATATTACACCGGGCAGCCTCCACTAACCTAACTTTAATGTAGCAACACAGTTTTTGGCTGAGAAAACATAGACAAACTTAAGAAAGTTGTCCCGTGAAACTATAGATAGTCAGTATCTATTACAGCACTGAAAGTCATGGATAGAAAATTTTTCAGTTTAAGGTGTTTTAAATTGTGCCTACAACCTTCAGTTGGAGGTTTCTTCCTGGTAAATGGGGTATCATTCCTTTCCACTGTTGCCACTTGTTTACTGAGGATAAGAGATTGCTGATAAAGTGAATTCATCTATGTAATCAACTGTCCACTGCCACCACATTCTGGTCTGGAGGAGAAATGGGTGCAAAGTCAAGGACTCCAGGCAATTAGCTGTGCCTCCCTAAATAGATAACTTACAAATTATGTAATGTATGTAACTGAATTTGAATCTGCCTATATGATTGGATTGGATTGGATTAATTTAAATATATATATGGATATAACTTGGACCTGTTTGCCAAGTGTTATGAGATGACAGTGGTGGTGAACTGGTGCTATATAAATGAACTGAAATGTATTTTAGGACTTATATAAATTAAAAGACAATTTTAACAATGTTTTTACACAATTGCTTTAATTTAAAACAGATAAAATGATCAGTTATGATTCTTAGATATTTTCACTAATGTGCAGAAAAGTAAAGATGGCTCAAATGGAGTGAACCATGCATGTGCTCTGCCCTAGACCTTCTTGTTGCTTTGTATGGTCTCTAACAGAGTTACCAGCTCTGTAAGAGACACGCTTAAGCTAGCAGAGCATGGCCTTTAAATAAATCATGAGATGTCAGTGCTTGATGGAAGACTGTAAAATGAAATAAAACAACTGGTTTATATGGAAGCTATTTATTAGTGAAATCTGAAGATGGGAAGATAGATTAATGAGGTAGCTGAGTAGAAGATTTTAAACACACTCTAGAACAAATGTATATTATTGACAGCTATGAGGATGGAAAGTAAGACACTCAGGCTGTTTTAGCTCAGCTTATGAGACTCTGACCCACAGCCAAGAGTTTATGATCGAGTTTGACTCTACTGTTTTAATCTTTGTTCTGATATATACAAATACATTCACATCCGACACTTGAGGGCTTTGTGGTCCTGTTTACTTCTTGCTTTCAGAAAACTGAAACAACCATATCTATTTTTAATTAGGCTTTGAAAATCCTGTTTTGATGTTAATTCAGTCAAATAAAACAACATTCAAAGATGTGACATTTAATAGACTTTTTCTATATTTTCCAGGTTTTTTACATGAGTTCAAAGTCAACCAACCAGTGATTGCTGGAAGCTGGGGATTGAGTCTTTCAGTTTTTGTAAGTATCACTTTGCCTCTTCAGCTGTCTCTGTCTTGCCATGTCTCACACACCCCTGCTGCCTTTCACCCACTCTGAACACCTGCATTAAATGAGGTGGACAATTGGATAGACTCACATTGTATGCACAATTAAACAGTTTCAGGCACAACGGTGCCGATAGACCTTTTTCTCAAAGATCAGCCTCTTAAACTTATTTTTGTTGCAATTGTGCCTTGAATTTCTCTTTGGACACTTTCCTTTAAACTTCCAAAGAGATATAATGATATAATTGTGATGAAATTAGGTGTTGTACTTCAAAGTACAGTTGAGTATATCACAATCCTCTCTGCACGAATATTACTTTAACCCTCTTTGTGCAGCTGCAGCCAGTGCAGGTTGTCTAATGAAAATCTATCCAAGATATTAAACAAATAAAAGTCAGGAACTTAGTTGATATTATTCTTCTCTTATAAATGTCATTGGAGATGCCACGGGAATCATATTAATGTGACTGGGAAGCTCTTCAATAACAGTTTTGAAATGTCTGTCTGAATTCAAAGTTCATGGCCATTTACTATTGTTTGATCATGCTATTTCACATCATACAATGGCTTCTGCTCACAGGAGTGCACACTTGTGAACCAGAGACCTATTTTTAGCACTGTCATCTGTCAGTCAAGTCAGATTTAACAAGGGAATTTAAATACAAACAGGACTTCTTATAATGTAAAATATATTCACAGCACTGCGTAATAAAGAACAATTTATTGATACAGATTGGAATAGTGTGGTGTGAAATTTTTATGGTATGGTAGTCTTGGTTAAAATATTGTGGTTTAATTTTTATAAAAATTATTATAAATAAAAGTGCCATATACCACGCATGCTGCCTGTAGCCTGATGAATGTAGTTTTAAAAAAGCATTACCTGAGTAAGAGTGATTGGTGACACTCCCTTAAATTAAACATACAAGGAATGTCTAAGTTTTCACAACCAGATGTTTTTGTAAATAGCCTAAGTTTTATTTTTGTAAGTGAGAGAAATGTGTAGGAACCCTTTTCAGCTAGTTGATTGGCAGTGTGCAGCAAACTGTGGGAGCAGGGACAGAGCTGAGTGGGGGGCACTGGCCCACCTGACATTGGATTGCCCCTCCCAGGTGCCACCCCTCAGTATTTCTTTTGGGATTTTATTGAAAGAGCTTCAAACCAGAAAATGGTAGCAGTTGTAAAACCACAACTTATAATGTAATGTAATGTTTTCTTGGTGTAGCGTGATACCAGTGACGGGCTCATGTGTAATGGCAACAAAGACTCAATTAAAAGTATGAACAGCATCTATGTGGTAAATATGCCAAAATAAGCATATCTTTTACATGACAAGCAAACACAGAGATAGCAGTTAAG
Source organism: Anableps anableps (assembly GCA_014839685.1). Lineage (NCBI taxonomy): Eukaryota > Metazoa > Chordata > Actinopteri > Cyprinodontiformes > Anablepidae > Anableps > Anableps anableps. Next base: position 19,983,457 of record CM026067.1, read on the forward strand.
TTCTCAGCAGTCTATGGAGATAAAGAAGTTGGGTAATGCAAAACGAATCTGTGTAGGTTAAAGAGGGGGCTTTATGTAAAATCAACCTTTTTTGAGCTTGACTTTAAGTTAGAATGTTATTCCCTCATCAAAAAGACACCTGGAGTGTTGCTTTGATTCTTTCATGCATGTTTGAGAAATCCTTGAATCTCCTGTGGCAGCCATTCGGGGGTACCTAAATGCTTGCTCTCGCAAAGTGTCTCTTTCTTCCACAAAGCTCCTCTTTGGAGCTGCTGTCTCCAAGCTAAGCTTCCGCCTCACAGAGCACTCTTTCCCTGTGTCCTTCCCACTCAGCTCCACCAGACTAGTAGCAGCAGCAATTAGCAAACACCTGGTGGAACTGTGCGTCTGCTGAGCTTATCATACAAACTACTTATCAGTCCAATGCTTCTAAGAACAGTTGTAAACAGCATAATGGAGTAAGATTGGTGTGATGACGTGCTGAAGGCGGAGTGTCGGAAAGAGTTGGAGCTTCTTAAAGAGACAGAAGACAGGTTTTTTCAAAGCATCAAATTGCAAAATTAAATTTCTTTTAAGTTATGTTTGAATATTTGATATATACATAATTTTTATAACAACTGAAGGTAACATAGTTACTTGATTGTGCTATAAAATGGCACTATGTGTCTGGAAAATACATAATAGTGCCCATTTTAACAATAAATTTCTGTCTGAGCATTATATCCTAATAAGTTTAACAATGCCTGTAATTTTCAATGTTTAAGCTCTGCCTTTACTTGTTATTCAAACTTATTAAAATTTGTTTGCCAAATAAATAAATAATAACTAAAACCAGGTAAAAAAAAAAAAAAAAAATGCAAACACCTGAAAGCAAATATAAAAAATAATGCATTTGGTTGCACATCTTATTAGTAGTTTCAACTGCTACCTGCATGTGCTGGTAATAAGACGTTTCCTGATGCTAATAAGGTTTGAGCATACAAACGCTGAACTGATGTGTTTATGGTGAAAGTTTGCAAGGGTATTAGTCTCCTGTCAGTATTTGTTACAGAAGATAACCCAACATGAATTCCCAGTGGACTAACAGCGGTTCTGTCCCCTTCACATTTAGCTAGCTCTTCATACAATCAAGAATCTGAATATTTTGACTTGGAGGCTTAATTAATCTTTAAAAATGACAGGAAGTAATCTAGTTTGAGCTGCTGATGTAATATAGTTAATCACACTCATTCAATCTCATCTGGAAACACCTGAGAGTACATTCCGACCATCTGAATAAATACACACTGTGTTGATGAACCATTTATCTAATAACCTACAGCCACAAAAGTATCTCAGCGTTTCAGGCCAGTATTGATGGGCCACCGATGGGATGTGAGGAGCCATTTTGACTGAAATTAAATAAACACCACTTCATCTTAAAATGAAAATGAAAAACCTTTGAATGACTTCTCTGTGTCTATTATCCAACAAATGAACCTCTTCAATCTACTGACCCTCCAATGATTGTGGTCAATATGCCGAACAGAAGCTGCATGACAAAGATTTTAATTGAATCAACCACAAAGGCTTTAGTAAATCCCAAAGCTGAGTTGGGAATGCTAATTGTTTAGATGTCAATACCTGGCAGAAATGTATAAAATTTTCTTCAGTTTAATTGAGCTTTCAATGACAACTGCTTGCAAAATATATCCTATAACTGATTGTTATATTTTGTGGTATTGTTATGTCCACTTTCAATTTAACAGCATAAAAAAGATAAGAGTGAAAGGCCAACATGGATTTTTCTGTTGTCCTGCTTCATATGTTACATATTGTGAAATAGAGTTTTGCCCTGTACAAGCTCCTGTCAGAAAAGAGGACCAGAGAACATGCCATTAATCTTCTTTCACACCAGCTGTAGAAAGTAATGCATAACTAAAAGTCTGGTAAAACGAATTAATGATTTCAGCCATGAGGGTTCCCCCCAGAATCCATGAATCGTCTCCAGATGATAATGCACCACGACCCTCCAGTGTGAAAGCCTCGTTGCATTGTGAGTAGCTAGTTAATTGATTCAGAAATTATTTAAAGTTTGTGGTGCCCAGGGGAGCACTACGGTCTAATGGCTGCCCGTTTCTACAGAGATAAAGGGAAAAAATCTCCTCAACTAAGATAACACCGTATTGTTTTACTGAACTAACAAGTATAATTTGGCCCTCAGGAGGAGAGTTATGAATAAGACACTTTGGATTGATTTGATACATGCTTCTAAATGAGGACTTTATCACATCCTATTGCCAGGATCCAATTGGAAATGCTCCTTTTATCAGAATTTTCATATTTCTCAGTTGCAATTAAAAGAAAGAATGGGTTATTTTTAGATTAAAGGACAATAATTATATTTTTTAAACCTTTTTAATTATTTTCGAGCTTGTAGCTTGTATTTGTCTCCATTTCTGAAAAAGAGAGCTATATTTTAAAAAGTGTGAAAAAGCTAGCACAAGGCAGCTAAGATCCCAGCTTGTAAGTTGATGAAAAGTAATGGTGTTGCATTTGAGTTTCGGAACTCAGGCATCCATACTTAACACAGTGACGTCACATGAGGAAAGGCAAGTTTACAGCTCAAATTTGAGTTCATAAATGGAAGATATACAATGAGGAGAGAGAAGTCAGGAGAAATGTTTTCTAAGGGTAACAGTTTGGAGATTTGGCAACACGGCACCCTGCTAATGGGTTTAAAAACACTCTGTTGTGAGCTCAGCATGATTGCACTCCATCACAGTGGCAAATAACAACACTTGTAATGTGTAAAAGTAAAATTCTAGAAGGTTTAATATAAAAGTTGCAATTTCTGATTTATTTCTGACTGCCATTATTACTCAAATGTGTCAATTTCTCCACACAACTGTTCAACCAGAATAGCCATGCTGTGATTGAGCAAGTCTCACTTTTCTCCACATAACTGGTCCACTAAAACTACAACAATTTTTAGCTGTCAATATGTCAATTCAAATCAAATGCTACTATATGTTGTTTGGCTCAGACAGTGAAGACATATGAGTTGGAGATAAAGCTAAATCTGCAGGAGGAAAGTTTACAGAAAGTGGTTATTGATGTATTTAATAATGAAATCTTTTGATATCAGCAGACGTTTCGTACTCACAGAGAAAACCTTGGTAAAGGAACAGATTTTCTTATCTGAGAAATATTAGGCTAACAAGCAATACCCAGAGCCACCCCAAAGGTTTGGCTGCTATCTCAAAGCTGGAGCCACCTATCATTGCTGTGGCATAAAGTGCATGTTGTTCTTCTCCATCAGTCAGTTGTTCCTTCTCTTGAAGCCAAAATTCTATTTTTTTTTTTTTTTTTTTTTTTTTTTATTTATTTATTTTTTTTTTTTATTAATCTCATGGGAAAAAATGTTTTCAATGAAGGGACTGCTTTTGTTGGGCATGGAGAAATCCATCTTCCCTACCTGTGTTTACCTCCAAAGAGTTTAACAACATTTCCTAGATGATCATTGTAAAAAAAATCTTAAGTACATTCTTGTCCTGGGGCACCCAGTGAGCATCTACAGATCCAGTTGACATACTTTTGTTGAAAAGGTTGACTTGATGTTGTGTTTACAAACACCACATCAGTGTCCATATCTGTTTGTACCTTTTTGCTTAAGACAGCTTGATACACCTGAACAAGTACAAGACACTACAAACATTTGGTTTTATTTTGTAGCCTCTCTTCTTTTTCAGGTGTACAAAAAACATATACCTTTGCTTAAAAATGATGAACACAATTAATGATGTGAATTCAGAAAAGTTTGTAATGGTATAACCATAGTTTCTAGTGTTACCTGTGAAGAATAGAATGGTGTACTAGCTCACACACTTTTTATTTTATGTCTTCAGTTGAAGTTATAAGATCTCTGTGTTAATATCAAGAAGCCTCTAATATTGTCCCATTAGCAACTGCTGTCATTCAGACACACGGTGTTGGTCTGATTTAAATAAAATGAAATGAAGATGGTTGTTTCTGCTCCCTTGGCTTCACTCATTGCCATAAACATATGCTCTGTGCCCGCTTCTTTCCATCTTATTTATGACTTTAATTTGTTGTGTGGGCTGCACAAGAAATCAAATTTAATCCAATCCTCCCAGGGACCCTGTCATATAATAACATGGTAATTTCTGTGTATCCTTTTGAAAAATGAGAAAATTAATTCTTCCTGACATGTTCTAATTATTCCAGTGTGAACAGGGGATGGGCTCCCCTCCCTTCTCCTATCCTCCAACCCTCCCAGCTCGCTAAGTGTCAGTTGCCGACGGGTGTCGAGGTGCTAATGCTGACCAGCAGCGCGTTTAATTTGAAACATGAGCAGACACCTTTCAACACACCTTCCTAATGTTGGAGTGGCTCACACAAATTAATTCACTACTCATCTGGCAATGCTGACTGAAATTCATGTGTGTCTGTGAGCAATGCGTTCATTCATATGTTGTGATACAGGGACAGTAGCACCACTTGGACATATTTCAGATTAGTAAGGAAACTGAAGGTGTCCTTGTGTATCATACAAAAAGGTGCATATGCATTTTGTCACTGTGTTCTGATTTGTGCTCGACCAACTATGAACATTTTTTTTCAAGGGTCTGGGTGTGAAAATGGCATTAGAGCAGGATTTAGGAATTGTTTGGAAATCGCTTTTTCTTTCCCCATCTTCTTTTTCCCAAACCAAGAAGAGAACTTTGAGAGGTCTATTTGACTGTCACCATTATGGTCTTTAGCTCATCATATCAGCTAGGACAGAGATTATACTTTTTTTTTCAGTGTCTGAAATTAAATCAGATTGTTTCTCTTTATAGAATGGCTAAGATTACCAAAATGATTTCTGTTAGCTAAAACACAGAAAATTAAGTGAGGAAACTTTATGTCACTTTCTTATGGGTCATACTTTTACATACACTAAAATTACCATGCCATTATTTGGAAATGCTGAGAAGATGATGTCATGGTTTGTAAGCTTCTGGTGAGTTAAGCAACAAGATTACAGGCACATGTTTGGATGTGTTTTAATGTTTTTAAATCCTTCCTTTTCACATTCAGATCATTCAGTTGTCATCTATATAAAGTGGAACTGCAATGCTTTGGTCTGAATTCCTTGTTATTGTAGCCCCACAGGGACCTCTTTTACCCCTGTTCTGAGGTGCATCTGAGAGCAACTTGTTTTGGTGCGGTCTCATGAAATGCAAATTAGGTACTTCACACCCCACCCCCCTATAGGTCACAGAGCATTCCACTCCACCACGTTTGGGCATTTAATGTGGTTTGGTAGCAGAGATACAATTATATTCAGTTCAGTTTGATTTTATGGTGCCAATTCACAACAAATGTGATCTTGAAGTACTTACAAAAAATAATTTCAATTCAGTCATATATACATTCCAACTGATCCTAGTTATAAAACAGTACAGTAAGATTAATTAATTATTCAAAGTAGTTTAAAAAGTTTCTATCTAAGGAAACCCAGCAGATTGCATCGAGTCATCAACAATTATTTAGTGGCGCAGAAATGTCACCAAATACATTAGGATAATGTGTTCCCCAAGACAAAAACGGCAAAACAATGTAAAACTGTTTATGGAATAATACTATTGAAAATATGCAGTACAGTTATGTCCTCAAGGAGCTAAAAGTGAGCCCATAGCACTAATATAGGCAAAAGGCACAGTACTATTGCTATCAAAACAATGGTCAGGCAGCATATCAACCCACAATAAATTCATGTCTAAAACAAAGTTTGTTGTTATTTTAGTATTACTTGCAGCTTATCACTTTGCTGTGTCCAACGACCCCCAAATCAGACAAAGTCTTTTGGCAAATGCTTCTTGATACTGCCAGAGAACATATTTGCAATTAAATGCCATTTTCCTTAGAAAAGTACCCAAATCAATGGGGAAAGTCCTCTTTATTTGCACCAAACACTTCAAGGATGAATGCTTCACCAGCCTGATGCTGGGGGACGTGTAATAAATTATGTGGGTTAATACACCCAACAGCTGAAAATTTTGACTTATGCACTTGCAGCTTTGGCATCCTTGACCTTAGACTACAAAATTGCTGTGAAAAATAAAAATAGTGTATTTGCGAAACTGGTTAGCCTTGTTTAGCAGTTCTGCAGCAAATAATCTGACGTTATATTTCAAAAACTGTAAAAGTGAATGGAGAAAACTGAACGGATTGAAAAATATGACCCAAGCAGAATATAATGATATCTATGCAGCACCAGGAGAGAATAAATTAAACTTTTCAGCAATCCAAGAGACTACAAGTACACAACAAAATGTATACAATAAAAAAGTGAATTTTGCATGATATGTCCCCTTTAGGGCAAGACCTCAAAGATACTACTTCCATTATGCGATATCATGGAAAACTCAAAATAATTCAGCAAAGATATCAGACAAGTCTGGTTCATCCTTAAGTGCAGTTTCCAGGTGGCTGAAGTTGTAATGTTAATCTCTTCAAATGATTATAGGCTATGCAAGTATAAACACCATGGTAATGTCCAGTCATCACAGTGTTCAGGAATGGCATACTTTTTGCACCCAGGATATCTTTTGAAGTGAAATAAGCATATAAACCCTAAAAAAAAAAAATTGTGAAGATGCTGGCTGGCACTGGCAGGAAAGTGTTATTATCTACAGTGTTCTGTACTGGTTAAGCTAAAAGGCCAATCAGAAAGGAAGAAGGCAATACTCCAAAAACAATATAAAAAACCAGATTACAGTTTGCAAATACACTCAGTGAGCAGCCCTTAAATTTTGAGGACATGTCCTGTGGTCTTCATACTGAAATTAAAGTTTTTGGCCATAATGCCTATCATTACATTTAAAGATAGAAGTGTTCAACTGTTTTCAATTGATTGCAATTGTATAAACAACATTTCAGCATCAGAAATACACAGAGATGAGAATATATGAAAAAATTACAATAACCTATTATAAAGTTTAAAACCACAAAAAACTGCAACTGATTAGTTGTGTTATCTTTGAGCAAAGGTTTCATAACAGATGCATCATCATTACAAGAAAGAGACCATGGATAAATTAAAGTTCTTTAGGTCACCATGTGACTCAGACTAGAATGAGGCATCTTCATGGTCTCCAAGTATGCCTCCTGTTCACACTTTCACTTTTCATGAGAATGTTGGAGGTGCCCACCATTTTCATACTGGTTTATTTAAGGGAGCATACAAACTCGCTGTTTGCTGTGCACTATGTGATCCAGTTAATGACTGAAGACTGAGAGTGCCGACTCGTGCCAAGACCCACATGGCTGCTGGCGGTGCATTAAATCAGCAGTCAATTTGACTGGAAGTTTGAAAATCTGGGCTAGGTTAAGGGATGTGCTGAAGCCGTGTTAATAGCTAGCTTGTTGTCCATATGGTACTGCTTTAATAGAGCACATTTGTTGCAGATGGTGGGAGACTTGGTTAAGCAGAAGCAGCTCTTGGCAGAAGCTCTTTCTTTGAACGGCTGCTGAGCTGCTTGGACTGGCCCATGCCAACTTAGCAAGAACTATCCTCCTATCATCAATGTATTTGTATTTGAGTTATAGATGAATCTTAATGGATGCAAGTAGTTTTTGTTTAGAGCACAGAGATTCAGGTTCAGACACCTTTTCTTGTAGTTTGGCAATTTTCTCCAAAATCCATACTCTTACATTCTTAGTCTAAATTCTATATTTTTGATCACTGTAGGTCAGCTGAGAAAAGATGAATACAGAGTGTGACAGAGAGAATGAATATGGACTATAGCAGGACATAAAGATAGAAACTCTGCTTGGTCTGCTCTACTTTATTTGTCTTGCTGTAACTCCTATGAAAAGTATGCAAGATTCAAACATCTTTGTGATATTTGCTTCACAGTCAATGTATTTTAGAACAAATGAAGTGGAATACACATATTTTTAGCCATGCACTACATTTAGAATAAATTCATTTGTGTTCATGATTGTTTTGGTTTCTGTGTGCCTGCACTGCGTGCTTTTTGCACTCCCAGAAGTGAGGAGACACGCTTGATCTGCTCTGCTCTGTTTGACGGTTGTTTTCTCACGTTGTCACTGGCTCGGTGTGCTGTGGCATGGTGATGGTATTATGTGCTCTGGGCCCAACAGAGTGGAGAAAAGAGCAGGGCTGCAAGTACCCCTGGCTATGCCACTCCCGCTTCCCCAGACACCTTATTGTGAGAAAAGTCTCAGCTGAGCCCTTTGGGCCTTGTGGAGCCACTGCTTCGCTAAGTGCTGGCCAGGCTGAAAGGCACAGTGTCCTTGGGCTTGGCTCATTCTTTCCATTTTCTCACCGGCTTTGTCTCGTAAGCCACTTGAGCAAGAATGGAAAATGCTAAATTACACCCATGCAACTAAAACTTAAGGTGTTTAAGGGCTGAGATGTTGTTCACTGTTGGGCTTGTGTTTCTTATGATTATTTCTCTATGCTTTTTTTTCATTAAAAGTTTTAAAAGTAGCAGTTCTCACATATCTGTGCGTTGTGTTGACTCTGCGCCTTCTGAACTTTAAGGAAAAATGAAACAGAATAAAAGAACAAAGAGAGAGTAAATATTGAGGTTAAATGTCTCTATATTATACTGATATTATACAAGGTATTTTTTAAAATCAGAACAGCAGAATATTTTTGTTGAAAGAGAGAAAGAAATTTAAACTTCAGCATCCAGTAAAGTTTCTGCTGACAGAAATCGTTCTGTAAAATCCTTGCTCTTTTCCTACCACTTAAACAAAACGCATACAAGTCTGAATCAATTTTCAGTCAGTCTTAATACAATAAAAAGTGTACATTACACAGACCAATAACGTTGCCTAATGGAAACCTGTTGTAAGTCAATTTAAGCCATGTGTCTGCAGTTTTTTTTTCGTGGCTACGGCTTCTGAGCGACCTATACAAGTGGTGACATCATGACCACATCCTTTTGCCTCATTGACGCTGTGATTCCCAGCTTGGGTCCCTTGTGGCTGAGCTCCTAGAAGCCACAGCAGCCTCGCCACACATGGGCTGCAGCTGGACCACCGCTGGCTACGCTGAACAGACGGGATCTGTGGTCACAGGGGCTGGATCCACATCCATATATCTGCACACAGTCGTGGGTATGGGCCGTATGGAGATCAGTAGGCAGGGTTTATTTGATACTAACATATCATCAGTGCAAACCAATGTTGTATGCAAATCAAATCCCTCAATGGAAAGAGATGTAATTAATGATGTCAGTTCATAAAAAAAGAGGATAGATTCCAAGTCATATTTTTGCTTTAATTAAAGACATAAAATCCTGTTTAAGAGGAAGATGTATGATCAGTGTTTTTCTTTCCTTTATTCTTCCTTTTTTCCTCCTTCCCCTTCTCTTGTTGCTCTTCTTCCTGATTATAACTCATTTCGCAGTTAAAAAAAAGATGTTCTCTGTGATTTTTCCTACCAGAACCCCACTCGCTGACATGGAGGGCTTTCTTCGTAGCAGCTTTTTACTGAGGTTAGTTTCATTTCCGTTGTTGCCATTTAGGATCACAGGTCGGGCAAGGGTGGTATGGCAGGCACACGTTGGGGGTTAATCTCTCTGACACATTGTTAGCTGTGGACTTTACCCCATGTGTGTGTGCACATGGTTGTATGTGCGCATGTGTTTGTGCGTTTGAAAGATTTTCCAACATGGATTCTTGCATATTTACCCAAGCTGTCTGTTACAGTTGTGTTCATGTATTGTGTGGCTGTGAAGCATGCTCACCCTTACAGTCTTGAGTCAGACTGAAAGCACACATCAACAACTTGACGGTCACATACACATGAGCTCGCCCCACCCCATGTCTCTACTCATTTCACAGTTTTAACAGCCTCCAGGTCAGGCTCTCTGTGTCTTCATACTGCATGCTCTTGTCTGACCACCCTCCTCATCTGCCCCTGCCTTGCTAAACACCCTTATCAAGGATGGCTGGTTGAGGCAATCACTGGCAAATCAGTTAGTGATGTACTCTTGTTTCCCTTTTCGTCCTATGTTTGTCTTCGCCTTTATGTAAAGATTTGCATTTTTTTGTCTTTTCCCATCCTAGGATTCTAATTAAAAATGTGTGCTGTCATTACACACAGTGGAAGTAAATAAGCAAGCTTATTTACCATTGGCTCCTTTCCTAGTGAACCACCTTCTCTAGGCTCCAGTGTTGCTCCCTAATTAGGGCTGGCTCATTAAAAGCCACAGCAGCATCTGCCTTTCAAAGCTGCTGTCAGCCAAACTTTACTAAAGCTAATGAATCCTCTTTGATTTCTTTTTCAAAAGGTCACTTATTTGATTAAATTAACAGCATTTTTTTTTCTCCTGCAGAACGGTTGGGGGCATTTTAAAAAGAAAGGACAATTTGATACCATTACTCTTGCTCATCAAAGCGTCCTTCAGGAATTCAATAGGAAAATGTCTTGCCTATTTGAAATTGTTTTTATTTTTTTCAAACAGATGGAATCTCATATTTATTACCTTAACAGAGGGGAAAAAAAGCTATTTTGTTTCAGCTTTTTGCCAAAACACGAATAAACTCTAAGAAAAATCACCCTGTTTGAGTTAAATTTATTTATTTATGTTTTAACACATGCAAATCTGTGAACTGAACAAAGCTTAATTTTATTTAAGTTTTGTTGCATAACAGAAAAGCATCTTATCACTTACTTATAATTGCTTATATTGGCAAATGCTAGCTTTATTTACTGTTGCTGCACTTAAAAGGTAAAATACAAACTGAAAAGTGTAAAATATAGATTTTATCTGTCAGGGCACGAAACCAGTTTCTTTTTAGCTGGTGTAGTCTGACAGGAGCTATTCAAAAATACAGCTTGTTAAATTTTTGAATGCACACTACCATTTCTCATTTCTGCTTTTGTTTTTTGGAACAACCCTATAAAGTGGACATCTCAACACCTGTTGAAACCAGTTTAATGGACAACTAACTGTGCAAAAAGATGAGCTATATCCTGCATGTTGAAGTCTCAGAACAGAATAGTATTTTTAAAAAATAAAAATGAGACTCTTGACCAAATGTTTCTTAACCTTTTCTACCACTAGATGTGACAAGTTTTTCAGTGTTTTCAATGCCTTATTGCACCTCTAATGTACACCCTTCTGTCAATGTCAGTTTTAATTAAAGGCAGCAGCAGAAAGATATTATGCACACTGATTGAGACCCAGACAATCGGGCCAAGATTAAAGGCTGGCTTTGCTTCAGGGTTAGCCCTTTTTGCTTTGATAAGACTTGTGTCCTGGAGTGGGAAGTGGGCTGTGAGGTGGGGGTGAAATGGAAAGAAGCAGAGGTGGAGAAGCATGGTTCTCTATTAAAGAATCCTAGTTTCTTTATTCTAAAAGCAAAGTTAGGTCAAAGATGGCTCTCTAAGCAGTGTCACACATACAAATCTGCTCCAGAGTGGAGTAGTTTTTGACTTTTTATGCACTAGTACCTCATATCACAGATGTGTCTTCTTTCATTAATGTGTTGAGTCACGAGGTTGGTTTCGAGTTCGCATGAGTTTTAGAGGCTCTAAAAGGAACCACTTTCATTTTTAATAAACACGTCTCTCTAATAAAACCTGTTACACAGTTATTGTAGCAAACACTTGAAAAGCAAACCATTTGACTATTCATTTTAAGCCCAACTCTCAAGCTTTTGTTTCTGTATCAGGTTTTAACAAATAGTATTTTAAAAATTCTCTCAACTAAGCCAAAAGTTTTCTGTCTTACTGCATTCGATGTGTCATTCAGGCTCCTAAGCTTCTCTTTGTTGACAGGACGTGTTTTCACCTTAGATCAATTTTTTATATGTTTAGGCAACACATTTATCAGCTTTTTGTTTGTGCAGTCAAAAAAGTGAGTGGGAAAATGAGAGTGAGCAAAAGAGAGAAACGGGAAGGAACCAAGCACAGATATGTGAACAGAGAGAAAGAGATAATGACTGAAAGAGAGAGAGAGACAGACAGAGAGATCTTCAGTCTCAGTGTACTCCCAGTGGGCAGGACCTCCCTCTACATTTTCGCCATTATTTGATGTAATGAAAGGAGAAAGTGTGTAACATTGAGATTGTTAATTAATTTAGCCTAACAAGATGAAGATAAATGAAACCCACTGAAGGTTGACTAGACTAAGGGGCCCACTTAGCATTCCTTCTGCCCTCAAGCCCCGTTTTCTCCTCTCTCCTTTTACAATAGAGCTCGGCTAATAGCTCCAGAGCCATGTTTTTGCAACCCTAGTGAGCTCTCCACCTGCAAGATTGGATGTGAAAGGTTTTTTATGATTTTTTTTCTGCCTTTTGTCTCTATTGATCTATTTTAATTTCAAAATGGCCCAAACTGCTTTGTAATTGAGTTAGTTTGGAGTGCAGATATGTGGTTATCAAACTGAGCCATCCTGACATGATAGATAAAGTCCAGCTGACATGCTTAATATGAGCTACACTGACTTTTTGAATGCATGCTGGTGACTATAATCTTTTTCATTTTTTTTCAGTAACACAAACACATTTTTAGACCTGCAGAAAATAAACAGAGCTGTGCATATGTGGTCAATCTCTCCAGCTGCCTTGAGGTTCTTAGCATCTTATCATATGAATGGGAGGTGGGCTCTCTGATGTTGCCTGGGGGTTATATGAGAGTACATACACACACAAAATGGCAACACACACACACACACACACACACACACACACACACACACACACACACACACACACACACACACACAAAAGAAGAAGGCATTTTTTAATACCAAACCAGATAGTTGCCTTCATCCACAAGCAAATCAGTAGTCTTTCTAGCTCCCTGCTCACTGGGCATTTTGTGCAGCATCTTGAAGGCAGCACAGACCAATCATTATGACAACCATTCTTTGCTTCGCTCGTTCTCAAGTCAATCCACAATGGGTTGTTGATTGTATGGAAAACACTAGAACAATTATGTCCTCTGTTTTGGTGGCAGCACAGCCTTTTTAAAGTGCAATCCTCCATAATGGCCTCATTATTGTTATTCTTGGAGCGGGCTGCAGGAGGAAGAAGTAGACTCTCGCAGTGCGTCATTATTTCGTAAATTTCGATTAGCTCATCACGCTGTCTCCTGGCAAACGGAGTCATGGCTAATTAAAAGTGGGTAAGCAAGTGCTCCTGCCTTTGACTTAAAAGGTAGCTCTAGATAGACTGTTAATATGAAAGAAATGGTAAAAAAAAAGAGAGGATTAGAGCCGTTACCCTGGTAACTCCAACTTCCATCTGTGAGGGAACAATGAACTTGTGTTCCTCTACCACCTATGCCATGAAAAACAGAAAGCAGGGAAGTGAGAGTGCTGAAAGGACAGGACCCTTTTTAACAGCAAAGTGAGATTCAGGTCTGATAGACTCTTTGGTGGGAGTTGTTGGATGAGACCACTGGGGAATAGAGGACCACAGGGAAGTCAATGTGTTAACCTGAGACAGTGAAGGTTGTCTAGGTTTTTTACAATAGCGGTTTATTTCGTGCATTTCCTTGCTTAAACTACCAGCTTTGAAGAGGAAAGCTATCAAAATCTGCTTAAATTCTCCCACTAATGTCTAATAATGTTAAATCTGGTTCTGAAACCTGAACTATAACAGAAGCAATGTGAAACACAAGATTAATGTTAGCTCTATATTTATGTTAATTGCTGTTGTAATCCAATTTTTCAGTTAATAACAACCAACATAGGCTGTGGATAAATAAAATTAGGTTTGAATTAAAAAGTTTCTTAGAAAACCCTGTTAAATTACCTCATACAGGAATGTTCCCACTCTAAAACACAAGTTTGAATGATCCATGACTAGATAGAGATGGTGTGTGTTTCTCTTTAAGTTTTATGTCCCTTATTACAGCTGCAAAACGTCTGCTCGCATTAAGCAAATTTATGACCGAGGCCAGCCGAACAGCAGTACAGGTTAATGAATTTGGCATAACTAATTAAATGTTATTGAGGGATGAATATGAATCCTGTGTTCAGGACACCCAGCAGACAAAGGGGGCAAAAGTAGAGGAGATAGAACAAAGCAACTGAGATAAAACAGAGTACAGAATTTCTTTAGTGAAGTGAACTGGTGAAATTATGTTTTTTGTAAATACTAAAACCTTTTTGGGTCCCAAATAATAAAGAAATTAGGCTGAAATAACTTATTCATCCAAATACTTAAGCATGCTCACTGATATAATGTTTAATGCATTTTAATAAAACCAAAAGATGAAAAAAAGATAGAAAGGAATGTAAACATGTAGGCATAGTCATGTAAACAGGGGATCCTTATGATCAGCAGTATGATGGTTATGTCTTTTGCCATACAAGCATTGCAATATAATGGCACCATCCTACAACAACAAAAATCTAAGGCAATAAAAAAGGAAAAATAAATAAATAAATAAATAAATAGAACCAAAATCAGGATCAAATTTTCAACTCAAGTATTTACTTCAGTCATTTCTTGAAACACAACAACTATAGTCTATGCCTGTAAAGAAAAGCAATGGTTACAATTTCATCAGTCATTGAAGTATGACCAAGTGTACATTCCCGAGGGCGAAGGAACAACCTAAAAAATAATTTTAAAAATGTATTATTATAAAAAAACAACAACAACAATGTGTTATGTAATTCAAACTATCTGATTTTCTTGAGGGACCAGGGTATAACGTTTAGAGACATCTGGTGACATATTCCTGAATTTCAACCAACTGGGATCCAATTCATGCTCTTTCCATATGATTGTGTAGGAGAAACTTAACATCAGTAAGTCAATCAATAAATAATGTAAGACATTGAAACAATTGGTAACAAAGAAAATAAAATATTGTCGCTTTTTCTTGAGAATACGTAAATAATCAAAGAAGGAAGGAAAAAGAAAGAAAGAAAGAAAGAAAGAAAGAAAACTACCTCATCTTTGCCCATAATTACAAAAATGAAAAAAAAAAAAAAAAAAAAAAAACAAAAAAAAAACAAAAAAACAAAAAAACAGACAAAGCAGCTATAAAGGAGTGAAGTACTTTTATCTTAGAAGTTGATGAATGTTTATGGGTAAGATGAGGGAAAATGCAAACGATAATTAAGAGATCATCTTTGGAGTTTTAAATGGATCACAGAGACATGTTTAAAACTTGTTTTAATATTACTTTGAATTTTTTTAACTTTTTTTCTGTGCATGGTGATTTTGGCAGATTTAACTTAAATATTTTCTCTTTCCTCCTCTGTTACACTCTCACTAACTCCTCTACACACCATGTCTGACATATGCTCCCTGAGAGCAAAGCCTTTCAATTTAGATTTCAATTATCATGTTAGTTTTGTGATTAGACTTTTAGTCCTTCAGGAATCAGACCTCTCTGCTCCTCTCTATTCCACTCTATTCCACTTCCCCTGCAATCACATCCCATCTGATGAATTGCGCATATAATTACGGAAGTTATTGAATATGCAGATCACTGCTGACTCTTGGTGTGCAGTTCACATCGCATCAACTCTAACTGTATCAAACAAGGGTCTCTGATAAAGAGCCACTCTGATAATGAGAGCGGGGCAATGTAAGCATGACATAAACTGTGTATCCCTGTGCGTGTGTCCTAAAAGCGAGTTGACCCTGGACTCAGTCACCTCGGCCCCTAAATCCAGCAAAGCACAAACTGGCCTGAGACCAGTCACTTCACAATGTGTTTATGAATCAACCAAAATTAGGTATTTCCCCTATGTTACAGTATATTGCTACCATCATACTCACTATCCCATGATGCAATTCCTTAGAGGTTCTCAGAAGAGGGAGTGAAGCACTTTACAGGCACACCCACAAGAGGAGGATGTGGGAAATGCTTAAACTTTTGATAGCTTTTAGAGAGCTTCCCTGAAAACCTGGCTTGCAAGCAAATAAAGATATACAAATATTTATCTGGCTAAATTTTAGATTTTGCTGTCTAAAGACTTTGGATATATTACTTAAAAAAAAAAAAAAAAAACATTTTACACAAAAAGTAACACTTTCAGAATTTCTCTGGCAAAGATTCACATAGAACCGTCTTGTATTTTTAATTTGTGCTACAGTGATGCGGCTGCCATTTATAGCTGAGATGCCTAAGTGACGCTTGAGAAGAAGATTTACAGACTGCATAGAACCTGTACAACAGAGGTCATAGCTCGCAATCTTGCAAACAAATAAATGTCTTGAAATCTTATGAGTGCATGAGTAAAACCATGAGGTGGATGGCTGAAAGGATGTTCATGTGCTCATTTTTTTTTTCTCTGTCAAAGTTTTCAGTTTTATTTAATAGTCGATGACGTTGTTCTTAACTTTAAAAAAAAACTATACAAAGCTATGTCTAATAGAATATTAGGATCTGACTCTAAAAGAATATACAAGATTAGAATTAGTCATATCTGTAGCAGATTTAGGTTTTAAGTAAACTTTCAATTTTATCAACATGTTTTCTAAAAAAGAATCTGTGAATAAAGCTGAAGATTAGGGTGATGGTAAGGAGGGCTTCTGGCCTCAAAGAATTGGAGCTCATCGCTAAAGGAAAATCATCAAAATGTCAGTGGAAACAATGCAAAAAAGCAGATCGATTAAAAGATGGGTTTGATTGATGTAATAACAATAAAGACATTTTCTTTGAAAAGTCTAAATAATTGATAACATGACATTTTTCAATGAAATGTAAATAAAAACAGATCTTTTTTATTTTTTTACAATGTTTTATTAACCGCTGAGTGATGCCTTTCTCATTTCCTTTCAGAAAGAAATGTTTAAACCTAAGTCTGCCAGGGATATGAATAATTTTAGGCTTATCTGTACAACCCATGTTCTGCAAAAATCCCTCGGTGTTCTGCAAAATAACAAAGTAAATTATTTACTAAGTGACCACTGAAATTTCCCTGCCTTTTACTGTAAAAAGTGTGTTGCAAGTGTGGCGACCTTTGTCGAGTCCCATCTATTGTTTGCAGAATGGTTACACACTCCACAGGCTGTGAAATACACATCTGCTACCTTTAGCTCAGTGCAGAACAGATAGACAGACAGAATTTGGGCTTAGGCATGTGTGTGTATGTCCATGGGGTCCTCGGCTACCTTTCTACACAGCTTAGCTGCAGCCTCTATCTTCTTATCAAATATTTGTCTGTCCTTCACTCACTATCTGCCCTCCTTTCTGTTTACTTTGTTTACTGAAACCTATCTCAGGCAGATTGGCAAACTTTCCTGAAAGATTGTTGCATAATGACTGTGTGAAATGAGTGTTTCTGTGTGTACATTTTTTACATTTGATGTTCTTAAGATTTATGTTGTCTTCATAAATCGAGGATTTTCCATATGCAACGTGAATCCTTTTTGAGATCCAGTCAGTGCTTAACAATATAAGGGACAGATGCTTTTTTTGTTTGTTTAAAAAGATCTAAGATTTTTCAAATAATTTACTTTTAGCCCAGGGAGTGAGGCGAAGCATGTTGCATCCCTGCATTGCGCTCAGCTGAGGCTGAGCATAATGACTGTGGTGGCAGGAAACCACAACAGAGGCAGGGCACAGGCTGTCTGAGAACCGAAGGCCCATGGCTTGCAGCCAATCACACACAAATCCTGCTGCACACTTGTGGCTTTTTAAGAAAGCAATTTAGGTAATGATTTCATTTTGGAACCCTGTCATGATCCTTGTGTTGTCTGAGCAAGCCTGCAAAAAAACTGAGAAACCAACACAAAGAGAAAGGTATCAGTAAACACCCACTACTGCCTACAACCACAGAAAAAATAACATACAACTGAGAGTAAAATGGCATAAAAATCACATTGGAAATAGACTGTGTTAGGTACAATGTTAATGGTATTTGCTCTGGAAAAAGGCAGAGAGGTGTCGAAGCACAGTATTTGAGACTGGTGAGACATTTTGTGTTTCAGTCAGCATTTAATCCACTACAGTACCCAATTCCTGTGTGGAAATGCAGCACATTTTTCTGTTCGACCATGTCTGTCAGCTCTCTGATTATATTAAAGCCATGTTTCACATTCATTTACTTGGGTTTCCTCTGTGCCGCACCGTGAATGAAACCATTTCAGCATTGCTAAAACAGCAGCATGTACATGTCTTCGTGGTGAAGCAAATTTTTAGGCAATTACCCAGATCAGTGGTCAAAGCTTCTTGGGTTTTTTTCTCCTCATATCTACCCTTTTTTTCTATTGAGAGTTTCTCTCTGTTTCTCTCTCTCTTTCTGTATTGCCTGTCAATCACACATGGTAAGTTTTAACCACCTCCAAACAGAGCCAGGCAGCAGCCATTCATTTGGCTTCATCCCATCCAACCTGTCAGAATGACACACACTGTTGACCATGCTTTCTATTCAGTCCCAGCAAATTAATTGGTTTCAGCAGTTTAAATCAGCAATCAATGTCAGTTTCCCCAACATAATAAGCCTTAATCATAAATCTTTGAGGTGTGGCTTGCCTGACCCCTATTCATCATGGCTCAGCTACAGTAGATGGCCTCATCTGGGTGGAGCAAATGAACTACCCCTGTTTTGATTTTCCAATTGATGTGTCACATGAAAGGTGGCTAGTCTCTACCCACCCTAACTAT
Organism: Anableps anableps; assembly: GCA_014839685.1. Classification (NCBI taxonomy): domain Eukaryota; kingdom Metazoa; phylum Chordata; class Actinopteri; order Cyprinodontiformes; family Anablepidae; genus Anableps; species Anableps anableps. The sequence goes on from CM026067.1 coordinate 20,002,067, forward strand.
ATCCTGGTTCTTCTTATAGTCCTGATGCCCACAGGCAAAGAAGAAAAAAAGGCTTTTGTGAAAGGTACAATCCTTGCTAAAGTGCAAATTCCACTCAGTTCTCTATATTTTGTAAAGTTAAAATCACACAATTATAGACAGACAGTGATTGACAAGAAATAATTGTAGAGTAGAATAAAACTTACGCAGTGTCCAAAAAATTTCCCCCAAAAAATTGGAAAAGTGTGGTGTCCCTTTGACATCCACCCCCTTTATTTTGATACCCTTAAAAAATCTAGTGCAACCAGCTGCACGACATCGTAAATGGAATACTCTCAGTATAAAGCAGTTGTTCTGCAAAGGCCTCAGAGATTTGTTAGAGAACATTAAAGAACAAATAGCATCATAATGACCAAGGAACAACCCATACAGCTTCAGGATAAGGTTGTGGAAAGATTTAAGTCAGGATTAGGTTTTCAAAAAATATCCCAAGCTTCAGACATTTCATGAAGCTCTGTTCAAACTATGATCTGAGATGGACCTACCAAGACAGCACTATCCACCTAAACTGATATGCAATGAGAATGTTAATCAGAGAAACAGTTTACAGGTCTATGGTAACTCTGGAGGAACTGCAGAGAACTACAGCTCAGGGGGGGACATATTGATGGCACAAATATTTGTTGCAGCCTTTATGAAAGAATGACAAGAAGGAAGATTGTTGTAGAAATAAAGCCAAATGAAGCCCATATAGGGGATGCAGGAAACATGTAGAAATGTACTCTGGTCAGAGGAGATCAAAGTTGAACTCTACCTGAAGACAACATTTCCACTGCGAAACACGATGGTGGAATTATTGAGCCTGAGATGTTTTGCAAAGAAGAATGGGCAACATTTTCAGTCTTCCAGATGTGATAAGCTGGTGTTGAAAAGTGGTTCCACAAAGTATTGACTCAGTGGGCTGAAAACAGTTTTTCAGATTTTATTGGTTACATTTAGCAAATATGCACTACTTTGTATTGATTCACATAAAATCCAAATTAATGTTGTTATAGTTAATGATTGTAATGTAACAAAATGTGAAAAAATTAAAAGGGTGTGAAAAAGTGACTGAAGAGTTCACATTGTTGATGTCATTGATTTATTCAGTGAGAGAGTTGACAAAATTGGAGGCAAAGCCAAACAAGATGTGAATTTTCAGTCTATCATCTAAAATAATATAAGATCATGAGTAACACAAAAGGCCACTTTTTTATTTACAACATTAAATAAGGATAGGGAAAGACAACAGAAAAAACTTTTTTTTAAAATTGAAATTGTGAAGTTTACAACATTAGAAAAAACAGCATCCTGCCACATGTGTGAGCCTTTCCATTTTTTTCTTTGGCAACTGTACCAGATATTACTCTACAATTTTTAAGTGCATTCTTTATGGCACCGAGAAACTTACAAATGCCAGAAAGGGCCTCATCTGAATGGAGCTTTGTTTAACACTTTACAAAAACGGCGCCCTACTCTATATGTCATCTGTCACCATTTCTTTTTCTTTCCTTAAACAATACTCAATTGTTTCCATAAAAAATAATTCAGGTTGCACGAAAGAAGATTTCTTTATTATTGAGTTCCTGCCAAATTCCAGTCTCTGTTTTCCTTCTTCTGCTCACAAAGGGCTCATAACTTACTGTCAACCATGAGGCAAACCACAAAGCTCCACTGTTGCTCATCAAATTTGGTTATGTTGCTTGATGGCTTGCCTCCCTGTGAGATTTGCTCAAGTGCTCCAGTAGCACTACAAAGAATTTTGAAAGTAAACAGGCCCAGAGAAAGAGAGAGAAAAAAGAACACAATACTTCATGAACAGATTGTATTAGTATTGTATTAATTTCACCTTAATACATCCTCCCCCAGGTAGTCATTTCTGCTGAGAAAGGCCATTAACAATTTTTGGTTTTTTGCATTCTCATTTTTCATTTTTGAGAGCATACGCATGAGTTAACTTGTGTGTCCTGCAGAATTAAGAAGCTGTTATGCCATCAAGGATTGAACTTGTATTCTGGGATTAGAAAAGAAATACCAATGGCACAGGGGACAGAAAAAAAGAAGGAAAAGGAGGAGGATGGGGAGGAGGAGGAGGGATCCAGCCTGTGAGTGCTCATCGACCCTTCCCGATTAGACAGACAGAGACTTTTAAGCACTCTCACACCTGCATCACCCTTTGCCTTGGGTGGGGGCAAGGATACCAACCACGCTTTCATGGCAGCTGCGCAAGTGTTTAAAGTGAGCTGTAAGGAAGCTCCTCTAGCAACATATTATTGCAAATAATTTCCCCTGCAAAGTAATTATCAATGCTCTGCTCAATATGTAAAGTGTGCACTTCAGGTGGCTTGCTTAATTTGCTCTGGGTGGCTATCATTTGAGTGTGGATTTTAACTGTGGCAACGGCAGCGGTTTCTAATGGAGAAGGTATCAGGAGAGAATGTGAAGTGAAGATGAAGTGCCACCGTAATTGAGTTGACTTTTTGCAGGGGAAGGTCAACAATAATGGAGCAACAATTTAAACAAATTCATTTAGACAATTCTCCTGTCTCTGTGCGGCAGATGAAGGGAGAATTAGCAATTTCTCAACCACACTTTTACATTTTTATTTAAGAAATCTGTCCAGGAAAAAAAAAAAAAAAAAAAAAAAAAAGAAAGAAAGAAAGAAAAAAGAAACTTCATATTTTTCATTCAGCTTGTTTTGAATTAGTGGGCATTATGCAACAAGCAAGTATGTGTGAGCACGCACATTTCCATGAATGGAAAAGACGGCACACACAATATAGGGCCCACATTAAGGGATGATTATGTATCCAAGAAACCTGGCTGCTGCACAGCGTGGCACAATTACAATGGAGGGTGATAATTTAATTGTGCTAAACGGTGGATTCTGTGTCAGTGCTCCTCCAGCTGGGAGCTGTCAGGTAGTTATATCTCATTATGGCAGGTGAAGAACCCAGAGGAACCCAACTATGACACCTGTTAGAACATGAGGAACCCCTGAAGGGAAACACATAGATGACTTTTTTTTCCCTCTCTCTCTTTCTCTCTCTCTCTCTTTCTCTCTCTCTCTCTCTCTCTCTCTCTCTCTCTCTCTCTCTCTCTCTCTCTCTCTCTCTCTCATTCTCTCTCACACACGCACAGGCACACATGCATACACACATAGTCCCAGCACTAGTTTCTGCATATAATTTTAACTTCATGCATGACCCCAATTATGTTTTTAAATCATTATTAGTTTTATTGAAAGTGCTCAATTTGGTTTATGGGGCATTACATGAAAAGGATTCATGTTTCTATAAATACTTATGCATTTTTCATATTGTTCAAAAAAGATCAATGGAGTTGGGTAAATATACAAAACAAAACAAAACCTTCCAAAAAGTTTCTTTAAACATATTTTGATGCTCTTTTCAGATTATTTTAATTGACTTTTTTTTAAATATGTGACAAAATAGTCACAGTATACTCATTTTAGTCATTTGATGAAAGTTCCTCTTATTTTATCTGTTTATGTGGCTCACATCTTTCTTTGTGTTTTTCTTCATCATAATTTTATTTCTAATTAATTTCAGCTTCTTATAATGATTAGTTGCAAGTTTGTCAAGTGGATCTTCAGGTTTTGTTTTGGGTTTTTTTTGCCTGATAGGATGTTCTGTTTTTTTTTAACTGAATGGACAAAAAGACATTTTAACTTCTTAAACAATCTAGTTTCATCTTAAGTGTATCTTTGGTGTCTTATTATGAATGAATTGGATACACCTCCTTATGTGTAAATACTTAAGCCATTTATATACCATTACCCTCCTTTCCCGTCCAGTTTTTTATGATTTATTCTTTTCTCTGCTGTTTATATTCAGACACTTGGGCTTTTTTGAATCAAAACCTGAAGATCCACAGCAGCACTAAACCAGACAAGTGGGTGGGATGAGGGGGTAGTAGTGATGGTGGGGGAGGGACGGTGTGGAGTTACTTATCATCATTGTCTATAAAAGGTAAACAGTGTGAAAGAGCAGATATGGCGGGTGAAAGCAGGCCAGACCCTTTTATGATGAAAGAGGAAATGGGATAGCTGGGGACACATGGCCCAGCAGTCACAAGACCCCTGAGATGAGCGATGCACAGCACCCCTCTAATACTTACCAATTAGGCCGAGGCTGTTTTGCACGATGATGAAACATTATCTTGGGGAACAATTCATGACTCAAAGCATTCCAGGCCACATGAGCCTGTGGTTGGAGAACTTAAGTCCTAATCCTTCAAATGTGCGCAATATTGTCAGCTATATATAGACCATGCTGCTTCTTTATCTGACCCTGTCTCATTGCTGCCTGAGGTCTTCAAAGTGACTGAGGCTTTGTCTTCAAGGAAATTTGCTCTGAATTGTTAATATAATTTGGAATCAGTTTATCAACTGAACACATTTTCAGTTCTAGTGAGGGAACGTCTAAGCCTATTTCCTTGCTAAACTATTTGAATTATTAATGTATATGGGGTTATTTGAAGAATACATTGCAGTTGTTCAAACAGGGCTGTTTTGCTGATTTTATTTTGCGTGCATGGAGGCCAACAGAGTAAACAGTGCTATTCCATCAAAATGTATGATCAGTTTCCACATGCTTTACCACATTCAAATGAATTCTGTCCTGATTTTTGCACCTCATCCAAAGTCTTTGTTGTGTCAGCACCGATCAACTGCACACATACCTCTTTAGATCTCAGAGCCTTGTGATCCCCACTCTAAAGAAGTGGAGGAAAATGCTGTACACTTGCCCTCAGATATTTTCAGAGAATTATTGCCACTCTTCCCCTTTTCCCTTTCAATAATATGAGGTAGTATTGTATGGGGCTTGTCAGGAGATGGGGGTGGGGCAGAAGGATTTCTCCCCACTCTTTAGCTGCCTGAGCGCAGCCCTCCCAGCGCTGCTAATAAATTATTAACTTCTGCTGACAAATACTGTTATGGAGCCTGCTGCAGATCTGTTGCATTCTTTAACAAGATTGCTGTAGACACATGTTACAGGAGGATGGAGTCTCCACTGCTCCCTCTCTTCTTTGCTCCCTGTCTATCGTCTTCCCTCGCTCACGCCTCAGCAGTTTGACTGATGGCTGGAGACCAAAGTAAAAGTGCCTCAGAGACTGAATATTTTAGTGGTAAAATAATACCACTTGATTTACTGTGTAATACAAAAGCAGTGCTTTGTTTCGCGCTCACACTCCATTGAAGATGAGGTGCTTGTTTCGCTTCAGGCTCAAGCTTTTTCGGTGCATGAATAAAAAATACGCTGGATTCTACGTGATCGGCCTGCTCCCACCGCTCACACACGTGAACCCCCATTCTTCGTACTGTTAAACATGTGCACTGAACTTTGCTCTGACTCTTGATTTTCAATTAACAGCACACAGTTTTGAGCTGGATCTGATATAATTGCAGGAAACAACTTCATGGCTGATTAAAATTGAAGGCTAAGTCCCACTAAAAATACAACCAACAACACTTCTGAGCATGGAGGCTGAAAGACAGGAAAGACAGACAAGCTCAGGTCTGTGCTCCTACTCTGCTAATCAAAAAGGTCGGCTGCAAACACAATTTCTTTGAGAACTTCACATATTCCTTCTCCATTATTAAATATTTGAATTAATCTGCTTCTAGTTTCTTATTCTGATTTTCAGTCCCTTAAATGTTTTTTAGCCCATTAGCTTGCAAACAAATTATAGTAATTCCCCTTAATGTGTGCATAGATAAAAGATCTCATGTGTCAGTTTTCCTTGATTAAGACCAACAACCATCAGATCAAAAGTAAAATAGTAATATATCTTCTCTTACATTGAGCATATCTCTGCCTATCTTGTAGTGCTTGGCTTTCAACAGAGAGTGCAAGGACACCACAGCACCATGCTCTGCCTCAGCCTTGAGTGCCCCCTCTCCACCCCCCACCCAACCCTTACAACCAAGAGTGGAAGGAAAGTGCTGTCACACTGACCCCTGTGGCTAGAGCAGGAGAACAGTGGAGATGGTGATCAGTGATGAAGTTTACCATAAGAAATACTTGGCATTGTCATTTGCAATACAGGGTCTTGCAAATGTATTAATTCCCCTTGAACCTTTTTAAAATTTGCCACCCAGTAACCTCTAACATCAGTGTATTTACCTCCCATATTTTTTTTGTGATAGACCAACAGAATGTAATGTGTGATTGTAAAGCTGTAGGAATATTGTTTCTGGTTCTGAAAACTTTTTGTATGCTAAAAAAATACTGTTTTCAGAATGTCATAAGGGGACATAGGAAGAATATGGGAGCAGGTGCTATGGTCAGATGAGACCAAAAATGTTTTTTTTTTTTTCTACACACAAAACGCTAAGTGTGACCAAAAAGTAAGACCACCCCCCACCATAAGAAATGGTCATGGCAGCATCATGCTTTGAGGTCAGGGTTAATTTAAAAAGGGATAAAGCTAGATATAGGGTAATGCTGGAATAAAACCTGCTAGGGAATGCAGAAATATTTGTTGTTCTTCTAGCAGAACATCCCAAAATATACAGCCAGAGCTACAATGAAATTATTTATATCAAACCAGATAGTGGCTTAGTTGAATCTGGTTGAGAATCAGTGGAAATACTCAGGTTCACTCTTTATCCAGTCTGACTGAGCTGAAGCTTTCTTGTGAAAAAAATGGAGAGAAATTCAGATGACATTAGATTTGCAAAACTGGTAGTCTCAACCTGAAACCATACTCACCTATGATTGTAACTGCTGGAGAAGTTGGCTCTGTAAAGAAGAGCACGCCACATCTTTTAGATTTTCATGGGTAAATAGTTCATTTAATGTAATGCATCTTTTTGTTCATCATCATTGTACACAACTCTGTGTTGGTCTGTCACATGAAATCCCTATAAAATATGTGAAGGCTTATGGATGTAATGTGACAAAATGTGAAATAATTCAATGGGTATAGGTATGTTTGGAAAGCACCATTAAAACATAAACCAGGAAATCCATGCCACCAAATCTATTTTCTTCTTCCGATATGCCATTCAAATTCTAAAAGACATGTCTACTTAACATTAAAATGTTGAGTTTTTAACAGTTGATATCCTCCAACTGAGAAAAATAAAACAAGCAACAACTTGAGGTTTAAATTATTAAAAGATAAATATTCTCCAGCTTCCTTTCTCCACTTCATAACATAAGAAGGCCGTTTTAATTGATCACCAAATGCATAATTAGATTTTTTTGCACAGTGTTTAATTTCATTCATTGTAACATACAGCATGAGTGCGACCTCATTAATTGGGAGAAAAAAATTGGAGCTGGTTGTGTGAATAGTAAAACACTCAAACAGAAAAAAAGGTTGGGTTGTAAAAAGCAAAGAAAAAAATGACAGAAATTCGAATTAAAATGTGTTTTCTTTCCACCTAATTTGTCAAGTACACCTTTCACTGATATTCATGAAAGCATGCACCAGATTTTTGAATAGTCCCAAGCTTTTGGTTTTTAAGGATACTTTTATCCTAAATAAAATTGGCTGTTAGGGTCTGATTGCTTCAAAGTAAAATCACCTCAAACAAGGAAAATTAAAGATGTTTGAAGGACAAAACCAAGTGGAAGATTAGTCAAGCAGCTTAGAAAAAAATGTAAGAAAAGAAATCATTCCTTTAAATATCTCTTGGAAATTTTGTTAAAATGTCTTGTTTTTCATTTTTTATGGGGATTCAAGACTACTTATTGGCTGACCCCTCTCTCATGGTTTGGGCCAGACCCCAAGGAAAAATTGGTTCCAGATGCAGATCAAGTCTGAATTAAACTAAATTAGGGACTCAGTGACCTGCAGAACAGACCAGCAACAAGGTACAATTTCAGGAAACAGATTTTGTGACAGAACATGATGTCTTTTTCTGTACCTCTTCTGTTTTGTTGCTCTGCAGCAGAGTCATGTCTTCTAAGCAAGCCACATCCCCTTTTGCATCTGTGGTTGATGGCGATGATGCTATGAGTCAGGAACACTTGTCTTGGGAGAAAGATGAAAGTGCAGAGGCCCATGGCACACCTCAGCTGCCCCTGCACAGTTTGCTCCATGGCAAAGCCCCCGATGAAATGCAGCCGCTCAGCAGCGTGCCACCAGAGAGTGACTGGGATAGCCTGGTGTCAGCACAGCAGCGCATGGTAAGAGATGCACACGACACATTACAAAAATTCAATATATTGCAGTCCTTAAAAAATCTGTGTATGGATAAAATAGTAAAAACAAGAAACATAGTGAGCCAATAGCATCGTGTTTGACTTTGGCTGTGATAGCTGAACCAAAGAATCACCTTTGGCTACTGGCAATGTTAAAAATGAATAGCAATAAACAGTATTTGTACTGAAAACCACTGACATGCTGAAGTGTGAAGTCACAAAGACATTCCCTTTTGAAATAACAAGAGAAAAATATCATACCTGGGTGCCTCAAAAGATCCAGTGAATTTTTAGAAGTGAAAAGTAAGTTTTCTATGTGTCTCATAAAATGTTTAAACTCTTTTACTTCTAGTTTTGATGCCTTTGTGGTGGGAATTTGACTTTTTAAGCATAAAAGGAAAGCCTTGTAAAAGAGAGCTAATAAAAGCCTATTAGTGGAAACTACTCTGCTTTTGCACTCCCTGAGGTATTCAAACTCAAAATGATCAGGCTCTCATTGTTTCTAGTTCGCACAAAGAGGCTTTATCCTGCATGCTTCCAGCCTTATGGTTCCTTAATGCTGCAGAACATTGAGAACTGCTGTGTCTTCAAAAAGGAATATTTGAAAAACACTGCATTATGAGCCACTATTTGAGGGTCAAACAGAGGATCCTAAACTCTTCTCTGAATGATGGTACACAGAATGGAGACAGATAAGTTGGAAAAGTAGATTTTTCTACCCCCACATGCCTGCTTTTAGTTTTTGTTGCTGTTAAAGAAATGTATTGTTGTACATGTTGTACACATGCTGCTTTTCTTGTTGAAGGTGAACCACAACAAGAAAAGCAGCAAGACCCCAGGGGACCATGTACATTCTAAGTGTAGAGCAGTTTTGATGTGAGCAGAGCAAGGAAGAGCAAAGACTCTTGTGGGCTATAGACACGGGAGGCAGGTGGTTGTCTATGACAGTCGGGTCTCTGGTAAAGAGACCCAGAGGGCCTCTGAAGTAACTTTGCTGAGACCCCCTCAGCATTGTAGCACAACACATACATGAACATATACATGAATAAGTCCTGTGGAAGACAAGTGAGGAGGACAGGAAGAATAACTAACTCGGGAATAATTCCTATTGCTGTTGTCAGTCAACTGAAAATGTTTCAGTTACTTTGTATGAAAATGAAGCCATTAGATAATGGCATATAATTTACTATTACCTGGTGAAATCTAGCATAGTTTGGTGAATCTTTGTATAATTGTGTCCAAATTCTTTTCAGATGAATTCAGTTTATATCAATACAGTCCACATATATAGCCACATTTAGATCCAATAAAACACAGCAGCATTTTATCTCAGTTAGATTATAATACAATTAGATTCAGTTGATGGTATAATTGCCAATGGTAAAACATTGTTCATCTATTGAAGCTCAGTCAACTGTATGATGCGATCGACTTTACAGCAGGCCCTCACCCCAAGCAAGTATGTGGCGACAATGAAGAGAAAAAACTTCCTTTTAACAGTAAAAAACCTCTAGCAGAACCTTTCTCCGCATGAGTGGTCATCTGCTGATACTGACTTGGATTTGGTAGGTCAGGGCAGACACAAAACAAAAACACAGAAGGACTGAGGCAGGAGTGCTTTCTATATTGAGGAAAGAAGAAAGAACAGAAAAAGAGGTAAGGATGGTAACATTCTGAGGGGAGTATTCAGTCTGTGACAGATGGTAAATGTATCTTTAGATATTTTGTTTGTTTTGGACAGCTTGTACTTTATTCTGTAATATATTGAGGGAGTGAACTTGAATATCATCTGCAAAGGTTATTCAAGGTAAGAATACATTCTTAGTTTCCTGTTATGAAACCCTCTCACAGTTTCTTTCCCCTTATTTCGACACCTTTGTTGTTATGTCCTTATTTTTTGTGGATTAAACTAATAAATACTAGATTGAAGAGACAAAAACAGCATAAGACCAAATGAGCAAAACAGGAGAAGGGCAAGATGGAGACCTACAGCAAGAGCATGAGGCAAGAAAAGGGGAAACCTTGAGGTGGAAGGAATGAGAGGGTTGCCTTTGCTGATTACCTGGCTCCATTGCAGTGCCATGCGTCTGTGTGGGCTGTGCCCTGAACCCGTGCCAGCTGATTAACCCAGCACTTCTCTACTCCCCTCAAGCGCACTCCACTGTCTCTGCTAGGCTGCATAGCCATCCAGCTCAGCACTGGGAGGTGCTGTGCCACGGCCGTGCCACTCTGCCGCTTGGTACCAAACCTCCCTGTGCTCCCGACATACCACATAAGGATGAGATTTTGGCACATTATGGCCTATTTTTCTGCATTCCTGACTTTCTTTATTTGGGATTGTCTGGCTGTCTATGTTGTATCCTTCAGTAACAGCTGTAAAATCCCATGTTATCACACTTTTCTATGATAAATGTGCAGCATGTGTTTGATACAGATGTCTGCTGTGTTTATTCTCTTCAGCACATGGGCCAAAGTTTAAATCAGAGATAACTGTTCCCCCGTTAAAAGCTCCAACTTTTGGCTGCACAGCTACCTTTTGCTTTCTCAGACTCCAGAAACCATAATTAACACCACCTTCTGTCAGACGCAGGCCTCAGCCATGGTCTGTGTGCCGACTATGCACTCCCAAAGTATTCTCCTCCCCCATTCTTTTCCCCTTTTTCTTCATGTCTCTGTTTGTGCACAGGGAGCACTCAGCCAGTCAGCCAGAGATGGAACCCCCGGTTAAATACTAAACCATACACAGGTGGGACAAAAAAACAACAACAGCCCGAGACAGGATGCAGATTTACGAATGCTTCAGGCACTCAGCTAAGAACAGGGCTTTTCTTGAACATGAGCAGATTACACAGCAGTCACCTTTACACAAATGCACTCAAACAGCAATTTAGTTTGAAGGTTTCACTGTGTAGTCTGTGCAGATGAATAGTAAAGCCTTAACAGATTATGGATTTGCTCTATGAAAGGGTACCTCATCATTTCATCTCAATTTTTCACTTGTCATATCTCATTTACCAGAATAGATTGTGCTGTTGAAAATACAGAAGCTACTGTATAAAAGCCAGAGTTGAGCCATTTGATGGGACCAAATCACCGTAAAGCTCAAACACCTCCAGCAATCACAGCATTTGAATGAAAAACTGTCTAAAAGCTCAAAGAGCTATGACAGTAGAGCAACAGGCTTATCATTAAACACACATCCCGTACTGCCTCCTGTCTTGACTTTTTTGTTGTTGTTGTCTTATAGGAACCTGACAGCAATAAAGTATGTTCCCTGTACTCTTTCCGGAACAATTCCACTTCTCCACACAAACCTGAGGAGGGGGCCCGGGAGCGAAGTGACCTGCTGAGCGGATCAGCATTCGGGACTCCAGAGCGCCGCAAAGGAAGCCTGGCAGACGTTGTGGACTCGCTGAAGCAGAAGAAGCTGGAGGAGATGACAAAGACAGAGCAAGATGGTATGTCTCCCTGTGTGAGTTTGTTTTGGAGTGAGAGTCCAGGAAGGCCTTGTTCCTACCATCTAATCCAACTCTTTCTAAATATTCACTGGCTGCCTGCCTCTATTCTCTTTTTCCTCTCCACCTCATACATTTATGCAGACTCACACAGGTCGGGATCAATGACGTTACAGTATTTCCACTTTGTTCTGAACCTCTTCCAGTGTGACAAAGACTGTGTGGCAGCACACCTCGGCATAAGTGTGGTCCTCTTTCATGCCAAGAAAAACTCTTTGACTATAAAACTCAGAGTGCTGACCTGATGCCAGGAACAGTACTTCTTTTTTTATTTTTCTACACAGAATACTTTTCACTCTGAGCAGGCATACATGAAAGGTAACTTCCCTCAAATAACCCAGTACCTTTTCAACGATCTTACCCGATTAATGTGTCTAATTAGTTTGTCCTTTTTTTTTCGAAGCAAGCAGTGACACTGAGAAAAAGAAATCCTCTCCTGTAATGAGATTGCAAGGTCTCTGTCGTATCTCCGCCTGTTACACCCTGCTTGGCTCTCCCTCCTACAGCCTGGAGTCTATCAAGAGTATGGCGGAAAAACAAATATTTGAAAGAGCTTCTGAAACACATCCCCCTTCTTAATTAAGGCTGTAGTAATATAACTACATCCAATCAAATGTTAAACCCCCTTGGGAATGCATGTGTCTCATTTAGTGTCTGGGGAGCTCTTAGCTTAAGCACTTCATCAGACGAATAAATTAGACCTCTGTTAGCCTAAAAATAATTTGCCACTTCTTTTTTTAAGTGTGCATGTGGCGATCTTTGTAACAGAGCATCACAGACTTCTCACCAGATAATTATGCTGCCACACCCTCCTATGACTGATTGTTTGTGTTGTTGTTTAGATATTATCAGACAACGCAATCAGTATAGGCTCCACAGAGAAAAAAATAAACACAATTTATTTGCAGAAATTTATAATATTGTTTCTCAAAATGGATTTAAATGACCATACACTGCTTTAGTTACTCATCATCAAATACTGTGAGCAAGTAGATGTCATTTTGATGACAGATTTGCTTTCAATCCATGTTCCTGTGTCAGACCTGTGGCATCCTAAACAATTATCAGCACTTCAGATAAAAAGGAATTAATTTTTTATTGCAGTAGCATTATGTCACCCTGAAAAATTAAGAAAAAGACAATATTTAATTGGAGAAAATCTACTTGGCAAAAAAAAAAAAAAAAAAAAAAAAAAAAAAAAAAAAAAAAAAAAAAATGAAAACAGATAAAACCTTTATTTTTTTGTTTTTGAAAATGTAAAACAAAAAAAAGTTCTATTAAATTCAAGTGAAAAAGATTTATTTTTTTAAATTTATACTTTACTATTTAAATTTGATCAGAGTTTAGAAACTTTTTACTGGTAATCCACTACTTTTTGTTTACCCAGGGTTTAAAAAGATCTAAAACAGATACCCATTTGAAAGTGAAAACAAACCGATCAGTGGTATCAGTTTGTTTTTGGTTTCTTATAGTAATGTGTCAGAATCTGCATCAGTTTTGCACCCTATGCTTGTGGCATAGGATGCTGACATTGATTAACTGATTACTGCCTTTGTGTACTTTTATCACTCTGTTTTACTGTTTATTTCTTTTAATGAACAGTGCCCTTTGGGATTGATAAGGTTTTCTAAACTAAACTGAACAATTCTCTTAGCACTCTTCAAAACAGAAAAGAGGAGAACATGCCAGTCAGGTTAGGAGGATTTCTATCAATTTTTATAAGTCAGAAAATGGCTGCATTAAATAGCTGCTGTTCTAAACTTGCCTGCATTCAGAGCAGTAATTAAAAAGTTTAAAACAGTTGGAACTGCAACAAAGCTTGACTGGCCAATATGCACAATGGAGAGATCTGTAAGGAAGTAAAAAAAAGCAAAGTTAATTATAAGGGAGCTGCACCATTTATCCAGCATCAGATTATGCCACAGCAAAACAAGATTAATTTATTTTAAAGCTTTATTACCATGTTTACTACAAATGCTAATAAATGTGGAGGATGGTGTACATATTGAGCAAAGGCTTAGATCTGAAGTTAATCCAAGTATTCCACTTCACTGGAGATATGTAAATTATAATAATAGGTTCCTGCATCTAAAACATGGTGCTAATACAACTTTTGTAAAAGTTTAGGTTGAATTTAATGCCTGTTTTCTTATTTGTGGGATGATTTTTCACAACAGCATCATCAGTGCTCTCTGTGGCGACAGTGGACATTATGGAAATGAGCCCCATCTGCTGAAGGCTGGTTGTTGCAGTAATTTAAATGGTCAAGTGCAGCCTGTAATCCAGGGCCGTATGTTAGCTCGGGGAGGAGAGGGTGCTTCGGACTGCCATACAGCTGTTTGAATCTCCTGTTAATAATAGCGCTGTGGTCTGCCTCATGTGCCTTGTATCATGGGCATCAAAATACACTCCCTTGTTAGAGGAAATTAGTTTCCGTGCAGGGAACCCAGCAGAAGACAAGAGCCATATGAAGTTCAGCATGCTGTCACCGTGCCGAGAGAACTGAGAGTTGCTCTGTTCTCAAGAGCCCTCGAGGAAGCTTCTGTGGTGATGATCAGTGATTACTGTAAAACGGTGGGAGGCAGACTCTTATAAACTGCCTCCAAAAGAAGTTAACAGCAACCTTGGAGATATCATAATCTCGTGTCTTTGTCTATGGAGAGGGACACTATTGGAAACGAACAGGGCTGGATTAACCAATTAGAGGATATAGAAGAATGTTGGAGAACTCATTTATTCTCTTGATGATGTGTTTAATGTGTCATAAGAAACAAAAGGAATGAATATAAAGCTTTTTTTAAGCATATCAACTGTTGTGTCTCACTTTGCTGCTCCAGTGCTTGTCTGATCAGGATTCACAGAGGTCCTCAGAGACTCTTCACCATCTGCTACCGTTCTTCCTTAGTTTATTTTATTTATTTATTTATTTTTTTTGACGGGGGGGGGGGGCAAGATGGTTCAGTGGAGGTAACCAGACAAATCTAAAATGGAGACAAAATACTTTTTCTTTGGAATATTCCTGATAACAAACTTTGAACCCCAATTAAAGTAATGTAGAAACTGATTACAGCTTAGATGGAACTTCTTTCAGACATTCTGGGCTAGTTGAACAATATTCCCAGCTCTTCCTGTGATTTTTGATTTTTTTTTTTCTTTTTTACTTTTTATTTGTAATTTGTTTAAATGACACATGTTGTAGTGTATTCTTGAGAAAATACTGTTTAACCAAAATTAAATTAGGCTCTAATACTATTATTGTTATTTAAAAACCAAATTGACCTTTAGGCAAGAACAAGCAGACATGGAACAGCCTTTATTAATGGACAGTGATATTTTGATGTCTTCCATTACCATCATGGCTTTTTTTAACAACATTATGAGCCACATTTCCTCATTCACCACAATGCCTAATAAACCCGGCAACAATAGAGACATTGCTCAATATTATAGGTGTAATTCCTCCATCCCTCCATCTCTATATATTTTTACCCTTTCACCCTCTCCATCCTTCTATCTTTACTCTCCATCCCGGATCCCTTAAAGTGCTTTAAGTGCTTGTGACTGTGCTAATGAATGAAAATGTCCTCCCAGCAGTGAGCACTGCATTTAGCTGAATAGTCACCTTTGCTGTAAAAGCTCTATTAGGCCCAGTTGCCAGCAGGGCTAACGATTGTGCCCCATGTTTATTTACTAGGTATTGTAAATGCATTATTTATGGATAAGCCTCCAGACAGCACTTGTCAAGAGTTAAAAATGTCAGAATTAAGTATTATGGTAAAAAGAAAAATAGCTACCAATATAAAAACCCAAGGTGACCTTGCTTTGATTCACGTGCAGTTAGAACAGTTTTATATAATGCACTAAAGTATGAATCAATACTGTGTAAGTCAACAGAAATCCTTGTGTGTTAAGTCTTTATGATTGTCTCAAAGACAAGGACGGGTAACCCCACTTGAGCCTCCTGTTGTAGCTTTTAGGGAGTATTCTGGGCGATACCATTCTTTCTACACACCTAGAATCGAGCATCTCTTGTGTGATCATTTATTATCAAGGAAAATGCTGCAACTGAGTAAAACACATTGTTTGTTTGCTTGTTTACTTGGACCAGGTCAGAGAAAATAAATTTTCTTTACTAGTCAATATATGGCTGATAAGAATTATAATAAACAGATGACCAGAACTACATATTTTTACCATAAGAACAACTCCAAGAAATGTCTAAAATGAACTAGAATTCAGTAAAAACTACCCTTGTACTGATCAAACAAATCTGTCCCAGACTAGTTGGCGTATTTATGCTGTGCCTCTCAAAAGTACCTTGGTAATGTACAGTAATGTAAAATTAAGGACTAAAATTAATAGTTTTAACATTTTTTAAAATATAATGTGACACTGAGCCACTGCAATTCAATTGACAAAAAAGTGCATTTGTAAAAACTGAATGTTGAAATTAATTCAAGACGTGTTTCAACAAAGTTTTAGTTGATACTAATTGTTGCACTTTTCTGTGTTTTACTTTTCTTCTATCAGATTTGTTTGTTTTTCAGTTGAACTGTGCGGGATTTTTCAGTTTAATCACATTAAAAATGTAAACTGTTTTAAAATTGTTTATCATATATATGAATCCATACATATAAGCTTATTCATTAATTTTTGTTTGATCAAAATTTATTTACAACTTGGGGGTTACATTGAACCAATGTGAGAAATAAAGGCATTAAAATGTTAAAAAATGATTTTGGGACATTATTTTACAGTTGTTGAAGAAAAGCTTAGTACAATACCTCATTTAATCTTCCAATCTCTGAACACAATCAACTGAGTAAATCTTGATGTTTACCATAGCTATGATGGGATAAATGACAGTGATCTGGCAAAGTTTCAAGGCAGTTGTTGAGAAAATAGCACAGTGAACAGTTTTACCCTGAGGACATTTGACAAAGGAGACTTTTCCCACATAATCTATAGATGCAGTATAATAATGTATGCAGTATCTGTAGTATAATCGCATTTGTATGTGCTGATATTTAAGAAGAACATGCAGGACAAAGAACTTTGGATGCCAACATTTCAGATTTAAAAAAAAGAAAAAAAAGAAAGATGCAAAAAAAGAAGATGCTCTATTTAAGATCACATTCCTGTTTTAGGCCAGCTATTTGGATATTGTAGGTGCTCTTGCAGAATAATCAACACCTGAAGCCCTTTGATGGAGTCACGGCTAATTAACTCAGCAAAGGGGAGTCAAAGCACCAGGCAAACTGCCGCCGCTTGCTTTTTAATCTCAGGTAGAAGGATATTTAATGGTCGCTGAGAAAAGAGTTCCCCTATTACAGCGGCAGGTAACCTGACTGTCGCTCGTGACAACAAGCAGCGCAGCAGGGTGTGCCGCTGGACTAATTGTGCTTGTGCATGGGATTTATATATTTGAACTGTGTTTGGTTCCAAGTCACCACTTAGACCTGTCTTCTCTATTTGTAAGTGTAATCCCCCCGGCGAGGCTGTGTATTATCACTGTATAATGACTGTGCAGTAGGTTGAGTGTGGGGGAGTGATCTGCATTGTGTGAGTAGCCCCAGGTCATTATCCGCTATTACAACATGCCATGTAATGAGATTCTGGGATGGGTGAGAACTGTGGTAGAGAATAGGATCAACTCTAAGGCTTGTGGTCTGATTAGTGCTGATGAACTCTTGACTCTGTTGTTACACCGTTCCCCCTTAGTGTCAAGGCTCCTGCTGACTCTACATGGAGGCTCACTGGAAATTGGTTGCAGGTGCTGACAGTGTCAACAGATCTATTTTTGCACATTTATTTGCTTTAAATGCAGCATTTAAAGGGGTTATGGTTTTTTATGTTCTCTAAGTTTCTTTGCATGTAACTTATGTTACACATTCTGTCACATAAATGTATTTTTTCCCTTTTCCAAAAGAGATTGAGGAGCTTTCTCCCCGCTCCTCTTTTCGTTCCCGCCCCTCTCCCCTCTCGTCTCTTCAGCAGCTGCCATGTCATCTGGTTCTCCTTTATCCCACCTAATTAATAGGAATCTTTGTTATAATGATGTGAGTATGAGCCTCTGACTCCATGCATATGCAATCAGGGCTGGAAATCCATTTCCTTGCCTGCTGATTCTTCACACATTGCTCTCCACTCCCTCTTACTGTTGCAGCCTTCCAGACAGCACCAGCCCAGGTCCTGTGTGTCAGGACAGATACAGAAGCCAAACATCTGTCAAGCATCTTTCATCCATGAAGTGTTAAAGCATTTTTTAATAATCTGTTGTCTCTGTTAATAAATTTGAGCCGGCTTCTTAACTTCATAACCTATTTGATTGAGTAGACAATTTTTCTATATGTATGTGTGTGTGGTCAGGCTTGCAGGTACCACCAGTGCCAGTGGGGGCCTTCCTGTGTGTGTGATCTCTCTTGGCCTGTAGCATGGTGCAGCAGCTCAGTGGAGCAGCTCTCTGGTCTGTCACTTTTGTTTGAATAGGTAATGTAGATCTGTTCAGGCTGAAGAGACACGAGCTGGAATCGCTTGTTAGGACACATGATCAAAAGTGGCTCTTCGCTCTCTGCCAATCAACCCTCTTGTCACCCTGTGAGGCAGACGTTAAATAGATTTTTCGGCTGTATGCCGTGGGCTGCCTGCCAGCCTGACTTGTGAACTTTCACAAATCTGACACATGAACCTTTTCCTCCTCTCTGCTTTTCATTCTTCTTGCTTCATCTCTTTATTTTGCCTTGTCTTTCTTTTTTCTTGTTCTTTTTTCTCTAGGTCTTCTGCTTTATCATTTTTTCACCCTTATCTGGCCTAGATCAAAATTTTTCCTCTTCCTATGAATTTTGTCTCCCACCCTTTTTTACTCTCCAGTGACAAAGTTGCTCTAGTGCCAGGCTGAGATCAGAGCCCATTGCTAAATGGAGTGGCCACATGAGGGGAATAGTCAGAGTAGAGAGCCCGGTCCACTGCTGAATTATGTATTTACTATCTGTTCCAAAACAGAGCTGTCACATAACACAGACCTGTCCCTGTGGGGTAATGGAGGCCAGCACAGGTTTTACTTTACACAAGCTAAGGAGCAGATTTTGTTGCCTGTTTCAAAACGGGAACCCTTTCTGCTGTCTTGGTCATTCAGATGACAAAACAAGCAGCTGCTTCTTCAATGTGCCATTCTTTGCATTCAAGATCACCTTCTCCACTTCTCATATTCCGATTAGTCAACAGTAGCAACTGCTGCTGAGCATTCCAGGGGCCATCTTCCCGGGTTTCAGCTGTTGTGTGTCCCCCTGCACCCACACAGCACAAAACTCCCATTGTGATCTTGGCTTACAAGTCGCACAGAAACCCCTTGATGGGAGGAAACGGGTGTCTCTGAGAGACAAATCACAGCCAGGGTTACACAGAGCCTTGCTTGTCTTTGTATACTCACAAATCCACACGTTGGCTGTAGGTATAGCTCATCCACTGCATATTTAATGAATGGGATAGAAAGAGAGGAAGCAATACAACATTGTTGAATGAACAACATTTGCATTATAATGTATTTTTTCATTTTAAATGAAAAAAAAAAACAATAGCTACACCTCCTTGCTATATGTAAATAATCTGGTGATTAAATCAGCAACAGCTCTGAGACTATTTTTGAAGAGACACAGAGGGTGAGCAGTGCTGACATGTAAGAAGGCAGAAGCTATTAATGCTTCTATATTTGCCTTTAGACCATATAGGCTGGAAGTGGGAGATAACACCCTTGTTTTGCCGTTGTATGAAACATGAGGAAGGTCATACGCAGACAAATTGCACAAAGTGGGGAGAGTGGTGGTGGGGGTTGCTGCAGCGGTCAGAAATAGAAAGAACAGGGTATTCCACAACGGGATGAGGAGAAGACATGTGTCCTGCTGCATGTGTGAATCTGCAGTAAGGTTACTCTCTGCATCTCACTGTGTGCCAAGTAAGTATCACTGTCCTAGCCATGGCATTCTGTTCCCAAGCTTTCTCTACACATAACTTGACAAAAGAAATGGTGTCATCTGACCAAGGATCAAAATAGTGTGAGTGAAATTCACACCGTGGGCACAGACAGCCTCTGTGGCCCTCTAATGATTTCAGAGCACATTTCTGACTCACTCTGCATGTCAGAAGTACGTCAGCCATCCAACACATTGATCCTGCTTTGATAGAACCAGACATGACAAGTTGTGCAGATACAGCCTATTAACATAGTTACATTGTTATTTGTCGCCCTAAACAGGCAAGCATGAACATCTTACAGCAAATTTTAATGAGTGATCTGTTGAACAAAGAGACTATTTAATCACCTCTGATAAAACACACGTTTCCTCCTCCTCTGTTTCATTTTTTCCCCCCTCCTTGTTCAATAACATTACAAGCATGAGGAGGTGTGATGAAAATGTCAGAAGAAATTAGTAGAACTCTGTTTTATTGCATTGCAAAGTGTGGGTGCCAACCATAATAATCATAAAATGAATATCATCACTCTTAAGCTGAACCTCCAGTGTAATTTTCGAGATTGCACTGAGCGGCAGTTTAAGATGCAAAATGTTGCTATATTGCCAATTGCTCATGTTGGAGGTCAGTAAGTTCATCTTGATGTCAAACAAGGATGAATGATTTATTGAAGCAGAACTTTTTGTTTGTCTTTCATGACAAAACTACAATTGTTTTACTGCTCCCCACACTGTTTACTGGCCCACTCATCTTCCTCCTTGTTTAGTTTTTTTTTAACATGTTATTTCTGGGTGGGTGGTACTTTGCCCAACAAAGCCAGTGCTGTTTGCTTCCCTGTTGTGAGCTGGACCAATGAGCTCAATCTCTCAAGAGAAGCAAACTTCTCCATCTCTCCCCAGCGGGTTGCAGCCCTTATGACTCTGTATCCCACAGGAAGGGAATAGGCATGAATGAAAAGAAATAATACAGCTTATATTGTCTCTGGACTTGAGCAACAGCACATTGAAACACATAACTGAGGGTAAGTGAATGGGGCCTTTAGAGTGCTAATCCAGCCTTCTTTGTCACAGTTTCAGTTTAACACTTTTTATGGTTATACTGACTCCAGATTTAGGCAAATTTTAACAGTTTCCTATTTTCTTGAAGGCATTTTCTGATTGAAGATCAACATGCATCTGTCTTACTTGTTTGGTCTGTTTTCATTTCTTTCCCATTTTTAACAATGACTAAGAGAAATGTGTCTCTGCTGTGTCATATCTATCTCCAAAAAAGAAACAGTAGTCATGGATTATTTTTAAAAGTATTTAGACACTCGAATTGACATGAAAAAGTGAAGTATACATTTAAAAATGGCTTTTTTTTTGTTTGTTTTATTGTGAATGTTAGAGATGGGGATTTTGTTAAAACAATTATTTCTCAGTGTGGGGGTTCTCCTCCTACTCAGTATATACACTCAAATTAGAAGTTGGATTTTTCCATTTTTCTTTTCTTTTTTTCTTAGTATGATACAATGCTTCTGTAATAACACATGCATTTTTTCACATTTATTTTGATCCAAAGTAGCAATAAATGTAAAGACTGCCAGTTTTTCCCAATATGGACAAATATTTTTTAAGTAAAATATTAGTTGGTTGTTGCATACATTTCTACTTTTTCCTTTGAAAGCAACCAATGTAAGCTAAAAAAAAAAAAAAAAAAAAAAGTGTTCTGGTCCAGTTAGCATCATGTGTAGATCCTAAGATCTGGCATTTTAGTAAACAAAGTTAGATGTGTAATTCAGTAAACAACTCTAACTATGCAACTTTTTTTTCTCTCCAAAATTGTTGTTTAATGAGAAAATAATAGTAAATTACAAGAGCTGCAGAAATTCCCAACACATTTGCAGTTTTCAGTATAACAAGATGTTCCATAATCATGACATTAAAAAAAAAAAACAAACAACAATTTTATCTTAGGGTTCAGTCTTGCATGGTAGCTGTCCAGAGTTCCTAAAATAAAGTTTCAGTTTGTAAACCAGACACTTGGCTTAACTACAAACTGCAATGCATTCATGTGGATCCTATTAGTCTCTTTTTGTCCTTGTGGAGTCAGACACCCATTAATTTACTAATTCACACTGAACTGCTATGATCACAGTGCTCCCCGTTTTCTTCACACGTCTACTAATTTAACATAGTTGAATAAATGTGAATGTTTTCGAGCATTGATTAGCAGGCAACTTTATGTCTGACAGTTAAATTGCTGGGTACCCCCTCCTAAAAAAAATCTTCCCAATGCAAGGTACCCAGTAATTAAATTTTTGCGGGAAATTATTATCATTTATTACACTGCACGGACCGTAATGATTGCTAACATCAAATGGAAATTATAAATTAAAATTGAGTCGACATGTTTCTACTCATGAAGTGTTGATCCCCCTCATCAGCATCGGCTTAAAATCCAGAGGTAATGTCTACTTTTTCTTTTTAGTAAACGAAACACACATGTCTTTCAGTTTCAGTGGTATATTTACATAATAATAGGCATGCTTAAAAAACTTGAAATGCATGTCATAGGGACCATTTTCTTAAAAAATAAGGGGAAAAAAAATCCAAATAATTTATTTTACCACCAATGCCTTTTAAAATCACATTTGCTCTGCCTCATTTTAATCACAATAGCTCTTCTTTTTGTTTTAGATAAAATAACTATTTCGCAACAGAAACAAAAAGAAGTAGAGAGATGAAGGAATAAAAAGTTAATTTTGCCTTCCAAGCATTTAATGGTTCTAGTTCTTAAAAGTGACCTTGTAGGTTAGAAAGCAGAGCAGCACAGCAGCTCCTTCCAGCTGCACACATGGCATCCATCGGGGGCACAATCACGCACAGTCCCAACACCTCAGGCTCGGACATATGTTGAGTTTTATTTCATTCTTCTGACATTAATCCTATTCACCAGCTGTTCTGCCAGCTGCCACTCTCCGGCTTAAGGGGAGATTGCAGTTTTGGGGGCTCTGAGTACTGGTTTATCTTGGCTCCTCATCTTCTACTTACAAAGTTTTGATTAAGTATGGCGGTTTTTTTGTATTACTATTCCCTATATTCAGGTTGCTACCTTACGTTTCCTCACTATTTCTCTGTCACTTTTTTCAAGTGCTGTGAGGCTGCAGTTTGTTAATATTTAAAAGTATGCACAGAATAGTCATGCAAAAAGAGAAAAACAAAAAGTTTCTCTGCCTGAAGAAGATGCAATAAGATCATCTGTTTGTTCATTCTTTCTTCTTAGAAAGCCGTTGTAAGGATCCACTGAAACCTTCTCACAGCACTGTCATCTCACAGCATTTCAGCAGGATTAGCCTGGACATGGCCTCAGTCTGTACAGTTATGATTATTGACATATTGGGTCTGACATATTTCACCTTTATGTGCATTGTCTGGAAGCATGCTCAAGTGTTCTCAATGTCATTTCTGCTGAAGTACAGCAGGGCAGCCTGTGAGCAAGGGCCGCAATGAATTGATCATTGCTCACTGCTCACTTTAATAATTCAAGGCTGATTGCCACAGAGTGCCGCAGTAAAATGGATTGGGAGAGGTCACATGATACTTGGCTCAGGAGGTGAATCCTCTAGGGGATGCTTAATTCATATATGCTTGATGGACATGTGTCCTATTTAGAAAGGTCAGGATGCTGTGTGCATAGATGGTGCCTTGCAACGGACAGGTCAACCCTGTAGGATTAACATGTTGGTCAGTGAAGACCGAGATGAGTTTCTGCTCATGGAAGCCAGTTTGCCTACGTTTGCACAAGAACTAAGACCCTCAAATATCCATTTGAGCATTCCTACTGTGTTCATGCTTGCAGAAAACAGTTGTACACCTATTGCAAAGCAGATTTTGCAGTTTCTTAGGACCCCATCTTGGTCTTGGGTGTCCTAAGAAAATTTTAATTCCTCCAGAACAGGCTAACAAATGCTCAAGTTGTACAAATATTATATTCAGAGTTTGAATGCTATGCTAACATTGTCATATTTTAAAGCTGCTTAATTAATTTCAACTGTTTGTGTCTGAGTTAGCAAAACATTTCATGCTAGCTGTTACTGTTTGTAAATAGATCAGAGAGAAAAAACTATTATTGTGATGCTGGATTTTATTGTTAATGTACAATAATGTGGTTCACCCCCTCTTAAATCTCCTTTTTTGTAAAAAGTTTGAGTTTAATTCCTGGTTAACAGGCTTAAACTTGTACTCATTCTGTTGAATGAGTACATGTTTGAAAATTTGACATTAAATTATTTTTGTATATATTTAAATATTTTT
Organism: Anableps anableps; assembly: GCA_014839685.1. Lineage (NCBI taxonomy): Eukaryota > Metazoa > Chordata > Actinopteri > Cyprinodontiformes > Anablepidae > Anableps > Anableps anableps. The sequence continues at coordinate 20,026,040 of CM026067.1, forward strand.
CTATTGTAATGCAACATAGTGTAATTCTAACTTAAATGTTTTGTTGTTAAAAAAAGCAAATATTTATTCATTGAAAAATATACACATACCTTATTGCTGAATAATCTTCACTTTCTATAAACAAACCATCCAATTTTACCGTTTTTCACTTATTTGCAATTTTCTCTTTCACTTAGCTGTTAAAATAAGAACAATTAACTCAAGACTGCTACTCAAACTATAACTAGAACCTAAATGTCTTCAAATCCACTATTTACTTAAAAATGAGGTGGAAATAAAAGTATATCCTCATCTACTGACTATTAATATAGGAAAGAAAGTAAAGAAATATATATTAAAATTACTATTTAATTCCAAACAATTTTTATTTAATAAACAATGTGAATGGACTGATCTGCTTGTGAAGCAAAACACATGCCAATTTTAATTTATTGTTGGGTCATCAATGAACTGAAAAACAGTTTGTGTGGGGTTCAGAATGCAAGAATGATTAAGCAAAAAATATTTTTTTATGGGGTCCCAATTAGATTCTGCCTTGGACCTTAAATAATCTTGGACTACTTCTGGATACAGGTGTGTCAAACTCTTTCAGTTCACTTGGCATCCATCTATAAAACATATCAATGAATGAAAAGAGGCAACTGGAAGCAAATTCTTCCAATCATGAAAGAAACAGACTGAGCATTTAAAGTCCAAACTACTTTGTACTTAACTATTAATCCAATCTTAGCCTTCAGCAAAGCTTTCCCAAAGCCTCAAATGCTTGTTCATGAAAAGACCTCCGACTTAGAAAAAAAGGACAATCTTTTGCTGACCCCTAACCCATTTAAGAGGCTAACAACTGATTTTGGCTTGGATACAGGAAAGAAGGTTGGACCCAGCAGTGACAAACATGAGGAAGACTGCAGTAGAGGGAATGTGTTCTCTCTCTGATGAAGCACGTTTTAACTGCAGTACATTTATAGATACTGTTTACATGACCAGACAGGATAGACTAAAGGTGACTAACAGAAATGCTCACCAAGTGGAATAATGATTAGGTGTCAGTTAAAGAAAGCCCACCGCCAAGTGCAGGTGCTCTGCTTGTACAGTGACACCAAAGCAAAAAGCTGGACTTCTTTGTTTATGCATGCCCGCACCAGTAATTAGACATAAAAAAGCTGGAATTATTTAACTGCCCCAAAGAAGTCTCTTGGAAATGGAGGAGGTTATTACAACTGTTGACAACGAGGAAAGGTAATTGCCTAAAAATGAGCGACAACGCTGCGTTGTGCTCTGAATTTTTTCTCCCCTCGCCCCCCTCTGAAACTCTCTCTTTAGAGTTCGTATTGTGTAGCATCACCCGGGTGTGTAACCTATTGCGTTCCGATTGCTCCCATGCAATTAGTGCCCTTTTTGTCCTCACTTCAATAACAGCATGATTATGGAGACTTCAGGAGTATTTGCAGCATCCAACAGCTGTTGTCTCGGGGACTACCGGCTGAATGACAAAAACATGTTTTCTCTCAGGATTTCACTTCCCTGCCTGCCTCTTGTAATTATTATGTTTTATTTGGTTTGATGACGGGGTCTTGTTTTTAGTGTGCCTGTGATTAAGATATTCAAAGGACTCCTTGGAGTGTGTCACAGTCATTTTCTTTCTTTCTTTTTTTTTTTTTTATCAATCTCGACTTTTGATTTGTTTCCCTCACAGCTCAGATTGGATGAGGAATCAGAAGTTAACCTGTCATTGTCCCACTAAGACTCTCACACTTCTATTTTATTTTTTATTTTAATTTTTAGGATTGTTTTTATGTTTGAAAGATGTACACATGAGGCCACAATAAATTTTAAACAAGCTTACTGAAATTTCTGTAATATTTTGTAGAAAAGCCTTTTAGTAAAGACTGTTTTACAACATCTCCTGTATGTAAAGACGAGTTACATGTATTGCTCAGTGGTCATTTTGACCCATTTTTCCAAATAAGCTGTTTTCAAAGCTTGAAGGTTCTTGGGGTTTCTTTTAATGCCCTCTGATCTTTAGTTCTTTTCATAGATTTTTAATTTGATTCAAGCTGAGTGATGGACAAGAGCATTCCAACAATTTTACTTTATCTGAAACAAACTGAGAGTTTCCTTGTCTGTGTGTGTGGAATGAATTTAAAATCCACCCCTATTTCATCTTTACATTTTGATCAAGTCCCAGTACCTTTCACCATTCATCCTTCCTTTAATTATATAAAGTCTGTGAATGCCACATGCTGAAAAAACAGCCCCGTATCATGATATTCTCTCCTCCAATCTTGACAGTTAGCATGGTGTTTTGGGGGTGATGTGCAGGTCCTTCTCCAAATGCTGTGTGTGCAATAACATTTGAGGAGTTCAATTTTGGTGTCATCTAACAGACTATTTTCCTCCCAGCATTTCATTCACTTGTTCAAATGTTTTGCCACAAACTTCAAATGAGCCTTAACATATTCTCTCTTCAGCAGTGGATACTGCAGTGTGCATGCATGCAAGCCACTGGAGCTAAGTGCATTACATATTGTTTAAAAAAACAGAAAGAAATCTGTCTACCTGTTGCAGGTCTTTCTTTACTCATCAAGAGATGCTTCTCATGTAGTACCTTACTCATGAGAAAGCTTTTTGTTGGCCATCAGTTAGGACTGTAGTTGATATTAATACGCTTTGATGCAGGAAGGTTTTACTATCCAAATACTGGCAAATTTGAACTATTTTACACTTTATTTGCCTTTGAATCTTCTTCAAGGGTGCAGTACAATAAATGTTCCCCTTGTCATTCCATTTTTTTTTACACAACATGAAATTTATGGACTTAGTATGACTTCTTTGTATGTGTATTACTAGGATTGTTACCAACATATGATTTGAATTGCATATAAGCACCCCCATTAGAAAAACATTTACTGTGATGAAGGACACATATTGTATATACTGTATATAACTAGTGGTATCACATATATTAAGATATTTTATATGGGTAAATATGTCTTCCATTGTTTCAACTAATATAGTTTATGACTCCCATTTGTTTTGAAATTTGTGCTTTTTAATTTTCTGTTTCAATTGTTTTAATTGACAGTGACATGTACAAATTGCAACAAATACTTTCTATTTTAATTCATTTTAATTCCCTTCCCTACATTTCTGCTAATGCAAATTGCTCCCCCGTTTCCCTCGCTGTCCAATCTGCTCCATTGTGGAGAGGAAGTTATTTATATTGTCAGTGTCAGCTGATCATTGATTTCTTAATTACACGTTTTCCCTCGTGGCTGTGACAACTGATATACTGTACAAGGCCAATGGTGAAGGGGGGAGTCTTTCAGTCTCTTATCCATGACTTATGGCTAAGTTGACTCTCTCAGATAGCTCTCTTTTCTCTGCCAATGGCTTTTCAACACAACAAACACTCAAACACAAGTATCATCTTTCTCCCGGGAGAACAGTGCACACAGAGACGCTCAGAATGTGGTGGCAGTCTGTGGAAACGCTTTCATTGCTGACAACCAAGGGTAATAAAACACCCAGTGCTGCACGTTGCAACAAACCATTTTCTTTCTTTTTCATGGTTTGAGGTGGTTATGGTCATTGGAAATGATGGTGTATTTGTGTTGCATCAACAAATTTAGTAAAGCTTTAAGAGATTGAAAGTGTTGATAAGTAAAAGTGAAATTGGCATAAAGCAATGCTGGACTGTTTTAATGGCCTCATTGCACAAGCAGAGAAACCTTACTTCATAGGTCCAATTCAGTCAAGACAATTATTTAGTTATGTAGTTAAATCACTCACTGTTACAGAGATAAACAAAAAAAGATTACACACTGATGTGTGAATATTTTTTTCATGGCTTTAGATCAGCTTAAGATTTGTGCTGTCTAAGAGACAAAAATGTGGGAGGATGCAGAATGAGACAAAAAAATAACACAAGAAATGACACAACGAGCAAAACTTTTACCAGTATTTTTTTTAAGAATTATAAAATAGACTGGCACCCTAACTAACCCCTGACTGTAGCTTCCCTTCATAGTTTACATTGATCATGAAATAATGGGTCCATTTGCTATGTCACACACAAACTCAGAAACATTCCCTTTTTACAATTTATAAAGTTCATTACCTTTTTTTTAACACAGTAAAAACATAGAGAGAAATGGTCTAATCTTGCCAGCTTATCTCAGTGTTAGGTGTCTAGGTTGCAGCGTCTGTTCACCCATGTCAGCAAGATCACTAGAGTGCCTGCATAGGAACGTTGTATACCAGAGATGGCACCTGTGATAGGAGGCAAGCCTACTGAATTTGGCAGTGTTACATCCCAGAATGCTATTCACTTTCTTCTGAGTGCCATTTGGAAACTTAAAAATGGGTTCAGGGCATTTTTCCAGTTACATAGTATCAGCCCCAGCGAGGAGACAATGAGACCCAGACAGGCTTAGGAGCCCAGAAGCCATTCCTCTCTCAATGGGAACATGTCTTGGACAGACACTCCAGTAGTTTTGTCTTGTATGTTGCTATCTGTGCTAGCTGCAAAGCGAGGAGGTCCGTGCCAGGCAAGGGTCCGCAGGGACCATTGGAATAGCTGGGGCTGGAGGAAGTTGGTCCAGGTCCAGTGGGGCGATCTGGGCTTGGTGACAAGCCAAGCTGTCTACTGCAGGGATGCTGGGAAAATGTAAATAAGAGTCTGATAAGGCCTATTGTTTTCATTCCATTCTCATCCCAGCTGAATGACCTGCTCCCCAGCCACAGAGTGTTTTATCTTGAGAGAGGGAGGGGAAAAATGGAAGGGGTGGGGGTGCAATAGATTTAATAGCCCCCATAGGAAAATAAAAATAAACTCACTGGACTCTTCTGTTGTTTGAGCTAATTCCTCAGAATGTGATGTCCTACTTTGAAATTTAACTTTGAGCAAAACTTCAAGAGGTTCAGGAAAGCCTATCAAAATAGTGAGGTTTGCTCAGGAGTCAAATGTGATTGCATTATCTGACATAAGCTGTTGCTCTCTGTCAAATACAGTATGGATCAATGTTTGATATTCTCCGTCAGAATTTGACAGTAATTATTATATTTTAAGTAAACAGTGTTTCCACTGGCATCGCTGATTTCTCCAGAGAAAAGAGACATGCATTTTAACAACTGAAATAACTTTCCCTCTATTAATCTGAGTTCTTGGAGGAAAATATGCTGTACAAGGACAATTTGAAAAAAGCCAGACTTCTGACTCACTTTTTTTTTTCAACACGCTTGTGCAAAAGTTGCTCTGTTTTCCCTAAAACCCTTTTTTCAGTTGCCTGTTTTTGTCTGCACCTAGTTGAACAGTGAAAGGTGTTTTGAGAGTTATTTTGTGGACTGATCTGGGGGTCATTATTCACCTCGTTCAGGTGGAAGCTAAGGGAGGACAGCAGTGCATTCCAGCTGTGGTCTCTAGCTCTGGAGGACTTGACAGGTCGAGTCTGGCTCAGCGAAGGGGATGTAGGGAGCGAGGGAGCGGCGGGCTCTCCCGGGAGGGAGGTGGAAGGGAGGGGGAGGACTGGAGTAGAATGGGAGCTGGCACCGCATTATCTCCAACTGTTGGTGCATTCCTTAATGATCAAGTGCTGGAGAAGCATCTGTTATGAGAGTGTGTGTGCACAGAGAGAGAGCATGTGTGTGTATACAACATATGCCTGATATATTTGTTTAATTCTTCTGTAAATGACTTGTAAAATATGACTTTTCTTTTGTTTTAGGAGAAAAAAAAAGTCAAGCTCTGTTATTGTTCTGTCTGCGTTCGAAGGAGTTTGTTGTTCTGGGAGAGGAAGCTGTCTCACCCAGGGGTGAGAGGCAGGGAAGAAGGGCTGATCTTTGCTACTCCCGCTGCCCTTAACCCCTGTTTTAAGATCTGTGATCTCTGTGCCACGCTGGGAGTTAACACACACAGAACACACAGGCTTTTCTCCCTCCCTCTCCCAGGGTCATGGGGACTAACTGTGAGTTGGGAATTGGAAAGTCAATAAAGCAGAAGTAATGTTATAATGACCCTGAGCTGAAGATGTCCCATTGACCCCCATCATACATGGAGGAAGTGGACAATCAAACAAAACGGCGACTCTGCTTGATCTCCCGAAAAGTCATCCTTAAACAAGGCCACGAGAACTGCTGACCCCCTGTTACTCCCAGTTCTTCTGAAGTCTGCGTGTTTGTCAGAGGGAGCAACACTGTTTGCTTTGTGGAAGCGGGCAAGAGATGTAACAGACGGATAAAAGGAAACAACACTTGTATACATCCTCGACTGAATAAATCTTCCCTGTGTTTGATGTCAAGAATGATAATGGTGAACCTCGAAGAGTCCTGTATGTTGCATGTGAAAAGCCCCTGATTCAGCTTTCTTCCTGGTTTCTGTTATGGATTTTGTGAAGAACAGGAACATTTTGTTTTGTGAAAAATCCACACACCCCAGGTAAAATGTCAGGGTTTTTTTACATAAAAAAATTAAGACCCCTATAAATCATTTCAAAACCTTTTTTACATCTTGCATACAGTATATATCCTGTATTGTTCAATAGAAAAATAAGGAAATCTATGACAGGAAAACAATTAGAACCTGCAATAATCTGTTTGCATAAGTGTGCAAGTAACATGTTGTTGAAGCCTGTTTCAAATCAGTTTCTGCATTCAGTCTTCTTGGCTACACATCTGTCCTCACTTATAGAAAATTTGACAAACCGTAAGTAAAGCTCAGCTGTCCTGATAGAATTTTCTTCACATTTGAGGTTGTAGAGCTGGTAAAATAAGTATTGAACATGTCACAGTAAAGACAGTCATGAATAATTTCCCAAAGTATGAAAGAGCAGTTATATTACTTAACCTGGACCGTAATTTTCCATAACTGATAAAAAGAGCCTAAACAGTAAAACTGTTCAAATGTGCAGGAATTTCTGATTAGTACTTGTTGTTTTCTACATGTGACAGGAGACTCCTGTGTTCTTCATATGTTTGACTGAGGAGTACAGTTGAAAGACTGAAGCATTTTCATCTAAAGACAAGAGTCCAGGCCTGATTAATATCTCCCAAAACTTTGTGGAAGAATTTATTTGGGTCTGAAGAAACTAAACTAAGTTTTGATTCCAGAAGGTACAGCATAGCACATCACCAGATAAACACAGTGAAACATGGAGGTGGCAGCATCATGTTCTGGGGTTATATTTCTACCGATGGAACTAGACTTTTTTGTGAAAGTGAATGAACTTAGGAAAAGTCCTAAATGTCAGTCTATTTTTACCTAAAACATTCATGTCTGAAGAACTGAAGTGAAGTGAAGTGGAAATCAACCGAGTCAATGACTTCACTGAAAGAAAATGTAAGTTTTGAAATAACCTAGAAAGAGTCCAGAACTAAATCTGAGGTCACCTGAAGAGTTCTGTGAACATGTCCTCATGAGCTGATCGATTTGGAGAACTTTTTCAAGGGGGTGTTAATTATTAGGTGGTTCAACAAAGTATTAGCTTAAGGGTGTCCATCCTTATGCAACCAAGTTGTTGCAATTTTATTTTGTGTGTTTGCTCATCTAACACATTTATTTGTGTTTCCATTACCTTGCAGAGATTTAAAGTTATGAAATAATTTATCATGGTGTAATATTCTTACATCACAAATATCTGGCATTTTAACAGGGGTGTGGACTCTTTTTATATTTACTGTAGGCTCAAAAGCACTTTACAGTAATCAAACTGAAAACACTTCTGTTGGGAACAAGTTTTAAGTTAAAGCGTGATCAAGAAAAATAAAACCATTTGTCTAACAGGAATTGTTCATACTTGGAAAAAAATTGTAATACTACAGAATACAGCATACTTGCTTGGACTCTTACTCTGCTCCAGACTGGAGGTAGTATGTCAAACGAGTGGCTCAAGGTGGAGGGTTGGAGCTTTGCTTGTGCAGCTGGTATTTGATGGGAACAGGCTGAACCCTGTACAGCGCAGAGATGGTGGAGGCCTGGGTCAGGCAGCCCAGTATGTTCTTTATCAGCTACACCAGCGACAGCATGGCAGATTGCTGCCATTCCTCCTCTGATTCATTGTGTCCTGGACAAATGTTAATTGTTTTCATCATTGGCAGCTATGTGAACGTTTGGACGTACCCAGTCTCCCTCCTTGCCTCCCACTTAATGTGCATCTCTGCCGTTATGCTATCAGCACAATGCGGTGTTCCCTCCTCACTCCACCCTTGCCTCGTCTTTTAACAGTCAGGCGCAGTCTCTTTTAATGTTTCCCATCAAATAAAACACCATTATTTCATCTCATACCCTGACTTTACAGTTAGGAGAATAGATTTATAACATCCACAGAGGTGTAAAGCAGAAGCTATATCCTATATCCATCCATCCATTGTCGACACCCACTTATATGTCCAAATTATAAATGCTAAAAAATTTTTTCAAATGCTCTCTCTTTTCTGTTTCAGAATCTTCATGCATGGAGAAGCTTCTTTCTAAAGACTGGAAAGAAAAGATGGAGAGGCTCAATACCAATGAGTTGCTGGCAGAGGTTAAAGGTAGGAAACATCATAGTAAAGTTATCTATTCAACTTTCCTTATGGGCTTCTGTTTTATCACATTACAACAACCAACATTAAAATATTTCAAAGCTTGTGGTTGTAATGTGACAAAATGCAAGAAGATTTAAGGGCTCTGAATACTGTTGCAAATGTCAGAAATGAAACAAAGGCTTTTGGCTGCCCTCATCACTGATGTCTGTCCTCCCTCATGTTCTGTTGAAATGTCCAACTGTAGCCTATTCTGTAGTCTTCTTCAAAATTTCCAGCCCATTTCAAAAACCTGATATTCATTGCTTCAGTGTTATCCCAAACGGTCCACTTCCACCCCCCCTAAAAAAGAAAACAAAAAACACGAGTCCTTCTTACTCTGCTCTGGCTCATGTAGAGGATTCATCCACCTCCTCTAACTGTTGAACCCAAAGTGTGTTTCATGTAAACAGAGCACAGTTAAGCTGAAAGGAAAAGAGACGACATTCAGATAGGAGAGGAGAGTAGACGGTACGGAGACGCGAACAGCCTTCTCCTCGATGAACTCGTATTAGAGTGGAATGTCTTGACTATTAACCGTGAACGCCCTGCATGGCGTGTTGAGCGCACCACAGCAATGCAGCCCAGCACTCCAGCACTCTAGCACTCCCCCAAAATTTCTGTTTATGACAGGGTGAGCTGAAGGTGGGCTGAGGATGGGCAGGGCTCCTGCTTACTCCTTTGCACTGACTGTTACTGAAAGCAGGCATGTTTATGTTGAACAGAAAAGTAAAAAACCAGCTGGGTGATAGCACCAGGCTGTCAATGGCTCCTGCCAGTGAGTTTCTTTGTTCAAAAACTCTTCATTTTTTTATTTTTTCTAAACAATAAATGATTCAGTTTAGGTGACAGTATTATTATTATTATTATTATTATTATTATTATTATTATTATTATTATTATTATTATTATTATTATTGCAAAAACAAAATGACTGTAGGGTTATAAATCCCAAGCTCTTTTAGCTTTTTTATATCTTACACTTAAGTCAGTGTTTGTATATTGCCATATAAACAGCATGTAAATAGCATTTTTTCCTCATTCTTAACTAAACTTATGACAGATAAACTGACCATTTAATGCAGTTCAGACCTTTTTGGAATCTTAAAAGACAATTGGTGACAATAGGTACATTAGCAGTATATATAATGTATAATGCAGTATATACACTCACATTTCAAAAGAAACATTTAAAACTGTTCAACATTTTGTGTGGAGTTCCACAATTTGTTTCCTTTTGTCTTGGCTGATTTATTATAATTTTTTAATGATGTCACACTAGCAAGCATTATGTTTGAGGTGTTGCTTTAAAATACACCCACAGGTGTGCCTCAACTTATTTTAGATTTTGTCAGTTAACTGGAGCATATCATCAGGAGCAAAAACTTATGATTTTGAAGAAGATAATGGAAATTCTCTTTAATCCTAACTGACATAAGACTGGAGTGTAGTCTGTCAAGTGTTGTCTGATTTAATGCCAGACAGTGAAGAAAAAAAAAGTTTTTTTTTTTTTTTTTTTTACATTTTTTTTTGTTTTATGTAAACTTCTGTTTAAAATTTATTTTAAAATGTCTAATGAAAGTAAATTTGTCAGATTTTCCAAATCTAAAAGGACTTTGTCATGTTAATCTGTGATGGTTTCCTTTAAAACATAGATGGGTACTGCAAATGTAAGGCTATCACTTAGCTTTATTAAATTACATTTTCTACACTTGCTGAGAAATGCAAAATCAGCTGTTGAATGGTCTAATATTCACTGGCAATAACCTTAATGAGCTAAAGGGTAAATCATGGCTTGGTAAACTAGATTCATTGTATCTATGTTGGTGCACTGTATGCCAGTGCAGATCAAAGAGCATGGTGTAAAATGTTTAAAATGATTTAGCCTTTTGAAATTTGGTGTTAAATTACAGGCAGGGCATTTGTGCTGTTTGATGAATGGGAATGGAAAGGTTACTTGGTGGTCTGTAAACAGGTAGGGAGCCTGATAATAAACACTATGGCTTCTGTGTGTTGATGAGTTATGGAGACAGTCTATACACCACAGTTACAAATATAAATGCTTCTCCTATCACAGAGGCAGCCTTAGATTTTTAATTAGCATGCCATTTCATATGACTGTAGACATTTCAAAGGGCTGCTTTGTGTTCACCCTTACAAATGTCTCTCTCTCTCTGCGTTTGATGTCTGCCTGATGTAAATACGGGCAATTAAAAAGAAGCCCAGGGTTGGAGATGCACAAGGTCTGCCTAATTAAAACACAAACAAAGGTACCAAGCAGAAAACACCTTATGATTAAGATCTAAAGTGTTATGATGAATCACAGGTTCCATTAACTGTTAGGTTAAAATGAGCACAAAAGGCAAACATGCCTGTAGGTTTTAAAATAAATAGAAGATAGTAGAAAATAAAGGATGCAAACAGAGAGCACAGTGCCCAGTGGCATAGTGGCCTTGTATCTTTTATGCAGATCACTCAGTGATTCCTCAGTCTATTATTCAGGGCAAATTTTAGGCTTCCTTCTGGCAATGTTCTATCAAAACCTTGAAAGACATATAATTGTGCTTTTGCAAAAGCATCCGATGGAATCTGGTTGGTGTTGAATCAGCTGTTTTGGTCCAGTTCTTAGAAGACAAAGCAAAAATGAAAATCGATTAGTGTGATAGAATTTGACACTAGGCTTTTCTCATGAAAAAAGATTCTTTCAGCACAGCTTTGTTCCAACATGCCCCGAATGCTTGATTCTGTCGAAGTGAACACGCATATACAGTAAACAAACAATGCAAGACAATTGTATCAGCAGCATCAGAGATTGCTTTTTGAACTCCGCTAACCCAACCATTTACCTCTTAGAGATGACAGAAGTATAATTATAGCTTATTGTTGTGTGGGTGTATTGCTGCATAAAGTGCTGCTTTTTTGGTGTTTAGAGTCAGTACAAAACAAGCAACATGATCCAATGCTTAAGGTAGACATGCAGGATTGTGCTATTGAGGGTTAATGATTTCAAATCTCCATCTGCCTTTTCTTGCAAGCTTCTGAAGCATGGTATCAGTAGGACTGTGCAAAGGAACGTTTGTGAAGGAGCATTAGTGGCGGATTTCTTTTCAACTGTTTGTTTTCATACCTGAGCTTAGCTGTCAATCTGCAGGAACGATGAAATCTCCTGAACAAAACCACAGAGGAAAAAAAGGGAGGCTGGTTGGAAGGGCTCCAAACCACACAATGTGATAATAGATGGCAAGGTGGATCAAGTGCTCGAAAAAAGTAGGCCAAGAAAAAGAATTCAGATGTGGATACTAAGATGAAACATTTATATTTATAGAAATATATTACCACCCCATCCCCCATTACATGGAGCACAGTAGGACATTTATAATAAATAAGGCACATGCTGTGTTAAATGTATACAAATCTAGTGTTCAGCAGTAGACAAGTCCCCGTCTGTTCCAGGCTTAAGATTCATAGTCAACGGAGCCATTTAAGTTTCCCTGCTGAGCGCCAGCTTACTGCCCTCAATTAAAAAAAAAAAAAAAAAAAAAAAAAAAAGAAAACATAAACACACATTCTGCTCAAGCATTTACACAAACTAAGGGGACATTTGTAATTTCAACTGAAACTGTAATAACTTCCTAGGAATTTGTAAAAGAAAAAAAAAAGTCGAGAAGAGAAAATAAAAAAGCTTAACACAATACACTATAGCATTGCAATGGCAGCTTGAATTCTGAAGCAGAGAAATCAAGGCTACTGCGCTGTCACAATCAATTTGAGAATGGTTTCTACATGACAGTGGTTGGGTGAGCGCAGACAGCCCTGCGGCGGGCAGATAAGTGGAAGCTCTTTAGGAGGAGAACAGAGGGCAGGGCAGGGTGGCTGCCGAGACGGATTTGATGCTGGCCCTACCTGCACTGGCCACACTGCTGCTCAGCCAGAAAGGAGTCCACTGTGTGAACACAGAGCCTGCATTGTTGAAAGGTCTCACCTCAAAACATGTTTATTCACTTTAATTCTTAATTCTTAATGAATGCAGATGCACCACAAATGCTAACTCATGTACACTTTAAACATGTTTTTAAATAAAGAATTATGGATTCCAAATGGTTTGTGTATTTTATCTTCAAATTGTACTGCATTTATTATATCTACTCAAACATATGAAAAAAAACATTCACACAAATAGCACAAAACTGTATCTGTCTGGTTGCTCCAGTCAAAAAAATTGCTTCAGTTAGCATTTTCTCCACAACACTTCAGTCAACTGCTTGGCCTGTGCACTCAGGTGAAATATGAGCCATAGTAAATCATTATTCCTTAGGCCACATTTGCCAGATGAATGCATGGGAGTGTTAGACTGTGTGTTTTTCTCCTCTAATGAATTGAGGAATTTAGCTTATGGCAATGAAGGTAAAAAAAAAAAAAAAAAAAAAAAAAAAGTAGTAATATAACCCCATATGTTTGTATACATGTGTAACTGGGACAGGATTCAGTGGTTTGAGGCAGTTTGTTCACTTTGAGAGACCTTTGGATCCTAACGTACCAGAGGATATTACAGGCAAAGGATGGATGGATGGATGGATGGATGGATGGATGGATGGATGTTATATTTAGGTAATTATGCATTTGCAGCAAAATGGAAAAATGCTTTCTCTATTTGTGTCCATGGTGTAACATGACACATTTTCACAGCACTTCAGACTGGTGTAAATAACATACTCAGGCCTCTTCACTATATGTGCACAACCTTCAGTTCTTATAGAAAGGTTGTCTTCTTGCAGCAAAAAGAAATTCTGTCCTCCATTTACTTAAAAGTATTTATTCAGTTCATTTGTACTATTTATTTTCATACATTCCATTGCAAATGAACTGTTTTTATATCTTTTTTTTTTTTTTTTTTACTTTGAATCTACCTATTTGTAGGGGTTAAGGGTTAGGGTTTTAAATTATACTTTATTGTTTGAAAAAAGAAACATTTTTTCTTTTTTTGTAATTCATAAACATAGTTCAGGATTCTTACCAAATTGAGTTTGTGAAAGAATTTTTTCTTGTGCTTGTTTCACCAGCCAGTAGGTTAACAGTTTTGTTACTTCTTCAGAGCCTGATTAACAAATCTCTATGATATTCATGATGCTCTCCTGGCACTTTCAGTTTACTTTTTGAAGAAAAACCATTCACCTCTCAAGGTCAGAGGGTTTCAGCATAATAGAAAGAACAAAAATCTATGTAGAAGTATAATAATGTATCTTTAGGTGCTTGAACAACTATGCAGGTGATAATGTAGATTCCACCTGACCAAAGTGAAATGATATTCTGGTCACAGTTGCTTTAATTTTCCATTATTTCTCCTCTTTCGATGTAGTGATCAGGATTAAATTCAAACCGCAGACATTGTTGATACACTTATTCAACAACACAACTGCCTGAAAGACTGCAGATAAATCTCGTCTGCACAAACCAGGAAAACAAGCACATTCTGATGAATTTATCAGTTGTGCTGGACCTGTGAATAAATGCTCTTTGAAAAGAACAAGATAACATCTAGCTCCTAATTTACTTCCAAGGATTTGCAGATAGTAAGCCTTTGCCTTGATCACTGTTTGGCAGGCTTTTATGCGAGCGGGACCTTGAAAATGGTGCATTCTCTATATTTTCAGGGTGCAGAGGTCAGATTTCTCATCATAAAGGCTCGGAGGGATAAATTGAAAGACTTCGATAGAGAAAACCTTTGTTTTACGTATCTTTGTCTGTCACCAGTGTATGTGCTGCCTTGTATACATAAATGATCTTCAGTCATGCCAGAATGACATATTCTCTTTGTCTGTTAAAGAGTCATGTATGGATTTATCTAGTTTTTTAAAAGTTTCTGTGTTGAGTTTTTCTTTTTTTTCTTTCTTTTTGCAATATAAATATGAGGGTTGTTGCATTCCCCCGTGGTGTAATGTGCTTGGGTCAAGCCTGTATCTTGTCTTTGATGAAGTACTTGGTCCAGTGTCACGGATAGACAGTTAAGTGCTGGAGCTATTACATTAGCATAATTATACTGTAGAGCAAAGCTTCCTCTATCATCAAAATATTAGTCTCCATCAGCATTCAGCACGACCAGCAGAAGTGTCCACTTATTAATAACCACTCAAAGTACCAATTGGAAAATTTATTTTCAAAAACTGGGAATGAACAGGTAACATGGTGAAGCAGCATGGAGCTTGTAAATATTCAGATTCATGTCAGTTCAAGTGGTTTCAACAATATTTCTGATCAGATCAGTGAAAGCTTGCGCGTGTGCATGCCTCTAACATACACTCACTGGCATGAATTCATCAAGGTGTTAGACACATTTTTCGGTCAATATTAAACTAAGAGCAACCCACAGTTGCTGCAGAATTTTTACTTGCAAATCCATGATGTGAATCTCTAAGCTTCTCAAAGGCAATTTATTGAACTGTGATCTGCTGACTGTGGAGGTCAATGGAGTACAATGAAATTGCCACATTCAAAAAAACAGTTTAAAATAATCATTATCCTAATAGCCATCAGAAGATGGGAGCACAACAGCCATAAATGTATGGGCATAGTCAGCAACAATTCTCAGAGTGACATCTGTGCAGTGACAGATATCTCAGATTGATAGATAAATGTTTTCCAAACTGCTACAACCTAATTTTGGTGCGCCTGTGAAAATTGTAACCTCGGTTTCCTGATTTTAACCAACAGGATTTTCTCTCTTTTTGTATCATTTTCTGGAAATCCATAAGATGTTTGTGCATGAAAATCCCAGTGGATCAGTAGTTTCTGAAATACTCAGACCACCTAGATAATCTAAATCCCCCTTTATGATGCTCGGTTTAAACTTCTGCAAGACTCCTTTATTGCATCTAGATGCCTAAATGTACTGAGTAGCTCGTATGTTAACAAGAAACTGAACAGGTGTATCTAATAAAGTGAGATGTGAGTGTACAATAGGCGAGCACAGAGACTGAGAGTAGTGCTGACGTGCCTGAGAATCACTGTGTCTGCTTGTTAATGAGGTTTTATTGGCAAGATTAACAACCTTTGTATCATAACAGAGGCAGCAAGCCAGGTAAAACAGCTGTTGCTCATATTGTCTCGGTTGTAGGACACAGAGACGTGTTAACACCATGTTACTGGAAACACATATGGCCTTGTAGCAATGCCACATGGGTTAAAAGGGATGTTAAAAACATGTTTTTTAAGTTTTATTTTTTGCCAATGTGCAGTCCTTAAAGCAAAGAGAAGGGAGAAATTTTGATATAATCATTGATGTGATGTGCTTTTATTGAAGTTGCATTCATTGATGGAGCTCTGTGGGTAGAAAAAAAAGAAATAATTTTCTTTGAAAGCTATAGAAGGTGCCAACAGATACAGCTTGCAGTGACTCAAATGACCTCTTTGTGTTCATTGCAAAAAGCACAGACAAAGGGTCAGGTGAATGCAAAGTTCACACACATACATTTATTCAGAAACCTGCACGTTTTATTGACTACAGAGTTGTGCGTTCACACACGTTTTGGCAGACAGTGAAAACGAGGAGCCTCAGCACGCATGGCATTCAAGCTATGTGCGGTGTGGACACAGCTTTGTGCAATTGCTGCATTTGGAAAAGTCTTAACTTATTTAGGATGGGCTTGCGGCATATTGAAGCATTCACAATAGCCAACTGATAGGAAAACAAAGAAATTCCAGTCTTCTGCTGCTTAAAAACTCAATTCAGATTGGGTCATAATAGCTCAGCTGTCTTGACCAAAGGAAGGGGAGAGAATAGGGTGCCTTGTGATTTTCCCCCTTTTCGCCCTCACCCTCCCTTGCTTTTCTTCTTCTTTTTTGTGCCTGAATCTTTTATCTGTGTTATTCATTCGAGACTCTTCAAAGTAACAAGCCTCCTTTTTTTTCCCGGTACTGGACTTGGAACCCAAATTAGAGACTGCTTGATTAGAGCGGAGAAGAGGGAGCCAAGAGAGAGGAAGATGTGGGTACTGGACAAAACAAATCGCACCCCTACAAAGTGCCTTTTATCCAAAGACCTCAAGGCTCAAATACCCCCATCCCTACCCGAGCAACCCTGGCTCTGCTTGTTTTTCTCTTATCATTTATTTAGTCCCTTGTTGATGTTTTCTGTCCCACTTTTATGACATTTGGAGAAGGCAGGAATCTCAAAAGGTGAATCTTGAATGGCCTGAAACTGCACAACATGACCACTTCCTGCCTTCTATGAATCAGTCTGGAATTTTTTAAGTAGACCCAATAAAACACCGGAAAAAGTGCTGGTGCTGTTTGACCGCTCACTCCTGGTTTCTGTTTCAGGGTAGGATCATCCTACAGGGCCTCAGTCCTTCAACCAGGCGGATGTCACAACATGTTAGGTCTGGCCTGGCTGCTGGGGTTTAAGTAGTGTCAAAGCATCTCTGAGCTGTCTGTCTGCCATCGGAAGCGCAATGTGAGGAGACATGTTAACAGGCAGACCCCAGCCCCACCGCTGTTAAAAGCCATGCAATATGTACGAATACTGCTTCTTTTGTCAGCAGGCTGGTCAGACACAGACCACGGCTCTCCTCTTCTGTACCACCCAATAAAAGTTTAATCTGCATTTTAAAGCTAATCCATTATTTAAAGAAGGAAGAAAGAGATTTTAACACAAACCGGTCAACAACAATGAAAAAAAAAAACAACATATGCATTTGATTTTAAGTCCAGCTGTGTAAAAATTCTCCAAGGGTTGTCAGATTTATGTAATATCTTCAGCATTTACAATTAATTTGAAGTAATTTTGAAGTCTTGTAGATGTTTCAGCATTGTTATAGACAGCATAAGAAAAAATAACATATTTTTGTGGATAAAATACAAATGACATAAAGTGGAGAGGATGCTTCAGGCTTCCCACAGCTCAACTAAAGATCAAAACAATAGACCTTCTGTTAGCATTCTTGTGGTGTCTGGGCACAAGACACCACATTGTTATGGTGTCTATAACAATGTTGGAGCCCGGGAGAGGCTCCCCACTCCCGGGGTAGCCCCTGCAATCTTTAGCACAAATCCCCCTGCAAATTATGAGACAAAATAGCTTCCATAAATATGCTACTCAATTGTTACATTTTTTTCAATCAGTTTTCAATCTTTTCCTGACCTCTGAAATGTTTAATTAAGCAGTGTGAGAGGACATTTCAATGTCCAAACAATGTGTTGAAAGCTCAGTCATCTCTGACATGATGACCTCAAGCTACTTTATCTGGATGAGGTTTTTCTTTTCTTTCTTTTTTATGTATGTGCATCTTCCTCTTTGTATCTGTAGTATCAGTGTCAGTGATTTGCAACATTCCCTAATATGTCTAGTTGGCAACCTGTAAAAGGTGGCTCCATCATGGACACAGCCAAAGGTTAATAAAATTGTTGCTGATTGTATCAATTTTACAGATAAGCCATTCACAACAAGTGTAGTCTGGTGAATAAGAAGTCAATTCAGGCCTTGGAAACAGTCCTATGAATGGGTGCTTTAAGGTCCCTTTTTTTCGTTAAATGGAGAATTGCAGCTCTCTTCTGTTGCAGCAGGCAGCGGAGGCAGAGTGGGGCAAACTGAGGTTCAGACAAGCCTGCCAGTAAATTGCTCTGAATGGGTTCTGGAGGTTGACAGGCCCTATTAAGACAAACGGCTTCCCTCATCGGAGAGATAAAATAAATCAGGTGTTTAGTCAAATTAAAATAGTTCCAGTGGAGAGGGCCCCCGGGAGCTCTCGGAGAAACTCAAGACAGATGTGGTCAGACATGAGAGGAAGACACCCAAGAAAGAATCCAGCTCCTTGCTGGCCCCAGGCCAGGCCTTGCTGGACTGTTATCAGTGCTGCGTATCCTTGTCGCTCTGTGATCGTCTGCGCCTCTCTTTGTCTCTGTCAGTTTTCCTTTTGGTATTTTTGCGTGTTTACCAAGATCAGCTTGTCACATAGGAGTGCAGCAGGAAGAGAATGAGTTACTGTCTAACCTCTCACTGGCAATTATGTTGGCTGTGTTAGTCAATGGTAGAATCACTTAGCATTGATTAGGCAATGAGAGAGAGAGAGACAGAGACAGCTGCACAGTTACTTCCTCTGATGCTCTCACAATTATCATGAGGCTGTAGAGAGATTTGAAGACAAATGGTCTTTTATTTACATTTTTTGAATCATCCATACAAAAAGTTGGTGACTTGATCAAAATCTTTCTTGAATGATTAGTAGAGTCTGTTTGGTTCACCAGATGCAGGATCCAGTCATGCTGTTTTGACAAGTTTGTGCTATCCAGCCTCTACTCCACTCTGTTGGTGTGATTGCCTCCACCTGTAAAACCTGTGTGGTTTATAGGCCAGAGCAAACAGTGACTCTTAACACCTTCTCTGTAATAACCCCTGGAAGTCTGACACAAGTGCCACCCCCGTTTTGTCAGCTCCCTGCAGCTCTTTGTCCGTGTGCCGGTAACAATTCCTTCTCTTTTTCTTCTGAAAGCTGTGAAAACAAGCCACAGCAAACTCGTCAACTCCAGGCTGTGTGTGACCTTAACAGTTTCTAGTGAATTCACTGCAGTTGGTTCCTTCCTGTGTGGTTTTCTTTGTATTAAATATTGTGTACACTACAATGACACAATGTGATGATTGGCTTGTCCAGCATAGCTACTTTTCTAAATTTAACAGTAAACAACTCAGAACCCTTCTGCAGCCTTTCCTCCAAAAGTCTACAGCCGATTTCTAAGTCATACTCAGAGCTCAGCTCAAGATTTATTGGGGCTCAAAATGGAGATTGACTTGCTGACCCTGATAACCACTATTGTTTACCACAGCTCAGCTTAATATCTCCATTAAATCATTCATGTTCAAACTGTTGTGCACTATGTAAGTCACTTCAGATTATGTATTTTAGAGGGTTGGATATCTTGCCCTTTAAGCCAAAACAATAGGCACGAGCATTAAAAATGTATTGTATTACAATTCCAGTGCAGTAGGCATCAGTAGATTAGGACGAATATGCCATGCAACAAATACTTCAGTTTTTCAGTAACTCAGCAGTATGCAGAAAAAATACTTTCTAGATTATGAGTAATAAAAATAAACATTTTTACAGATGGGTCTTTATAATTGCCCATAAATAGAAAAATGTAAACATAGTAACAGTCGGAAGAATGCAAAGACTATTCTCAATGTTAAAATGTTGCTTAAAACATTAAGATAGCAAAGCAATGATGACAACCTCATTAAAAAGAGAAGAAGAGGTCCAAAAATAATGGCAATTCTAAATTTTTAGTCAAACATTACGATCAAGGTTTAATTAACTGAGTCAGACTTATTAGGTCCTGAAAGCAGTTTCCATGTTTATTTTTGGTTCACCCACTGCAGTTCTCCTCCCAAACAGTAGGAATCCTGGCTGCCAAAGTGATACTGCTGCACCTCAGAAATGGCAACAGAAGAAGAGTCTTGCAGGAGTGCTTTCACAACACAACTCTCCTCTTTCAGCTCAGATTTTTGTGATCCAAACATTTATAAACCAATGCAACTGGTTTAATTTCACACACTGCATCTCATCACAGCTGCTCGTACACGTACACGTGTGTCTGTGAATTGACATGAATCAGGTGATTACATCCCTGCTATAAACTGGTTGCATTTGGAATAAGATGCTTTTCAGCATTAATAGACTGATGCTCAGGCATTGGCGAAGCAGTGAATGAAAGTCCTCAAACACAATTCTCCTCTTATGTAATTAACACTGACGTGTTACTCTCACTTTTTTAAACGTGACTTCTGTGATAATTTTGGTGCTCTTGGGGGCTTCCTACTGGTGTGAAGGCCTTAAGCAGCTGGTGATTTTGTATATGCATTTGGCTGGCTATGGTTAAAGCCTCCCCTTTCAGGTCTTAATTTATTTTCAAGTATGAATCACAATATCTTGCTTTTATTCATTCATTCTAACCTTGCCCTCTTCTGCTCTTCACAGGTACCCCAGAGGGTCTGGCAGAGAAGGAACACCAGCTCTCGACAATGATCACCCAGTTGATAAGCCTGCGAGAACAGCTCCTGGCTGCCCACGATGAGCAGAAGAAGCTTGCTGCTTCACAGATGGAGAAACAGAGGCAGCAAATGGAGTTGGCTCGACAGCAGCAGGAGCAGGTAACTGCTTCCTGTCTTCCTTTTTAGCACATTCAGGGATGTAATCACTCTTCTCTCGTCTGCATCTCAGTTAACAGCCTGTTTACTGTCAACATTTTATCCTTGTTATTTACAACATACACTGTCATTCCTCCTCCAATATTGTTTATTCTATTACCCTCCGTGCCTCTGTAATAAACCTCATTAAATCCATTTGTAACAAATTGTCACTTAGATCTTTTTTTTTCATGCCTGAGATGTGCCAATAAAATCTCGGAACGCCAAATGATAAGATGTTTAAGAGATGCTACACTCAATATTTCCTCAGATATTTCAGTCATGCTCTCTCACCCACGTTTGTGCTGTGGCAGGAAAAAACGTTATTATGACTTGTGCTAACAAATGCGTGGCAATGTGTGAATTAAACATTATATTAAACATGGAAGTCCTCCATATCTTATAAATTGTCCTCCTATTATAACAAGCCGGGCATTAGATTTGCAGCACAAATCTGGCCAATGAGCCATATTGTACAAATCAGCAAATTAGCACAGGCCATGAAGTGTGTTAATGTCTGGGAAGAAATAAGGACACTAACTATCCACACGGGCGACACTTTTATTATCACCAGCCACTCTAATGGCTATGAGTCAATTATCAGCAAGGAGTTCACTCAGAGTTTCCTCAACACACTCTCAAACTGTTCTGTGGAAAATGAAGAGATTTTACCATACACCTTGGAATGGTACATTTGGTCATAGTACACTAATAATACATTAACAGTATTGATTTTCTTTTTTGATCAATTATGTTAATCTGCAAACTCCACAAGACCTAAAGCTTTGTAGACACAACAGCATGGCTGAACCACAATATAAGACATTTCATTTTATTTTAATATTAATAAATTTGGGATGTGCAGGGGTGGATAGAGAGAGCCCGCTGAGAGCTAGAATGAGCTAGAATGTCATCAAGCTATCAAGATACAACGCAGTAATTAACTGTTGACACTCGTGAGGAAGCCAGCACAAATTAATCTTGACACATTTGCAGACGGTAGATATCTTACAGAGAACACTTTGTAATTATATATAAAATTGAAAATTAAATGACACTTAAAACCCAGTTGTCATGCTCAATGAAGTGAGGGTGTAGATGAAGGTGGGCGCTCAGATGAGAAAGATTGCGGTGAGGCCTTGCTTCGCACAGGGGCAGCGGGGACCTCTGTCAGTCACACTCCACCAGGGATCTCCATCATAACCATGGTTGTCTGTCTTGTAAATCTTTCATACCACTCATAGACAAATGCACACTCTGCTTTTCTGCACAGGCCATTTTATATTCATTCAGAAGCAAACCAAATAGCTTGTTATGTTCAAACAAGAGTAGTCTTCCAATACAAATGTGCTTTTTTCTTCCCAATAATATGCTTCTTTTACTATCCATAATTCTTCTGGTATCTCAGCTTATACAGTGTCTTGCAAATATTTACACCCCTTGAACTTTTCTACATTTTGTCTCATTACAACCTTAAACTACAATGTATTTTGTAATGATTTTACAAGAGAGACCAACACAAAGTGCTAAAATATTGTGAAGTGGGTGAATTTTCAAACATATTTCCTAATACAAACCTGAAAAGTGTGCAGTATATATATGTTGGAGAAGAAGTAAGTGTTTGATTTTGGTTTCATCTGACAAAAGCAGATCCACTATGTGTTTGGTGCTTCCCCTATGTAGCTTAAATTGGGACTTCTTGTGGGCTTCTTTCAAACATGTGAAAATTCCAGTCCCTTAATTCGCCAGTATTCCATAAAGACCAGAATTAACTGGAGAAATAATAGTTGTCATGTCAACAGATTCCTCCACTTGAGCTGTTAATATTTGCAGGTCCTCTGAAGTTACAATGGAGCTTTTGGCTGCTGCTCTGAATAATGCTCTTCTTGTTCAGCAACTTGTGAGTTTAGGTGGACAGTTCTTGGTGAGCTTGTTCTTTCCATTTTAAAATGAAGAACTGTGGTCTGTGAAATTTATTCTTAAGGCAGTTGGTCGAAGTGGATTTTATTTAGGGGCATCATATTAAAAGGAACTGAACAGCAATGAACACATTTTTAAATTTTGTTTAAAAAAATGTAAACCATGTTGTCTTTTCATCTTCCCAGTAAGTTGATGCTTTTTGTCAGTCTATAGCACAGAACTCCATTAGATGGTGTTTGCAGTTGTAATGTGATAAAATATGATAAAGTCCAGGCGGTGTGAATACTTTTGCAAGGAATTCTAATTTACTGTACAGAAACTGGCCTGAATTACATTTCACCACATAATGTTATCAAGAGGAGTACACAAGTATTCAGCGATAAGTTCCTGTTCTCGTTTATCTCAGTTTGAGGGATTATTTAATTTTCTCCTTTGCTTCTGTTTTCAACCAGATTGCACGACAACAACAGCAGCTTCTGCAGCAGCAGCACAAAATCAACCTCCTTCAGCAGCAGATCCAGGTCAGTGCATGCATTTCTGTTGGCCCTCTAACACGCAGCAGCTTACACCTCCTACTTTCAGATTATAGCAGCATTTCTGCCTCTTCAGAGCAATTAGCTCACTGATGTTGCCGCGGTGACTCAGATTTAGTAGCACACATGAGTAAAATCAGATATTAAAGGTGCATATATGGTACATTTTTTTTCTATTTTTGTATTTCTTTCCCCTTTATCATTAATATTTGTGTCACACTAACAGTCATCATTCTCATCAAATGTTAATTGCCTGTTGGTAATCAGGAGGGTTTTTAAAATATGGAGGTGAATAATTAACACATCTTAATGAACAAAAAAGAGGGGGTAAAAGTAACAACGGCTAATGAGTGCTGCTGATAGAAGAGAACCTGGAGGTGGGGGACATAAAAGAGGCTGGTAAATGCCTCTGAAATTAGTCAGCCCCAGTAGAGCAATGACACATGTTTTCACACAGCACATGGACTGTGGAAACTTGCATTGTTTTTATGATGTGTGTATGTCCTCATGGTTTACCTAAACTGATGCAAACATTTTAAACTTGCATATTTCATGCTCTTTCTTTCTGATACTACCATACTACCTGTTTTTGCTTGTGTGTACTCTTTAACACAGAGTTGCAGTGATAGACCACCCAGTCAGCTCTTAGCTTGATCTGTTCAAACTGCACAGGATAATCTGTGGTTGGTCACTCGCACTGGTCAAGGCTGTGAACTTGGCTACATTTGTGAAGCTAATGTTATCCTGCTCGGTGTGTTTGGTGTCAGGCACATCCTTCTCCATTCACCTCCTCCCATGCTTGTTCTTCCAAGAGTCAACTCTCCCCATTCTCTCCTATTCATTAAACATAACTTGTAAGCAAATTGCTCATAAAGCAGCAACGTCAACATGTCTTCCTCAGTCAAATATTCAACATTTTTTTAAGGATTTTTTCAGATGCTGTATTTTGCTTCTTTTTATTAGAAGCATCCGACTGCTGCAAAACAGTAAAATATCTCTTTTGAGAGATGCATTGTACTCTTAGCAAAGTCTTGAGATTTCAGTAGCCTCAAGCATTTACTTTGATAGTTGAGTCTTTTGGAAAGATGTTTCAGTACTAATTTTCACTAAAAACTAGTGAAAAGGCATAACACTGAGGGGTGTGTGTGGGGGGAGACTTTCAAATTAAGTGTCGTATCGACCAGCTCATATCTTTGAGGACCCTTTGCTTGTTATCATTGAGCATAAGGGCACCACTTTAAAAAAAATCTCACTTTTAGAGCCTCTTGATTTTATCACAAAGTTACAGGGAAATGACACCTGAAAATTCCACTTGATGAATAATTTTAAAAGAGCTTGGAGTTTTGAGAGTGTATGGGAATGCTCTTCTGAATATCCATTTCAAACACTTGAACAGAGATACAAGCAAAGGCCTTCCTTGCAGATCCCAGTTATCCAGCTTTTCCCCTGCCTCGGATCTTACAGGATTAAAAGACAAACACACACACACATACACACACAGACACATTCACAATTAAATAAAAGAATCCCGTGTGCAAGCCATCTGCTCAACTATCCACCAGCCTCCCTTGACTGTACTGGGTACATACCACCCAAGTTTCACCTTGTGCAACATTGTTTAGCCAACAACAAGTTATTCAAACCAGAACGTGTGTTTTCTTCCTAAACCAACTCCTCCAGTTATCTAAAGTTGTGCTGAAGCATCAAGGCAAGTAGATAAGAGAGTCAGGGCTGATTTTTGTGAAGTATTTCTGCAGTTCTGTTTTCATTATTACTGCCTCTTAAAAAGTGCCTCAGCTATTTTAATATATAACAGCTTTGCTTAATTAGTTCTGTATACAAGCTTTTTTCTGCAAAGTGATTCATGGTATTGAGCGATTTGGTTACTCTGGTTTTAGCAATGAGATACCTAAACTTTATTGGTAACCCTACTGCTATCAAAGTCCTTCTTTTTAGCTTCAGGTAGGAAGCCAAGGGAGAGCGCCTTACTTAGGTCATGTATCGATGATGTGAGTGATCACATGGTGCATATTTAAACAGTCTAAAAAACAAAACCATGTAGATTGTAACCAGAAACTGTTGTTGGCACTATATGTGTGCTTTCCGAGGCTTTATAGCATAAAGACTGAATCTCTCAGAAGTGATGTAGAGGTTTACTCTGGGTCCACTTTGGAGCAACCCAGCATTGAATTCAATTAAGTTTCTTTTTTGAATAGCCTTCTTTTTATCCTTTCTCATCATGCCTAAAAGAGAAGGGAAGAGATTTAGTCTTTGTCCCACAGGATTACAATGTCACTTGTTTTAAGATAGCAGATTGAAGTGTTAGGGGCTTATCAAAAATTAAAGCTCAAGGCTTTGTGTGTTTCACCATCAGCACTGTTTTTTTTTTCCTTCAGTTCGACCCTCATCGTTGAAATCATCTTGGCACTAATTCAATCCTAGGATTAGATCAACTGCTTTGGTTGGAAATTTGAAACACCATTCAGGACTTTGTAAGACATATGTCACAATTTAACATGTATATTAAATTTTATTTAATGTATATGTTATATGCCACTGTGTAGCGATTGTGAGGTGAAGAACATGCATTCAGGTTATTTTTTCTTCATTTGTTACAGCTCAGTTTTATTCAGGAATTAAGAGATTTTTCCACTTTTATTAAATTCAAAAAATAATAAACTATATGAAAACAATCCTAGATTAGGTGTTTGTTACATATGCCTAAACACAACTTTTAGAACTAGTATGCAGGCATGCAAATAGACATATGCATTTAGGGAGGTAATTGTGTGCTGTGCTCAGCAATTGGACGTGCAGATTTATACACACATCAAGAGGATGAATACAGGCTGAAAGGTCAGAGTGAACTTTATCTTCATAAACAGACAGGAGAAAGCAGAGCTACCCAGATGAAACAGAGGGGCACTTTTAATCCAGAACATTTAATTTAAATGTGAAACATCAGTAAACGCAGTGACAAAAAAACCACAATATCATGACATTGTTGCTTGTCATTGATTGTGGCATTTATGTGCCAACTCTGAAAAGACAGCCCGATATAAGATCTGAGAGATCAGAATTCCTAAGGATGCCATTGTCAATAAGGTTGTGGTTATTTTCAAAACCTTTAATGATAATGTGTTGGGTCTGGTTCTGTTTATTTCCCTTTGACCCCTTGTTCTCTACCTACTCATGGTCTGGCCTTGAAACTCTAACCCCATACACATTATCGGTGCCTGTAAGTCCTACCTTTAACCTTGTTTCCACAAGGATACATAAATGCAGCATGTGTATATCTCCCCAGTTTAAAAAGGGAAACATGAGATTAAAAGAGAAAAAAGGCCACTAAATTGTTGTTCTCAACACACTTCAATATCTCTGAGGTTTTCTCATGTCTTTAATGGTGTAGAGAGACAGTGGGGGGCTAAAGGTTTCAAGATATGAAAGAGGAAAATTAATTACACTAACGTTGAGCGACATCTCATAAAGTGGAGAAACTATTCTGTAGTTAGAGAGAGATACAAGCACAACACAGCAAAAAATATCACTAAGTTTGTAGTTCAACATTTACCAGCACATTTCTATCAAGTTATTGTTAATGTATCTCAGACTTAAGGTAGGACCTTAGATGCTTCCAACACACCATTGTTTTTCTGTCTTTTGTTTCCAGTGGCATAGGAAGACAAAATGTCATAGCAAAATCATTTTCCACACCCTTAATTGAGAACTTGATGTTGTACAAAATCTCCTCAATTTTCTCATGTTTAGACCCATGCAGCACGTTTTTGTCTACTAAGGATTTATATGAGCTGATCACTTCTTCAATTGATGTGTATTTGATTATTAAGCCTAATTTTAATGGATTTCACACATTATAATGCATCATTGTTAGTTAATTTCAACTACATATTTTTAAGAGATCCAGCAGTTTAAACAGAGAGTTGCCCATATGTCAAGGCAACATTCTGTGTCCAGGTAATTTTTTAAATTGTTTTATTTCATATAGACTTTAATGCAATGTGTGCATGTGTGTTGTTGTTTATTTTAAACATTTTGTTATGGGTAACATTTATAATATAGGGCAACTAAGTACTTCTCAATCAGAGAAAATTTACCTTCTGTGTTGGTGGCCATTGAGAGTTGCCATTTAAACACTATTTTTGCCCCTGTCAGAATCAATGCAACCATCACTTTAACTTTAGGTTTTACCTAAAGAAATGACTACATTGATTTAGTAAGTGAACACAGGTAATAACGACTTAGCCTGATAAAAACCAGCCCCTTGTTCTATGTTTTTCCCACTGCGAAGAGAGATGAATGAGATGACTGTTGATGTTAATTCAGTATTTGGAAGTGTAGCCAACACAGACTGAATGGCTTCGTTCACTTCCTCCGCTGCCACTGCCAAACTGCAGGCAGACTACTATTCTAAAACAGTCCCAACATCATTGTTCACAACTTCTTCTTCTGTTCTCTGATTGGCCCGGTTGAAATTCCACTGGAGAAATCCAGCTCAATGGGAGAAAGCCCAGACAGAGCACTGAAGAGAGATGGGAATTGAGTGGAATTGTGTAGGAAGGCTTTAAATGTCATTGTAACATTTTCATTATTTTGGTAAAACTGAATGTTTGGTGTTTTTATTTTATGTTTTCTGAAGTTGAGTGAAGACAGCTGTGTTTCATCAAACACACACAAAAGCTTTCATCAGCACAGTAAAACTCAATTGCCAATTTAGCATTACTTCTGACAGCCTAGTCATATTGTTGCTCTATCCCAAACCATCAAATAAATGTAGGGTTATTGTTATTCTTAGGCAGTTTTCAACTTCCAGCATCTAGGCTTACTTAATGAGCTGTTTAACCTCTACAAAATTCCCACATCATTAAATTGTCAATTTAATAAGCAGCTTTAAATACAAAGCATTGAAAAAAAACTTTTCTACAGAATGTCTTATAAAAAAGAAATTATTCTTATACAGCTATCCAGTCCTTTTATTTTCTAATTCTATTCAGACATAGACAGTTTATTGATGAAATGAAAAAAACTTATAAGCTGCACCATTATGGAAAATATTTTACGTCAACGAGATGAATTTAAATAAACATGGATCTGTTGGGTAATAATATGAAGATAACAGTTCTAATTTGCTTTTGCTTTTGTGGTCTCCCTAATGAAACTGATTTTCTCAGTGTGAGGCCCCTAATAATGTACTAACAAAAGGGGGAAAAAACTCCAAAATAGACATTGTTAAAGAGAATGCATAAGTCCCCCAATTAGTGCAGCCAGACTGGGACTGTTAGTGTGATAATAAGAGAATTATAGAGCAGGAAAATCATAGTGTGTGTATTCAAAGTGGGAAACTGTGTGATGTTGTACAAACAGTCCTACTCTTGTGTTTGCTGATGAGTTCTGTGTTAGCCTCCTTGTATGATTATGTTGAAGCATTAACAGCCTGGTAAGACAGCCTTGGCTCTCTCCCAGGGAGACTCAGTCCAGCATGTTCATCCTCCATTTAAGAAGACTGTTAGCTGATGAAGATGGTTACAAGCAAGGCTGGAGATAAAAGAAAGTGGTGGCTTGACTCATTAGTCCATGTTGTTTGATATATTGACACTTGGCTACAAATAATTCCATTTAGTGGATTCCATTTGTGGGGTGGGAAGCACCAATTTAATTAGTTATGAAATGTGACTCCTTGTCAGGAAGTAGAAAAAATGCTGATGTAAAAAAAAAGTCATGTCCACATCAATAAAGCCATCACAGCTCTGTTGAAATTTAATGATGCACAAAAAGTGATAAGACTTAAAATGTAAGCAATGGTAGTGATGGTTTGCTAACATTACAAAGCAGTTAGAACTTTATTAAATATAATTAATTTATTTGCACAGACTTTGGGTCCTACCAGAGCACCTGCCCCCATCAACAACCAACACTTTTAGTTAGTTAAAAGAAAAAGCAACTTCACAGTATCTTATTTTTAAACAAAAGCTGTTTAAAAATAAAACAAATTTAAAAATTATTACTGTAATAAATGAGGAAAGAAACAAAAAATTACACAGTTATAGCATAATCTCCTGTTCCTGTTTCTGTTCATGTTCAAGCTTCAACATCAATAGTGTAGTATAGCCAGTCACCATTGGAAGTTAGAAAATTTTAAAACCCTATCAGATATTTTTTCTGAGGTCCCAAGATTGTTTCTGATCTTTTGAGTCATTTTTTACATTTAGAAACCTTTTAACTCAGTAATGTATTGAGTGGCAGATGTTGTTGATTCTAAATTTAAAATTGGGTTCTAAGCCTCTACAAAGTTCCCCAGCAACAAGACAAATGCTATGAGAGTTCGTAGGGTGCCAAGGTTGTAAAAAGCAAAAGCAATAGATTTGTGCTGTTGGGCTCTGTGTTTATTCAACCCTCACCATTTCTCAGTGCCTTTCATACTTACAGATTGTCATTTCATGGTTTCTGCTTCCATTTCATACCCATAAAGAAACCTTATTATACTTATGTACTTAAAGTCACAGTATGTAACTTTTATGAAGAATGTTTTTTACATATTTGTTAAAATTTTCATTATATTGTGACAGTATAAGACAGATAATCCTTGAAAAAAAATTACCCTCCTCTGAGAGTAACGCTCCCATTACTAACTGCAGAAATACACCACTAAGTCAGAAACAACCAATCAGAGACAGGAGGAGAATCTTAGCACTGTCAATCACCCTCATGTACATACTGCTCACACCCTCTAAAAAGATCATGTTTCAGTGAGCCTTGTACCGTTTACCATATGTTTAAGTTTAAGGAAATCCGGAAGGATGTACTCTTTTGCATGTTCTTTGCAAGGGAGGCAAGAATGTAAACAAACATAGATTATTTGTTGCAGCAAACCATAAAATAAACCCATGTATTTCGTGTAATTTGGTGTTGTATGCAGACACCTCAACAGTTTAAGCAGTGATAATTAAAAAGCTCCACACAAGACCATCAAATAAATGGTTGTTATATGCAAAATCACACCTGAGGGTCTATTTAAAATTTGTCACCTGAGGGTTTCTATAGCATTTCTGGGATAAGTTAACTTTATCCCTCCAATTTCCAGCTCTCAATCAGCTCACGCAAATGAAATCACAAGACAGTAGATTATCTGTCAAATCTTCATAGTGTCAGTTAATCCAGATAACTAAGCAAATACCCTGAATTTTACAATGTTGCACCTGTTTAGAGCTTCTTAAACCCACACTGGAAAGAGGAAAAGCTGTTACACTTAGTGCCCATTATGTTGCAATGCTTGCAGGGAAAAATATCAGTAGAGGGAGAACACATCCTCCACTGTGTTGTTGATTTAGTTCCCCCCCACATTAACTGTGTTTTCTCAGCTAACGTTATGCAAACTGTTTTGTCTTTGCATTGGGTCGTCATCCTCAGCAGTGGGCACACTCACAGGGATTGAAGGAGCTGCATTAATAGGCTCGACTGTGTACAGGCAGCAAGAAACAGGCGTGTGTTTTCTCAGGGAAAGGGGTGGCAAAGGAAAGCATTCAGCCTATGGCTAATGCAAAAAAGGAGCTTTTTGTTTTTGGGAGGGAAAGGAGAGTCCAAACATTCCCCAGCAGAACATAATGAGCTGTGTTGTCCTGCTCCGTTTGTAGCAGAAAAAATAGTTGTGTTTGTTTTCTTTGACTCAGTTCTGCAAATATCATCTTTTTTAATGTTCCCTTAAATTTCATTGGAAAATCTGAAATATAAAGTGGTCTTGCTTGTAGTGTTTGATCCTGCACAAATTCTGTGGTTTCTCTGAACTGATATTATGGTGATATCTGAGAGTGTTTGAAAGTCTGAGCAAACTTGTATGTCTAATAAAGTCGCCCCTCCTGAAAGGCGTTTTTTCTGCTGAGCAACAGAACGGGTTCTGTTGTATTGTGCGGCCCCAGCAGCTGGGAGGCAAAAATCGAGACAGAGATTGAGCTTGTTAAAAGAGAACTAATAAAGGGGGGAAATCCAACAGTCATGTGGACAATCAAATCATGTATATTAGAGTTGGTTTCATATTTTGGTGTTGTTAAGGAAGGGGGGTATAGGGGGCATTCTGTATTTTCCAGGCACATAGTGCAATTTTATAGTACAATCAAATAACTATGCTACCCTCAGTTATAAAAATGCTGTATGTATCAAACATAACCTAAAAGAAATTTGACTTTGCAAGTTCATGCTTTGAAATTGGCCTTTGTCTCTTTAAGAAGCTCCTTCCTTTTTCAACATTCTGCTTGAAATGGTTGTGGAATCATGTTGTGATCATGATACATGATCATGATACATGATCACAACAATGCTCCTAGATTATCCCATTTTTAACCATTCTTAGGAGTGTTGGACTGAGAAGTTGTTTGTATGATAAGCTCAGCAGACTTGCAGTTCCACCGGCTGTTTGCTAATTTTTGCTGCTGCCAGTCTGGTGGAGCTGAGTGGGAAGGTGCATGGAAGGAGTGTTCTGTGAGGTGGAAGCTCGGCTGGAAACTGCAGCTCAGAGGAGGAGCTTTGTATGAGCAAGCAATTAGGCACCCCTGAATGGCTGCCATGGGAGATTCAAGGATTTCTCAAACATGCATAAAAGAATCAAACCAACACTCCAGGCATGTTTTTGATGAGGTACTGATATTTTTACTAATATTATAACTTGATATAAAGCTCAAAAAAGTAGATTTTACATAATACCACCACCACCCCTTAACTAAATAATATAATTCCCTCCAATGTTAAATACATTGAAAAAAATACTTTTTGCAGACGTATTGGAAATATATATTACACATGGAATGCCAAGTCTGCAGAGAGTAGATTACATTGCAAATACTTTGTAAAAATCTAAATAAAATCCATAGATATTCCAAACCCAAAGCTGACTGTATTTCATAAGCTTCATACGGTTAAATCCCTGTATTTCCCTCTCCCCCAAACCAGGTTTAAGTCACACTAAAATACCTTCTTATCTGACTGTCCCATATCTAATGTTCTTTACAACCTGACTGAGGCTACTGCAGAATGGCTGTGGGAGAATTTACTTATTCCCACTAATGTATATGCACACAGTTAGGTTGTATTTACAGGACAATAACCCAGACCCTTGATCCCTGTTTTTCTTGGTTGATGTCAAGTAAGTCAGACAGAATATTCTGTTTTAAGTATTCTGTAGTTGTATGGTGTTATACTACATTATGTTGTTGTATTGTTTTCTTTCCATTGGGTTTTGGAAATAGAACCCTGGTTACTTACATTAGGTTAAACAACAAAACCCATGTTTTATTATTTCTTATACAATAATATTCAATAAATTAGAATATTAATGAAAACTTAATTTATTGCAATAACTCATTTCACTAATTGAAACACATTATATAGATTTATTAAACACAGGCTAGTATTTTCAAGCTTTTATTTCTGTTTACTATGATAGTTTTCCACTTACATTAATAAAAAAAAGCATAGTATCAAGATTAGATTAAAGATCAGAATAAACTATTGGATTAGTTTAATATCTTCTTAAAGGTTATTTTCAAAAGGTACTTTTAATCTGACAAACCAGCCTCATTGAAATGCATATTCTAATTTAATGAACATGACTTTATGTTTCATTTTCCATCTTGTGTAGAGGAAATTTCCTCTAACACTGCAAGGCAACCAGACCCAGCATATTTTTTGCCTAGGCCAACATACACGCAAAAGAACATGAAAATAATCAAGTGTGATTTTGCATTTAAGCACACAAAAGCCAGAAGTTTTATCCAGGATTTCATAAGACTTGGGAGACAAGTGGAGGGATTTGGGTCAGGGAGTGTTGGGTGTGTCATAGGGTTGCACAATCGTGTATTCATGCCTCTGTGTGCATAATGTAGACATATTGGACTGTCGGTTATCCAAATCGGGTTGGTATACTGTAGGAGGAATTTGTGACCAGTGGCATTTCTCTCTGGATAGCCTTACTTCTCTTGAACATTTGTTACATTTCATCCCAAATAGCATTTATCACTACAAACAGGTAAAATGCCAGCAGACTCCAGCCAAAACAAACTATATGTACTTTTAATGTAGGGATCTGTGCTCAGCCCCAACAATTTGCGGAAAATAGTGCAAGTTGTTCTTACTGTTGGATAATCTTTGGCTTTTAAATAAAATGCTGCCATAAAAAGTTTTCTTGTTTTTTTTTTTTTTATGATAAAATATTGGAGACTTCATCAAGACAAGGGCCCTTTGTTGGTGACCTGAGGCTCTCCAGTGCATTTGCCCTCCCTGTTCTAATTTCCAGAGCAGACAAGCAGGAATAATGTGCTTCAGTTGAGTGGGTGGTAATATGAAGACCTTCATTCAGAAGCAGGAGTCTGGAGCTTCAAAGTCTCCTTCAGATCTATTGATCTGTATGTCTGATTACCATTAGTTACAGACAAATCCAAACACCATCACACATTTGATTAGTGTATGTGCCTGCTGTACGATCCAAGTGTTCAGCGTATGGCGATGAGTGACCAGTAGCAAAGCAGCAAACTGTGCTGAAGAACTGCTGATTGTTTTATTGGAGGGAAGAAAATCCTTTGGCTGAGTATTCAGCAGAATTGCATCCACTGTAGTTTTTTTTTTCCTGTTAAGGCTTCTGTACAGTGTACACTCAGCGGGCTGTATACACAGTGCCGAATGTTAAACATATCCTGCTGTTAGTGTCAGTTTTGGTGTGTGAGCTAGCAATGGGGTGTAGCCAGACTTGCCATGGAGCTCAAAATAATTTTTGCTTTAAATTGTTCACAAAAGGTAATTTCTTCTCACCTCCAATTGGTGTACAACTCTGTGGGGGTGCAGGGGAGGAAAGGGCGAGGAGTGGAGGTGGGGCAAGGGTGTGAATCATCAGCTCTTACACCAACAGCTGGAGTCTACTCTCCCTAGATGAAATCTCTTTAACTCCTCCAGCTGAAAATGTGAAAAAGAAATGTAGCAAGGGATCTAACAGCCTCTAAAGTGTTGAAATCATTTTTATTAAAATTAGATTTTAATGACATTTCAATACACTTAAAATAAGGGAAGTCTGTCATCATCTAAATGTTAAAACTTTTTCTCAAAAATCTTTTAAGAGACCTTTTTACAAATAAAGTATCATCAGGGTTTGTTAAAGGTGTATATATCAAGTAGTAGTATAAAGTAATATATAATCAGTGTTAGAAGAAACAATGGATCTCATAGTTACTTTAAAGTAACAACCATTCTCATAACAAGGACAATAACAATTTTGTTAATACAAAGTGGTGTTAATAGTAAGAATAAAAACTCTCACAATTGCTTTTACATTGATCTTAGTATCCTAGAGTGGGTAGATAGCTTGAGCGTGGATCAGTACATATAAGTGCAAAAGGCCTCCTGTGTTCTTAGTTGAAGCTGTAATTGACAGTGAGGAGCATAGGTGTTGACAGAGTCCCAAGTGAGTGCTGTAATTCACTGTACATCTCGATTTGCACTGAGCAGGGATCCATGGTGTAGGTGTATCTTGCAAAATCAGGTGAGAATTTCGTGTTAATATCTCCATTAGAAATGTATTCACTTGATTATCTCATTTTAATTAATTTTCTCTACTGTAGATTAAATACTATTAGTGATTCTTTTAGCAAAATCATGATGCATTCCAGGAAGAATCAAAGAAAATCATAAATCCATTATTCGAAAAGTGCATCAACATTTTGAGGGATTTGCTTGTGTTTATCTTATGTGTGTGCATTTTGTGAATAGTGCTGGTAGAACTAAATAGAAGGAATTTGGCTTTAACTGAACTGTACACAATTTTATGTGAATTGGACCTTTTTATACTGTTTTTAGAGTTGCTAAGTTTGGGATTATATATCTTTTTTATGGGAAAATGTTGCTCTTCAAACAAAACAGAAAAAAAATGAAAGGGAGAAGAAAAGAGACCTACATTTCATGTTTTAACTAATTCAATTTATGTGTCATTATTAGCAATCCATTTTTGCTTAAGTAGTAAAAATACATCTAGAAGATAGTGAATTGTACACAAAGCAAAATAAAGAACAATTTGTGCATGTTTTCATCTTATAAAAACATCTCTCCTATTTGATTTCTGTATACTATCCCACTTAAACTAGATGGCTAAGTTGACTCTATTTATCAAAAAGCAGCATCTCCTCGAGAGGGAAACAGATTGCACACTGGCCTGCTACAGACTTCATCAGGTCATCTGAATTGATGATACATGTACCAAGGCGGCTGAGTTCCCCCAGAAACCTCTGTTGGAGAGCGTGCTGGTGGAGATGGGGGCCTCAGCCAAGTCTGTCTGACTGATCACTACAGATGCTCCTCTTCAAGTATTCCGAGTCAGATCCTTAGTGCTGGGTCTTGAGGGACAAACAATAGCACCTGTTCCTCATAAGATAGCCCATTCATGTATCTTTAATGAAGCCTGGGGGCAGATGGTGTGAAATGACATTATCCAGTGCTTAGCAGTGCTAAGACAAAGGAAGAGCAGTGCCAGCACAACAATGCTCCTGTATTTTATGAGGAGAAGGGAGGACGCTGCCCGAGTTCCCCCCTCACACACACACACATCTGCTCCACTTCACCCTCCAACTCTTCAAGATCATCTTGGCAATAGAAATGTCCTGGGCACACAGCCCACATGAAGATGAACTTGAGGCTAACTCTTAAAGACGAGGGAGGGTTGGATTTGTAAAAACCGAGACGGAGGGGAGGCCACACACCTATGCACTTCTTCCTTTGTCCTTTGTGTTTTAATATATCTTTTTCTTTTACTTTTACATTCAAAATAATCAAAAAATGGCTTCATGAAAATGTTACAATCTTTTCCGACAGCTCTTAATTGACAGCTCAAGTAACCTCCAGTATTTGTTGACACTCTGAAGCTCCCCAAAAATCTGATTTGCTTTTTTTCCTGACATTAGCGCCTGTAAATTAAACTTTAATGCCCAAAGCTCATTACTGCAAATCACAGCCATTCACACTCAATGCATTTATTTCCCCTTCAGTGCGCATTTCCTCTCTGTCTTCGCCTCGGTGGATGTTGTACATTCGTCTCCATATTTTAAAATAATAACAGTAATAAAAGCTGATATCCCAGAAGAAATTGTCTTACTTAAAGTTTATCCTTTAGTGTTGCTGGCGAAAAATCCATCCATGCATCAGATGCTTTGAGTGAAATTCATTCGGTATACTGCAGCATGGCTTTTTGTATGGGTTTGTTGTGTTTGTTTTTGTGGTCACATTTGACCTTTCATATAATTGTAATGATGGCAGTGTATCTTTGTTCTTAATATTACTGGATACTTGGGTGCTGTTTTATGTGTGCTTTTGTGCACATGTGTATCATATTTGTAATATGAAAATGTGCTTTACGTTAAATCATTAAAACCAGACCACTCCATCTATTTAATTTAGCTTAGTTTGGTAAAAAAAAAAAAAAAAAAAAAAAAAAAAAAAAAAAAAAAAAAAAAAAAAGAATATATATTAAAACACAATGGCCAATTTCTAAAAAATATGGATTGCCATCTCACAATTTTAGCTACATTTAAAGGATAGAGACAAGGAAGAACTTTTATGCCTGTTAACTAGAATATGTACAACTCAGTCTGTTTAAACTGTTCAAACATACAGACAGAGCAGAGCTGTGTTCCCCAGTGTCCCTCCCCCTTTAAAACCCCTCCTGCCCTGCTCCACCTCATGTTGTGACATTAATTATTGTGTTTTTCCATATGTTCCAAATATGCAAGGCCAAGCTCCATCTTTCATTCGTCCAGTTTGGAAACTTGGATAAGTAATCCCTGTGAAGATTGTTTTTTAAAGGATATTTGTTGCAGTCTCCTCATGCCATATATTTTTTTCATCAGCAGCAAATTTTGTAGAATTATTTTTCATAGTATTGCATACTCTTTTTTTTAACACTTCTTTCTTGAAACTTCTGCACTTGCACTTTTGTAAAAGCTCAGTAGACAAAAAATGGCAATATTTATTTAGTTTTCAGTCTAGCTTTGCACCTCTGGACAAATCAATAAAGTTGTCTTTAGTGGGTTTGGCTTGCTAGCTGCAAGATAAACTAGGTGCAAGTACTCCCGCAAGGAAGGGTCCACAGGGGGGGAAAACGGCCCAGGCTGAAAAAGTGAAGTTCATAGCACACTTCAGCCAGAATGTGGGACAGGTTGATTTCATGCCCCAATGCAGCAGCAGTAATTGCACCCAGACCGGTTTTATTGCGAGTTGATTTTAAGAGGGATGAATGGGGAAACATTCTGTAAAGTGTTTATTTTGGGGGATGACCTTTATTAACCTATTTCCCAGGCTGGCTCCCCCGAGGTGATCTGGCTCACTGCTCGATTAACCCTCGCAAGCCGGGGTAGTCAGTCTGCTCCCCGTCACAATGCTTCAGGAAGCTGAAAATGACAGAAAAATCGGACTCACGACATGTTGGCCACACACACACCACTTAGGGAACATGAGCCACTCCACTATCCTTGATACAAATAAAGAAGGTTTGTGTTGATATTGTATTTCGATTAAGTTTGTTTGCAACTGGGCTGGTGGAGAATGACAATAAACTAAACGACAGCAACAGCTGCTTTTTTAGTACAAAATCCAAATAGGTCCTTATTTATGTAGCTCCATACATACAAATGAAGAGTCCTAAATGCTTTACAATGAACACATACGCTTTAAAAAGAATATTAATTAGAGGAATTACAAAAACAAGACAAATAAAAATGCCCAAATAACAAAACATACAAAGAATTCACACAATATACCTTAAGAATTTTGATTTAAGCTTATATAAAAAATAATTTAAAATAAAACAGACAGGTTTTTGACAGTTTTTTGTACCATACCAGGATACTATCTAAAAGGTCACAAATATCAATATCACTTAAAAACCGTAATAAAAAATTAATTTTTTTTTATGTTATTTCGTGAAGTGGCTTTTCTAAGGGTGTATTCACACCTGACACATTTGGTCCACTTTAAATGGATCAGAGTTTGTTTCCTCCATTGATCCAAATCTTTTGTGCAGGTGAATACACTCAAGCAAACCCAGGTGTGGACCAAACAAGCGAACCGAGAAACACTTTTTGAGGTGATCTCGGTCTGCTTTCAAACAAACTCTAGTACAGTTCACTGCTGGTGTGAATACAGACCTGCCTCAATCCGAACCAACTACAGGAAATATTGTGCTGAAATTGTACCTGATCTGAGACAGGGGGCACAAAGCATTTTGTCTCATTCAGTTTGCAGCAGCATTTGCCAATGCCGTTTCAAAATTTTAAATATCATATCGCAAAACCTGCATTGTATGATCTGCTCTTGACATTCAAAATGATATTGCAGTTTTAATAACAGCACAAATGTGCACAACAGAAATGCAGCAAGCAGGACTTCCAAAGTTTGTTTTTCCAGGTCTGTATTTTGTCCCACCCCCATCCAATGGGGGCAACCTCATGGTTTTGCTTACAATGTATAGTTCAAAAAAGCACATTGTGAAAGAAAACCACACCAAACAAAAAAAAAAAAAAAAATATGGTCCACTTTTGGTCCAGACCAAACAAGTGGATCAAAGGACTTTCCTGGGGTGAATACACCCTAAGACCAATAGGTATATAATTCTAAAGCTTTGGGACCTAAATAACAAATGCAAACTCACCAGTCTATGAATGATATGAAGAATCTTTAGTAAACTGACCTAAGATAATTCCAGTGTTCTAGATGGTGTGTACCTGTGATTGAAGTCTGAGCTCTAACTTGGTCATTGACCATGAAGAGCTTTCTGTATAAGAGGTTGCTACCTAAGAGAGCTGGTATGAATCGCTGGGATGATTTCAGTGGTTTGCCAATATGTCGCACTTGTTTTGCCAGAAGATATGTTTTGTAACGGTTCACACAAGACTACAGTACTTTTTGCCCTCTGTTCTTCATTCCACTTTCTCTTAACAATCTGACTTTTCGGGTCCTTTGATGTACCAAGGTGAAATTGCGGCCTGGATTAAGAACAGGCGTAGCTCGGCCAGGTATTGTGCAAGCACACGAATGCCGTCATTGCCACAGAGCCCCTTGTCAGCATGCGTTAGGAAGAGCTGTGATCTTGCCTGCCCCTCAGTATGCTCCATGTTTCTGTGTGCTATGCCTGTGCTTGGGCCCCTCTCTGATCTCTGCTCCCTATCTGTTCAGCAGGTCCAGGGTCACATGCCTCCGCTCATGATCCCCATCTTTCCACACGACCAACGCACTCTAGCAGCAGCAGCTGCCGCCCAGCAAGGCTTTCTCTTCCCTCCTGGAATGTCTTATAAGCCAGGTATGCTTGATAATTAAGTCTTTCTCTTTTTTGCTCATATATTTATACTAGTGAATTCATTTTAGTCTAAAAGTCCATAAGTAATTTACAGAAGAGTGCAAAAATATTCATACTTCATATTTTAATGGGAATTTTTCTGATAGACCCACACACAGCATTACAATTTTGTAAAGTGAAAGAAAAATGATACATGATTTTAAAAGTTTTTACGACTAAAAATTGAAAAAAGTGTGGGGTATATATATGTATGTATATTTATGTAGCACCCCTGAGTCAATAGGCTTAGAGCCCCCTTTCAGTGCAGTTTCAGCTTCAAGTTTTTTGGGGTATGTCTACCAGTCTTGCACATCTGGAAACTATTTGTTTTGTCCATTCTTCTTTGCGAAACAGCTTAAACTCTATCGGGTTGGATGAAGAGCCTGTCTGACCATCAATTCTCAAGTATTTTCACAGATTGTTGATGCAATGTAGGTCTGGGTCATTATAGCACATGTTAATGCTTTGATCTAAACCATTCCTCTGTAGATCTGACTTCCACCCCAGTCTCAAATCAGTTGTAGCCTTTAAGAGCTTCTCTTCTAGAATTCTTCTGTATTTAGTCTTTCCATCATCTCTGACCATAAAGTTCAGGATGGAAATGAGCACAGCACCTTCTTCCACATGGTTGTTGTCTCCCCATACATTGCTTGTGGAGTTATAACCTAATCCTGCTTTTGTTACAACTCCTGTGTGCGTTGATCTTCATGATGCTGTTTTTTCCACTATGTTCTTTAACAAAACCCTGAGGCCTTCACAGAACACCTGTACTTATACTATGATTAAATTACACACATAGATGCTGTTTACTAATTAGGTGCCTTTTGGGGGTAACTAGCTGCTATGAACTTTATTTAAGACTAAGAGTGAAAATGGCTGAATACAAATGCACATCACTCTTTTTTGTTTTAAACCCATTTTCCTTCTACCTCACAATAATGGTCTATTTTTTAAAATCCAAATGCAAAATTCTACACTAAAGTCTATGATTGTTACCTGGCAAAAATGTGAAAGAAGGTAAAGGGGTATTAATACTTTTGCAAGACACTGTACAACAAGATAATATAACAAGCTTTCTTCTGTCTGAACTTTGAATTGAAACAAAGGCAATGTTGTAGTATAATATAACAATAGATATGGGCACAGAAACTAAAGAATGCAAACATGTTGGCAGCTTGGGAGTATATTTTAGGCATATATTATAGTTCCTATTAACACAAGAAATATACCCTGCCTTTAAAGCATCCAAGTCACCCTAAGCATAAACATACTCTCTTCTGGAGAATTGTGTCATTCTAAACTTCAGTAATAAGTTATAATGTTTGTACTTTGTTGATGATTTAAGACCAGATTGCCTTGCACGTGAAACTGTGTTCCTTGCATGTAAAGGCATGTCTAGTTCCTTCCTTTCTTCTTTTGAATCAAGTAAAAAAAGAAGCTGCACGTCTTGTAAAAAACATTGCTATTTTATTGTTGGTACATGTTGATTGATGCCTT
This sequence comes from Anableps anableps, assembly GCA_014839685.1. Lineage (NCBI taxonomy): Eukaryota > Metazoa > Chordata > Actinopteri > Cyprinodontiformes > Anablepidae > Anableps > Anableps anableps. Next base: position 20,067,093 of record CM026067.1, read on the forward strand.
GTAAAATTATTTTAAACACCTACAAGTCATAATAAAAAGTAAACTTGTTACACAGTATATCATTGCTTTATGCAAAATACAGTAATGCCTAAATGACTTCTAATCGATCTGAGACTCAGATTTTGTAGACAAAATATACCAAAATGGCATCTGATAAAAAGTTTTGCTGTATTCACCTCAACACATGCAAATAAAGTGAGACTGTTATATATAAAAAACATTCTCTGTTGTAAAATACGCACAGAAAAAAAAGAAAACAGTCATAAGTTAGCAGGTTCACAACAGAGCATTAAAGGGTGTGGTAGAGCAGGTAATGAATTAACTATAGCACCACTGCATGAAAAAGAAAGTCAGCTATTTTGGAACTATGGAGCCATGACAGCTAAAAACAAAGTGCCTGAGGGGAAGCTTTCACCACTTTGGCTTTTCGCAATAGATTTGACACTGAAAATGTTTTAGCTCAAATAACAAGAGCTATTATGGAATCATGGTCAGGGGTCACAATGTGTAAGTTTGCTGCATAATTCATGAGTCCATGATGAAATAGCAAAGAGGGTCAGAGAAAATGTTTTTTAGTCAGAGGGCCTTTTCTTTCACGACTTTATTATTTCCACATGGCATACAATGTTATCACCAACCAACTGCAGGGTGTACAGGGTACTGCTGTGCTCATTCTCTATGAAGTGGACTATAAGGCACTCTAATCTGATGTTATCATTATGAGACAGCTCACAGAGGCAGCCCGTTATGGCCCCCTTAACCCTGTGGTGCTATCACAGTGAAAGAGTCATTCTGGCACCATGTTAGAAGGTCATCACCTCCTGCACTGGCTGTGCTCAATGACCTGGTGTTGCATGGTGGACAAGCATAGTCATAAAGGCACCAAGTCATCTTTTAAGCAAATAGATGCCAGTTGGACATTTCAGTCTGTTTGCACTGACATGGCAGCACTTGATCTCTAGCAGAACTGCAGAATAGGCTCATAGTTTCTTACTTATTCTTTTTCATATACATCCCTTTGAGTTTTATCTTGCTATTCGTTATGTCACATTTAAACTTGTGTTGGATCTCTTTTAATTTTTTATGTGATTCTTTTAAATATGGCACCAGTCACGGTTTCTGATAAGGGTGATATTGCTATTCGCCCAGGATCCCACTGTATTAGATGGTAGTCAACATTATCAAAATCAAACAACAAAAACTCAGTTGCTTTTTTCTATGACAGTCAAAGGGCAGTGGGGTACTGCTCTGTCTTTTGCTAAGTGTAAGCACTGTAAGAAATTATGCCTGTGCACCACAGTTTGCTGAATATGCTGAAGTTGGTATCTGATTCGAGTTTTTGAATCAGTGCTAAATTTGGGCCATTTCACAAATTTATTTTAAAAGTCTGGAATGAATTTAATCACCAAAAGTTCAAAAGGCATCACTGGAAAGACATTTTTTAAAATACAGTTTGAGATTCATTGAATCTTTTTTTCTTTGTGTAAAAATAAAATATTCATTTTCTGCTTTTTAACCATTAACACAAGCTTAAATTGAGGCAAACTAAAAAAAATGCAATATATAGACAGGTGAAACCAGAACAAAATATTTGTAAAGCGATTCTTCAAAACATCTATTGGGTTTGCAAGACCTTAGGAGAAACATTGTCTCCCTCCAACCCCCCACCCCCAACCCCCACAAAAAAAGTTAAAAAAATTAAAATACAGCTACTCACCTAGATGGAGGGGCTCACCCAGCAGGACATTCATGCTAAAATTGCCTCTATATTGCAGTATAGCTTTCCTTTCTTTACAGGCTACAATATAAATTAAGTTAGAAAAGGTTATGTTGTAAGGGCACAAGAAAAAAACATTGAAAACCTAAATGTAGAAATCTTAATATTTTTCTACAAACTGTTTTAGCAATTTAAAATTAATGCTAGAGGAACCAAAACATACAAACATATAATCAGGTTTTATGTTTTGAGTCCTCTAGCTTATTCTTCATGACTTGATTTGACCCTTAGAAAGAATTCAGCCTCATCTGTCAACCCTCAGAGGATCTATGACTTATGTTTTATGGCACCACTTGAACCTAGAAATATAGCAATGGCGTCACCTGAGCTACTTCCCGGCATTTATATAGATTCTGGGCATGAAAACATCAGTGTACATTTTAGAGATTAATTTTTTTCAGCAGTAAGTGACGCCAAGCTGGAGTCTGGTTCATCCACACATACAGTTAGTACCCAAAAACCCTGACCTTGTAACGCCAGACCCCCCTGGCAGTCGAAAGGTGGCACATGACCCTTCCCAGATTTCACATGACATCGAGAGACACTCAGCCATTTATTATCCCCAAATCGTACGTCACAGTCGGCAGAGAGCAAATGAGACAGAGAGAAAGCAATACTAAAAAGAGGAGGTGTGGAAATAACTACAGTCCACCCCCTTGTACATCTAACCTGGCTCCATTTGAAACCACTTCTGTGTGTGATTTTATTTGGCGCTAAATGGGGATTGAATTTCCATGGCCTGTATCACATTGTGCAGTGCTGTACAAGATTGCAGAGTGAGGCAGGCAGACGAGGGCAAAGTGAAAAAGAAGGTACATACATTTACCTTGTCTGTGGCCTAATGGCTCCATATGTTCGTGAGGAGAAGTGACAGGCAGAAGTGGGGTTTGAGCGAAGGCCAACAACCCCCTCCCGACTCCCACTGCGCACCCCACCTCCTCCTCTGCCTCAGACACATGCCTCAAACCAACCTCTTCTGTATGATTGCTGTGCTGTGTGAGTAGACATGTTCTGTCCACTTCAACACGCTAGCTCGAGTGTGTAAAAGTCTCAAAATTGTTAACAATATCACTTCTACTGAAGCTGTTTTTAAATAGCTGTCTGACAAATGTTCTTATGACATGCCAATGGTAATAAAAAGAAGCAGTTTTCCTTGTTATTTGATCACATTGATAAGTGAGATAAGAACGTGTTTAAGTTTTTTTCTTGATCCCTGTTGTTGGGACTCCATGCACTTGTTCCAACCAGTTTGCATACAAGCGCTTTTACTGTGCTGCCAACAAAATCAGTCAGAAACAAACAATGTCTTGAACAATAGCCAGCTTTAAGTGTACAGCTGTGGGAACTGCCTGAGAGAACATGCCTTATGTTTTTACAAAGTGACTAACTGAAAATAAGGGAAAATATGTTATAGTGCCTGCAGAAGTGTTCAGACTTCTTGAACCTTTCTACATTTTGTCATGTTACAACCTCAAACTATTGTTGAAAGAAAGCCATTTGAAGTCTTCTTTACAGGTTGTCACAAGTCTTGTAGGGGACTCAGAAAACATGTGGAAGAGGGTCCTCAGATGAGACCAAAATGTAACTTTTTGGTCAGCAAGCAAACACCTATGTTTGGTGTAAAACTAATATGGCACAACATCCTGAACACGTCAACCCCAGGGATGAAACATTGTAGTGGCACCATGATGCTATGGGGATACTCTTCTTCAGCAGGGACATGGAAGTTGGTCAGAGCTGATGGGGAGATGGATGAAGCTTAATACAGGCCAATCTTGGGGGGGAAAAAATACCATTTTGGTCTCACTTTTTAAAGGGAGACCAAAATGGTAAATGGACTAAAGTTGTATAGCGGTTTTCCAGTTATACTGACCACTCAAAGTACTTTAAACTAGGGCCAAATTCACCCATTCACACGTTGATATGCAGATCGGGAGGTAACTTGGGGCTAAGTGCCTTGCCCAGGGGCACATTGACATGAGGAAGCTGGAACTGAACCTACACCCGTCTGATTGTGGGATAGTTACTCTAGCCACTGAGTCACAATCACCCCCAAAAAATCCAGAGAGCCCAAACTCAGACTAAGCTCTCTAGTCTTGATGCATTCAGGTACAGCTGGGACAATAGGTTACTGAAACACCAACACAACTCCAATCTAATTTAAACATGTTTTATTCTCAAATATAGGCATGGTCTTATTCAAAACTGCCTAAACATCTATACTGACTTAAGTGATTGTTTTGTTATATAACAAAGCATCATACTACTTTACTCATTGAAAAAAGTCAACCAAATCTCCCATACATTCTTAGCTTTCTTTTTCTGAAGTTTTAGAATATGATAAAATCAAATTAATTTCAGAAATCAAAAAAGCTTCTGTTCACCAATGACCTAAGTAAAATAAAAATCATATATCTTTATCGATTTTTCTTGACTGAAGCATATCAAAGCCAAAAAAGTACTGATCTGTGACTTTAAAATCCAAATACATGCCACACCATGTTTTTTGTGCACCATTACACCACTGGTCTCAATCTAAATGGACTGAGCTACTATGCCAAGAAGAATGGGGAAAAAAAAATCAATCTGTTAATATGGAAGACTGGTAGAGACACACAACAAAGTTAATCTGTAATTGCAGGAAAAGTATTGACTGTCCTGCACTGAAAACAACTGCATGTATTAATATTTTTATTTGTAATAATTGTATTTTAAAAGATCTTTCCTAGTTACAATTACCACTACCTTGTGTGGATGTGTTACAAAATACTCAGCTTGAAAAATCAACAAACCTGAGGAAAAACTCTCAGTTTGTTTAGCTATACAGTTTTGTCATGATATTTTCCAGGATGAAAAGTGTGCAGGTGGAGAAAGGAAGGGATTGCTGTGTAACATTCCTCAATAATCCCACTCCAGTCAAACCAACCATAGCCTTTTGTTAATGCAGATGTTTTGGCTTGAAGCCGAGGGCACGTTGCAATGTGCCACATTACTGTGGCAGGAGCAGCAAAGTGTCCACAATCCTTGTTGGCACTTGCCTTGAGCTGTGGGCCCAGCTCATTGTCTGAACCTGCATGCATTGTTGTCTCTCTCTCCCTCTCTGACAGGTGATAACTACCCAGTACAGTTCATTCCTTCCACAATGGCAGCTGCAGCAGCATCAGGACTCAGCCCTCTCCAGCTCCAGGTATGTACAGTTCTATGACAAAGAATGCTTGGGACGCCTGCCAAGCTCAGGGCAGAAAGGATGGCTAAGCAGCTGTGAGCCAAGTAATGAGCTGCACACTAAATAATCCTCGAGACCCCCCCTGGCTCACACCCGCTTATCACCTTACATATGTAATTTATACCCATTTTAAAGAAGATTTATCCCCACTTGTTCTGCCAGACAGAGGAGTTAGAAAGATAATAGTTATTAGAGAGAATGAGAATCACTTTGGCTACTTTAATCCTCTGCCAGTGAATTTTTCACAGGACAATTGCCTGTAAGAAAAAAAGCTTTCTCATTGCTTCTGTCTAACAAATTCAGTGCAATGTTCAATTTAGCTGTGTGAGGAGAATAGTTAAGAATTAAAGCATAGATAAAAATCTATTTAAATGAGTTTGAGAAAAAAAATAACCTGTTACAAATTATCCTGAGATGGGCTAAACAGAGGTTTGAGACTCAGAAAAATGTTGAGATCTGCACCAAACCCCTACGGGCTGCTCCAGGAATCTTCTCACGCAGCATTTAAAAGAGCTGAACCCAGGTCAGGGCTTAACCGCAGGGCATAATGCGTAATGTATAATAATCTGCATTCTATCATTTACAGTTATTGTTATTACCATTACAATATAACCACAGTAACTATAGTGTCTCTCAGCCCGCGTGTTGTGTTTTTGGCTTTAGATTGATTTATTGTTGTGTTTTAACATTTAGGTTTTCAAGTGTAATTTTTCTCTGAATTACTAGGTTTTATCTTCATTGTTGTTGTTTCATGTTGTGTGTTCCTATTCTAATTCCATAGGTAATTCCCTAAATTGTTTCCATTTATCTTGATTTTTTTATTTTATTTTATTTATTTTTTTTTTTTGCATGTGTTGGGGTGAAGCTGTCTTTTTATTAATGATCACACTCCCCTGATTCAGTACGTATTCCTGTGGGATATAGATTTCTGTTAATGTGCCCTGCTAACTGCACTCCACTGTTGTTTTCTGTTTACTTGTTGGGTTTTTTTGCCCAATAGCATATAATTGCTTGTTTTTTTAACGACTTCCTAAGTGCTTCCTGAATCTACTTTGAGACAACAAACCTAATCTTAGTTTCTGGATTGGTGATAATGATTGTCTTCCTAAGATTTTTTAAGCTTTTACTTGCATAAAAATATAGGAGAAGAAATGGGGATCTGATTGACAATATATGTATTTAAGTGGTTTTTGGGGTTCCCTAATTGTTGGGTTCTGTTGCAGATCTGAGTAATTGTAGATCTTATTTCTGTGTGAATCTAGACTTCAGTAAATTTCTCTGGAAACAAAAGAAGGAAGTGAGAAATTAAAGATCATGTCTGCTAAGATGTGGTTAAGTGGCCACTGAGGCTGATTTGACGTGGAGTTTTTCACTGCTGCAACCTGTTGTGATGCTTGGTGACAAAGAGAAGTATGTAAAGACTTAATAGGAGAGCCTAACAATAAAAGGTGAAACTACATGGTGTTTGTCCTTCTGTCCTACCACTATCAATGCTAATGAGCCTTGGCAAGTTCCAACAATGCATGCAGCCTGCTCTGAAGAGCCATGCGTCATTATGCAGCCACAAGGAGAGCTGTCAGAACCATTGAAGGTGTTGAATATTTCTGCTCAAGTAAAAAGTAAAAGATAAAGCCTGCTTTGGAAAAGTGTTTTTAGAGTGAATGAGTTTGTATAAGCATGGTGAAGTTCACAGGAAGGGAGTGTCAGTTTAGATAGACAAATACAAGTCTATTTATAGGGGCGTGTTAGGTCAGATGAGACAGACATATATCTGAGGTCGGGCTGAGAAGGGCAGACGGGTCTAGAGAGTCATTAATTCTGATTATGTGTTTAACCCTGGGAATGGGCAAAAACAGTACCTCCAAGACCATGACTTGGCTGACCTTTACAGAACACAGTAAACAAAAAAGAGGTGCATTTTTCATTAATTGAACTCTGTCAGCCCGTCACATATTCAATCCTGCTGTCTGCTATTTACTCTGCACAGAGATTCTCCCTCAAAACAGTGAGGCAAGTCAAACATGCCCTTTAATACATAGCTGGGATCAACAAACCACGTGACTGCCACCACTTCCTCTACAAAGCACCAGGGGACTCACTATGATTAAAAACACCATATCAACCCAGACATGAAATTAAGTGAGAGTTGTTTTCTCCCTGCTAGACCTGTAATAGAACCATCTCATCTTTTTTTTTTTTAGAAACAAACTTGTTAAAAGACTTCTAAAATGGGAAAAGAAGTCAGAATGAAGTTCTTGTTTTTTAAATAGAAACAAAATAACTTAAAAAGATAACCCAGAGAACATAAAGGACCTCTTCGAATACATTCATTATATCCTGTGCTCTAAAGCAGTTTGTTATCACTGAATATTTTGGTAAATGGCACAAAACTATGAGATTAGATGTGCTGTTTTAATTCTTTGTATTCTATTTTAGGTATAAGGCACTTTTTCTGGAGCAAAGGAAAACTTAATTTTCTGCTCCAAAGCCATTGTTTATCTTCCCTATATTCTTACACACTAACAGAAACAATATCCCACTCACATATGGCTGAATAAGCAGCTCCCACTAATTAAAATATCTCCTCCTGTCAGCTGTCAAGCAAGGTATAATTTTCACCAATTTACTGAGTTTAGATTGTGCAATATATGAACCTTTAAAAATTATCTTATTGATAGAATTAATTCCCACAATGTTACAGAGGTAATGCGATCAGCCATCCGGCCAGACAAGGCTGACCGCTCCGTCAGTCTTAATGTTTGCTGCACAGGCTCTTCACAATCTCCTCTGTCATAACAGTCTGGGTTCCTCCCCCGGTTCCCTGCCTTTTTTCTCTCAAAGAAAAGAGTAAAAAAACGATGAGGTAACAAAGGGTTTGAGCTGATGGATGTAAATGAATCTTCCATGGTGCGTTTGAGTGTTGGGAGGCTGTAATTTGCTTGTCAATACAAGGTGGTAGCATCACTCCAGCGGCTGACAGTCGGCGAGTGGCTGTCATCGGGCGCTGCTGTACCGCGGGGCAATTTCACTCAATGCGTTCCTGACAGATTGGCTCTGGTCCGCAACTCACAGGAGAGAAGGCGGGTAAACTATCCCAGCGCGACATGCCCCTCTTCATTAGTGCCCACACAGAGCCAGGATGAGCCCAGGACCAGCAGGAAACAATAGCTCCATGCCTGCCTGTCCTTCATTGATTACAGCTGACATGCCTCACCTAAAAGAGGAAATTGTGCTCAGATTGTGCCCCACCAATCTGTCGGGACACCTACTATATTCAATTGAGTGAGGAGACAAGAGGGGGATTTTCCAACTCTACAAAAAAAAAAAATTCTGTCTGGGACAGCATTTAATTTGCTGTTTGTACACTATCCCTGGCATCAGTTGCCAAGTGAAAAACTATTTACTCTGAGAGAATGTGAACTTAATACATTACACATCTTTTTAACAGAACAAATGAACAGTGGGAGAACCTTCAATGCAGCTCTGTTTTGTATCACAGAAAGCAGACATTTCAGTCCAAGCCATTTACAAGTTAAAGTATCATTGGATAAAGCAGAACATCTGGGTTCCCTGTATGTAGTATCACTCTTGAACTAAATAAATAGAGAAAGCTTCTGCTATCACTCAGTCAGGCTCCAATTTTCTCTCTCTTGCTTTCTTAGTTTCTGTATTGCTTTTCCAGTTTCCAATCCACCGCCAAAACTACCTCTAAGTGTTTTAGTTTGTGGATTTCTCTCTGTCAATTACCATCATCCTTTTCTTTTTTCATTCTTCTGTGTTTCCTCTCCTGAATTGTCCAAGCCCGTGACATCCTCCTGCTTTACAGTACTTGAAATTGAGCTGCTTGAGATAAGACATAGAGGAACATTTGCTGTGGCACCTCTCTTACAGGCCTGTGATAAAGCTGAGCCCATCCTCAGCCCTGTGCTGCCACTGTAAAGATGAAAAGCAGCCCATACGCTTAACAACAAACCAGGACCACATCTCAAGCAGACAAACACATCTGAAGGAGTACTCACAGGCTTAGACGACTGCAGTGATAAGAAAGAGTGTTACACAGTCAGGGACAAACAGGAAGAAAGTGGGAGAGCAGCAAACCGCACATTATCTTTTGTTTGGATGTAAATGCCTGTGTGGTACAGATGTGGAGAAATGCTTCTATCATTAACAAGTGAAGCACTTTTGACTTTGAGAGAGAGGAAGAGAGGAGGAGGAGGGAAGAAAAGAGAGGCATACTGTAGAGAGCAGCTGTTTCTGTGTTTATGAGCAAAGGAGTCAGGTCTTTGAAGGTAACCCAGAGCAGAGCAGCAAAGCTAGAGTGAGTGGAAGACTGGCTAATAGGACAGCAAGGTGAGCAGCTGGATTGAGGCAGTGGTGAACAGAGGGACAGATGGACAGATAGAGTTGATAATGCAGTGAGCAGCAGTGAATGGGAGGGCAGGCTCTGGGGGCCACAGGCCTTGAAGTAACCACATTCATAAAACGATATTGTATGTGTGTGTGTATATATACTGAAGTGAAACTTACAGAAAAGTGTTTATATGTATATAGTTGTAGGATAGAGAGACAGAGGAAGGCCGTGAGGAGGGAGGAGGGTCAGAGTGGAGCAGGTTGGGCGCCAGCAGATGAAACAGATGTTGAGCCATACTGGAAAGCATCGGCACAGTGCACCAGGATGCTTTTCTCCACTCCTGACATCTGGGCCTAGCCTGGGTCAGCCTACGTGGTCGCCCTGGGCAATGAGCCTGTACAAGCCTTGTGGCAAACAGAGCTGGCGCTGTGCTGCCTTTTAAATGGTTTGGTGCACTGAAGCACAGTTAATGCCCTCATCTCCAGTCTAGTGCTCAGTGCCCAGGCTAAACAGAGGTGATTGAGACACTTACATGCAGACAGTCACACAAAGATGTTAGGATCTCTTTAAGATTGTGCTGCCAATAAATTGTGCTCAATCTACCTTAAGGAAAATATGTTTTTGAATTTTGCATGTGCAATGTATGACTTTGCTGCCAGCATGAAAACTTCAGAGAAGAAACCTTAAAAGATTTGCATTTTATTTTAAACTGTTATCTCAACATATTTAAAAATATCTTCTATAGTTAATTACATATCATGTGCCTAATATGGTTAACATAATCAGCGCACAATCTGAGTTTAACGTCACAGGCAGATAACTGAACCTCTTCATTTAACCTCTGCTGCCTCCAGAGGGCTTGTTTTTAATTGTCCAAGGCTAACAGGCTGACCTTGGGTGTGTTTGCACTCACTTTAAATCTATGATCCCTGAGATCTGCCATGTTCTGCTGGAAAATGGGCATTGATGGGATCAAAATAAAGTCCTCAGGTGTTATTTTTGCTTACAATTTATAAAGTACTAAATTACCACTTTTCACATAATCTTTAACAGTAACAATATATTTGCACACTTTTATTGTTGGTAAACCACATTATGTTACTTGTTCCTACAAATGAACAAGGTGAAATGAATTGCCAGAAAAGTAGACTCAAAGAACACAGTAGGAACACTGAATCTAAGTTTGAACCTTAATAACTTGAACCTTTTTCTGCCCCACATTATAAGTAAATATCAAGCGGGGTAAGAATAAATCTGAGAAAGTAAACTAAGGGATTTTTAAATATACAGAAAAAGTATTTATACCACATGTAACATTTCACTTTTTGTCACATTGAACCCAGAAGCAGTAATGTGTTTTATTTGGATTTTATGTGACAGACCAACACAAAATTGTCAATAACTGTAAAATGGCATGGAAAATTTTAAAAGTTTTCTTTTCTTTTTTCTTTACCAATAAAAATGTTCCATGTTAATAAGTATCTCAGGTCTTTTTTTTAGCTGAAAGAGCAATTTTGTTTCTTCATTATATTTATTGTTCTTTGGATTTCAGAACATTCCTAGTCACAGGGTGAGCCCCTGCCTCTCACACGGTGATACTGACCTGTTAATCAATGTCAGCATCCTGACTGTGTGGTGTTTGAGGCAAAGTCTAATTATGCTCTCTTTCCGGGACAATAAAGTTCTTCCCACTCAAGGTTGGGTTATGCCCAGCATAAGGCCTGTTGGCAAACATCTGTCAAGCAGACATCTGCTAAGACTTCCATGTAGCCTGGAGTGACAGTCACTGAACGGAAAACTCTAAGTTTCTTCACATTTTCAAAAACATTTCTCCACTTTTTGCCTCCCCTTGACACACAAAATCCCTCTATCACTAAGTCTTGCCTGAATGGGAAGAAAGGAGTTAGGTTGACTTCTGTGTCTCCCATCCTGGACAAAAGGCTGTTTGTCAGAGAGGTGGAGGCAGCACTATCATTGTGGGAACATAATCAGGCTGTCATTTCCGCTGCCCATGTGCTGTTGTTATCCCTGGGTCCCCTGGAAGAATGGACCTTTTGTGCATGAGTGGGAGTGATAAAGTTTCTTAGAAGAGCACATATGGGTTTATACCATGAGATATTTACATTGACTTCATGCTTTATGTTGCATTCCTCTTCATTTAAACCACCAAAGGTGAGGACAGTGGCTTTTTTTACACCATCTGCACAACTGCAGCTAGTATGTGGCTGGTCGAAACAGAAAATGAGATAAGGTTTGCTAACTGGCCGGCTGAAGTAGAGTTAAATTATCTGCAATAGCAATGACTGAACAAGCTGAACATTTTACCTTGACTGAGGAGAGCAAGCTGGTGGGGCATTTAAGGAACCCTGTCTGTCCAATGTGAGATCTAAGGCTGGATGTGAAGGAGCACATTTTTTGAGACAGTAGCTCTTTGTGTCAGACTCGTGCCATTTGCCCCAAGATACATCTCAAGACTTACCTCAAGTCTAATCATTACAGGCATCATGTGATGGAAAGTCTAACCACTGTAAAATTATAGCATTCTTTGTGCACAAGAAATTATGCAGCCAGTCTTGTAATGTTATATTAAGGTGTTTTCTATTTTTAAATGGCTAATAATAAATACAAACTAGACACTACATGGTGCTGTAACTACAGATTCCAGAGTCACATAATCATTCCAGTGCTGTATATGTAAGTTGTGTTTTCAGGGTCAAAACTTATTCCCAATCGATGTTAGTAATGTAATTTTGATTACATTAGTGGTCTTTGTGCAGGTTCCAAATACTTACAATGTGTCTGTTTAATATATTCTGTGATGGCAACAGCTGAAGGTGCTTGTGGGATGAGGAGGGGTTGTCCCTGATGGCTGGGCAGAGACAAATCACAAGCCAGAAACTTCAATAGTAAGCTGTGTAGATCTCTGTGCTAACACACTTGCATCCAAGCAGCAAACTTTTCTCTGTGATGAGCGGAAAACAGGGGCTCCAAGTGTTTTGAGTGAAAGCCATCTCTGTATGGTTTTTAAGACTGCTGTCTCTCTCTGGGTTCAGCCTTTGAAATACAGTTAAGACCTTTGAAGGGGGTTCAATGCCAGCCTCATGGAAAGAGAGGAAAGATGTAGAAGAAAGAGAAGTGGGGTGAAGGGATGAAGGCAGACACACAGGCAGAGAGGGAGAGGAAAAGACAGAATATAAAACTTTGAATGTATGCTGGATTTGGATGTTAACGTCTTGCTGGTTTCTCCATCTCTCTCCCCCTTCCAACAGCAACTGTACGCCGCCCAGCTTGCCAGCATGCAGGTGTCTCCTGGAGCCAAGATGCCTCCACTACCACAGCCTCTCAGTGCTAGTGGGCCCATCTCTCCATCATCTCTGAAGAATGACAAGAGTTCTTCAAGCCCCATCACTCAAGTAAAGGTACAAACCACAGTTTTTTTTAACCGACTCACCAACCAACCCCAGCCTCAAGTGGTACCAGACATAGCTTAACCCAGATGTTATTGTCTTAATAAACTAACTGCTACAATAGTCAGTACTTGAGCGTTAAAACCAACTGGTGGCGAGCCCAGGCTGCTTTGGGGCCATCAATCTGACAAGCTTTAACAAGGCTCTGTCTCTCTTAACCAGAACTTTCTGGATGTGGTTGCTATAGCGGTGGCAACTCCAAGTTAGTAATTTTTGGGACATATGTTTTCTTTTTTCCACAAGGTCAGGTCCTTTTTTTTAAACTAAAATTGAACAAACCCATTATACCAGTGGGTAACTGGTGTAGACAAAAGTGAAGCAACAAGTGAGATCAGCAACTTTTATGTTTTTCCTGTCCCTGTGAACAAACCAAATGCAGGATGTGTTTTCTGCTGCTGTATGGTATGACTCCACTCAGCCTTCATGCAAAGAAACAGACACATTCATCATTCTCGCTCACTAAGACCATAATCAGAAGCATATGCCCATTTGAAGTAGTTTAGCTTAATAATATCACAATGGAGAAACACCATAAATCATGGTGGGAAACCACTTGAGCTTTTCTTTGCTCATTTGCACTCAAAGACGCACACATGGACACACACCCATTCAGGTCCCCTCCCTTCTGTAATTGCCATTTAACTTTATTCAGCTGTAATTTGTTTAATTCTCACTCCATCAGACTGGATTAATGTTTATATGCCCAGTTTTAGCACGACCACATTAACAATTTGATTTGAAGTGCACAGGGTTAGTGTTTATATTAAGGATTTTAAAATAATTGGTGAACATGTTTTGGCATCCTTCCTTCTCTTTCCACACTCCACACTTCTACATTGCCTTCAGTTTTGTTTGTATGTTTTCAGCTCCACTGCTTTACAAACTGTTTTTGGCACTGTTATAGCAAAGTATGCTTCAACCATATGTTTTAACATGCAGACACTTGGGCTCTTAAAAAAACAGAATATGACAACTTGAGCTTTCATTTGACTTTATACTGTGCTGTGACTATGGAAGGATTTATACTACACAATCCACTGGTATGTTACCATTCTGGCCTGAAGTCATGAAATCATTCATGAATTGCTTTATACAATTCAACAATTAGTGTTAAATTCAGTGATAAAATAAACATGTGTCTTTATTCACCCCTGTTGGTCCCATTTTCAGTTGTTTCAACCTTATTAATTATTGCTCTAATTGTAAATATGGGCAGATTTGGGCAAGTAGGTATATTTGTCGCCCTTTCCAGGCATATCAAGAGAAACACACATCTGGCTTATTCAAACAGCAAATTTTCTTGTCTTCCCCAATTTAAAGGGTGGTTAAAAGAAATCAACCTCTATCTTATTTCGTATTTATACTCCTTAGAAACACCAAGTAATGGATTACTTGTCAAAATTTCCTCAACACTCTGATCAACTTAAATAACTAACATACATTAATAACATTTCTTCAGTTACATTTATTTAGTAGGAGTTGTAATGGGTGGTAAAAAATGTGTTACTGTGATTTTTAAGAGTGGAATCATTTCATAGCTTTTTATTCTTCTTTGCCAGGGGTACCATTAAATGTTGAGGGTGTTCTAACAGGCTTGTTGTTGCTGGATGTCAGGGTGCCTAATATCTTGTTTCCTGTCGAAATAAATCAAACTATAAATATGCATATTACATGTTTTTATAATTAGTTATATAGGTTTGCTCCTCTTGGTAAATAAGTTTCTGTTGGTTAAAGTTTTCTACATGGAAAGTAATGCTTTTAATATTGCATTTGTAACAGGTCTAAAAAGTCACAACCAGCCAAGCAGTACAAAACAAATGCATCCTCCTTTAACTTCAGCTAAAGCCAGACTGTACTTTATATAGTTTAGAACCGTGCATATCAAAGCATACGATAAAAACCAAGTATGCACAAATGAGGAATGAAATTAGAAAACAAGTTAATGAAGTAGATAATGTAAGTCGACATCTGATGAATGGAACAGCTGTCTTTGATCATTGGCACCGCTGTTATCTGGTCATTATTTATTCTTCGAACCAGAGTGCAGACACAGAGAGTGGGGAGGAGGAGAGGCAGAACAGATGAAGATGTACAGAGAGACAGAATCTGCTTTAATTAGTGTGAACAAAGGCGCCGGACGACTGTGAGGAAGATCGCAGAGGAGAGAGCAGAGGAGAAAAGAGGAGAGGAAAGGGATGAGGGGAGAAACACAAAAAGAAGGAAGCATCAGGAAGGAGTTGTTGGTCAGGATAGAGATTCTGTAATTAACCAGAAACAGAGGAGAAGAACTGTGCAGTCTGGGAATCCAGAGCTTCTCCAAGAAGGGGAGGGGGAGCCCATTCACATCTGTCTTCTTTCATGCTCCTTTCTCTGCTGCCATAGGAGGAGGGAACACAGCCCCTCAACCTGTCTGCTCGGCCAAAGACGACAGAAATGGTCAAATCTCCAACATCCCCAACATCAAACCTGTTCCCAGGCAGTAAAAGCAGCCCTAACAGTCTCGTTGGCAAAGGCGGTATCCCCAGCCCTCTTGGAGGAGGCCTCGGCCGAGGTTTGTCTCTCAAAATCTTTCCACAGTTGCTCACATTCAATTGTTCAAACTGCAATTTTTATGTTGCAGTGTACTAATTTTGCTGTCTCTTGACATAGACATTCTGTCCACTCTAAATTCTACTGCGTTGTTCGGGG
Organism: Anableps anableps; assembly: GCA_014839685.1. NCBI lineage: Eukaryota > Metazoa > Chordata > Actinopteri > Cyprinodontiformes > Anablepidae > Anableps > Anableps anableps. The sequence goes on from CM026067.1 coordinate 20,082,602, forward strand.
ACCAGGACACAGTGATGAAGGCGATCCAGGAGGCTCGGAAGATGAGGGAGCAGATCCAGAGGGAGCAGCTACAACATCACCAGCAGGGCATAGATGCAAAGCTGTCTGCCCTGACTTCAGTGGGCCTTAACCACTGTAGAGTTGATAAGGTCAGAAGCATCATCACTTATTCCATTTTTTCCCTGATTCAGGCCTTATCTACAACAGTTTTTTTTATTATAAAACAAGAAATAAGCAGCTCTCTGACAAAAAGAAGCAGAGGAAAGAACCTATTCAAGAAACTGGAACATGTTTAGACATCAGTAATTATTAAGTTAAATAATTTCCTTTAATCAAAATCCATGGTGGTCTTATTGATAAGAGCTGGCAGAGACTAGTTGCATATGTCTATTTACTTAAATTAGCATGAATGTGTTACTGTGTGCATGCTCAGAGGCTTCTGCGTTGTTGTTGATGGTGGTGTGAGGGCCGTGAAAGGCCATGGCAGTGCCCGGTGTGGGTTAAGAAAACTCTGAAGTCTTTGCCCAATTAAAGCCGACTTGCAGCCCTCTCTGTCCCCTGACACGGGATGGGGCTGCTTTGTACCAGGAGCACACACTCCCAGGGATTCCCTTTAAAAATATCTTCAATCGATGAGTCAATCAAGGAAAGAAAAAAGCTGTCCTCTTCTCTTCAGCTTGATGCCATGTTGCCAGTTGGCTGTGAGGAGCAGGCAGAAACTGGGAGCGATGCTCATTAATATTTCAGCACCTGACACTTTCAACCAACACCCTCAACTAGGTCAATGTATATGTAAAAAAGTCTATGAATATCTATTTTGATTTCCTCCTAATTTAGAGTTTGGAAGAAATTACTGCCTTTGCAGGTGGCAATCAACTATGCTCTTACTGAAGTGAAGCAGATAAATTGATGCAGCCCAGAGAGAGGACAGGGATGAATCCTCTGTCTGGTACTTACTCCCTGACCACAAAAAGGAGTTTACAATAAGAAATCAATCCATTAATTTCCTTTTGCACCAAGAAACAACTTTAACAAATACAAGTAAATTTCATTATCCAGGCAAACCTTTGCAAAGATCGCTTTCCTATCTTTTTATAGGGATGTCTTTGTTTGGTTAACAGAATGCTTTTTGTGTTACCTTGTAAGTCCCCTTTTTTTCATATTCAGCCCCAGGAGTTGGCATAGCTGCCTTCCTTTCTCACAGTTAAGGTGTGCCTGTGGTCAACAAAGCAGTCAAATCTGCCATGACATCAAGCATTAACCAAACAATGCCTTTTTCACAAGGAACACATTGACAACTTCATGTCCTTAGTAAGTAGAGCTTAATGGCCTTCAAAAAAAGAAAACAAAGAAGAATGTCCCATTTATGCTTCTTGGAGACTTCTTAGGTGTTTTATCTGAATTATTGACTCTACCTGTTCCAAAGACCATATTAAAGTAGTTGTCTTAGATGAAAATTCTTGCTGTCTTTTTTTGTGAGTATGGATCAAATATTAACAGAACAAAAATCTACAAAATAATTAGCAAATTTGAAGCCAATTTGATTCTTCAAACATTTGTTTGCCAAGATCTTTTTAAGGCCTCAATATTCATTTTAGAGTTAATGAAGGCAAAGAATAGAGGCAATGTTTATATGCTTCAATTCAGTTTTTTTTTTTTTTTTTTTTTTTTTTTTTAAAGAGTGTGGCTGACATGTCACAGCAATTTACTCAGGTGCTGCAGTTTCACATGCAGCCTGACAGGTGGTGATAATGCACTGGTTCATTAACCATGTGTTCTAAGAACAAAAGGAGTTTAAATGATTTATCACCAGGAATTGGATGGAGCTTTTATACACTTGTTATTGCTGAGTGAAAAATAGCAATATAAAATGAAAAAGATAATCCACTTCATCATTGTTGTTTTTCTTTTCTCAGTTTGAGATCAGGGAAATTTGTGGTATTTCTCTCTTTAGCACAACCTACTGAATAACAATTCTATCACCTCGAAGAGTCATCACATAATTGTTGGTTACATGTTCTTGAGCTGACAGACTTTTGTAGGCTATTGCACAGAATGAACTTTATATTACACCAACTTTGCAAATAATCAGTCAGAAGAGCAGGAAAACATACTTTCTCTCACTTAAAATATAAACTCACCAGACAATTTATTAGGTACACTTTATTACAAAGTTAAGATTCACCTTTATCTTGAGAATTGCCTTAATTCTTTGTGGAATTGGTAGAACAAGGTATCCACGATATTTCTCAAAGATTTCATTACTCAGTTGTTGCATATTTGTCGGCTGCACATTCATGATGCAATTATCCTGTTCCACAGCATCTCAAAGATGCACTGTTGGAATAAAATCTGGTGGCTGAGCAGGCCATTGGAGTACACTGAACCTATTGGAATGTTAAGGAAACCAGTTTGAGAGGATTTGAGCTTTTTAACACACTGCATTATCATGATAGGAATTATCAAATGGTCAAATTGTGGTAGTAAAAGCATGTACATGATCAACTAAAATACTCAGGTAGAAAAAGAATAAACTATGGGAGCAAAAGTGTGACAAAAAAGTATTTTTCAAACCATTACACCCCCACTGCTAACCTAAACCATTGATACAAGGCAGGATGGATCCATATTTTCATGTTGTTTATGCTAGATTTTAAGTCAACGAGCTAAAATCGAGACTCATTACACCAGAAAACATTATTCCAATCTGCTGTTGCTAATTTTGTTTGACCTGTGCAAGTTGTAGCCTCAGTTTCCTGCTCTTAGCTGAAAGGTTTGGTCTTTTGCTACTGTTGCCAGTCTTTTAGAGATGGTTTCCACATACCTTGGTTTTAGTGAAGGATTTTTGTAACTACTAGTATATCTCCATCATCTCAAACGAATCTGCCAATTCTCCTCTGACCCCAGACATCAACAAAGCATTTTCTTCCACACAACTGCTGCTCTCTGGATATTTTCGGTTATTCAGACCATTCTCAGTAAACCTGAGAGATAGTTGTGTGTAAAAATATCAAAAACAACCATGCAAATTTTAGCAAATCATTTTTGTCAGTCCAGATGCCTAATTGTGTTGAGTTGCCATCATGTCACAGGCTGAGTTGTTGTTTGAATTAACATGCAATTAAACAGATGTGGCTAATAAAGTGTTTGTGAAGTTTTAAAAGTGTTTTACCTAAAAATTCTTTGTTGTGGACCTGTACCCTATAAATAGCTTAAGAAAAACTTTTTTGATTGTCCAAATCTTTGTAAGCCATTGTCATATATTAGTTCTAATGATACTGTTTCTGCCAGGACAGTCTGATGGAGAGAACCTCTATTAAGTCAGCTAAAAGAATTGCCCCCATCATCTTCATCCTTTGGCTGCAAATAAAGGACAGTAAGTTATAATTCAACTCTTAAATGAGAGCAGCGAGAGAGTCTTTTGCTGATACAAGAAGCCAACAGAGTAGAAAGGCTCGGATGGTTCAGATAAAAGCTTTCACTTTAGTCAGTTTCGGAATATTAATATTTTAAGGAAGCTCCTCACCTGACATAAATATGGTGTGGTTTTTAATAGCTCCCCTTCTAGTCTCTTGTTTGGAAGTTTATCATAGTGAGAGCTTACATGAAGAAGATTCTGGAAGGTAACATAAATGGGATTAAGGAGAGGTTAAGATCATTCAGTGTGGCTGTTAGAGGGGGATATTAAATATTGATTTATCCTGCTGTAATGACCAGGCAGAGGAGTGGGTCTAAGTGCTGCTTACAGATAGATCAATTCATCTTTTCATACAAAGTGTATTTGAACAGTACAATGCATTCCTCACCAGCCTTTATCTCTTCTTCCCTCCCTTTCTGGCCACTGACCTAGGAGAACATGGGATCAGCAGTATATAAGCCTTTAACCTCAGGACATGTAAAATATTTATGTATTACAAGAGCGGGTTTACTTGGTTGTCTTTTTATTTGTATGTTTCTACTATATCCCGTCAGTACAATAAAACCTTTTACAAGCCTTCTGCAATTTGCCTTTTTGAAATATTTATCTAAAGGTATTATTGTCTGCAGAGGGCAATTACTTTGTTCCATTATTTACAATCTCCTCCTCACAATCTCCTTCTCAGCCACTGGAAGCTTTTACCTAGAATGCACCAGCAGATCCGTAGTCACACACACCCAATCCAAGGCCATTTGTAACAAATTGAATTGTTTCCTTCTATGCCGGACAAATATCAAATAACTCTGTGGCCAAATTTTTATTTAGATCATTTGAGCCTCTTAAAGTTTATGGCAAAAAAAAAAAAAAAAAAACAAAAAAAAACATGCATTGCTCAGCAACTTTCACTTAACTGTTATAATTCAGACTTATATTTCAGGAAAAAAAACATGTAAATATTTTGAATTGTGCCATTGTCTTGAAACTGTAAAAATTCACATAACTCAGTCTTATAATTATTTTTGCAATATTGTTTTGTCAGTGAAAAAAGATCATAAAAGCATAAGAGCATATGACCATGTTTGAAGCACATAGAAATGGCTTTGGGGCATCCAAAATCAATTTTCGAATCAATTGTGTCTGAGCAATGAAAACCAAAACTGTTTTATTTAATATTTCAGTCTCCCAGACACCATCTCTTATGCTGTGGTTCATCTGCATTTTTACTGACGGGGTGTATAACATGGCGGAATTGAAAAAAAGCAAAACAAAACAGTAAAATCAACAAAACTGATCATTTTTGTGGTCAGTCTTGGTATTGAACTCTTATTTTTCAGGTAAAACTTATTTTTGACCGTGACACATCAAGTTCTTTGGCATTAACGTGGATAAAACAAAGTGTATGTGTTGTCCAGGAGCTTGTCTGAGATAAAATATATTCTTCTGCTGACAAGTCCCTAAATGGAATCAAAAGGGGAAAGGTCAGTGTATTAACCTATTGAGCTGCCCTTTCTGCCCTACAACACCACCTTTCCTCAGTATTGATGACTACAATTGTCCATTTTTTGTATCCCAAAGCTCAGCCTGTAAATATTCAAGTGGAGATTACACCTGTGCTTCACAGAATCCACGCTCCTAACCTATTGGTTGTAGTTGCTACACTGTCCCTCCATGTGTGTGTGTGCATGTGGTTGTATGTGTGTATGCATATAACCACATGTAAGTGTTTGTATGCATGTGATGCCAGGGATCTATTCAGGCAAAGCCCTCACAAAGACTTTGAATATAATCTTGTCTGCTTTGCAGCCCTGGAAGCAATTTTCTGCTCCTTTTCGACTGCTGTCTTGGAAATTGCAAACCAAGGCATTTTGGCTTCAGTGTAAATCCTTGGCATACAAGGGTTTGCCCATCCAAATTAGATTATGCTCAGCTCGCAGGCACTGGCTGCAGCCAGCAATTGCTATTGTGCAGATTGCTTACATTAATGCTTTGTCCAATTGTTTGCCTTTGCCAAAAGAATAAAAAATAATGTAAAACTGTGTCTGCGCAGATGTGGGACCGTCCCGGGTCAAGCCTTTTGCTCCCCACCAAAAGCATTGATGCTGCGTCTTTGTGGGTTGATTTGGCAGTATTTTTCCCAGCCTCCTTTTAACAAAATGAATTTTTTGCTCTCTACAGCTGTTCAGAAATGCTATTGGCCTGAGTGGCTAAAAGCTGTGATGCCTCTCACCAAAAGGTGCACATGAGAAATAATAAGAGAAAGAATATACAACAAACAACTATTTACAGCATATGGTATTGCTGAAGTTGGACTGGAATCACCATAGCATCTTCTGAGGATTTTGTTCATGTGTGAAAGAGTTAGTGCAGCAGTATCTAATATCCTGCTATTAGCAACCCACAGGGTTTAAAAAAAGCTAAAGGATGAGGTCCATCTTATTTGGTGGAACTGTTGTGGATCATTGAGGACTCAAGAAATGTTACAGCAGTGGGGTTGACAAATAAAATATTCTGATTTATAGATGTTTTCATTACATTTCAGTTTATTTTGCACAATTCACAACTTGGTTTTATTTTATTCAATTACGCATATAGAATTATCAATATTTCCTCAAAAAGGAGCCTGCATGCTGCACTGTAAAAAATGAGGTGATGCCTTGACCAAACAAATAAAACCAGAATAGGTTTCTGTTTCTGCTTTACGATATTTTAGAACAGATGCCAGCCTTTTGTGGCTGCCACTGTTGATTCTGTCACTGCCTGCATTAGCCTTAGCAAATGGACAACTCTTGGTAGAAAAAGAGCAACAGCCCCCATGAAAGGACCTGAGGGTTTACCACATGCCTGGATGTACTTAACATTTAAATTGCTCAAAACTACTGGAAAGCTGCAGACTTATAAATAACATGGTTATAACAAAAATATAAACCAGATGAGAAGGCAAACTGAGAGAAGCTGTTGCCATGGCAAGGTGCTGTCTTTGTTTCCGTCAGGACTGGGACAGGTTGTTAAAGAGTTTAGTCTGGGACCCTCAGTCTTCACTCAAGAGCTTTAGAAAAAAAGTGATGACTGACACTCAATACACAAAGCACTGCACTGTGGTCTGAATTATTGCCTTCAATGTACCACATACCAGGTGTGTAATATAACAAGTGCCAGTAATGCACATTATCAAATATAAGTTACAATTTAGGCTTTTGCAGCTGTTAGAAACTCTTCATAAAAACCAATTATGAAAACTTTAAACCTTGTCAGTTATATACTTTCCAGTGTGACAGAAAAATAAGACAATAAAGAATAATCTCAATATGCTGAAGTAACTCCTGTTGGGTTTCAAGGAGGTGTCTGACTTTTAATGTAACTTATGAACAGATATAAAAGTCAAAAATATTAACATCCTATATTCTATTAATTCACGTAAGATACTTTTTAATGAAAGGAAACAAATTGCAGGAAGATAAAAGTTTTGTGGTGAACATACAGTCCCGTAAAAAAAAAAAAAAAAAAAAAAAAGTATTTCCCCCATACTGTCTTCTGTTGTTGCTTCTTTTTGTAACATTTACGTGTTTTGATCATTTTAATATCTTAATATTAGTGTAAGAAAATTTGAGAAAATACAAAATAGTCTGTAAATAATAATGTCAATTATAAAAGGAAAAAAAATCATCCCAACCAATCTGGTTCAGTTTAAGAAGCCACTCCCTGGCCTGACATGTAGAATCAAGAAATCACTTCGATAGAACACGAAGAAGGCAGAAAGAGCTTGAAAAGCAGCACTAAATGCCTTAAATGAAAGAAATTCAAGAACAGATACAAAATAACGTAAACGGCATCTATAAGTCTGGGTCACTAACCAGTCTCTAAGTCAGAACCACTGCCCACAAATGAAGAAGACATGAAACTGGAATGGAACTGGGGTAGTCTGAGCCACCCAGGAGTGGACCAGACTACCAAAATTACTCCAAGAGTGTCAAAGATGCAACTAAGAGGTCACAAAATAATATAGAACAACATCTAAAGAACTATAGGCCTTACTTTTGTCATTAAAGTCCAGTTTTCTGATTCAACAACAGGCAAGAGACTGGGCAGAAATGGTATCTGTGGAGAGTTCCAAGGCTAAAAACACTGCTGACCAAAAAGTATGTCATTCCTTCTGTCAAATGTCTTGGTAGCAAAGTAATGATCTGGGCTTCTTTGCATCTTCAGGGCTTGGACAACTTGCCTTAATTGATGGAATCAAAAGTTTTTCTCTCTTCACGGAAATCCTGAAAGAGAACCACACAGCAGGTTATGCAGCAGGACTGTGTTCCAAAATAACACCACCAACTTCAGATCTGAATGGTTAAAAAAAAAATTAAAATGAAGGTTTTGAAGTTTGTCAAAAATCTGAATTTAAATCTATTTGTGGTGCTGTGGTATGACCCTAAACAGCTGTCCAGACTCATAAACCCTCCAATAAGCCTTAAATATAACAATTCTGCAAAGAACAGTGGGCCAAAATTCCTTCACAAAGATCTAAAAGACCCATTGCCACTTATTCTAAATACTTAGCTGCACAGGGGCCAATTACTATTTCACTGTCTGGTTTGAATAACTGGTTTAAATGTTTTTTTTGTTTTTTTTTACTATTATTCTTTTTCCCTTTTTATTTCTTTGGCTAGAGTTTTTTCTGTATCAAATGAAACCATCATCTGAATTTACTCATACTATCTCTGTCTCTTGTATGGTATCTTTGTGTGTGTTTGTGTGTGTCTGAAGGCGGGATGGGGGCAAATACATTTTTACAGCACTAAACTGGCAAATTTTGAATGTGTATCAAATAATTATTTTTCATATATAAAGAAATCTGTTTTAGTTTTAAAACACTTGAAAGAAATAATTTCAGACCCTGATGCTCTATCTGTTTGATACAATTAAGCCTCTATCTTCCTTTGATAAGTTTTTAAACAAGTGCTTAGTTAGAGTTTAATTGACAAAACTCCAGAGAAACTTTCAAGTTATAAGTGTTTCATCAGGTATTTTTAAGATGTTATGGGAGAAATTGTACATATGAAGACAAGATCAACATGAAAAGAACAAACTTTCCCCCTTCTTCACGGCATCTACCTGACTGCTCAGTGTAGATATCTTTCAGATCTATTTGAACAATCTCAGGCCTATTGCTCTCCCATAGCCTCAGGTTATTTACAGACGTGAGAGAAAAGGAGTGTCGTGATTGGCAGCATTTTACAGAAATCCAGGGCAAGAGGAGGCACAATACACAGGGCCGTCCGCCACCCGCCTCTGCCCAGAAAACGCCCTGTGGGCAGAGCAGAAGGCCTCGAGCGCATGTTCTGTGGCCAGCCAGATTAAAGCTTTTCTTCGCAACATTGACAAGAGCCCTTTTGGGTTCCCTCGCCCAAGAAGTTCCACAGATTCAGCTATCTGTTCCTCTTTCTACTTGTCTCCCTTCCACTGTGACTCACAGCCTCTCTGGCTCTCTTCACCAAATTTACTTGCCAGCTGAAGTCATGTGCATCTTAAGAAGGCCTGCATGTGAAGTTTCTAAACTTCACAGACAAAAGGCTGCACAGGCAGGGCAGAGAAGACTATTGTGGGTGGCAGTTCTCCACTGCAGCTCGGAGCGCACTGTTGTAATTTTACTTGTGGTATGGGGAGCTGCATGCTGAAGTCATTTAGAGGAGAGACTGGTAGCTTGCCAGCTGTTTGTGGTCAAAAGGGAGGGGTATAATGTGCACTGTTACATCTTTTGTTTCCTGATTCTTTATCTGTTTTCACCAACATTGTTTTATTTTTATGTTCTCTTTGGATTAAGTGACAGCTCTTTCACATATATTTTCTTTCAGCATTAATTTTCAGCGTCTCTTTCTCTCACTCTGCATTATAAATACAATTTTTATATGAGCCATACACTGGTGGGCCCGTGTTTCCCCTGCCTCCTCATATCTTCCCGCAGTAAGCCCCCACCACCACCACTTCCCCTAGATACTGCATGTCCTTTGCTACTCCACTGTGTCAGAGTGATCAGTAAAAATTTAATGACACTATAAAATAATAAAACTGCCATTAATTTATCACAGCACTTGATGCGTGGGCAGTAAAGAAGCATTAGTTCTCTGAATATTTCCCATCCCTAAAACAAAACCCCTGTCCTGTGCAGATAACTTATGGCACTAATTTCAGCTATATTTTTAACTTACAGATATAAATTACCAAACTTATAACCAATAAGTATATTAACTTAGTATATAAAATTTTATGAAAATTTGTGACGCTATATTGGACTGATAGGCTGGTATTAATTAGCAGAGCACCAGAGCAATACTTACTTTAATTATACCATAATATTGTAGCATGCAAAGTGCTGGCTTCTATGAAAAAAAAATGTTGACTTAAAGTGAAACAACCTCAAAACAACCCCTAAACAAGACTTTTTATTCAGCGTTGTTTGGAGCCTGTCTAAAGTGCTGATCTCCACTGATCATATGACTCTGTGCAGTGAAGGAAGATGCTCAATGCTGCGTTAGTTATTAATGAAAATCATTGATGGATAGCCCCGTCCCCAGCCCAACATGATGCTTAATGATCATGAGTTTATAAAAGGACTTGATTGATCAAGAGGGGCCAGTGAAGCACAGAAGAGGGATGAGACGACTACTTTATTACAGGCATCCAGCAACAGCGAACACTGTGTCTTCCTACTGGACTGTCCAAGAGGAAGCATGTGGCGTACCACCATCCAGCTAATCGCACTTCAGTCACTTTGTCATCAGGCTGCTGGCTTCTTTCATTAAGAGCAATAATGTGGATGGGTGATGGATAGGGCTCTGTACACACGTGGCGCACATGTCCACGCACAGAATGTGTCACCGTGAAAAGGCCCCATACTTCGTCTTCTCTTTACAAAGTGTCCTCTCGCCCAGCAGGGACCACCGAATATGTCATAATTAGAAAACACTTAAGTAAGCAAAGGGCCGTCAGATAGACAGCCTCTAATCACAGGCCATAAGCAGGTAGTGGTTAATTGTATATCAGAATCACTCAGCTGGTCATAAATAATGAGTGCTCCTTCAAGTATAATGGTAAATTGCAGAGCTCTTTCCGCCTCTTGCACATTCCTTTCTTTTGAGGAATAGTTCTTGAATAAATAAAAGCAAGAAGAAAATCAAAATGCTGTGAAAGAGCTCAAATGCACTTGAACTATCTTCATCCTTCATCTTGTCATATTTTTTTTAATATGCAAGGATAAAAGCTCACACAAAAGAAGAAGGGAATATTTAAGATTTTTAGTTGGGTTTTTGTATGCACTGTAATTTCTTTAGGCTATTCTTGCCAATATGATTTTTATTTTTCAGAAAAAGGGATAATATTTAGCAACTACAATTAAAACCAGTTTATTTTTAATCCATTTTATTTGTGGCATGAGTTCTCTGTACGGGAAAAAAAACAATGAACTACAAAGGAAGATGTGTCTGCAGGTGTTAGTGTATTCAGCCTGGGAGCTGTTAGTATTAAGGACACTACCTAACTGTTTGTTCACACAGGGTTGATCACAAAGAAGGACTGAACGCATGCACACTGCAAATAAAACAAATGTTTTCTTTCCTTATGCCTGCTTTTGCTCACATCAAGGCGAAACCTTAGAAAAAGGGTGGGGGTATTATTTGTATCATGCAGAGTCAAAGTGTCCATCTCCTTGCTGAGTCTTTAGAGAGCAGGACAGCCCTTTGCTAATGCTCTGTGTATTCACTGAGGAAGTAGGTCATTCAACAATGGAGCCGGCAGCAGTCGGCACTCTCTCCCCTTGCATAATACATTAAGTGTAATGTGCAGCAACTATTCAGAGGCCCTCCGAAAGCTGTTATTTTATTCTGTAAATGCACATGGACATGACATTTAATATTGTCACGGAGTGCTGAATGACAGGGTTTTATTGTGCTCAAGTACAACATGATGCCAAGTTTAATCTCAACACAAAGCGACATGACAAACGGGAAAACACGGTGCGTTCACCAAAACATGAACCCTGAATAAATGATGGGCACCGAGCTCTCAGTGCCGTAGACTGGGGAAATAGAGGCTGAAGGAGATGGCAGCAGAGGAAGAAAAATCTGAGCATTGCAAAGAGGGCTGCAGCCCCATTGTGTGCTTGGGATCACAAAGTATCCTTCTGTAAATCTATTTACAGCACCCCTGGGCCCTTACTGTCTCTCTGCTTCCTGTCATCTTAAACTGAATAGAGAGCAGAGAGGAAAAAAAAACACACTTCATCTACCTCTTGTCAAAAGAGCTGCTTCACGAAACAACCTCCGTCTCTCAAAGATCCTTTTCGCTTCTCAAATATTCCAATTGATAAAGGTGTATGTTTTTTACAGAGTTTCCAATTGTAAACATTTTAAAATGTGCTTGTTTGTTAAACCGACTCCTTCTGCTTTTCTGCAGGAGAGGGTGCATTTCGACAGCATCGGGCACCATCTTGGCAAACTGGGAGAGGAAGGAAAGATCGGCCACAGAGTGATTGACCTCACCAGGCCTGAGGATCTAGATGGTAAGGCCTGGAAATTGTAGTTACACATATCAGAATATGCACTTTTACTAAAAGTTAATACAGTGTTTGTGGGGTGTTAATTTCGACTGCAAAAATATACGTTTAAGATGCAGTGTGGTTGCTGGGAAGCCAAACAGAGGCTGTGTCAGAAATTTTTTTGAGAGTTGGGGTGAATTGCATTTGAAATGAGTCGTGACTCTGAGGTTTTCGCAGGTAGGTGAGTGGAGGATAAGGGAACACAAGGACAAAGCTGGCTAATTTCCAAGCTTGGCTCTGGTTGCTCTTGTACTTGTTTGAGGTCCCAGGCAGTGCAGCGCAAATTCTGGTTGCACCAAGGTGACAAAGCGTCATCAACTTTTGTGGTGCTAGCACCTACACAGGACTAAGGAGTACTTCAGTGCACCAGTGTTTGTTTGACAAAAATATTTGTGGCAGTTTCTATGGCATTTCAGTCTGCAAGTGCTTCTGAGTCATCTTTGATGCAGCAAAGAGTGAAAAAAAAGACTATTTCTCAGGACAACATCATCCATCAGCATTTTGCATAACTCTTGTGAAGATTTTGTTGTGGTTTTAGAGAAAAAGTGACAGCATGTTAGGTTCACATAGAGATTTTACTAGAAAAAGGAAAAAATGAATAAAATGAAATAGGAAAACAAACCATAAACGTTTGTTTACCAGCTTTAAAGCGATTTTATTACACCCTGTTTAGTTTCACATCACACCCAATCCTGAAGATGAGAATTAGAGGTGAAATTTGCAGCTTCATTGACTTGTTTCCCATGTGAGCCACAGTGGAGGCTCCCATCCCAACCGTCTGACTCCTCGGACAGATGTGTTTTCATCGCTCCCTCTCCCGGTGGGAACCCTCCTTCTGTGGCTACCGTGGAGTCAGGACAGGAACACAGCGCACACCAGGGCATTTGTGTCCTTTTAAGTCCTTCTCAGGGCCAAGGGAAAGGCTAGCGCCAGACGCCTCACATCAGCATTCCCAGTGGGCTATGGATTAGGAGCAGACAGAGGTTAGAAGAGGGGATAGGTCCTCTTCCCAGGGGGAGGGGTGGTTAAAGACTTTGAGACAGGGCAGCAGTCATAACTCAAAACACAGTTTGCATTTCTTCTTTGGACCACAAATACATATCAATCTTTCTGTGAACCTAATAGCAACGAGATGGCACATAAAGCTTAAAGAAGAAGAGGGATTTTAAAATGTGAGCAACAAATTGTTTCTTCTTTTCAGAACCTTTTTACATTTGAAATTCTCCTTACAATCTCCTTAAACAAGTGGATGCCTGGCTCTTTGGCACATGACGTTATTAGACATGAGCAGCTTTATTGCAGCTAATTTTTGCTTAAATTTTCAAACAAAGTTTAGAAACTTGTAATTTTAGATGTTGCAATTTTTTTCCCTAAAACATTATACTTACAGTTTGTCGTGAAAAAAATCTACTGGAGTTTATGTGGCTTTTCCACTAAATTAGGATCAGTTTATTTTTCCCAGACATCTAAAATGAGTAATGCAATTAGTTTTTTGGAAGCATTTTCACCCTAGACGAAAAGGAAATTACTTTGGAAACATCTGCATTTGAACACACTTTTTCCCAAGTAGATCAGAACACAACGCATATACTTTGGTGTTTCCTCAAAGAGAAAATTACTGGGTGTACCACCAAATGAACATATAGGGTGTGAAAGGCCCTCGCCTGCTCCAGCTTTCCCTCTTGGCTGAAGCAACCGAACTAAGCAGATGCATTGTGCAGCCAGTGTCTGTTATGGAAGCTTTAGGTTGCTTCTGGATGACAAGAAATATAACATACACAGCTCATGTTATTCAACTGTTAATATCCTTGGCAAGCTGGAACCATAATTCATTCATGAGTGGCAGCATGGAGTTCTCCTACTGAATGGAATGTTTGTTTAAAGTTGAGGATATCACTGAAAATCTATAGAGATGTTATAATGATGTGTGGAGACAGGGAACAGAATTCATAGAAATGTTACATTAGGTAACACTGATAACATAAAAAGAGGATTCTGCCTAAGATAGCCTTTAACAAAGTCCTCATGGGATCCAATGAGAAGAATAGTAGCATTGCATTGCGAAACATACAGGGGTTTGGAAAAGTGTTATTTCCCTTTGAACCTTTTCACATTTTGTCACATTATAACTGCAAATGTTAATGTATTTTATTAGAATTTTGTCTGATAGATCAACACAAAGTGCAGTACATTTGTGATATGGAAGAAAATGAATACAAAATTTTCAAGAATCTTGACAAATAAAATCTAAAAGGTGTGGCATGCATTTGTAGTCATCTCCTTTATCCTCAAGGCAACTAATTGCCTTCTAAAGATACCTACGTAGTAAGTGGAGTGTGCAGTTTTTTTTCAGTATCCAGGAGTATTGTTCAAAAAAACACCTGAACAAACAGCATGCTAAAGACACAGGAACCCAATGGATATCAGGGAAGCAGCTATGTAGAAGTTTAAAGCAGGGTTAGATCATAAAAAAATATCCCAAGTTTTGGACATCTCAGGGAGCAGAAATTCTGAAACTAGAAAGAGTATTGTACAACTTCTGTTTGCCACAAGCCATATAGAGGATACAGCACGCAAATGAAAGAAAGTGCTCTTGTCAGTTGAGAATATTGAACAAATAGAGCACAGGTGTGAAACTCCAGCTCTCTAGAGTTAGTGTTCTGCAATTTGTATTTGTGCCTGTGCTTTAACACACCTTAATCAAATAATTGTGTTATTTGAAAGACTGTGAAATTTAACTACATGCTGAGGAGGCTATTCGGCCATTTGATTTAGATGTGCAGGACACCAGCTCTGAAGGACTGGAATTTGACACCACTGAAATAGTTTTGCATACAGGCAAAACTCTGTTTGGAGTTCAAAACTAACACCTTTAAAAAAAAAAAAAAGTGGTGCTAGCATCATGGTTTGGGGATGCTTTTTAGCAAGATAGTAAAGCTGATCACCCCTGAGGGAAAGTTGGAAGGTACAGGCCAATACTGGTAGGAAACCTATTACAGGTGCAAAAGAAATTTTGGCAGAGGTTTGACAACCAGCAAGACAACAACCTTAAAAATACACAGACATAGCTACAATGGAATGGCTTCAGTTAAAGCATATTCTTGTGTTAAAAATGACCTAGACCTAAATCTAATTGATAATTGTTGGCAAGACTTCAAAACTGTTGTTCACAGATATGTTCCATCTGATCTGACTGAGCTTGTATGACTTAGAAAAAAAGGGGGCACAAAGCTGATAAAGACATAATCCAAAAAAACCCCCTGCAGTTTAAATTCAGGCTTATGAAGCAGAGAGATAATTCTGATATGTATGCCACACTTTTCAGATTTTTATCTGTGAAAAACATTAAAAATGATTCACATTTTTTGATTGATCACAAAATATATCAATAACATACATTGATATTTAAGGTTATATTAGA
Source organism: Anableps anableps (assembly GCA_014839685.1). Taxonomy (NCBI): domain Eukaryota; kingdom Metazoa; phylum Chordata; class Actinopteri; order Cyprinodontiformes; family Anablepidae; genus Anableps; species Anableps anableps. The sequence goes on from CM026067.1 coordinate 20,098,022, forward strand.
AAATATGAAAAAGTTCAAGGCTTATTAATACTTTTGCAAGGCCTGGTAGGGGATAATGATTTTTTTAATCCTGGGACTCAAGCTGTATCAGTTATGGAAGAGAAATTGAAGTTACCTTTAAATTAGTAGATTAAAAAGTGATGTATGTAGAGATTAAAAAGTAGACAAGTTAACAATACTAGCTTAGTAAATTAAGGTCAAGTTTAGTTTTAATGTGAGTACAGTCTAAGTGTGTGAAGTTTTCAAGCTTAAAAAAATTGCCTTTGAGTTTCTGCTTTTCAGTAAAGCTGACAAAAGTTAAATCTGCCACCTGCAAGTTGTAAAAAGCAGGATAATTGTTCTTTTGTCCTGCATAGACTCATACACGTGCATAATCTAGGAAACTAAAAATAATCAAAAAAACAGAAAAAGTCATGTTTATATCACTTCTAATTTGTAACGGTTAAATTAGCATGCCATGAGCTCAGGCTACAGCAGAGCCACTGAGCTCTGTGTTCTGTCTGACTAAACCCATTAATCTTGCCTGATCCTGCTCTGTGGGAGAGGCTCCATTGTCAGCGTTAAATGCTTTCACTTGGAGGTGTTAGATTTGGTTGCGTGCTCACCGAGGCTCATCCTCTCGAGCGGATTCCTGGGTGACAGCACATGTATGACGACAGAACAAAGATGAGTAGGGTGGAGAAAAAGCGGAGAATAGGGGGCAGTCAGGGCAGCGCTACCCTCTGGCTTGATACACAGTCGAGTCTCAGCCTGCAGCTCACAGGTGCGATTGGCTTTGGGACCTCACTACATTCTCCCTCTAATTCCTGGCTTTTTTCTGCTTCCTCATTATTTGCTTTCTCTTTTCATTTTTTTCCCTCCCCACACACACAAGCACTCAATCGCGCTTTCACACTGTAATTTATCCTTTTTGTCCGCAATGTTTCCAGGAGTGACAAATTAAAAGGGGATTCTCATATCATTCTGTCACACTTGAGCTACAGACCTCATGAATCACAATGAATTCTGTTAAGCAGCTCTCCCTCTCTTTCGCTTCCTCACTAGTTGCTACCCAGGGGGCCTGGCCCTGTCACTGCTAAACATCTGTGTTTATTTACACAATCAAACACCTAACAAACTGATTCCTAAATGTCCCAGCCCTCCTGGGAGAAAGTATAGTGAATGCTCTTTTTCAAAATGCCAGAAAAGTATCTCAGTTTTCAATGAAACAAAAACAATGTTGCAGTAAATTGCATGTTGCAGTCAATTTCTTCTGATACAGATGCAAAGGATGCGTCTAATTTAGTCATATACACTAGATGGGTTGAAAGAGGGACAAGCACAGTGATAGTTCTCGCAGGAATGGTGTACAGGGCACCACAATAACGGGAGTGCCCCTTTCCCATTTACCAGGCATTCAAATAGGTGATAAATAACTGATAGATTGTTTTTTTTTCCCAAGTTCTGGTGATGACCCCCTCCGAACCTTTGATACCCTGGGCAGTGACCCATATTACCTATATCAAGAACTGGACTGCCTGGGGCTGCTATACATTAATTTGAAACTCAAACTATTATTTCAGGTCAAAGATCTAAGAAGGGTGCCTGGGTTTACTGAAAGCAGATTTACTGTACTTTGAATATTTTCCTCTTTAATGAATGTCTGACAGTCATACATGCCTTAGTATAACATCAGCTGAACACTTGCATTGTTGCTCAGTTCTACAGCTTTCTGTAACATTTGACAGGCGCTTTTCCAAGTGAGCAACTATGCAAGGTAAAAGACCCATGGCTCATCTGGATTCCCTCCAATGAACCCAGTCACGTGGCTGGTTTCCTGGCTAACTACTGATGTGGCACTAGGTGATGGCAGGCAGTTGTTTTGCACCCCTCCCCATAAGAAGATCACCTCTGCCCGTATGCATGCACGCCAGTATATAAATTGCTGAATCAGTGTCAGTGATAGAGTAATGGCACGGAGGGCATCGTAAATTACAGCAAGCGATCCCGGGGTGCAGACACTGGCTGTCGTGTCTGAGTGAGCGCTGCGCTCCTGAGCTAATGAATACCTTCATCTGGCCCTGGCAGTCAGCAGATTGCCCCGCATTGATGGATACTGTCAGCCCTCCACCACACCACATTTCATTGCACAATAAACATGGTTGTCAAAAGCAAACAAAGTGAAATCAATTCATCCTGTACAGTGAGTGCATGCTAAATGAAATTAACGTACTGTGGGGTTTGGTGGCAGCAAAGGTACTGTATTATTCTTGAATTCATAATGACTTTAAGGCCTGTAGCATTCCAGAAGGCAAAAGCAAACACAGACATAGTGCTTTCAGAGCTTGGGAGTAGCTCTTAAATGTCCTGATGTACAGCACATTTAGTGTGTCCTAAGACACTTATTTACGGGTGTGCATTAGTTTGGGAGCAGACAATTTAATACATTTTTCAAGTTTAGGTGAAAAAACGTCACCATTTGGTTGAGAAATTCAACTTTTTGTGGGCATCTGTAATCACATGGAATAAAAATGACAAATCAGACCCATTAAGAATTAGGTGAGTAAGAACATTTTATAAAAAACTTTATTTTTACAGAATTTAGTATTTAGGCCATACACCTAAATATGAAGAAACATGTGCAGTGGCATTGTGTAAAAATACATTTTTGATTGGCTTCCACCTCAGGATAGAATCTATAAATGTCACCTGTTTTTGTTACATGAGCTGAAGATCAATTAAAGTAGCTCCTTTATTGCAGAAACTTAGTGTACCGTTAATCATTCTTGTTATCATGCTGGAGCTACTTGCTAAATTAAATAGAAAAGGTATGTGTTTTAACAGAAAATCTATGTTTTTGAGGAGAAGACAAAATCTCAAGCCTGAAAATGTTAGTGACATCTTTAGTGATTAACACAGAACGGGGTTTCTGTGGATTTTGAATTAATGTATCCGCACAGCTCTCGATTACTCATTAAGAGTTTGATTTGTTTATAAACTGAAATAATAATAGAAATCAAACCCCAGGTAACGCGTGCCAAGGCTGCTGGTGAAATGGTTTAATGAGAAGGCTTCACATGTGGATGATGAAATATGCATGAGTCATCCCAAGCTTTCTTTTCCAGATCTGAGATCATTAAAGATGTATCGTAGCATATGGAAGGCTCTTTTTTTGTCTTATTTTTCAAGCCTTGTTTATCAACATGTTTTTGTTTGTTTAAATATTCATATTGCTTTTATTTAATTCTTTCACATCTTACATATAAAAGGGAGCAAATGCGCATGCAAACAGAAATCATTATCAGCCTGATGTACAGTTTAATACTGAGAGAAACTCTCTTATGCTGATTGTGAATGCCCTGATTGAGAAACAGCACTTTGCAGAATCGGCACGCTCTCTCTCCACACTAATGTGGGCCTGGTTGTTTGTTTGTGTGTGTGAATGTTTGTATGCTTGAAGGATAGAGGAAAAGTCTGAGAAACAACAGAAAGACAGAAAAATAATATATATATATATATATATATATATATATATATATATATATATATATATATATATATATATATATATATATATATATATATATATATATATATATGAAATACACTTTGGAAAAAAGCTTTGTTAAGATTTGCCAGAATTTAAGTTTCCTCTTTCCATTTCTATTTTAAAGATTGCCTCAAGTCTCCTATTTATTATTTATGTTGTCACTTTTTATGGACAGTTTAAATGCCAAACTGAAAAGTGTGTGCTTTGGAAAAGCAAACACTTAAACACAAAACCTTTTTAAGTCAAATGATTTAATCCTCTGGATTCAGATGGAGCTCAGAAAGACTGGAAGAACACAGCACTGTGTAAACTGACAATGTATTCAGTTTGTAGCTCTTAATCCTTTCAAGTCGAATTTTCCACTCAAAAGAAAACGCTGTCCCTCTGGGAGGGTTTGTTTTCCCAGCGCTCATTTAGAAAAATGTTCTTTATGATGAAGATAGAAGCGTTGATAGTAGATGAAGGAGAGTTTAAACCTGGCTCGTCATTTAATCAATGCCTTGCCTCGCTCTCTCTTCTTGTTCCTGCTCTGGCTTTTCCAGGGTCCAAGGCAGTCAATGGCTCTACAGATAAACCCCAACCCTATTATTGTTGGCCAACAGGAGGTGCTGGATCTACCGAGGCGCGGGTCTTCAGGGAGTCACGAGGACGAAACAACAACGAGCCCCACATTAAAAGGCCAATGAATGCATTCATGGTGTGGGCCAAAGACGAGCGACGCAAGATTCTCCAGGCCTTCCCTGATATGCACAACTCCAACATAAGCAAGATTTTGGGTAAGGCCCTTTAAATTAGATAGAAGAGCTGTGATTTAAACAAAGAATGCAGATTTGCATTTGTTTAGCTTCTGCTGGAATTTTTGTGAACCTTTGAAACATCCTCTAAATACTGTAAAGTCAATCAGTGAAATTACTTATCAGTAATACGTCTTGCATGAGACTGAAAAAATATCTTCCACCACAAGATTGCTGTTAATTTAATAAACTTGAATTTTTTAAATCAGTTTTCTACATTGTGGTGGTTTTAAAGCTGTCTGTCATGGAAATACACATTTGTGTTTGTTTTGTTCGTGTTACAGCGTAGGCTACTGTGCATCAGTTCACCTCGGCATACAGACGGATTTATGGCCCATCACTACCATAAGTGTTTGTCATGAAAAATGACAGAGACTAAATGGGTCTTGTCCCCTCAGCACAGGAGTCCATACATCAGAGCTGTTAAAAGTGCTGTCATCCATGGCAGTGTAGTGCACTTCATGGAGCTGTAGTATTTACTGCACAGGCTTGTTGTTCCTTAGTTTTTGACAGTAAGGGGCAAGCATGTCTCTCTTTTAGTATAATGTGCTGCCACACTTATCAAGCAGTTGTTGTAAAATAGTCACTAAATTTTGGTACATGATTTTCTTTAATAAAATCATATAAAACTATGTTACATAGGTGTTATATTATTCTTCTGTTCAAGTATTGCTGACTTGCAATACAAAAATACAGCACCCTCCACTATCATTGTTAAACATATTTAAAAAGTCTAAAAATAAATGGTTGATAAGTGTACCCTAACCATCCTGCTTACTGTGTGGCCATTTGGCAGTTTGCTGACTTAGAAGATAAAGACACTTCTGTCACACTCAAATTTCATGTTCTCTTGTTTGTTATATTGAGTGGTGGCTGAGGGAAATTAACCTCTGTGGTGATTCACGTTTAGATTTGAAAGGTTGAACAAATGAATTCACTCATATGACATATGATTAAAAATCATATTTCCTAATGAAATATGAGTACCAAGTACTACAATAAGTACTAAAAATGATGGTTTGATTTTTGGAAATATTCTAGTATGACATTATGTTACTACAATAAAAGGGATGCCTCAGTTTCTTTGTTTGTGGTACTTAACCAAAACATTTGAATCCTCCAGGAATAGAAGAAACTTTGGGTTGAAACCTTTTAGTTACTTTCTTTGAGATAATAAATTGGTTTGCTATCCTGCTAGATACTTTCCTGTATACTTGATTATTGTGTGCGCTGGGTAAAACTGAGTTCAGACTCCTCCTCTGATTCTCGGCCCACTTAGTTACATTTTAATGATCGTTTCAACTTTTCCAAGTGCTGAACAGTTCATCTTCTCATGCTGCAGGTTCTCGGTGGAAGGCTATGTCTAACCAGGACAAGCAGCCATACTATGAAGAGCAGGCCCGTCTGAGTAAGCTTCATCTAGAGAAGTATCCAAACTACAAGTACAAACCACGACCTAAGAGGACCTGTATCATAGATGGCAAAAAGCTCCGCATTGGAGAGTACAAGCAGATGATGCGCTCACGGCGACAAGAGATGAGACAGTTCTTCACTGTGGGGTGCGTGCACAAAAACATAACAAAATAGTGTGGTTAAATAGTCATTAACCACACTAAGGCACATTTCCCAATTGGGTGTTGAGTTAACCTCTGCTGTATTGGTTTTAAAACCCGCCATGCACTTTAAAATCAAGCATTTTTCAATAGCTGTGATTTAATAATTTTACACAATACCAGTCTTCAAATGTAGCATGGAGTGCAGAAATTATTATGGGACATAAGCTGTAAGTATATACTTAGAGAAGCCTGGAGGGCAGCTGAGGCTTAACACTTTAATTTACTGTGTGTGGTTAGCAGGAGAACCCTTCTCCAGGTGTTCCCATGTCAGTCATAACATTCAGCGGCTTTGGGAATCAGTCATCCTGCACAATAGCAGACAAGTACAGCATTGAGAGGATATTGGTTTTATGTCACCAATAAACTGGGTTCTCTGTCTGAACAGAGCAGAACAGGAGCTGCCAAGAGAACCTCTCTTCTCCCAAATCATTTTCATAGAAGTTGCTGGCTTGACAAGGACTGGTGGGGGTAACCCCAAGTCTAACCATCATATCTTATTGCTGCGAAATAAGACAAAAACATTCTTTTTTTAAAAGTACTGGGAATAGGATTTTAAATAATTTTTGACATTTTTCCTTTGTCCAGCCAACCACCTCAGATTCCCATCACCACCAGCGCCAGTATGGTCTATCCAGGGGGCCTCACCATGGCAAACACCACACCCTCCCCTCAGATGACGTCGGAGTGCTCCAGTGCCTCGGTCAGCCCTGAGCCATCCATTCCCGTCATTCAGAGTACATACAACATGAAGCTGGAGCCCAGTGCCATGGTGAACAACAGCGAGCCAGTCAATGGCGAAGATGAAATGGACATGTATGAAGACTTCGAGGACGAGCCCAAATCAGACTATAGCAGTGAGAATGACACACAGGAGCCAGTCAGTGCCAACTGAAACCTGTTTTGCTGATGCAGAGACAGCATTCACACAGGAGGAGGCCCAAAGGGCTGTTCTGATGTGAGGGAGGGATGGAGCAAAAAGAACAACAAAAACTTTACCAGATGGGTTGGAAAAACCTTTTAAAAGAAAAATAATATGTATCATGTAGAAGCCTGCATGCAGCTATGGCTTCATCAGTCGAAAGCTATTTGGTCTTAATTATTTCTTCAAGTTTGTGAAATAATTTGTTTTTGTGGTAATTTATAATTTTAATGTTTTTTTTATTTCATTGTTTGTTTTTTCATTAAAGATCATAGACGGTTACACAGTTAGTTTGTTGCCTAAAGCAAAAGACAGAACTTGAAGCTAAACATTTGGTATGAACCTATAATACTTAAAGTCACATTGTTTTCATTTATTATTATATGATTTTGCTACGTCACCTAACTGTTCAAGATGGGAAAAATATTCTCACTCAGGTATAGTGTGCCAGCCAACAGCTTGTGAATGTTTTTAACAAAGAGAAAAAATATCAAAACACAAATGCAGAGGGATTCCAGTGTAGTCAAATTATTATTATTATTATTATTATTATTATTATTATTATTATTATTATTATTATTATTATTATTATTATTATTATTAATTTGTTTTTGCTGCATAAGTCAGTGTGAAAGTGCCAAACATTTTATGTTTTTCCATGAGAGGCTTTGAAGACAATCTCTTCATCTCTTAATGCAGCTTCATTATACAGTCTTTCCAGAAAAGGACAAATGAACCTCAGGAACTTGGAGGCAGCAAGTTCTGCAGGAAGTAACAAGTTACACCTGTGAGTGGAAGATATGGTAGCTATACTCCACAGAGATCAATGCAGTGGGCATCAGTGCCATGAGCAACCCCTTTAATTTCCCTCGTCCCAATCCAAACACAACATTGTAGAATCCTTCACTCATTTCCAGCTCTGCAACCCTGTCTGAATCACCAGGATCTTAATCAGCGATTGTAATCAGGCCAGAATGCTAAAGGGCCAAAGGCCCCCAATCTGCAGGATTGGAACAGAAGTGCAAGGCAGCTTTGGTGGCATTACAATCTTAAATTGATGTTGTACAATGTGTGGCTGCAAAGCTACAGTACATTCTGTTAAACACTTTAGCCCCATTTGGATGGCATGTTTAAAGTCTTGGGTCTTAAAATGTGATTTTTTTCAGACATTGTAAATCTTAAATGGACACTAAGAAGTCTTAAGGCAGGGCGGTTATCTTGTTGATGCAGTGGAATGATTACTAAAGTCGTAGTGAAAGGAGTGACAGATTGCTAGGAAGGCCCTCAACAAAGATAAGAGCCTGCCATCATGCTTGTTTTCTCACTTTGCATTTCACAAAGGTGACTTAATTTATTGTTTTTTAAATACACTTACATAAAATCTTTGCCATCTTTAAGCCGTGTTGTAAAAATTCTTATATTTCTTGAACATACTATAGGACTCAGACACATGTATCGGTATCTACAACAGCTCCTTATTAAAGGAACTTGTCGCTGTAACTGTCATGATGACACCTGTGTCCTTATGGACCCATTGACTAACATGTAAGTGTTTTTAGGCTGACAGCTGAGAGGATACTATAAGTTGAACTGAACAAAAAATAAATTCAGGCAACCCTACACAGAAGACATTTAGGGTTCATCTAGGGGGAGTTGATGTTAAGGATCAGTCTGTAGAGCAGAAGGTCTAAGTGACTGTCCTCTCAGCCGCTTGCGTTTCTGACCCCAGTCTTCGGCAATCTCAACACTCAGGGGGCGCCATCTGGCTGGAGAAAGAGAAAGCAGCAGGAAGGAGTGGGGAAACAATAAAAACTGGGTGTGTGTCCCTCATTGTGCTCTCCATCAAAGTGCTGGAAGTAAGGCCTCAACAGGGCTTCCACCCAGGCTGAATCACCAGGCACTGGCGAGCAGATGGAACAAGTACATCAAGCTGTGGGGGATTATTAAAATGACTGACGAGTGGGTATCATCTGAAATACAGCATTATTAATGCATGAGTCCAGTTATTCCCCTCTCTTGCCCTTGAACCTGTCCATTTCAGTGAGAGCACAGAGCTTTGTGAAGGAGCTGAATAGCTGGTCACTGGCTTTAAGTGGTCAAGATCCCCACTGCTGGTCACTGCATTTTTCTCCTGCCTCTAATTGGTACAGATGGCTCTGCCTTGCTCTTTAGCACTTCTGATTTGCATTACCTAAACTTTTGCAAACATTCATACATAATTCATGTGTGTCTTATAAATCAATTTTTTGTTAGTTTCTATTTTATTTTTCCATTGCATTTTTTCTACATTTTATAATTTTTAGAAATGAAAAAGCAATCAACGGATGCTCTACAAGTCAAATCTTCTCCCTCCAAGTCAACCAGTTTGGTATTTTTAAGGTGTTTCCTCCTGTTTGCTGGTGGTTAGACTGATTTGTATGTGATTGTAAATAATTCTATGACCATGCCAAGCTACTTCAGTTGGTGGCTTTTGGACTCTTCAAGAAATTGACACTTGACTGTGCTTATACAGCAAAAACACACAAAAAAAGACAAAAAAGAAGAAAAAATGGACAACACAGGCTCACAAAGAGACAATGTGTTATAAGCACTGGATATAAATCATATTTTTTAGCAATTCTGATTAATGTGAAGTTGTTTGACGAAGAACACCATGGATGAACAGGATTCCCCGGCCTGACTCAAGCGGGTTTGTTATCACACTTGCCAGATTTGGGTCCTTTTTATGTTCAGTTTTTCGTCTACTTATTTTATGTATTTATGCAAAGACATGTGTGATTAAAGAACGCTTTGTTTATATCACAGCTAATGAAAAGACTCAGCACAAGAAATGTGAGCAGAAGATTTAACAGCAGGCTCAGAGAGCTGTGAAACAACAGACGTCAGTGCATTGTATATTGTGTTCGATACTGTAATGTATCAACATACTGTATTTATTTTTAGCCTCTGCTGGCTCTAAAATTGAAAGTAAAACAACAGAACCAAGGACAATCACAAAAAAAATAAATAATTGGAGTTTTAAAAAAAATCATTGGATTCAACATCTCGTTAAGATTTTATTGTAAATATGAGCAATGAATATCTTTTTGTTCATAGGTATAAGTTATGTATTTGGCTGTTTTATTTCCCCTTTTATAATATTTGTCCCAACAGCAGATAAATGGCTGTACCTCAAGTGGATGCTGAACTTTTCTGCTAATTGGAAGTTTGGTCCCAATACAGAGGGAAGTATAGGATTTTCTTAACTATTAATAGCACCAATACAAGCTTACCTTATCAGACTTATAAGAAAAAGGAACTGAGTTAAAGAAGCACTTAATGTAATTAATTATTATTAATTATTCACCCACTTGTTTCCAATCATGAAAATTTCTGATAAAATCTCATTTTGATGCAATATATACTCATCTTTTTTTCTTTTTTTTTTGTGATTAGTAGTTTGGTTTAGTGGGAAGCTCAGATCATCTGAAAATATCTGCATGCATTGGCCTTGCATTGTCATGAATATAAAAACGGTATGCCTTTTTTATTGTTTCAAAAAGCGGTTTTAAACACACGAGATATTATTTTTGTTCGTTTCAATGGCGGGAGTCCGCAAGTATTTATTTCTTTTAATGTTGTAAAATGCACAGATATTGTGCATCGCCATCTTTATGTATTCTGCCGGTTTTCAACAAAAGTTTTGCTGACTTTCAAGGATCTTCAAATTTACCCTCACAATTGGTCTCAATTTTTTCTCCTGTAAGACATGCAAACAGGATTCTATGCTGTTTTAACATTACTGTAATTTGATTTATCTTTTTTGTTTTTTTGTTGTTGTTGTTGTTTGTCTAAACTTTGTGATGTAAATGGTGGGAATGTTCTCTGTGTTAATTTAATCAGCACAATTCACTGACATGCTGGACTGACATGGTAGCTGCTGTTCAGAAAGTGTAAAAAATGTGCCATCTAGGGCAACATTTTAAGCTGCCCTTGGTACTCTGCTTTTAGGAGTTGTCTTTTCAAGCAACACTGTGTGGGGCTCTTCTATGACTGGAGCCGCTGTTTTGAAAAATTGCTGGCAGCCTAAAACGATTTTCTGCCCAGAATCCTTTCGATTATTTCCTCTCCCTGCAGGTACCTGTAAGCCCATGGCAAGTATTGTTTGGGTGTCATTAGAGAACAGGAAATACATAGTGTCTGTTGCTGCTTTAAAAAAAAATATGTCTGAATATGTAAATAGTTTATCATAATATCTTGTACAGTCCAATGTAAAGTTTTTAATTCAACTTAAAAACAATGTTGCCATCACATTTGTGTTCACATTCTTCTTTATACAAAACAGAAGAGGTCAATTACTTGCAAGGATGTATTATTGCTTGAAAAAAAAAGAAAATGTTAGGTTTTTTTTATGTTTGTTCTGTTTTGCTTGGCTTCAAGGTGTACACCAGCATTCTTTGGTTTCATGTGCAGTACTGACGTGAGGTAAACTTAAGGTGAATAATTTTACATTGGTGTGTGTGTGCGTGTGTGTGTGTGTGTGTGTGCGTGTGTGTGTGTGTGTGTGTGTGTGTGTGTGTGTGTGTGTGTGTGTGTGTGTGTGTGTGAGTGGAGAGCTGCGTCCTTGGCTTTGGTAGTATTAATACACTATAACAAGTAAAAACAAACCAATGATTGACACACACCGGTGCATCTTGGTACCATGCAAGTGTGTTTACTGTAAATTATGAAATTATGCCCACAGGATAACTTCAGACCTATTATAAAACAACATTTTCCATATGTGTTGGTCCATTGTATGAATGCAGCAGTGGGCTGAAGAAACTGCCGGTTTTAGCTTATTTACCTCAAGAATTTCCTTGTTTTCTGTAAAAGAGACAGACATTGTGTTGCAGAGAGGTTCACACATCACTCCATATTTTGTACTGCTGTTGACACTTACCAATTAAAGAGACATTTTGTTTTAAAAACTCGAGTCATTATTTTGATTACACTCTTTACAGTCTGCAGAAGTATAAACAGCATGAAGGTCTTTAGGGAAAATGTAACTGTTGGCTTAGATACATAAATCACACTTAAATAAAAAAAAAAACTATTTTTGTGATTTCTTAGTTTTAAAATATACTTTGCTTTTCACATTTAACTTATTTCACATGTTAACTGATATTTCTTAAACTTAAATATCAAAAGTAACTTCAAAAATATGGCAGGAAAGAGAAAAATGTGCATTTTCATTCATTTGGTTTCAGTCACAATTTAGTCTTCTGTTGACATTTTAGTTTTAGTCTGGTTTTTGTTCTTACCATATTGTACCACATTTTAGTCAACAAAATTTTAAATTTAATCAACAAAAATATAAAGTCAGATATGACTGTGATCTTAGTGCCTCTCAAGTAAGGAAAATAACTTCTAGGTGAAATATTGCTCAGTCAGGTAACTTTATTTGAATTCCCTTTTCAAGTTAAATATATATATTTTAATAGGATGTGCATTTCATACAAAATATATACAGTATTAATTAAATTTAAAAAAATATTAAAATAGTATAAGTAATGCAGCCATCTGATGATCAGATGATAAAAAATGGATTGATCAGATTATTCAAAAAAATTGATGCATTGTACCAGAACAGTAACTTTATATATTAAATTTTACCGTTTTTTGCAGCTACCACATTGCTGCTTAATAGTTCAGTTCAAATTACTACCACTCAGAAAGAATAGGTCTCATTAACATTTTTTAACTCATTCCGCCTGTCCACATGGCGAAATTTTAGATCTGTTTGGATTTCATCTTCTTCCAGCATTATCGTCTCATTTTTATTAGTTGACACAAATGTTCATCATATTTCTCATAGTTCTTTACTTTCAGGATGAGGTTTATTTAGTTTTTTGTCAAGCAGAAAAGGTTTTTGACAAAAATGTTGCCAAAAATCTTTTTTGTATCAAAATAATATCTTTCCTGTAATATAAAAACCAAATAAAATATTTGCCCCTTTCTGGGCCGCCACCTTATCATGGTAGAGGGGTTTGAGTGTCCCAGTGATTCTAGGAGCTAAACTGTCCGGGGCATTATGACCCTGGTAGGGTCATCCATGGTAAACAGGTCCTAGGTTAGGGATCTGACAAAGTGCAGCCCAAATACCCCTTGTGATAAGTTATATCTACAGAAACAGTGTTCCCTAAGTCGTTTCCGGTGAGAGTTGGCCTCCGCCAAGGTTATCCTTTGTTGCCAGTTCTATATATAACCTTTATAAACAGAATTTCTAGGCACAGCCAAAGTGTTAAGGGGATCCGTTTTGGTAGCTTAAGGATCAGCTCTCTGCTTTTTGTAGATGATATGGTCCCATTGGCTTCATCAGGTCATGATCTACAGCTTTCGCTGGATCAGTTCACAGCCGAGTGTGAAATGGTCAGGATGAGGATCAGTACATCCATATCCAAGACCATGGTTGTGAGCCAGAAAAGGCTAGAATGCCTTCTCCAGGTTGGAGAGGAGGTTCTGCCCCAAGTGGAGAGGTTTAAATATCTCAGGGTCTTGTTCACGGATGTGAGAAAAATTAAATAGGAGGTCAACAGGTGGATTGGTACTGCGTCTGCAGTGATGCAGGTGTTGTACCTATCTGTCGTGATGAAGAGAGAGCTCTCGATTTACCAGTTTATCTATGTTCCTATCCTTATCTATGGTCACAATCTTTGGGTAGTGACCAAAAGAACGAGATTGCAGACACAAGCAGCAAAATTAGTTTTCTCCACAGAGTGTCTGGGCTCTCCGTCAAAGATAGGTTGGGAAGCTTGGTCATCTAGGAGAGGCTCAGAGTACATCTGCTGCTCCTACACATCAAGAAGAGCCAGTTAAGGTGGTTTGGACATCTGGTTAGGATGCCTCCTGCAGGCTTCCTTGGTGAGGTGTTACAGCCACGTCCCACTGGGAGGAGACCCAGAGGAAGACCCAGGACACATGTGTTATACAAATAAACTTGACTTGACTTGACATTAAAGAGACTTATGTTTCTCTGCTGGCCTGAGAATGCCTTGGGATTCCCCTGGAGGAGCTGGCCCAAATGGCTAGGGAGAGAGAAGTCTGGGCGTCTCTGCTTAGGCTACTGCCTCTGAGACCCGACCCTGGATAAGGAAAAAAAGGAAGGAAAATGACACATGGTTCCAATAAAATGTTACAAGTAAAAATCTGAAGTGTGACAAGCATATTCAGTCCCTTTCACTCTTTCACCCCAAAATAAAATCCACTACAACCAGTTGACCTTAAAAGTCAAATAATTAGCAAATAGAGTCCACTAATGTATAACGTAGTATTAATTGTACTCCCAGTTTCAGTCATAGCCTCTCATCTATTCATACCACTGATTTAATTGTTTGTCAAATAAACCTTTCCTGCAATTACAGCTGAAGGTCTTTTGGAGTATGTCTCTACCAGTTTTACACATCTAGCAACTGAATTGTTTGCCCATTCTGCCTTTCAAAATAACTCAAGCTCTATCAGATTGGACCAGGTGTGTCTGTATGCTTTTGAAGTCTTTTTAAGCCTTTAACAGGGTTTCATCCAGGACTGCCTTGTATTTAACTCCAACTTCCCATCAATTCTGGCCAGTTTCACTGTTGCTGTTCAAGAAATGCCTCCCCAAACCATGATGCTGCCACCAACATGTTTCATAGTGTTCTTGGTGTGTTCTGGGTTTTTGCATATAGGTTTAAAAGTTTAATTTTAGTCTCAGACCAGAGCACATTCTGCATGACTTGCCAGATTGGTGAAGTGCACAACTAATAATTGTCATGTCACAGAGTCTCCCACCTGAGGTGTTGATCTCTTGAGCTCCTCCAGTTACTGTGGGCTTTTTGGCTGATTGTCTAATTAATGCTCTTCTTACCAAGACATATTAGGCTAAGAGGAAAACAGTGTCATGTAAGGTTTGCAGGTTTGCCATGCTTTTTCATTTTCAAATCATAAATTGATGGTGGCTCTGTGAGATGTTTAATGCTTGGGATATTTTTTATGACCTAATCCACCTTTTAAACTTCTCCAAAACTTTATCCCTGATCTGTCTGCTTTGTTGATTCGCCTTCATAATGTGGTTTGATTTACTAATATTAACCAACAAACCTTTGAGGCCATCAAAAAACAGTTGTCTTTACATAAAGATCATACATCAGACTTCCGAGGGCAATTGGTTACACTTAATTTTTTTTGTGGGTCTTCAATACAGAGACCTTTCAACAGCAATAATTATTACACAGCTATGACTAAGTGGGGAAGACAAATACAATTTAATTTGGGTGATGGCGATCTAATCTCGAGTCTTAACTCATAATTTTTGCTTTGCTTTGACAATGAAGATATAGATCCACATGTTCCAGTGCTCCTTGACCTGGCAAAAGGCAAGCTCAGAAAGATCTGTTTGTGAGTGTGCTTTTGCAAAGGTAGTGCATGTTTGAGTGTTAAACAGAGCCAGAGGTCATGCTGAGGGTTGTAAAATCTCCATGGATCCTTGCCAGATAAGGATCATTTTTTTATCTTCTTGATATAAGGTGTAAAACATTTTAAATAACTTTTGGTTCAAATCAGCACATATATTTTTTTCTAGCTTGTTGATTTCAGACATTTTTAAAAATAAAGAAAAATCTACAAACAATATTATCTCAGGCTTCTGTCACAATTTGGGGATTTTTCTAATAATTTGCGATTTTTGTCATTTTGACCTTTACTTCTTTCTGCTTCTCAGAAATCAAAGTTTATATAACAGATGCTGTTGTTGCAGTTCTAGTGGAAGAGATACAGTTTTTTGCACAATAAATTGTTTTGTAAGTTTTCAGTCTTGCATGATATTCAATGCCATGGAGAAAACCTCTCTGCTTTGCGTATTATTGTGCAAGACAGTGGGCAACATTATTACCATCTATTCTTCCATTTACAATTTTCTTGGACTCTAGGTGCTTTTCACTGTACATGTGAATTTTAAATAAGTTGTTTGAGGAATAATCAGAGACCTGGTGATCTTGCTGTTTGTAAGTGGCCTCTTTGGATGAACTGTCACTACTGAACAAAGATGTGCATGTGTGAACTGCACAAAATAATTGATACAGCCATGCTGTCGTGTAGCGGCAGGGCTGCTATTTCACAACGCTGATGACTAAACACTAGAGAGATAGGGGAGCTGAGAGAAGTGCTTGGAACAATATTTTACTCATTTGGATCTGCTCGACGCTACAGTCGTTGCACCCAGTGAATCTGTCAGGCAGCACCATTTCCCCAAGAACAGCTGCTATTTATCTGATTTTCCCATTAAAGTTGACTCATGACTTTATTGTACAGGCTTTGGCAGAGGTGCTGCATGCCTCGGTATGTCTCTGTAAAACAGCTGAGGGTTGGCTGCTGATGCTACTAGATGTCCAAACATGTAACAACTCCTCTTTATTTTCCTAATGTTCAGCTTTATGTTAAAAGATGGTGTAAGAACAATGTTTTATCACATCTTTTTCTGTACTTGTTAAACAATCTCATCTAGATGTTTTTATTTTTTCTGCTTTCCCTTAATTTCTAGCACAACTGAAAGACTACATATTTTGACTGGTCTCAAATCTCATCAAACGTGTGTACAAGAACAGTATGTAAGAACACCCTTAGCAATGTTTTAATCCTTAGAGGTGAAGGACTTAGGAAATCTTGCTAATTTCACAGATGGTTTAAAATAGATTAGTGTGGAGTAGCAGCTCGCAGAGAAAGGCTGACCCACCAGGCTCCCTGTGCAGCTGCCAAAACGCTGCGCCTGATGCTCAGAAGTGCCTTCCAAAAGTCCTGCAAGGTTAAAGCCAAACTTAGGTATCTTGAAGTACCATCCTTTTTTACTAACCTTTATTGTGTCTTTAAAGAACATTTGAACAAATCTGTCTGCTATTTAACACCTGAAAATCTTTCCAGTTATATTTTTAATTCTCTTTTTAAATGTCTTGGAAAAAATAAACATTTTGAGTTTTTGATGTTGCTGTTACTGTTTAAATACTTTCTTAGTTGGAACCATGGGAAACGTTCCTTCTCTATTTCCAGTTCCTGATGGAAACAATTCCCTTGAGGACAAAGATTTTCATTTGGAACTAAATGCACCATTTTGGCCAAAGGCACCCATTCTTGCTTGATTCTTTGAGTCTGTTTTTTTTTTTTTTTTTTTTTTTTTTTTTTTTTTTTTTAAGATATTTAGTACAATGTGTCCAAAAGCCATTTTTGTACAGGAATAAAGGAGTGAATCAGACTCTGCATGGTGTTTTGGACAGGCCAAGCCTGCTGTTAGACTTGGTCTATGTCCGAGTAAGCATGACACAACTCTGGCCTTCCTGAAAGGACCCAGCTTGGAGTTAATGTGAAAAGACAATTGCATAGGGTGAAAAACTCAACATGGTTTTGTTCTACTTGTCATTCTTTGGTGCATAGTTGGGAGTAAAGCCTAGGAACCATCTGAATGTTATTTGTGCTTTTTGACCCATATTCAGCACAGCTCTCACAAAGCCCTTGTGAGAGGGTTGAAACAATGGGGAGGCCCTCTTAGAAGAGGGACAGGCCTCAGCATCAGCCAAACCATCTTGGACCTGCTTCACTGAAATTGTTTGTCCCCCAAAAGGCTGACATCATTGAGTAGCAATTGGTCAACTATAACAGTGCTGAAAAAAATAAGGAAAAATTATCGTAGGAGTTATAACATCAGCAAAAAAATAATCATTGTCAGTGAGGTTAAATGCATAAATTCCAATATTGTAAACAGATAAAATTGATTTAAGATTTGCTTAAAAATAAACATTGTTTTTTATTTTGTTTAATTGTTGAAACTGTATATATGTATATATTTTTGTACAAATTGAATATTTTGGAAATCCAAATATTTTGAAAAAATGTATTTTTGCATACTGTTTCACATCATCGCTTCTCTTCAGTCCATTTGTCTACCAAAGCATTTGACTGTGTGGAAGAATAAATGTGTAATGGTTTTGCTTGCATCTCTGCTCTCTCTGATTTTTTTTGAGGAATTTATCCAAATAAAGGTTTCTTTTTGAAATATGTGTTATGTTTTCAAAGCCATCACTGAGCGCTCTCATGCATATGTGAATTACACACCTTTATGAATATGTAAATGTTGCGAGAATGCCTCATTAATTAGTAATTCATGCATTTTTCACAAGCCCAATACTTGCCAGTGTAGTAGATGATTTATCAACTAGAAGTTAAAAAAGGGAATTCATCATCACGTTTTCAGATTTTCTGAGCTACATCTGTAATTTCTGTAATTCATTAAAAATGATTTGTCTTTATGGTTGTATCTTTGCAGCTGTCTCATAATATCACATTTATAATGTCAGATATGCTATTTGGAATGTTTGAGAGCACTTATAATTTTAATGGGCATATTTCTCCATCTAGATGTTTGTGTACTGTTTCATATTCTGGGTGAAAAATTTTAATGCAAATAGATATGGTGTTTTAAACAGCAATATTCAGAGCTATTTAGTTATTTTTAGTTTCAGAGAGACAGATAGAAAAAAAAGTTATGATGCATTGAGGTTAATAAAGTTAAGTTAAGAAGCTGTCCAGAAAACTTTTTTCTCTGATTCTCCTGTCTTCTGTTAGTTCAGAAATATTTTACCATCACAGTAGATCTGATAAAGTACATATAGACTTTAACACATTAATTTTAACTGAGTAATTACAAAAAACATAAAATGATTATTAAAAAAAAAAACAAAAAAAAAAAAAAACAAAACCCAGATTTAGTTCTACCTTTCTCAATTTCCTAATTTCTGACCAACCTGTAACACTGGTGCACACATTTAAGGACTGTTGGTGGCGGTAAGGCACCTAAAGTTTGTTGACCAGCCACGAAGAAGATGCACTGGTTGGCTCTGTCACTCCACAGAAGCACGAGCCATACCGTTAGCACATTTGCGCATGCGCTGAAAGAAATACTTCTGGGTCATTGTTAAAACGCAGATCTAAGGCGTAACATATTAATTTATGATATTAATTCAAATATTACTTACTATAAAATCATCTATCCTCCCTGACAATGTTATAATTCCCTTAATGAACAACTGTCATAATTTAGATCAAAGATTTTAATTCAGTAAAAAATTGTGGACTCACTGGACTGTAACTTATTTACTCTGTCAATGCGCCTACTGGTGGACACATTACGGACAACACAAGACCTTTATTTTTATTATACATCTTCTATGAGATTATGTAAAGGTGTAATCAGACTATCCAATGCTATATCACATGCATTCATGGGAAACACAAATTTATTACTCCATCTTTCCTCACGTTTGATTATACTGTACACAGGCGCATACTTTTACTTGATTATTCTTATTTATTTATTTATTTTTTTTTTTTTAAATAGCTCAGAGCAGTCTAGCGAAATGCATTTTTATCTGTATTTTTTGTTCTCTTTAAAGTGTAACTAACCCCCCTGTAAATGCATAATCCCGCCCCTGGAAAATCTTGGAAAACTCCACCAAAGTAGGCGGAGCCAAGAGAAGCGGCCAAGTGTGGGATGAGCGGAGGAGGTAAGCGGGGCTGTGATCAAGACGAAAGAAGTACTGTTGTCAACTTTTCCACTTTATAGCTGTATTTATTGACTTTTCAAACAGCTAACAAGTGATAAATCTAGCCATTTTTTTTTCCTGTGTTGCAGGAGACTTATGGTGACAACTCTGCATCTCAGCTGTAGCCTGTCTGCCTCTCGCATTTCCTTAGCACTGTAGTCAGTCTGACAGTCGCCCATTCAACACCATACCGTCGCAAGTTGTCAGAGCAGAGGAGACCCATTCCACTCTTTGTCCACACTGCAAATGAATCACACATTTGCAAAGCTGAATAACGATATTAATCAATGCTTGTAGCGCTCACACCCGAATCGCTATTCCTTCTCCTGACTTGCCACCGGGCAAGGCTGTGTGTCTGAGTAAGATGGTTTTATACTCCAACGTGGGGATGGGACGTTGTGTACCCATAGGAAAATTGATCTCTCTAAACATCATTCGATCGAAGGAGGCCAGCACTGAGACGGTTTTAGGCAAAATATTGCAGAACTAAACAAAGTTACTCGAAAATGCAAAAAATCGCACATAAACATAAAGATAGAGCCCCAAGACAGTTTAACGGCAAATAAGTTGATTTGGGGGTTTAGTTACACTTTAAATCATGTACTATCTTTAGCATTATAATGAAATACAAAAAGAAAACAAGAAAAAAAAACCCTGCCAGAAGGATTTCTATTTGCACAAGCACAAATTAGCTGATGGTGGGGATCATGGTTTGGGGACAGATCGTGAGTGACAGGATATATTGCTGGTTGGATCATAGCACTTCATGCCCACAGTATCACCTCAATGCAAAACATGTTCCTGTGTATGTGAACACCAGAACTAAAATTTGTTAAAATGGTATTGGTACAGATTCAGAGTCAAAATAATTAAGTCAAAATCAAACAAAATCTATTTAAATAAAAAAAACAATGCTTTTTAGTCAAATATTGCTCTTTGTTAAAATGCTAAGAAATACTTATTAATGAAGGTTAATTAATTTCAAAGCCTTTAATGAAGTAGATTTAAAAATGTAATTTTTTATTGTTATGCCTTGTTTTTATTTAATTTTTTTAAAAAAATTAATATCAATAGAAAAACTTTAAAAATATGTATATTGATCTTAACTGCAATAGCTTTAATATTATCTTGACAAGGATTATCTCCTGCAAAACCAGTGCCTTGGTTCAAACTGCAGGAGGAACAAGGGCATTGGGACTTGCAATAAAGGTTATTCAGTTAAGTCACTTTTCTGGAAAGTGGTGTTTTGGCATGCCCACATAAGTGGTAAAATATTTAATATGTCTGCCAAAGGAAAACAACTGTGTGAATTTGATCCCAAATTAAATTAATTTGGTGCTGGTTTCATTAGACAACTTGTAGATTGCAAAAGAATAGCCTTGGTTCTTGGAAGATTGGCAAACAGTGTTTTTGCTACTGACATTTTGTGCATTGATGACATCTTCTATAACACATAGCTTAGCCACAGAGGTAAATATTTATAGCAGTTACAAAATATTTATCTACAAGTTTATTTGATCATGTAAATATTATAAAGAGGTGGATAAGCTAATATCTTACTGCTCTGAAACTGCCAATACACACTGGAGAAAATACTAGGTAATCCATTTCTGCATAATTTGGATACTGACACTGACAGACTGAAGATGTGAGTAATGTTAGGAAATTCTAAAATATAAACTTTGTTCTGAAGGAAAAGGTTGGGTTGGGGTTAGATGTCCAAGCTAAAGCTTTTGCAATGATGCAGGTAGGTACTGCATCAAGAGAACATCACAAAAAGCTAAAGTAATGGACATAGACGTTGACCCAGTATACATTGAAGGTCCTGAATTCAAAATGTGACACACTTCTGAATGTGAAAAATGCAAGACATAAGCTTGAGAATTTGGAATGGCTACCCACACAATGTAGATCCTAACAAACTGCCGACAATGTCGGGATGAACGTAGCAGACCCAAGAAAAATTAACATAAACAAAAAGGAACTCAAGAAACTTAAAACAAAATAGAAAAAATGTGGAACATAGCAGCCATAATTCTGCCAGGATTCATCACAACTCAAAACTAGAAAAATAATTGTGCAGATTCTAGGATACCAGCATGAGAATTCATTGTCCAGTACTATTCAGTCCCACTATAAAAGTGCAAAATGTCAACCAATGGTTCTATAAAAATACAATGAAAAAAATAACTAAACACCATTATGAAGAACAACTTTTTTACACCAAAATTATTAAACATTTGACTGAAAATTACTATTGTTAAATAAACGTAAGTGATGTAAAATATTCAAGGACTCATTTTTAATAATGTAGAATTATACGGAATAATAATGATAGAACTCCATAGAGGGGATTTTTTTTTTTTTTCTGTGACACACCAGACTCAAGAGCTAGGATTATTCTCAGTGTGGTGGTTTACTTATTACTGCATTTTAACCTAACAAGTTAAGTGTTATTCCGTATATTTATGCAAAGCAGTTCTGCAGTCCTGAACCCTCCCCTCATTCACACATTAGCTGAAGAGATTGACATAGTAATAAACTGATGTTAATTAGATGCACTTTGAAATTCTCCATTCTGCTCCTTTTCATGCCCTGGTGGAGCTGGTGGCTTATTAAATCATTTGCTGCTCATGGGTGATCTTCTTTTGAATCTTGGATTTACCCTCCGGGCACAATTTATTTTTATTTCGCAAAAATTTTACCAGCAAATTTTACATTAGTTCAAGAGAATTATAAATCATTATTACACAGGCAGACACTTCAAACATTTTAAGAGCTTTCTGCTCGATGAGGCATCAAAGGGGATGTTCTCACTGATGACTGTTACGCAAATGAGCACTAAGGCTGGACTGATTATGTTCTGTATGTGGTCCACCAAACGGTATCTGTGGAACATATGTTTAGAAGCTTTTGTTTGGGCCACAGTTTGAATTTTTTCAAGAAATTCAAAAGATCCAAACAGTTAAACCCAATTTTTGTTCATATTGGAACAAGTCTGTCCAGATAGAGGAAAATTTTTTGTGTCTGTTCCACTACACACACATCAAACAAAGCCCAGACAATTTAAATACTTTGAAGAAAAGCTCGCAGACTTGCATTAAGAAATGAATATTTGTTTAGACTTTCTGAAATACATTGAGGGAGTAATATATAACTAACATTAATAATACAGTAATAAATCTAAAGCTGAATGACATAATTGATCAATAATATAGCATGTGTATCATTTTCAAGATAATGTTGGCCATTTAAACCTTTGTTAATTACTTCTTTTTATTTATAGAAAATAACACGGGAGGGTTCATGTGCAGCTGGCAACCCATATGCAGAAGCTAGAAGACCTCTTTGTAGCAGTTGGGAATTCAAGACTTTTGCTGCATGTTCTCAGCCCTTTCCCTCCATGCCTAATTTCCATCTAATTACAAAGACCACTAGTGTCACAAAATCTTTAAAAAAAAATGGATGCTTTATTGTTGGCAGGATGGAGGACTCGTCTTTTAATTTCTGAACAATCGTATTCCAGTTGTCCAAAACGATCAGAATTCTAAACCTTTTAGTGGTTTTTGTGCTATTTCATTATATCCAATACAAATTCCATTGACTGTGTTTATTGCCTTTTAAGGACCTGATTATTTTTGTCACAATGGTCTGATACATGAAACGTTAGCGACTGCTCTGTTGTTTTCACTGACAGAGAGAGTTGGGCAGTTTTAACTAATTCTGGATGACAAGTCACTTGAAAATTGATTTGAAAACGAGATACACTTTGAACTACCATTCAACAGCTTTTTTCACTTTAAGCATATTAATACTGGGCTGATAAAAAAAATATAAGAGCTGAATATGTTGCAAAAAAGAAAAGATTTCTTCTTTAAAGTAATGATTATTTCCTCTGCTGGACATGCACCGGTCAGGTCACTGAGTGATTGGGTTTATTAAATTGACTTAGCTAAGAAAAGAAGAAGCTCCCTTACAGTTCAGTTAATTACTGCACAGTTAGTTCCTCAAACAGCTGATTAGCGTTGACTCCCAGAACTAAGTTCATGGTCTGTATTGTTCTCCTCTAATTAAAAGGCTTATTCAACATTCACTGAACCAGTGTGTATGTAAGATTCAAGAGAAGCAATGCATAATGCCATTGTTAAGGGATCATGTGCTGCCCATGGCATGACATACAAAACAGAACGTAGTCCTAGTATCAATTACTGCAGCATTATTAGTGTGGCTTTGTCTCACAGTCCCCACAGAGCTACAGAATAAAGCCAGCTAGCTCAATTACCCTCCACCCAGAGGTGGCAAAGTCTTTTGATTTGCCCTGCCTTTTAAATATCTACTGTAATTCTAATGTATCTCATTATGTACCGCTACCCCAGTACTGGGGTGCAGATCTTAAACTCTCCGAAAGATCACAGGAATATCCCGAATACGTGGACTTAATGTGCTGTGTGCAATCTAAATTAATTCAACTGCATCTGCACTGAAACATATATTAGTTTCAAAACCAAGCAAGTGATTACTTTTTCAATAAAAACATGTCTTGCTAATTTAGTCAGTACATGCAGATGTTTAATAGAGAAAAACAACCATAAGATATTATATACATTTTATGATTTATTGTGAATTTCCCTAGTTTTTTTCATAAATCTAATGAGTATATACAATCGGAAAAATACAAATCATGTAAAAGGATTTTACAAAAAGGAAAAAAGCTGAAGGGAAAACCATTGCAGATGGTTTGTGAAACATATCTAAGTGAACTTTGCAAGAAACTTCTCGTTTATGTGTGAAGTGGTAGTTAATATAATATGGAAAAACATAAACAGAGAAGGGAGAATTGGAATAAAACTAGAACCAATTAGTTTATCATTTTATTGGTTTAGAGTTGAGTGCAGAGCGTTTTGTAGGAGGAGTTGGTAGTAGCCCTGTGGGTTGTGCTGAGAAGAAGATAAATGCACTTTTCTGACAAAGAAAATGTATGACTCACTTTTTAAGGTTATTTTGCACTGAAACAGGATTGATTTAATTACTGCTGTATTTAAGTTTTAAAAAGTCATGGTAGTCTTGACATATTTAGTGACTTGGTGACTTTTAGAATCATTGCAGCAGACATGACCATCTGTCTTTAAGGAAAAACAACTCTGGTCTACATTGCCACCCGACGATTGTCGTCATGAGTTTTCTGTCTCTTATTAGAGACAGACCAAATAATTGTGTAGTAAAATTCTAAATTAAAAGTTGTGTAGTTCAAACAAATATATCTGAACTACTTAGAAAGATAATTCATGACAAATGGCTAACATGGTGTAGATTCTGCTGTATGAAGGGAAGAAGCAAGAGTAGCTTTGATAAAATATCCTTAGAAAATCTATAGTGGTGAACAAACAACAGGAATCACCTTCTGAATCTAAATTTTCTGAAAAATCCTAAAATTCATCATCATGTTTACATATAGTTGTAACTTTGTTGCAGACATTAATTTAAAAAGTACCAGTTATTTGTCATTCAAAGCAATACAGCAAACAGTGCTGTGGAGAGTGAACAACCTTGTTTGGTTGATAAAATTAGATCATGGATTTTGAGATAGGCATTGGGTGAGCTATGAAAAATAATAATCCAAACTAACAAATTATGCACACTTGAACATTTTTGTTAGATGGGGAACAGAAACTTGATGTCCACTCAATCAGATGCTTTTTCTTCTTCCGAATAATGCTATTATGGCACTGCTGTCTTGAAAAAAAAAAAAAAAAAAATTCTGATAAATTAATAACCCTTCGTGTAGTATTTTTAGAACAATGACTTCTCATAAGTCCTGCTTGTTTTGGGTGTGCACAACATGCAAGGTTGATTTTTGAGTGCTGTTGCTTTGATGGAAAAGTGCCTTGTTTATTGTTTCTGTTGCCTCTTACTTGATGGCATCAACAAAGAACTGAGGTGAGAGATCAAGAAGTAGGTATTTATATTGTCCATGCAGACTCACAATTAATCTAGGCTATGCAGATATAGAAACCAAACCTGAAAAAAAAGAAATACTCTGAAATAAGGGTTGTGCAGGAAGGTGGTTCAAAAGAGCAAGAAGTAGACTGACAGGCTACTTAGAATGTGTTACTTCACGTTGCATTAAAGTGTACAATATCAGGGTCGGGAGCCAAAGTGAGACCAAATTTCAGCAAATCCTGGTCAGGCTGGGAGCGATGGATCACTTACCAAAAGGAATCAAAGTCAGTGGCAAAAGATCTGATCTGGAGTGGAGCCCAGAAAGAAAAGTGTGAAACCTGGGGAAAGAGGGGCTCTCATTGAGAAAATCCATTACTACTGGTGAAGCCAGGAGGCATGAAAGGAGCTGTCTTGTTAAATTGGCTGCTTGATAAAGAATGTCTTTGGCTGGGGAGCCACTCATCGTCATCACTAGTGACACCAGACAGAGGAAGGAGAGAAGTACTTGAAATGTTGAGTCACTGCATTTCACTCTCTTTGTTTCACTTAACCTATTAAACCTCTAGGCCTCTTTTTTGAAGAACTCCCTCACTGTGTGTTAGATAAAAAAAAAAAAAAAAAAAAAAAAAAAAAAAAAAAAAAAAAAAAAAAAAAAGGTTTATCAACCCAGTTTTAACTGGTACAGAATAAACTTGACACAATGTCCTTTTTTTCATCTTAAGATATTTTACAAGTTCACAAAGCAACTGCAGAACAGAAAATAAGCTAAAGTATTTTACTAAACATGATACACACAGACAGGAAAGTGCCATAAGTGGACCTGAAGGTAAAGCAAATAACTGTCTATGCTACCGATTGTACACTTAAGCAAAAGAAAAACAACCCTGAACTTTGTTGATAGTAATAATTGAAGTTAAAAAAGCCAACAAGTCAGTTCAGACTCACTCCACAATGAGTTTTGTAGTTTCACACTGACAGCTGTGTGGAAGAGACATAAACATAGCATACCATGCTTCTAGAAAACTAGTCTACTGCAATGTACCACAGAAATGTGTCAAAGCAATGCTTACTTTATAAAGGACGAGAGAATTGTTTTAACAGAACTTTTTACAGACTGCACGGAAGAGCAGTTGGTAGCGCTGTTGCCTTTCACCAAAAAGGTCCTTGGTTCAAATACCAGCTTGGGGTCTTCCTAGATGGAGTTTGTAGGTACATGAGTGGATTCTCCCCACAGATTTTGGCTTCTTCCCACAAAGAAGGTCAATTAATTCCTCTAAATTGTCCTCAGGTGTGTGTGTGTGTGTGTGTGTGTGCATGTTTGCGCACATGGTTTGTTCTCTGTGTGCCTTGCCTCTTGTCCAATGACCACTGGAGACAGTTGTTCTTTTCAAACTAGGTTACTATGAATTAAAACTGCAAGTTTTGCTTAAGTTGTTTTGATGATACCATGTCTTGTTGCACTTTCATGTCAGTTTGTTTGTTTTGTTTCTTTTTGTGTGTTAGGGAAGATTTACTACAAGCTAATTGTTCCAGATCTTTGAAGTTATCTAGAAATCATATTAGAACCTCTGAACTTCAGGCTTGAGAACCCCTGGTTCAGATATTTTCTTGCTCCAACAAACTTGATTTAAAAGGCACAAATCATCTCAACAACCAAAAGGCAGAAGGGGGAAACCAATATGATTGCAAAAGGGATTGATGGCAGAAAGTAAATGAATGGATGATCAACAGAACTCAAAACAGGGGTGGCACAAACAAAGAAAGTGAAATTAATGTCAGTAATCTATTTACTCTAAAAACAAAATAAAACCCAGAAATGTATTAAATGTAAGACAACACAGAATGATATAAGGAAAGAGCTAAAGAATGTTTTTTATTTTCTAATTAGCAGATTCATCACTTTTTTATTATTACAACACATTAGCCTTCACTGTTCAAAGTTTGGAAAAACAACTCTAGAGGACAAAAGTAGCTAACAAGCCAATAAACTGACAAGTGTGTTGCCATTACCTACAGTAACTCTGCATTGACCTTCATAGTGCCTCCTGTGTACAGTATGCATTTGATTTTGAAAGATTGGTTTTGGCAATGCCTGATGTGGACCAAGGTGAGTGGCATCAGGTATGTTGGACCTGCAGTGTATGACCACTGACCCTTTAATCGTCTTGGCTCACTTAAGCCGCTGGTGGATCCCCCAGTAGATTTGTTTTTAATGCGCAGAGATTTTTTTTCCCTCCTCCTCCTCCTCTTCTCCTCTTCCTTCCAAGCCACCCTTTTTATCTTCTTCCTGCTGTGTGGCTGAAACCCCGGCGAAGCTGGGACAAGCCTCAAATCCCCTACATCAGGTCAATCAGGAAAATACAGCTTTAATAAATCCTGAAACATATTGTATCTACTGTAGTGATATGTCTCTTGACTCTTATTTGGTGCTATTGTAAATATCTGAAAAAGGATCTTGTAAAGCTAAGCATATCCCTTCTGTGTATTCCTGTATAAAATAAATTTCCTTTACAGTTTTCCCTATCGCTTTTTTTAGAACAGTTGTATTGTCTTGATAAAAAAATATGGTATGCAAAAATCTAATTTGTGCTCAAACCCTTTGAAACTTGGTTGAGAATAAAACCTACAGATTCTGAGCTCTGTATTGATATTACATATTATGTTATTGGTTTTTATTAGTAAACAAAAAATAATAATGGATCTGTTGTACTTGTGAATATTAGGACAAAACAAATCTGAATAAAAGCAAAGTTTATAACTACCCATTCAGTGCCTTGAAAAATATATATGCCCTTTGAACTTTTATATATTTTGTTGCATTTCCACAAACTTCAATATTTTATAGAAATTATGTTGGAAAAAGTAGTGAATAATTGTCTAGCAGAAGGATAGCAAACATAGTGTGGCTTGCATTTGTATTCAGCCACCCTGAGTCAGGACTTTTGCAGAACCATCTTTTCCATCAATTACATCTGCAGGTTTTTGGGATATGTCTCTCCCAATTTTGCTCACCTGAGACCTGTTTCAGAAAGCGGGTTTAACAAATTCTGAATAGAAGGTAGTTACTTGACTTGGCTCTATGATGCTCAGGATTTTCGGTTTTAGAACAGGTGGTATCAATCAGGTATCTCAATTCTGAGTCTGGTTAGCTCTGAGTTAAGCGTGAGCGTAAGTATATCAGAAGCCCTTATCAATGGAAGGCAGATAAATCCACCTTGGCAATGGGAGGAAATAAGAAGTCTCAAAGTGCAGATTTTTCACTGTTGGAATTAAAAATGTTAATGAAAGTATTAGGAGAAAATCAAAACATAGTTCACAAAAAAGCAATACTGTTGCAACATACCGAGAGTTAGCATGGCAGAGATCAAGTCAATAGGCGAGTGTGATTTGATAGAGAACTAAAGTTTAATTCTCCATACTACACTTGTTTAATCTTAAACACCCACTAAAAAAGTGGGTGACTTTTTTAGTGGGTGACTTTTTTGATTGAACAAAATACAAACAAGTACTATATTTTGAGAATTAAAAACACTTAATAAAATTAAATGACTCAGATTCAGATTAGGAGCTACTTATAAATGTCCAAGTCATGATGGCAAGAGGGCTGCTGTCTAAAAAGCTCCATTTTAAACTAAAATTGATTTGATATATACTTGCTTGATGTTCTTACCATGTAAAGCACTTTGAACTGCCTTGCTGTTTGAATGTTATATACCCTTACAAATATACAAATAAACTTGACTTCAAACTACACAATTTGTGATTGATGATAATAAAATAAAAGAAAACTAGAATAGCTTAAGAATACCTGTCAGGGGTTGAATCCCAGTGTTCCAAATTTCAGGTGGAGACACTCACCTCTCTGCTAAGGAGGACCTTATTACATTTAAGTGAGTGATAGATTCACATCCACCTCATAGGCACCTCTGCTGTACAGTAACAGTTGAAGTGCCACAAACTCAGGATCTGCTCAAACAATCCTGCTACTGAGCAGGGTTGGTTCACTGAGGAAGTTGCAGTAGTAAGTTGACTCAGGATAATAGCTACCTGGCTTTCTGAAGCCAAAAATCCCAAAAATCCAGGATATGCACATACTTACTCCAGAACTTCCTCTAAATTTTCACGTATGCCACTTTCTGAAATAGGCCCCTGGAGACAGATATATTTGTCTTTTTTTGCAAAGCAGCTCAAGCTCAGTCAGACTGGATGTAGAGCTTCTGTGAAAATCAATTTTCAAATATTGCCATGGTTTCTCAAGTGAATTTGCGTGTGGACTTTGCCTGGACCATTCTAACACATTTATGTTTTAGGTCATTGTGCTGATGAAAGGTAAACCCCCATTCCAGTCTGAAGTCTGTTGGAGCCAGAAAAAATGCTTTCTTCTAGGATTGCCTTATATTTAGATTAATCAATTTTCCCATCAACTCTGGCCAGCACTTCTCCAAAATGATGCCGTCATCATGTTGCAGCTTGGGGAGATAAGGTTTTGAAGGGTGCTTTGCAGTGTTAGTTTTCTGTCAAACATAAAGTTTCGGTCAGTTTTGGTCTCACCTGTCCAAAGCAGCTTCCTTCACATGCAATACAGCAATACTGAATAACTCCCTAATTTTGAAAGTTTCTCTAAAAAGTCTGATGGAGCACTTAGTCATGGACATTGTTTTTTGACAATTGTATAGCCATAGAAAAAAATTGAAATTTGAGGTTGCCTATACATATTACTTGAGAGTAACTCAAGTCTATTACCTGTCTGGTATAAACCTCCTTCTCCAGAACTTCATCATTTCCTATGACTTCAATAGACCATCTCAAATAATTTTTCCATTTAAAAAAATTTTAAAAATATTTCTCAGGCAAAGTGCTGAGCAGGAAAGATGTTTTACTGTACTCAAATGTTCATCAAATACCAACCTAAAATCTTTTTTTCTGTTGCTTTCATGGATTCATCTGTCAAATTAGAATTGTACTGAGCTTTATTTGGAAGTTGGCATGTTGTTTCTCCTATTTCCCTGCATAGAGAGCAGTGTCATTCCCTTGAGTGCTCAAATTTGTGCTGGGGAAACCTTTTAATTTTGACTGCTGAAAAATGTCTATTCTAAAGCACCACACCACAAAAAGAGGTATTGTTGTTGTTGGGTGTAGGTCTGCACTAACAGGCTGCTGCTCCCAAGAACATTCCATGTTGTCACATAATACTGTTAGTCAGTTTCCTGTTGGAAGTGGTAACCTAATATGATGGAGTGTGTTTGCAAAGTTACAGTTGTGTATGTCTATTTGTTTTCTTTACAGATTTTCAACATCAGCTCATCTAACATTCCCATTTTGAGCACCTCTTCTGGGTTTAGAACTTTAAATATACTGAGATCGAAACAAAACCAAAGAGAAGTATTTTCCTCAAATGTGAATAACCAAAAATGTGCGTTATGTGTCAGAACACTTGGAACAAAATATGACATGTCTCTTATGCTGGGAAGTGGGCCTGCAATTAAAATCTTTTATAGGTTTCTATATAATATGCAGGAACACTGTAATGTGCAAAAACACTGCCAAAGGAATAACTCACCTATGTTCTGCTTGGAATTGTAAAAAAGAATGACTCCCACTGGATGTCTCATACAAAAGACCTTAGACACTACAATGTTTGTGTAAATGTATGCTTGGGTTTTAAATAAAACTGTATGTTGAATGAAAAAAGGAAAATAACATGTTTTTGTACATCTGCTAAGCTTACAAAAATGTTATATGTACTTCACAAAATAGGGACATAAACAGAACATTTGTAGCATTTTAAAAAATGAAACATTCCTGTTTTTGTTTCTGAATGTGAATAATATGGCAACACTTTTGTCAGTGTTATTCAAATTCAACCTTGATGCTCCTGTAGCATTCTCCTTAACTTTTAGTGTTTACAAAAGAGATTGGCCTCAACCGATAAACTTTGTTTGCTCGCTACTAAAGCTAAAAGTTTTCTGTTAATGTTTAGAGGGTTGCAGAGATTCCTCATTATCCTAATACAACACACTTGTGCATTTTAATTAAGTTGCCCTCTTTTAAGAAAAATATCAAAAATCAGTCACTTACTCAGAATATTTTCTTTTGCAAAAAGACATCAAACAAAACCAATTAGAGAACTGTACAAGGAGGTATATGTGTTTTAGGCGTCAGTTGTGTGGCATATATAGCCAATCTGCACACACATATAACATGCAATAAGTCAGTAAAGGCAAAAACATTCATAAACATTAAGCGGGTACAAAAAAAGTGTGAATTAGACTTGGCCTTGTTCAGCTTTAGGGGTCAGTAAACAGGCTGAAGAGACACTAATTAGGAATAGGAAACTCAGTGACTTAAAATAAAAGAGACCCAACTCATATTCCTAAGGAAGGAAAGTACTCTGAAATAATACATGTAAAGTATGAAAAAATATAATTTACAGTTAAGGTAACTATGAAACATAATCAGTGACAAATAGTAAAAGGTAATATAGTTATTTAAAATAAGATATGATACCCACAGGCTAGTATGAGTCTTTGCCAGGTGAACTGGAGTCTTTGCCAAGTGAACTGGATGTTATGGATACAGCTTGCTATGATACAGCAGCTACTAAATAGGGGGTCTACCTAAAATCAACTCCTTGCTGTGAAAATGTTCTTTGTTCAGTTCTTTTATTCATGTAGATATAATATTAAACATGAACCACCTGCTTAAACAATGGTGTCCCAAATACAACCATCAATGTGACTTTACCACACCTCAAAGAGTTTCCACCATGAAGCATGAAACTAAAGCCCACCACAGTGTAAGGAGTTTAACAAATATTGTGAGGAACAAAGCTAAGGGTCTCAGATTTAGACCTTCAAAGTCCCTTGACCCCAGATTCAATGAGGAGTTGCATAATGCCCACCACAAATCAACCTAAAGGCACAACCTACAAAATCCACAACCTGCATCCTAGATCAAGGCTATTAGAAAGGTTTAGGTTAAATGTCCTTTATGACTGAGCAGTTCAAAAACATTACAATCAAGTCTTCAGATGTGGCCACTTTGCACAAAGATTTGTAGCTCAGGTGGGAGAATATGTTGACAGGTCATCTGTTAACTGGACTCTACAAATTTGGCCTTTATTGAAGAGTGGCAAGAAAAAAGCTAAGACTGCCTATTGACACAAATTAAGTAGAGGACATATCAATCATGTGGAAAAAGGCACTCTGGTCAAGTAAGACCATGACTGAACTTTCTGGTCAAAACTGACAACATTTTATCTTGTGAGCAACTAACACTATATCCTAAACACACTTTACTCACAGTGAAACGTGGTGGTGGCCCAGTCTTAGTTGCGGGTATGCTTTCCTTTAGCAGCAAAAGTCATACTGCTCAGATTTGATGGGGAGATGGATTATGACAGAACAAAGAAAACCTGATAGAGACTACAGGCTGGCATGGTAGTTTAGCTTCCAACAGAACAATGACACAAAACATACAGCCAGAGCTACGATAGAATGGTTTATATCAAAACTTGCCAATATGCTAGAATTTCCCAGTTAAAATCCCAACCTAAAATCTGTTATTGTTCATTTTTCAGCAAGTGCAATTATTTGAATCAGTTAAAACATGAGATAATGTTGTCCCTTTGATAGCCTACATTTTAAAATGTCTCTAATATCTAGAACTGCAATAATTTGAGGGAAAATTGGCAACACTGATAAATACTGTGTTAAGCTCACCTGCTTTTACTTTCGGGGAATGTTTTGGGGAATTTGTGAAGCACTTCACATGGGACATTATGTAGCCAAGTCTGATATGCACTCAGTCATAAATTACAAAAGAGCAGGCTACTTACGCTTCCCTATGTTGCCTGATTAACTGTGAATCATAACATTGTCCCGTAGCGTGCCACAGTAAACAGGGGAGCAACATGCAAAAAACATTTTTCTTTTTCTGCATCTGCTTCAGAATTTAATTAGCCGTTTTTTTTTTTTTTTTTCGTAACCCGTGAACCCAAAGCCTCACCCCTGCTGTAAGATGCAGAATTCATTAAGCTGTTTTCTGCCCTCAGATTTTCACACCGCAGCTTTGAACATCTGCACCCTGTCATGTATCATCCCATTCATTTCTACTTAATTTGATCCTAATAAGTGCCTACATGAGGAGCCAGATGTTGCTGCTTCGTCTATGGCACTAAAAGTTTTGTTTGTGAGGAGTTGAGCTCTGTGCCTGGTGGGCAGGGAGGTGAATCCAGAAAATGCATGTTTGAAATCGTTCATTAATATGTAGAATAGTTTTATGAATTCTTGTTTTCTCAATATTCGTTTTTTACTTGTCACTGCACACAGAAATACATCAAGATTTGACAAGATCCCACAGGATAAGCCTTGCAACTCGTTTTTATTTTATTTTCATTAATTCTAGATGAGTTGTTTACAAGACAATTATAAAACACAGGTTTCCATGAGACTATGTTAGAAGACACAGTTTAAATGTTGGGCATTTAAGTTTAAAACATAGATATAATATGAGCACAGTTTGTTTTCTTGGGAGGGGGTGTATGTGTAACATGATGTTCAGTGGGCAGGAGGTAGATTTGATTATGTTCTGTGGTTGGAGAACCCCTGTAAACTCGGCTGCTAATCAGCACCATATGCCAGCTCCTGGCCCCTCATTCTCATCTTGTCAGTTCAAGTGGCTCCTAGACGTGGCTCCTGACATGCCCTGGATTCAGCCACAGCAACTAGGAGCCTGGCATGTGCTAATGAGAGAAGTGGTGTGTGCCGAGAAGTCTTATGAACCCCAGAGATGCTGAGGAGGATGGAGCAAAGAAACCAAAGGCTGAGCCACATGACCCCTCTGAGTTGACCTCTTTACCCGCAGAACGAGCATTGATGGTGCTGCATCCAAACTCCAGGCTTATTGTATTGTGGTGTATGTGTGCAATATAGACTGATCAGAGATAACATTATGAACAGCTACCTAAAGTGTGTTGGAACCACCTTTCGTTCACACAGCAAATCTTACAGCATCATGTTGCGTCTGTTGCCTTGCCTTCTTTCCATAGTGTATCCTGGTGCCATGTCTTCCATCCATTGGTAATCAATGCTCACACATCCAGCGGTTTGCGTCATGTGAAAGAAAACCTAGGCTAGCCCACTTCTTTCCATTTGTCCTTGGTCCAGTTCTGATGCTCATGCTCTTCATTTCAGTATCCAGTTCAAAATATTTTACATCATGAAAATATAAAAACATCATAGACACATCAAACAGTCACTGGCTGTGAAACCAGTAACAAACACTGCATTTTGTCAAGTGCCATCATTAAAAACATCAAATATGTTGGTCAGTGTTTCTGTTATCATGGGTCAAAAGCAGCTCTAAACAGATGGGGTTTTAGCCTTGATTTAAAGGAACTCAGGGTTTCAGCTGTTTTGGCAGTTTCTGTGGTCGACAGAGATCAGCAGGGGCGTCCTGACTAGTGTGTATACATGCAGCTCCATACACAACAAACTACACAACAAACTAATATTATTTCTGTCAGAAACAACATTATTTTCTTTAGCAACCTGAGCTGCAGTAGCTCGTCTGTTGGATCGGATCACATGGGCCAGCCTTTGCACCCCTGTGAATTAACAAGTTGCCAGTCTGCTACTATTACATCCTTGGACCCCTTTTAATAGATGTTGACCATTGTAGATCAGGAATACCCAATAAGAACTGCAGTTTTGGAGATGCTCTAACACAGCTGTCAAGTTGTCGCAGTCTTGTCAAATCTTTATGGTTGCCCATTTGTATTGTGTCTAACACATCATATCTGAGGACAGAATATTCACATGCTGTCAGAAATATTCCAATCACTAATATGTACCATAGGAGATAATATGTTTTATTCACTTCACCTATCAGTAGTCATAATGTTATGCCTGACTGGTGAATGTTCTGAATTGTTTAAAAGCTGTCAGAGCTCAGTTTTCTCTGTTTGTTTTAACATTTGAATGTCATTTTTTTAGCACACAGTAGGTTTTACAATCCCATCTTCTTGTTTCAGTAATCTGATTCCAAAGTTGATGGTCAACAGGAAAGAGTCAGTCTATCACTGACATAAAGCATTTGTCAGGTTAATTAAAATAACTTCCTTGATTCTAATTTCTATAACCTCAGAGATTGTGGGGGTCATGCATGGCATTTTGACGTGGATCATTGTTACATGGAAGGAAAACTAAATGAGATGTAGAAGGGGGCCCAGGACTTTGGAGAGTCACTGTTCATTCTGTCTAGGAAGGCATCTGTTCCTGTTTAACACCAGGCTACAGCAACACTATGTCTTATCAGCGTTCCCACTGGGCTCCTTTTATTAAAGTTAAAATGAAGAACACATCATATTCACAAATACAGGCAGCTATTCCCTCTACGATCCGTTGTTGTTTAGTGCAAAATGCTGACAAAATACCCACTTTGTGATGACTCTGCAGTACTCCAACAATGCAATAAACTCCAAGAGGCTATGATTGATAGTTGAGATAGAGCTTTCTCTGCGCGCAAAAGCTGTTTGTACTGAGTCCCAGTCTGGGGCCGCCGCTGCTTCTCTCAACAGTGTTGTCATTCAAAGTGACTGCAGCTTAGTGTATCTGTCAGCTGACTGGTTTCTCATTGTTTTACATGCTCACAGACTATGCCTGTGAGAGAGAGAAAGAGACAGAGAGAGAGTACAGGCCCCTCAGGCAAATATCGTGTCAGCCAGCTTTGTTCTACAGGATGCTGGGACTCCCTCCGCTGCTGCTGCTTGGCTCCGCTGTGAGCTAGGGGGAAGTCGAGGAGATTAAATGAAACATCCTGAATCTCATACTTCTTAATGCTTTGTGACATCCACACTCTGCCGAGACTGGAGCCAAATGTGCCGACACAAAAGGAACAGCGATAAAACAAATAGAGCATCTTTAGGACAGATTCTTCGCCACCAGACATGTATACATCATTTAAACCTATTCTGTATGACAGAGGTGGGAATTTTTACAATGCTGCTTGTCATAAATCATGAAGAATGTTTAGAGGAACAATAAACTTCTGATTTGTGATATTTGCTTGAGATGGAATGAATCTCAGAACAAAACTATCCAGAGATATTTTGAACAATCTGCTGGAAAATATTGCTTATTGAATGCATGTTTCTGTTTTGACATGTCTTTTAATAGTATATTAATGAAGGACTTGATACTGTTCAATGAATTATTGAAGAAGGTCCCATGTCAGTCCAGTCAAGCCTAGGTCTTGGAAGCAGGGGGGATTTGTCCCCCAAGAAGAGGACCAAAACTAATCCTTGTTGGAGTCTGCAGTTGTTGAGCTTAGTAAACAAGTCATTATGAATTTTAACAATTCAGAGAAAAAAGATTTTTCCCACAAGGTTTTCACAAAACTCTACTTTATGTGTACTAAAAAACACAAAAAAATCTGAACCATATAACACATACATCAAATAGCACAGAAATACACAAGACTATGACAGAAACTTGCGTGGGAGGTCGAGTATACTGTGGTGGACACAGAGGGAAAAGAAAAGGAAAGATGACAGTCAGATGCAAAAAAAATAAAACTGTCTGAAATGATCATTACTATTTCATACACAGGCCTTTTCTTTGCTTGAAAAATTTAAGCTGTGGTGGCAGCATCAACACTGCACATGTCAAAAGAAGGCCTGGAGACCACAGATGATTTAAGTGGGAGAGGAGAGCATATGCAAAAACCACATGTGCAACAGCCATCAGTAAACAGCGAATGTGCGGTAAACTTGGCAGAACAGTGGTGTTTTTTGTTCGTTTTTTCTTCTAGAGCATGGTCAGTTTGTTAAACACTAAACAGTGGACCAAGTTTATTCTCCTTTTTTCCTTCAAGTGCTGTCCAAATTATTTGCAACCGACAATACTTAGTATTATTAACCCAAGTGATATGTTGTGACATCTCCACACAGATTCATCAGATGATTTACACTTGAACATTAGCACTGATCTTTATAAAACAAGGCTTTTTAAATTACATCTGGTCCATGTTGATCCTGCAGAAGTCACTCTGAAAGCGGAATTTTCACTTTCCCCTCATCTATAGATCAAACAGTCAGTTAATTACTATTACAGAGTGTAAAACAAAAATACGAAAGCAAACAAAAAATGCTGTGTTAAAAAAGTTTTCTTGCTAAGACACTGAACAGCCCTCGGTTTGACTAACAGTGTGTAATTTACAAATGCTTAGTTTAATTCAAAGCACACACTTTAAATCATACATTATGCAAATAACAGAATGATGTTTTTCCAAACGAGGAATTTGAACAAGCCTCAAAAATTTCTGTCTTGAGTTTTGATACCCCAGTGCCCAATTATACATGCTTATTGGTGGACCAATGATGCCACATTCTTTCGGTCAACAACCAATAAACAAATTTGCGTACATTGCTTTATTCTTCAGTCATTAGTTTACAGGCCATCTGTACATGGAAATAAACAAGAAACCTTCTTCTTGCCTGTGTAGGATTCTAACAGTGGTGGAGCCTTTGATCTGTGGTCCTTGATCTATTGGGCTCATGGTGTCATATTGCCCTGTGATGTGCCGGATTAATTAGGTGGAACGGGTATTTATCCCTTAAAATCATAATACTAATTTACCCAATGCAATGTGGTGACTCTGTGGGTGGCAGCTGTGGGTCCAGCTTCTATTAAAAACGCTTAGCCTCCACATCGTCTGATGAGCCCCAGTTCTGAATGGATCACAAATCAGTAGAGGCATTCAGCACGCAGAGATGCCAATTATTAAAGAGAATAAATTATGTCAATATTGACATCGGTATTCTGTTGCTCATTTCAGAGCTGTATTTTGTTTATTTGAGCAAATACATAATTTAACAAGCTTATTTTATTTTAACAAAAAAATAACATGGTGTATAATTCTCATAAAGTTATAGTGCAAAATGAATGTAGATGATACAGAAAGATCAAGGTCGAGAATGGAAGTGTAAAACCAAATATCGACCATTAAAATACCCAAATGTTAAACAATAGGAAACAATGAAACACCTGCAATAAGAAAGCAGATGGTAAATTCAGGGACAACGTGAGCAGGGGGAAGGAAAAGGAGAATGAGCGAATCTGCAAACAAGACTGGCCAAACCTTACAATAAAATCTTTCACCGGCTTTTTATGTCCACACCAAAGATAGTGTATATTGTCCATCCCTGTGCACAATTCTGCTGCGCAGGGCCCCTGGTTCCTTGGGCTGAATGCAGCCTGCTCTTGTGCTCTGGCCTGTGAATGCTATCTCAGAGCAGCAGTCCCAAGAATGCTGCCTATTCCCACACCCAGCAAACGTCGCCATGGGGATAAGGACCACACAATTGATAGAAAGTGTATTCTTTTCCATAGGATCCCACCATCATGTTAACTCTGTCTGGTACCTTATCAAAGAACAAATGCCTTTGAAAAACAGGGAAACAAAGCACTGGGCTCCATTGTT
Source organism: Anableps anableps (assembly GCA_014839685.1). NCBI lineage: Eukaryota > Metazoa > Chordata > Actinopteri > Cyprinodontiformes > Anablepidae > Anableps > Anableps anableps. The sequence goes on from CM026067.1 coordinate 20,136,886, forward strand.
GCATGGTTTTTCTTTTGACAGTAATAATCGGGCTTTTCCATCACGGAACAAACTAACCTCTGCTTGATGTTTATAGTGACAGGGCTATGCAAGGTGCCGGCCACTAGCCATCTGCTGCTGTCTGTTGAATGCAACAGTGGACATTCATGGCCCAAAGCACACATGATTATGTTTATGTAATATTTTATAATTTATTTTTACTTAAGATCTCCCAGAAATATTTAAAATTTTTAAAAGTCACAGAGAAAACCCATCTTTTAATTTAAAATGTATTTAACTGTCTGTTGTCAAAACCAACCAACAAACAAAAAAATACGTCATATTTGATTGAGGAACTCTTTCACCAGTAAATCTGTACACTCACCCCTGCTTCCTTAGTCCCACAGTAGAGTACCATCTACTGGTTATGAGTGGTACTGCAGAAACAACAAGTATTTTCAGAGCTTTTAATCTTGCCCTGTTCATCCACACTGTTTGTATGCACCTATATTCTGCACAAGTAGCTTTAGGACACAACTTTGATTAAGATAAAAAACATTTTCATGATAAAAAAAAAAAAAAGTACATTTTATTTTGTGAGTAGGCAACTCACACAGCCCATGTCTTTTAAGTTACAATATAAGACATAAAAGGTGAATTCTTTTGTGAAATACAAAAAAAAAAAAAAAAACAAAAAACAAACAGGTAAGGTATTTGCAGCAAGGCTTTTTGAGCTGATCTTAAAAAGTGTCTGAAATCCTTTTGAAAAATCCACTTAGCTTGCAGAGAAATGAACTACAATACTGAATAAAAAGTATAAACTCAGTTAATATGATGTTTTACGGGTTACAAAACTTCATACTCATATTTTATTAAAAGCGATGAAATGGGAGAGGGAATAATTTGCTGTTACCCTTGAAATTTATTTAAAAAGACGACAACCACATACAACACTTTTTTTAATAATGACTAGCATAAAAGAGTGGTTTTGCTGTGTAAACACTTGGAACCTGTTTTCACTTTCAACCATTTTGCTGAATATGGGACACTTTCTAATAACACCTATGTTGTCTGTAGGTGTTATTGAGGAGGCGAAAACCTGTTTCCAAACTCAGGAGGAAGATGCCATCTGCATTAAAGATGAATAGATCAGTAGAAGTGTCACTATCCATCTTGGCTTATGACACACAGGATGATGATAATTACTCACTAGATGACAACCACTGCAAAAAAATAAAAATATAAATAAGAAAGAGAAAAAGTAGTCTTGATCTCAAAAGCAAATTGATTTGAAAAAAGATGAAAAATTATGCTTTAATAAGGCTAATAAATTATATCACCATTCATATTTTTTCTACACAACTTGGAAAAACATGCAATATGATTTTGCTAAGTTTAAACTTAATAAACCAAACTTAAAAAAAAAAAAAAAAAAAAAAAAAAAAAAAAAAAAAAAAATTGTACAAGTGTTTCTTTTTTCCCCATTACTCAAAACTTGAAAATGATGTGATGTATATTTTTTTTTTTTAAAACTTGTGAAATAAATGTGCACAATTAGAGAATGAGCCAAGGAAAAACAATTAGCTAAAATTATAAGATACTTATTACAGCAAAAATAAAAATAAAAACACATTGTTTATCAAATAAAATAATCAACAATTTATTTCAATTATAAATTTGCACATTTTTTAGATTGTAAAATCCTTGCCTTTGTGAAGTCATTGGATATAACTGTCTTATTCTGGTTCATGGTCACAAACAGGTACTTTTTTTCAAACATTTCTTCAGTCTGTTCAGATTGCTTGCAAAATAAGGAATAACACTAAACACACTGACATTCTTCCATTCTTTTTGGTATCCACTGAGCCTCAGTGTGGGCTGCTCTGCATCCTCACTGCCCGAAGGCTGTTTTCCTAATCATATTAATGAGGGAGCGATTCTCCAACCTGGGCTGCAGAGCCGCCGCCTATGCTCAAGCAGTAGTCCTATTTACACTGTACCTATACTAATCTGACAGCCTTGATCAAGGAACAGAAAATAAAACCCCTAAGGCCTCTATTGATCAACCTTGAATCTTACTCTAACACCGTTGTGAGGGTCTGGTTAGCTATTACAAATGTTAGTGTGTTCAATGAATTATTTCATCAGAAAAGCAAGCTGCATTAAGAATTTATTTTGAAGTAAACTATTTCAAAGGGGTGTCCATACTATATCATCCCAGTTGAAATCAGGGTCTAACAGTGCAGCCAGTTCTTTGTTTATTTCTGCAGTTCAGACCTCAGAGAGTGGACAGCAGGAAGTATCTACCAGTCTTTTATGCTCTGAGTTGGGATCCTAAAAGACCACTTTCAGCTTTTACTGCATGGTTGTGCAATTTCGATCTCTGGAAAATCAACTGGTCTTTATTATGCTAATAAATACTGAGGCCAGAATAATCTGTGTTGGGCCAAATGGCTACCAGGCACAGTGGCACCAGTAGTCCTCGAGTAACTTTCAGTTATATCTCACAGTTCATCAATGTGGTACAGCAAACAGCAGAGAAACAAAGCTGGAAACATCATGAGAGAGATAAAGTAACAAAACACAATAAAGCGTAGAGAGTATTTCTTGTAAATAATCTGTAATATAATTACCCGCAGAGACCTGCCTTCTCACTGATTTCCTAAATGTTTACTAATGGAGTCTCCCTCTTAGCCATTCTATTACAGAGAATTGTTGAGTGTTGCCCTGGAGGCTTAAATCTCTCCCAGGGCTGTGGGCCTGGTTAATAGATGACCCACTTGTTAGCTAATTGCTGCAGTGTCCCTGAACACAAAGGAAATGTTAAATTATGTTATACTGCTGTTAGATAATGAGCAGGAGCAGGAACAGCACTTTTCTATGTGCACTGAGCACAGTGTCCCCATACAGTGTTAGACTTTACATCTTGGAGCTCATGTGGTATCACCAGTGCTTGCAAAAACTTTTGAGCTATGTCTGCAAACTGGAAGACGTGGAAGTGTCTCACGCAGGACATTTTTGAAACACAGAGGACAAGTTATTTTCATGCCTCAGATTTGTATCTATTTAACTGGTGGTATTGTGACCTCTAAAATTTTCATATTGTACACTGCACTTAAAATGTAGATACGAATTTTATACAAACAATAAATCACAGCTGTTATGGCTACAGCTTCTGAAAGGGACAGTGATATGCCTAAGAAGTACTGCTATAAAGATCTGTCAGAATATTTTTTTTTTTTTTTTTAAAGAACAACAATGTGATTTTTTTTTAATGCTAAACATTTTCTACCATGAGGTAGATGGTCCCTCTGCTCAGATAAATATACCAAACCACCTCAAATTAGGTCAGCTCCCCTTTGATGAGAAAGTTTTATGTGGATAATATTTCAATGAATTGTAACTTCAGAAAGAAGATAAATAGCTTCAGTCAGAATTATTTTGTGTTTTATGAATTTATGATCATGTCAATCTGAGTCCTTCATGTTGCGAGTCTGATATCTGTCACTCACTTTGTATTGCAGCTCTGCTTCCTGCCTGGGTTTTTATTTTGATGACACCCCAAGATCATTATTGACCCCATTTAGCCCTCTTTAAAAATTTCCTGGATACACACCTGCTCAGCAGTTTTAAGGAGGCATTTAACATAAACATTAAAATTTAAGCATTAATACCTTTAAAAATTGTGAATATGACACACTAAATTAATACTCATTTAAGTGGGCCTGACACATATTTATAAATATCATAGTTATTTCAAACTCGTTCCTCTGCTGCTGAAAAATCTCTCCATAGCTGAAGTCCGTGAACCTGCTACTCTGTGCATCACCGCGGTGTGCACAGTGTTGAATGTGTAATGTGATAGCAGCACCAAAACCTGCTGCAAAGAGCTCTAAAATATGTTCATTTGTATCTCATGTGCGCAGCAGCAGTGGTTTGCCCTGCTTCGCTCCCACCTCTGTGCCACAATTCTCTCAGCTTGGATGCAACGCAGTGCGCCATGATATGAAGTCAAGCAGCTGACAGAAATACAAAGACCTGTTGAGGAAAGTTGTACCATGGAAACAGATTTAAATCCTAAATAATTCAGCTCTCATCTCTCACCTAAAGTCTCTGCTCCAAGACCGACACATCTAATTTTATTAATGCTAAGTGGAACATTGATCAATATTTTTGAATTAAATTTGATTTGAATGATTTTCATGTATATTTGCTTGATGATTTTGCTGTATACCTGATTGATGTTTTTATGATGTGAAGCACTTTGAACTGCCTTTCTGTTGAAATGTGCTATACAAATAAACTTGACTTGACTTGATGCAGACTTTGATCACAATGTTGTCAGACATGCACGACATCAGCACAATAAGCATGTACAGCGCTGCGGTTTTCAATATTTTTTTAAATGCCAATATGTTTGCAAGGTTAGACAAGCAGCACATTGGTCAACATGTCTGATAATTTTAACTTTCATCAGACAATATTAATTTACATTTGTTGTGTCCTACATGGTTTTGCAAACACTACTAATACTTTTCTTGTTTTTCCTCTATCTACCTTTTGAATCAATAATACAGTTAAAACAAAACATTTAAATACTCTATAATAAAGTAAAACATTTTTCCCTTTGTCTGACATTAAATCACAAAATCTTAACTTTTCCTGTTTTAGATCAGTCAAAATAACCAAAATTATTTATTATTAACCAAAATTATTTATTTCCTACTTATTTTCTACATGCCAAAAAATAAGAAAGAGATTTGCACTAATAATATAATTTGGGATGATGATGTCATGTTTTTGCAAACTTCTCATAGGACAGTTCACAACATTTAAGTTAAATGGAGGCAATCCTGTCAATGTACAAAGTAAACCTCAAACATACTGCTTCCTTGTGTAATATCAAGGAAAAATCTAAACATATTGGGTCAGATATCAGGAGGACAATTGTGGACCTCCACAAGTCTGATCCATCCCTGGATACAATTTCTAAACTCCTGAAAGTGCCAAATACATTAAACAGTTATATGCAAGTGTAAAGTGAAGATGCTGGGTGAAGCTGGAAAGAAAGTAATATTATCCACAGGGAAGGACATCTGAGAAGACAGATGACATTTGCAAATAATTGATCTTTTGTCTAATAAGTCTTCAAGATTGACAAATTTCCAAATTAGTTATAAAGTGGTTTAAAGTGGACATATACTTTTAAATCCTTCACTTCACACTCCGCCCCACTCCAGGTTGCAGAGGATAGTTTGCTAGCAGATATACAGTTATCTAGTGGCACAGAAACTTTTAATTCCTAAACCGATTAAAAGATGTCAACAATGAAAGACTTGTCCATCCAGGGTTGCATGTTTGAATCAGAACATGCTACCACAATATGAATGGAAACGTCTTGTAAACAAAGCCTCAACATAGCTAACAATTTAGCTAATGCTAGAGCTAGTAATGTCACTGAATGCATTTGAATTGTGTGTTCCCCAGTACGACAAAAACAATGCCAAATTGTTTATGTAATAATACTATGCAAAACACGGAGTACAATTATGTCCTCAAGAAGGCACAATGCTAATGCCATCAAAACAATAGCCAGGATGTCATAAAACACAATAAATTAATTTCTAAAATAAAGTTTGTTGTCATTTTAGAGTTATTTTAAGCTTTGCTGTGTGGACTGACCCTCAATCAGACGAAGTCTTTCGGTAAATAGGTCAAAATATTAAACCCAACAGATCTAAATCAAGAAATATTTCTTATTTAATGTAAAAAAAAAAAATATGTCTTTTATATACTGTAAGTAAATATCTTGGTTCAACATAATATACCATTTTCTAAAACTAAAAATTTCTAAATAGCCATTTTAGCAATGCAAAAATACAGAGCTTCTTATCCAACCTTTTCTCCTGAAGAATCCAGGTCTCATGTCCTGTTGAGTGTCATCAAAACATAGAAGTTACACAAAATAATTTAAAAAAAAACCTCATCAGACTGTGTCTTATGGCTCTTTTTTCCCAAGTAGAAATAACGGATAAATATATTACAGAGCCAAACGCTTAGCTGCCATAGAAGCAGACTAAACTAAGCTTGTCTGCAAGAAAAAAAAAAAAAAAAAAAAAAAAAAAGAACGCACTCCTGAAAATTCCAATAAAGAATCAACAGAAAAATCTAACCAAAATATGTCTGTATCTGACATACATGCATATTTCAGTGGATGTGATTCATTTAGGGAGTCATGTTGGGCTACATTTCAGGATCCCTGAAGTACAGAGATCCTCCTCACCTCTTGGACCTGAAGCCAGGAGTGGAACAGCCTTGCTGGCCAAAGAGTCTCTTTCAGCTGCCTCTGAGGATTTGTTTTCACTGGAGGACATCTTGGAACACAGTGCCATGTTTGAATTCGGCTGGCACTTTTTTTTTTTTTTTTTTCAAATGAGAGTCTTGGCCAATTGGAGAGGCCTGGCTGGCGATTTTCTTCAATATTTAAAGTCCTAGGGCAGAATCTTTGGCAGCAAGGGGCAATCAGAGAGCTCTGCAGGGTATGATATCAAATAAATAACCAAGTCTAGCTTCCCTTAGATATCTTACTATTGAGACCTAACCAAATTCCAGAAATTTCATTTTTCAAGGCTTTTTCATGCCTATGGTTTTGTTACGGCTTTATCATCAGTATCAGGAACCTGTGTTTATTCAACCCTCAATTATCAAAGGCTCAGCCGGCAGGCCTTTAATTGATTACTTTAATTGATTGGTTGGGGGGTAACCATGGCTGAAAAGCAGTTTATCTTAATCAGTTGAGAGGAAATTTCGAGAGGGGCTTGATTTCCTCCAGCTGATCACTCCTGTGTGGCATAAAAGTGCAGAGTTGGAGGAGGTGTGCGGAAAATTGTGGTTACACATCTTACATTAAAAGAAAGATTAAAATTTACCAGATGTATAAAAACAATACCTATCTAGTTCCATCTCTGCAGACCATGGCATTTTCTGCAATCCTTTCTTTTTATTTACAAGAAAATTATTCTTTGATGATTTTTCTTTGAAAAGGAACACATTTCTTAAAAAAAAAAAAAATGTGCCAATAGTATGTAATACTCCAAAGTTAAAACAAATAATTAGTTGTTTTGAATATGATAAATAAAATATATTAAAATATTTTTCTAAAGGTTATAAAAATAGACCAAAATATCCTGCTTTATGTGCGGTCTCTACAAATTTCAGAATTTTTGACAAATATTTATTAAAATAGCTGGAATTTAAAAAGAGTTAAAAGGCATTTGTTCCTTCTTGTTAAACATTTAAAAGTCTGTTTTCCATCCACATTACTTCTCTGTAAGGGGATTTATCAAAGCGCCCAGTGACAACATTATGGCAGTTGATTCTAGGAAATTCAAAATTCTGATCTTGCCTGATCTCATATCTGCATTTGACTGTGTTGATCTAAGTATTTTTATTAACAGGCTCCACAACATAATTTGTATATCTGGGAAGGCGTTAGAGTGGTTTTACATTTACCTATCTGGCAGAAGTTACAGTGTTTTTGCATAAATGTCTGACTCTAGATGCCTGGCATATGGGGTACCATAGGTTTAGTTTCAAGACCTACTTTTTTCTTCCCATAATTTCAAAAAATTCCAGTAATTCTTATCATTTTATGCCTATAATATTTTTTTATTGCTAACTGAAGTCCACTAAATACCATAAATTGTTATCAAACAGTTTTTATTTCAACTATGGTGAAATCAGAAAAAACTGTAACCATACTGTAAGTATTGCCAGTGAACAATGTTAATTTACATTTAAGCAGCACCTTGGTGCATCAGCTATTCAACCAAACCTTTTGGTTAATTTATAATTTATCAGTTGGGGAACATCTCTTAGCTTTCAAAATTTTTCCCCAAAACTGAACTTAAAATAATTAGTCACATGTCTATCTCTTCATGCCTTGACGACTGTGACAGCATTTTTACACCTTGAAATAAGGAGCTCAATGGTCCAGAACATAGATGCAAGGCTTAAAACATACACCAGAAAAAGCTATCACACTCCAATTTTAGTCTCTTTATCCTGGCTATCTTTGCATTTTAGAATTCAATAAAAAAAGCAAATTCTCACTTTTAAGTCCCCATCTGGTTGCTTCTTTGGGTGAAATAAGTATTGTAAATGTCAAAGCTTTCTCAAAACAATATTTAAAGCACACCACCGCAAAGGCCTCTTTGCACACTCACTGTGCAAGACTCATCTGCTGCAGAAAAAACATGCTACAACTTGATTTAAGTTTGCTGCAGGATATTTGAACAAGCCAGGTAAATACTCAGAGAAAATAGTCTGCTCAAGTAAGATCAGCAGTAAATTCTTTGAATGTCATTGCCCACACTATGTTTGGAGGAAGAATAGATTTGCAAACACACACTCAAAAACAATATGCCAAAAGTAAAGTTTTCAAGTGGGAACATCATGCCGTAGAGCATATGGCACTGACAAATTTAATTTAATTAAGGGAGGATGATTGGACAACTGAACCTGATCCATCTTGCTAAAAATCTGAAGGGGAGAGGAGTGTGGATTTCCAAGCAAGACGTAGGTATTGAACACACACCCAAGGAAAGTCTTCATTGGCTTCATTGGTTTCAGAGAAAGAAAGTAAAACTTGAATCTAACTGAAAACAGAAAGATATGGGCCTGTATTCACAAAGATTCCTCCAAAAAGTAGCTCCTAGTGATGTCATTTTAGGAAAATTCTTAGAATTTCTGGATTCCTAAGACTTTTCTCAGAATTTTACCTCAGTAAGATAAATGTTATTCACAAAGCATCTTAGGCATTGAGAGAACTACTAAAGTGACAAAATGTTAGGAGTTGTGAGGAAGACTTTTAATGAGGCTAAGAGTGTATTAAGCCTCCTGAAGTGCCAGCTCAACGCTCAGGGAGAGGGAAGCAGATGTCACTGTAGGATGACAGAAATGCGATGGGGGTGTCCCATCAGCCTGTCAGTTTCTATAGGACCAGGTGATGAATGACTTTACTTGTGAATGGGTATTAGGCCACATGGGTAAAGAGGAACTGTATACTGTAGGAATCTTTTTTTTCTGAGTTTAGGTGTTATATCCTAAATAGGGAAACAGTTTTTGACTGCTGAAGCAACAAGGTGCTATCAACAGGTGTATGTTTGGAACTATGTTTGGCTTCAAGTGGATACCGAGCTTAGAAAATAGATGACCTGCAAAATGAGCAATGGCTACACTGACTTTAATTCATCTCACAAGATAACAATCAGCGCATCAATACTACCCATCACCTCAGAGTCTTAATTGGCTTGGCCTAAACAAAGTCAAAAACTGTTTATGAGTTCAAGAACTGCATTGTAAGGAGCTTTGGATATAACTTTGATGGCGTTGGCTATGATATCAGATGGAGCCTATGTGTTTGTAGTGGTGCATCAGCTGGTTGGCCTCAGTAGACCTGCAACATGAGGTGACATTGGACAGCTTTGATGTCTGTGAGGATGCAGAGGATCTTCTGGATTTGAAAAGCATTCATCTGAATTTGGTATGTCTAGGGCTACTATTATGATGGCATTCTAAATCCAAATGTGTGCACACATAATGGCGTAAACAAAATTCATTGGTTGCTGCAGTGGATAAACAATTGTATTAACTGACTTGCTGTGATCTGTTGACTATCAGACTTTTAAATATGGTGCAGTGAATGTTGATATACCAGTTGATGCTAGTGTGCCACAAAGTCTGGGTTACCAGCAGTAGTGACACACAAACAAGCAAATGGTTGGCTAAACTTTCTGCTAAAGGAATTGCTGATAGGTTAGATAGATTGCAAATTGTAGAACAGCTAAGCTAAATAAAGCTAGTAGTTTAAGGAAAAGGATGCAAGGTTTTATGCAAAATGTTTTGCTTTAAGTGGTACAAAAATCTCTTGATAGGTACATTGACTTGTGTGATGTATTCATGATTCACCAATGACTTTATTGCCAGTCAAGGACAAAGACAAATATGAAACATGAAACATGGCTTAAAGCAAAAATGATGTTTAATGATGAATTTATTGAAAATGTTAAACATTGGGTTAAATCCAAAGAAGATCATGTGTCTAAAAATGAAGGTACATGTAATTTGAATATTGATGGTGATGATATTAATCATGATGGGGTTGATAATTATGATATTGACCCTACTGACAGTGTTTCCAATGTAGGTAAACATTGCAACAAAAGTATTACCAGCAATAGGTCAAGTATCACTTCCTCTGTTCAAATTAAAGTGGCAGCAGACGCCATGCATTGTAGGAACAGGAACAACTGATAAAAAGGGAAAAGGAACAGCTTCAGCTGGAAACTGAATCTACCATTAAGTTGGCAGTTCTGCAGGCTTCAGGACGGTGGCTTTCTCTTGCACCACTGATGAAATGAAATCTTATTTTGAGATGGAGAAAAGGAAACCAACATCATTTAAAACTGTTAACGCCATGGCTAAGGACTATAAGCTTGCAGCATGTAAAATAACACCGCAGAAGAATGTACCACCAACATAAAACAAACAGCAAACAATAGACGTGTGACCAAAAAGCCTGATAGGAAAACTAAAGAACTAAAACTAAAGTTCATCGAAAGAGCATTTCGATGAACATGATCAAATGCATTTGGAGACATCGTATGTTTTTCATCATGTTGCAACAACTGCTTGGAAAAATCTAAATAGACAACAGATAAGTCATCAAACCGATCAAGTTCTACCTGCAGATGTCACCTTTATGTATAACCAAAACAAAATAACAGCTGCCCTTGTGCACCACCAATGCTTGCTGTCTCTGCCAACATAAGCCATTCTTGTGTTTAAAGGAGATCTGTTTCAATATAAAGCTTTCATTGAAGTATTTGAACAAGGAGTGGAGGTCAAAGCCAGTGAAGATGACTGCTTGTGCTATTTGAAACAGTTTACTAGAGGACAATGCCAGGAACTAGTTTGCAGCTGCCAGCACATTGCTCCTGAACATGGCTACATTGTGGCAAAGGGTCTTCTTCAAGAACATTTTGGGAACTACAACAACAACTACAACTCCTTATATAAATAAAGCTGTGGCCTGGCCAGTATTAAAATCAGAGGATATTAAAGCTCTACCAGCTTATGCTTTATTCTCATGCAGATATCATAATGTGATGGAAGAGCTTCATTATTTGCAGGAGTTGGATATACCAAGCAATATGAAAATGGTAATTTCCAAACTGACATACAAACACATGGAGTGAAGGAGAGGTGTTGGTCATAATATGGAGAAATGCAACCACAGAGCTCATTTTATTGACTTGGTTGTATTTCTGAAGAAACATCAGGATCCCATGTGAAAACATATCTTGGATTTATTTTGGAAACATAGGGTCAGGGAATACCTGCCATTGTTGCAAGAGAGGCAGAAGTGGAATCAAAGGAAAAAGAGTCTGAAGACGTCGTCGTCACAATGGATTTGTCAACCCCACATGGTTCTGAGCCTTTTGTTAAAGTGCTGAAGTTTTTCCCTGACAAAAGGGGCATGGTCCGTTCTGTCAAGCTGCAGACCAAGAACAACATTATTCAGAGACCAGTTACCAAACTTTGTTTGATACAGGGGGTGTAAATTGAATCAAGTTAGTTTGCATTTCTGTATATGGTAATTGATGTTTTCACATTTGAGTCCTATTGTTGTGATTGTATAAAATTTTTATGTCTGTCTGCCATAACAATTAGGGGCATGTGTGTAGGAGCAGGTGATGAATTAATTTATTTGTTAATGGGTATTTGGTTGCATGGGTCATCAGCAGTCTATATGATAGGAACCTTTCTTCGTGAGTTTAAGTGTTCCACCCGAAAGAGGGAAACAGTTTTTGTCCACTGAAGCAATGTGGTGCTGTCAACAGATGTAAGTGTTTGGAACTTCGCTTTAGATTTCGTCAGTGGACAGTGATGTCGTCTCTTGTGGCTTTATATAACTTGTCATAGTTTAAAACAATCTGGTCAGACGTTATCAATAGTGCCACAGACTCATTTTAAGACCTGGAAGAAAAGAACTATTAAAGCTTTGCCCCACAGGTTGTTGAATTTCTTTCATTCATATTTGTGTTGGCTTGATCCTGTTAATTATTTTTCAAAAACTGTAAGGCAATTTTTATTTTTTTACAGTTAGGCCTTGATTTTTGTTTTCCTGCTCTCACTGGAGGAGGACGCTTTTTCTCTTTCTCCCGCACCCTCGCTGTTCTGCCCTGCTTCAGCTGTTTTGTCCTGTGCTGTCTTGTTAATCATGTATGATGTTGTCTGCTGTCTATATGTTGCTTTTTTGTGCTGAGGCTTTTTTGCAATCTCAAACTATATCCTGTCAAGGATAAAGAGTGAAATATGATTTTTTTCCCCCCCTCCACTCACCTAATGTGGTCTTTTTCTCATTTAATGAAAGGGTGGCACCTCTCAGTGATGGCTGCAGGCCTCAGACACTTGTCCACCCATGTATGTCTTATGTTGTTTGTTTTGTTTTTCTTGGATGAGCTGTACTGAAATGTAAATTTCCTCCCTGGGGGACTAATAATGGAATTCTGATTCTGATTTTATACCTTGTTTTTATGTGTTTTGTGTTAGAGAAGGTTTTTTTTTTCCCAGATACCTTTTATACTTTATTATATCTTGCACCCTTTTGTTTTCAAGTGTGGATGTTGTGTTTTTTAGCTTTTGTGAAGCATTTTGACAAGTGCCACTTGAATTAATTATACTTAATTACGTTTTTACTTATGATGGGGACTCTGCTACTGCTGATTTAAATTTTATATAGCAGCAGTGAAGTCGTGCAAAGCAAAATTTAAATTTGCGTGCATTTGATAATTTACATTGTGACTGAAACTGTATGCAAGTTTATTTGAATACACTGTTATTAAGCCTAATATCTTGAATGCAGATGGACAAGAGACATGATACACAACAGATTGCTGATCATAATTATACCTGTTGTTTTTCTATGGAGAATATTCTGCAAATCCTCCAAACTGTTATTGACATCATGTTGCTGTTGACAGGATCAAAGTTTTAAAACAGCAGGTGGCTGACTGAATTCTTTCAGAAGATGTGAAAGGGTTCAAGATTTTTTATCACTTTATGTTAAGAGGAAAAGCAGTCATAAGGACAGTTGTTGTTCTGTGGATTTTTATATCCTTGGCTATGTATAAAAAAGTTTTTAGAGTTTGCGTTTGCTGCCTCATTGACCCTACATTCAGCATGTCAAAAAGCATATGTTTTTACTTCACTTTTTCTTTTTTTTTCTTTTGGAGTTGTAAGCAGACTGCAATCATACTTTTTTCAGACACAGGAAACTTTTTAAAGAACAGAGACTGCAATATTCAGAACATACTGTGCAGACGCTTCACAGAACTTCCTGTGTGTCAGAATGTTGGGGGGGGGGGCAGTGCCATTGAATTCAAAGAAATGACCTAAATAATAACAGCAAATATTTAGCTAAAGTATACCAGTCAAGACAGATTTAGATTTTTCATCCAGATAATGGCAACAACTGTCATAATGGGTGAGTGAAGTTGAACTAAAATGTAGAGCAGGCATAGGTGGCAAGTGAAGTGAAATTTTTTATGAAAAACTTTTAAACAAAACTTACAATGACCAGTGGAGAACATTGAAGGAAAGCAGGGAACAATAGGGACCAGGTATATAAAGAGAAGCAAAGAATAAGATAGTATAACAGGAGGAACCAGCAAGAAATGCCAGGAGGAGAGGTGTATAAATACTAGGAGGATGAATGTTGGAACAAAAGACTGGCACTGATTAGTTAAGGGCTTGCAGGTGTGAGGGGAGAGGGCAGAAGGCAGGCTGAGGAGAGACAGAGAGAGAGAATGCTACAGGGGGGAACTAGGAAAATCAATCTAACTGTAACAAAGAATAACTAAACACAAGGAATGAATAAGCAATGTAACTAGAATAACTAAGAAATGACTGAACAGCCTTGTAAAACAGAAACAAGGCTGAGCTAGTCAAAATAAGAATAAGGAAAACAGACGCAACACATAATCAAAACTATAAATCCAACCCAAGATCCTCACAACAAAAACCAACAAGCTGAAAAGCACCAGTTATCACAATGTACTAAACATGAGAGATGTGTACCTAAACATCCTTTTCGCTGATTTTTTTTTTTTTTTTTTTTTTTTCTGTCCTGTGAATCCTTTAGTGTTTTACTTGTCTAAAAATGACAAAACAGACCTTTGCCACTTATGACCAGTTTGACCTGTTGGACTTCATTCATGTCCACTCACTGTTTGACCTTTATCTGGTAGTAACTGGTATCTGTTTAGCAGTATGGCAGTTGGATACAAGCCCTTTCCCCTCCCTGTCCAGAACTCAATGACAAGAGGCCCACATGACCTTGTCTGGCTTTTCTCTTTTTGAGAGAGGTCACTGTACTGGAGTCCCACAAGGCTCTGATGTATATCAACTCAAGAAGGTCCAGCGCTGAAGCACCAGAGAAGGCCAGCCAAGCACAACCCCAACAGAGAAGCTTTCCCATGGTCCTGTGCCCATGAACAGCTATTTCAAGGAAACTTCACTGAACAAGCACTTACAAAAGTCAAGCTAAAATAAAACATAACAGTAAGCACTGCCACGCAGTGAAAAGGTTGCCAGTTCAAATCTGTGCAGAGCTTTCTCTGTGCTGTTTGCATGTTCACAGCAGGCCTGTGTGAGTTTTCTTCAGAGACTTTCTTCTTGTCCTGTTCATTTAATGTGGGTCTGTGAAGAAATGATTAAGTTATAATGAATAAGTGCTCTTGTTCCACAAACATACTGCCTGCTCTTTGGACTTCCGATTAGATGCTAAACTGTATTTTGCAACCTTGAATTTATGCATGTGTAGTGACAAAGTTTAATCAGAATCTGAATTTGAAGAAATTAAGCAAATTTTCTGAAATATGAAGTCATTTTGTATCTCTTATGTATGTATCAGTCATGTACTTTACAATAATGTCACCCTTTTGCCTTTCTTATTGCATAACTATTAGTTATGTTTATATGTTCATCTCCACCACAAATGTTAATGTGAGATGATGAAATCTACGTTAATAGAACAAAGCGCTGTGTGGAGGTTGTTGGATTTTTTTTTTTCTTTTCATTAGTGTCCTCCAAAATCATCTTTTTTGGTTTTTTTTTTTTTGTTTTTTTTTTTTTTTTTTTGTTTGTTTTTTTTTGTTTGTTTTTTTTTTTTGATTACTTAGTTGTTGGCAATATGCAAAACTTTGTGATTCCTAGTTTTATAGAAGCAGGCTGAAGGCCAAAAGATAGTGTGAGTATATATAAAACAAGCACTCTCAAATCTAATGCCAAAGCAGTATCACTTCCTCTGTGAGTGTTGATTCCGGTTTTAGCCCAAAGATGCACCACAGATTTATGTTGTACAGATATACATCCTGTGAGCTTACTTGCAGGTGTAAAAATTCTGTCCACTTACCCTTAGGGATATGGTATGAATGGGTGAGTGGATGTTCTGTCCTGTAAGATGCATGTGAAAACATGTCCATAATGGTGAGAAAAGGCCTTTCATCATTGACCATTTGGGAATAAATGTTCAATGTTTCATACATATTGTTTTAAAGCCATGGATTGGTCAAATAATTAATTGTTTAATTAATCACAAAATAGGTCAAACACCCCTGCAGTTTGAGTAACTAAGTATTTGCCACGCTCAGGTAACTAAATTTTCATCCTTCAGACATAACATTTGTAGGTGTTATGTTTGCGTACCATGAGATTAGGTTATGTTATTATCTGGTCATTGTTGTGACATTAGGTATCACTTGCATAAATGTGATGGTAGTGGTGCATATGTATGTGATATATATGGCATCTCTGTGTTGTGACACAAACCATGGAATTTTTTAACATGTCCACAATAATCTGTGACACCCTATATTAGTTTGAGATTTAATTACATATCCTACAGTATCAAATGTATATAAAATAAATGATTTAAAGACACATAAGGCAAATAGACAATAGTATGACCAGAGCATGAAACTCTTATGAAGTCAAAGTTTCTAGAAAAGTTGAATCGCAAGTTAACACATGGCTATATTTTAATTATTACACATGTAAATAAATATTAATTAAATATTAAATGTTGGATAATTTAAAAAATAAATAAGAAATCTTTTTTTTCTGTTAAACACCAACTATAACTATCAAATTAAAACATTTCAATGGTTGGTTTCTTTAGAGTCTGTATACTATTCTACAGGGATGGAGGTCTCGAGACCTCCTGATTATTTCAGTTTAGAGAGTTTGTATCAATGTATGGCTGCATTTAACAATCTAAGTATTAGTTTATTATGACCATTATGAATTTCTTAACACCAAGAAGTGATTTTGGTTGAGTAATTAATCGTTTTTCTAATAATTCTTGCACTTTGTGGTGTATAAAATCAATTTCCTGAAATATTTTAATGTTTTAAAGATTCAGCCTCTGTCTTGATCTTGGAAGAACTGATCTTTGTCTTGGTCTCTGAAGGTCTGGTCTTGGTCTTAGTCTTGATCTTGGAAGAACTGGTTTTGACTCCATCCCTGCTGTTCTATATGTTTATTAGTTGAGATTAGGTGGTATTTGTCACTCAGTGAGTCAAAAGCAGCATTTATTTACTGTCAGTGCAGCATAATGGCAAGACTGACTCTGGCAGTTATTAAAGACATTTTCCAGGTTTCAGACACTTTGGCTTTAGAAAAACACAATTATAGGAATTAAACCGTGTTCAGTAACCACAGTTATCATTTACAAAAATGAAATCAAGATTACAGTTCACTACTCTAGTTCTACATAGGTCATTATTTCCATGCATTAAAAAATAAAAGAGAACAACGTATAGCAATAAATGGTGTAGTTTGTGTTATTTAATGAAAATTCAGTAACTTTTAGATGTACAGATTCTACCAGTTTACATGAGCACAGAGGTATGCATGGAGGCAAATTTCTGTTTAGAG
The DNA here is from genome assembly GCA_014839685.1 of Anableps anableps. NCBI lineage: Eukaryota > Metazoa > Chordata > Actinopteri > Cyprinodontiformes > Anablepidae > Anableps > Anableps anableps. The sequence continues at coordinate 20,153,866 of CM026067.1, forward strand.
TCTGGTTAGATAGATCTATCTGAAGCCATCTTTTAGTCAAAATAAGGAAACCTGCTGTCTGCAATGCAAACGTACATTCAAATGTACATCCTTTCAAAAATAATGGTTAAAAAAACAGAAGAAAATGACAAATCCAGAGCTGCATTTGCTGCTTAGTAATGGATTGAAGTTTTACAACTACAACTGGGGGTTGGATTATGAGCTTTGTGTCAGAACTTAAACAAAGGGTTTTTGTTAGAATTATCAAATCTCCCTGAGCTCATAAAACATGTTTGAAACTCTACACACAGGTGTGTAAAGGATGTGTAAATCACCGTACCCTTTGTCAGTATATGTATATTTATGAGATTGTTCTTTTTCAATATTAACAGGGCTTTTAGTGTAGTAAAGGTGAAGAGGATGGCTGAAAGACATAAATATGGTCATATGCTCATATAAACACGACTTATTTTCTCTTGTCTGCCTCATTCCTTGCTGTCAGCCCATCTCTCTGCCATCTCTGTACTACTCTTTCTAGATAAATGTTTCATGAGACGGTCCCCATATCCTCTCCTGGAATAGATATGTCCAAGAGATTATATGACACATCACTCAGTCAAATTTACCTTGGACCACACATCTCATGGCCCAAACACAAGTGCATCTTCAACAGAACTAAAACAGGAGGGGGAAAAACAGAGAGGAGGCATATTTTATTACCCCAAACTGACTGTCAAATAGCATCTGCAGTCAAAGAATTATCAAAGGGTTTATCCTTTTCAGATGTGAAAGTCTAAAGTGGGTCACACTCCACATTCACAGTAATATCACAGTAAATATTCACAAGCTTATAATTATTTAATCAGCCCCTAATGGAAAAGATCCCCACCCCAAATATAGACCCACCTCCAAACTTAATCATTTGTAAATATGTTAACAGTTGTAACAGTAAACTTTTTACTGTTTGCGTGTTCTGCCTGTCACACAGCAAGTATGCACAGGGCAATGTTTTAAGTGTCTGTCATGAAACCAAGCAGTAAGGCACAAGGACAAAGGTAAAAAAAAAAAAAAAAAAAAAAAAATTCTCTGTTTATTTTTTCCAAAAAATGTTCAAATCCATCAAAAGCAAATCTCAAGAATCTAGAAAAATGGCCTCAAAAGAAAATATCAACTAAGACAAACCTAACTAAGGCTAACAAACAAGAACTGACTGCTTATATTGAACACACAGGGGAATTTATACACAAAGGCTAGACTACAACAAACAAGGAGGGGAAGGGAAAGGAGACTAAGACAAACAGTAAATAAACCTAGGCAACAAATTAAAATAAAAAAAATTATAACTACAGCACAAATGTGAAAACTAAAACATCCTAACACCAAAAATGCTTCTAAACAGTTGAACTTTGAGAAACTGGTAGCAGCTCCAGAATCAAGTCCCCTGCCTCCAGAAGCCTGATGGATTTCTATAGATCTCCGGCCTGCACTTACAACAACATTTTCTCTGGTCTTGCTGTCAGGTAACATCTGAATATTTTTGTATTTACACACTGCATGTGCATACATTTTTCAGTATTTCAATATTTTCCTCCTTTGATTTCTTTTTTTTTTTTTTTGTATATTCATCAATTTGGGTGAAAAAACAACCAAGAGCTGCTGGATCCAGTTGTACATATACTGTCCCTGAAATGGTAACCGTAGACTAATTTAGCTCTTGTTTGACCTTGTCTGATAAGCTCATTGTGACTAATACAATTTTATTCTCCTTTATAGCCTCCAGTTTCCATATACCCAGACCTCAGCCTGGCAGAAATACACCACTTTACCAAATGTGCTGAAAGAGCCTCTGGGTACCTTTTATAGGCACTGCAAGTTATGACGCTTTTGTTGGTTTTTATGCTAAAATAGGGCCACCATGAACCTCCTCCAGGTACTTGTATACCTTGATGACCTTATTGTCTTTGGAAAGACTTTGGAAGAACATGAAGAGATACTTCTAAAGGTTCTCAACAGACTCCAAGAGGTAGAGAAACATGGGATCAGTCACACACTGACTCATTTGAAAAAGTAAAACACTGCCTCACAAATGCCCTGGTCCTGGCTTTCGCTGACCCCAGTAAACCCTACATATTGCATGGAGACGCCAGTTTGAATGGGCTCGGCACTGTTCTTTACCAGGAATATCCGGAGGGACTGAGACCAGTGGCATTTGCCAACCGCAAATTAAGGTCTTCAGAAAAGAACTACGCTATTCATCAGTTGGAGTTTTTGTCTCTTAAGTGGGCAGTTGTGGAGCAATTCCACGATTATCTTTGTGAAGCACGTGTCACGGTACAAACTGACAATAATCCCCTAACTTATATCCTCGCCTCAGCAAATCTTAATGCTATTGGGCATCGTTGGCGTCAGACTTGTCAGTCTATGATTTTGACATAATCTACAGACCGGGAAAAAACAACATTGATGCTGACTTATTGTCACGAATGGAACCAGGAGTGAAAAATTCTGAGTGGCAAAGTATATCTCAAGCTAGAGTATAGTCAATATGTCAAAGAGTTGGCACCCATGGTTTCTCTGCATTCTCCCAGAGACAAGAACTAATAGCATCTCAAAGTGAAGAGTCTCTCATAGGACTAACCATCCAAGCACTAAACTGTGGAAAATGGTCTGATGACATCAAATCTAATCCAGAGATGATGCCTAAGAAAAGATTGGAAAATTAAAAATGGAAAATGAGTTATTATATCATGTGAGTAAAAGCCAGTCATCAGAAAAAGCTTACCAACTTGTCCTGCCTGCCAAGTTCAGGGCAGTTGTGTTGAAATCCCTTCACTGTGATTTTGGTAATCTAGGAGTTGAAAGGACTACTGATATGCTCAGAAGTAGGTTCTTCTGGTCAAAAATCTCCACTGATGTTGTTTAAAAACTATGAAGAGTGTATTTTTAGAAAAACTCCATATTCAAAAGTAGCACCCTTAAACCAGATGATTAGTACTGGGCGAATGGATCTTGTTTATACTGATTTCCTTTCCATGGAACCAGATTCAAACGGGATCAGTAATGTGTTAGTAATCACTGACCATTTCACCAGATGTGCTCAGGCTTTCCTGACTAAAAATCAAAAGGCTCTCACAGTTGCTAAGATTTTAGTGGAGAATATTTTGTGCATTATGGACTTCCAACCCATATTCACTCAGATCAGGGGAGAGACTTCGAGTCTCGACTCATCAAGAAACCGTTGACGCTGTTAGGCATTAAAAAATCTCACACAACCCTGTATTACCCACAGGGTGATCCACAGCCAAAGAGATTTAACAGGACATTGTTATCCATGCTTGGAACATTGAATCAAGAAAATAAAAGGCAATGGAGCCAGCATGTTGTTCATTTGGTGCATGCTTATAATAACACTAAGTGTGATGCATCTGGATTTTCTCTGTACTTCCTAATGTTCAGAAGAAAAGCCAAACTCCCTGTGGATATATGCTTTGGGACACATCTGGTTGAAGATGGAGACCATCAGCATTTCTCTTATGTTGCAAAGTTAAAAGATAACCTGCAACAAGCTTATAAAACGGCAACTGAAGCATGACAAGAGACTTGCGTTTCACAACCAGGAGCTGGTGACAAAGTGTTGCTGAAAAATCTTGGATTAAAAAGGAAACAAAAGCTTGGTGGTGTGATGTTCCCCATATTGTTGTAGAGAAGAAGCCAAATCTGCCCGTCTATAAGGTGAAACTATAGAATGGAAAAGGGAAGTCTAAAACTTTGCACAGAGACAACCTCTTGCCAATAGGAGACTATATGCATATACTAGTAGTGGATAAACTATCAGAAGTGCACACAAGGTTACCAGCAAGAGCACAAAGAGAAACTAAGTCTAAAAGACACAGAAAGGATCATTCAGTAAAAGTGGCACATTAAGAGTCAACTGAGTCATCTGACTTGGAGTGGGAGTTACCACACTAACCATACTGGACATATCGTGAGGAAAATACTCCAAAACATCAACAATAGACATGAACCAGGGGAGAATGAGTATTGCAATGGCTGATGATCTCTCAGAGAGAGCATACCTTGTAGGAGCAAGACTGATGTAGATCCAGAAATGGAGTCAGAACCTGAACCTGTCTCAAGTGAAAATGATAGGCCATGTCCGAGTAGCTCTAACAGCAGAATCAGTCATGCACATTAAAGACTAAAATGTACAACAAACTAGTAGTAAGACTTACTTATGATGAACCTGGCAAAGCTAGTGAGCAACCCCTCACTATTGTTCATAGGGGAGTTGTCATAAAAATACAAAGTTAAAATATTTGCTAAAGTTGCCCTTCCCATTATTGAGTTACACGTATGTTCATAAAGTCTGTTGAGGACACCAGACATTTAAAGGGGGGAGGGTGAAACCCAGTCCAAAATAAAAGTATTTTGTATTGAGTTAAAATCATAAAAGGAGTAATAATTTAAACTGTGTTTTAAAATGTTGCCTTAAATATGTTAAATTATATATATTTTGTGTTAAATATTATTTCCCCACCCAATCCAGTACTCTATATGGCACTCTCTGATTTTAAATCCTGACTGAAAACTCCTGTGTTCAAACAAGCATTTTCATTTTGATTGATCAACACCTCCCATCTTCTCTAAATTTCCTTTTCTGTTTTTTCTTTAGTATTATTATTATTATTATTTTAAATGTTTTGCTTTTAATTTCATTTCTTTTATTTTTCATGAAGGTGACATTGTGTGCCATGAAAGACAACTTTTAAATAAAATCTATTATTATTAGTTCTAGTTGGAATCAGACTCAAGCAGAGGCTGTTGCCATGGTTATTTACACACATGGTGGGAGTCTTCCGGGTACTTATACTAATTTACATATGTATTTATGGGCAGTGACAGGGGGTCCACATTGCACTTACAGCTGCTCTCAATTTAACTCAGATTGGGATGTATAAAGGAAAGGTGCACAGCAATGTGGGTACACACAGTTTTATACATCTGAATTTTTTATTTATTTACTTTTTTTTTTGTCCCTACACCAACTTTTAGTATGAAAGCTGGGCACTCTTTTATACATGAGGGCCCTGATGATGCACTATTCTGCTATAACCTGTAGGGGGACAGTGGGTACCCCCCAGGCGCTGGCTTCTAACCCTCATTTAAAAAGACCCAGAGCGCAGAGGAGGTGCGCTTACATCCATGTGTGATCAATTGTGGAACGGGGCTCCTAAAATGCCCGGTGCGATTTATAAACTTTATTTCACATCACTGTGGCTACCAAAAATTATGTTTTCAACTCTCTACCTCACCCACATCGCTTTCTGCCTCGAAGAAATTGCATTTGTCCCTCTATTCCCCTGTTAATTATGAAATAACATTGATCAGGTACCTTATTTAAATAAACTAGAGGTCACTAATAGGTGGGCCTTGGTCCGGATCCAGACCAAAATGATGTCTCATGTGGACTCGAACCTCATACCAAAACAGAAATCACCACTTAAAGCTGCAGTATGTAACTTTTATAAAAAAAAAAAAAAAAAAAATTTTTCTATGTATTTGTTGAAACTGTCAGTAAGTCGTGACAGAACTGTATGAGACAGATAATCTGTGAAAAAATCAAGTTCCTCTGCCTTCTCCCAGTGCTCCCAGTGCTATCTAGAAAAAAACAATTAGAGCCAGCAGCTGGGTCTTAGCGCTGTCACCAATCCCCTTGCTCTCTGCTTCTCTGCTATGCTGCAGCTCACAGAGGCAAGGCTAGTTAGCATGGCCACTGATGACGACGGATAAACGGTTTTCCTGGAACAGTAAGTTGTTTCTCCACCATTAGCACATTTAGCAGTGAGTAAATGAGGTTGAGTGACTGTGCTAAGACACTCATGGGTCTGATTGGTTGGTTTTGGTTGGGAGTGGCGCATTTCTTCAGATGTCAAAAGAGGCTCAGGGAGGAGGTGGAAGAGATCGATCTTTTTACAGATTATCTGTCTCATAATAGTTTGAACAAATATGTAAAAAAAAACATATTTTGTAAGTCATAATTCTGTCATAATTATACATCAATGTAATCATTAAGATAAAAGATAAGCATCACAAATCTGTGCAGCAGCCATCTGAGGTGTGGAACTGCTGGAGGAGCATTGTGCACTCTGACTGCAAACACAGGGGCGTAACCAGAATCTGGAAGCTAAAACGCTCTCTGTTAGTGACAAAAAAAAAAAAATCATGCCCTTGTTAAAATAGCTTTATTAAAAACCTGAGAATTAAAATCTTATTTAGAGTTTTCCACACAATAGTGGATCACATACAAAAACAAATTTTCATAAAATTCCTAAAGTAAGTTGTTGGGTTTTTTTTGTCTTTTTTTTCTGGACTGCTGTAATCATTAAACTATTTTCTTCATCACTGATGTCTGCTGTACATTAGTGAATAGTGGATATTTGGCTCTTTAATTGTTTTACAATACATATACATCTATGCTGTTTACAAGTAGCCTTGGCCTTTTTGGGGCTTGTTTTCATAGAGCTGATTGCTTGTTTCTTTTGCAAGATCTGGGAACACTGGAGGACGGATGAGAGTTTGAGAGAAGTTACCCAGCAAAAGATAAAAGTTGAAAGAAACATAGTGACACATAACAGGAGGTACAGCCGAGTGAGACAGAGGAAAGGAGAAACTGATAGTTAAGATGGAAAAGGAGAGAGGAACAGGTGGAGATAAAGAAATATACAGGCAGGTGAGTCAGGGAAAGACGGAGAAAGCTGACAGTCGAGACGGAGAACTGGGGGAATGGGGGAGTTAAACAGACAAGTAGAAAAAGAACAAATGGTGTCTAAAAAACAAAAATTAGACAGTGAATTTGGAGCATTTAATCTGGAATGGACAGAATCATTTCTTTTTATACTTCTCACTGGTAACACTAAACCGGTGGGTCTGATATGTTCAGAAACTGTGTCACTTATTAAAAGCTGAAATGTGAAACGCTGTAATGAGACAAAGCGTAAAGTTTTAACCAAACACATATCCATTCAAATCAGAACAAAGATCAGAGAAAATATGCAGTCTTAAAGCTCAATATGACCAGTCCAGAGAAAATAAAGCAAATCCCCATGTCAGCATCATCTCCTACAAAAAAAAGTAAAATATTGACTCAGGATGTGCTAGCCCAGCTTAATGAAGCCATGAAAAAGCTCGTATGTGTAGGACCTTGCCTTTATGCAATTTTCTCATACTAGACTTCTTTAAATTTTAATTGAATTCCCCTGAAATAAACACTGACATTCATGAGGTGTTTTGCATTGACCATTTATGGTTAAATGTGGGCATGTAGAGGGCAGAATCTGAGGTGGGACCTTGTGTGCAAACTTTGAGGTACAGCTGTGATTTATAAAGGAAAATTGCGTGCTGGTGTGCATATGCAGGTTTTTATAAATCAGAATATTTTTTGGTGTATGCCGTTTTTTCCCCGTTGGGCGTACATACATTTTTGGTATGAATCCTGTGCGATCCTTTATAAATGAGACCTCAGGTCTGAATGACTCATTCAGAGCAAGATGCTAGAAATCCGATCACTCAGTACTGACGTTGATGCCAGGGCTGAACAATATCAGCCCTCGTTGTATTGTGTTTTTTATATAGTATAGGTTGGTGTATGAATTGTAACGTCATAGTTGCATTTTAAATCGATAAAGTCTCACTGAAGGCCCAGGTACTAAATGCACAGCCTGGTTTAAGGATACCTAAAATGTTTGCAACTCAAGTTATACAGTTTAAAATGTAATTCTACTAAAAATTAAGGAAAGGGATGTAAACATTTGACTTTGAAGAAAGTAATAAAAAGCTACCAAAAATAGTATGTTGCTTATTATTCTGGTATTTAGGTAATAGAAATAATTTTGGCAATTCTAACTGACTTAAAACTGGAAAAGTTTAGTCAAATTTAATGTTAGACAATGAGAATAATTTGTGCTTTTTATACAGTGTATGTAAATATTTAGACTGCCAATGAATATCACTCAATTTCAAAATGAGTACAATCAAAAGAGGGTATTTGCAGAAATGTTCCTTTTTTGTTTTCAGCATTACTGTTCTGTTTTTGATTTTTTTTGTAGTGATACACAAAGCACAATGAATGAGGTAACTGTATTGTTGTACATGATCAAATCCATTCTCTGAATAATGTTAATTTATTTTGTTTGTGACTGTTTCTATGTCTTCTTTCCCTCAGTGCCAGCGAAAGGAGCCATATTTTCTTGTGAGCGCAGCAGTAGTATGTCACCCATGTAACATAATAATATACGCTTGCATCAAGATGAAATGTGTTAACCATATGAACCTTGGCTCTCTGTTAAGAGCCCTGCTGTTTAATCTGTGGTAAATTATACTGTCTTGCCTGCCAGGGTCATTTGTCAGCACGTAGTGATGCCTGTTGGCAACAGCAGAGGTAGGAACATTGTTGATTTTATGGCTTTTAAGGGTCAACCTTTTCTATTTCTTGTCCACTTCAGGGCATTACTGTGGGTCAATTCAAAAAGGCTCATAAGTTATTGACCAGTCAAAACTGATTTATTATATGATTATGAAAGGTTATATCTGTTGGTCAAAAGATGCGTTCAATTATACTGGACTCACGTCTCTCAAACACTGAAGAGAATGTCTTTTGTAGATCATCTGGAGTTACAAAAGTTTTATTGAAGGCTGCCTTCTGAAAAACATATTTTACAATATTCCTTTCAATACACTGGTCTTTTTTTACTATACCGGTTCCTCTATGGTATTCTATTTTCCAGTCCAGTTTTTAAATTTTAATGCAACATAACTTCATTGCATTCAGAGTGAGATCAAAGTGTTCTGGCTCACTGTTTGATGTATTCTCCATTTGAAGTTTTTCTTCCAAAGAAAGGGAGTGTAAAACAAAAGTTTACATATTCTTGCTTTTGTGGGAACACTTCTTCTGTGCGATGCATTGATCAGCTAATAAAAAAAATAAATTAAAAAAAAACGTAGAAAGACCTGGGTTTTTGACTCATGCTGTTGCATTGTCAATACAAGGCCAGGAGCGTATTTCTCTCTTGTGTGAAGGAACAGAACTAAAGCCAGGAATAAAGAGAAATTCAGAAGCCAGTCATGTTCATATAGTGTCAATCTAAATGCTGATGACAGGTCATATGTGAATTTGTTGTTTAAGGATGTCCTGATGGACAGCCACACTCCAAGAAAAGAGTCACTCACAGACTGGGATTGACAGATAAGAAACAACAGTGTTGTTGCAGTGCTGAAAGCCCCAACCCCAAAACACAAGAGGTGTGATTAGAAACATAAAACAAACATGAGGTAGCTCAAAATAAAATCTCACACAGCCAAAGGGGAGGAACAACTGTTGATGTGTATTCATTGAGAAAATAGAACCACTCAGCAGCTGTTACAAATCACTATGTCAGCCTATGTGTATAATGTTCTGTGGAAGGTGACTGAAGGCTTACTGTGATTACTCTGAGTGGGTGTTTCTCAGTCTACACTGGAAAAACTGACTTTCTTTCATGGCAAAAATTAAGTTTCACTTATGTTCTAAGTCACACTGATAAATGTAACCTGTGTTTTCAGGGTATTTATATGGGTCAGGAGAACAGTACAAATAGCTCCACCACATTATTTATTTACTATTAAAGAAAGTCATTGATAACTGGAGGATATGTGAAACAACACTTGTACTTCAAAATCTGGATATATCTTCAAAACTATTTAAAAGACAAAACTGAAACTGGTCAGGGAGTGCTGCCAAGAGGCTGACAGCAAAACCAAAACAGCTTCAGGGATTTTCAACAAGAACTTATGTTCATCATGTGGCAACAGTCTCTTGTATTTTCTACATGCCTGGCTAAGGAAAGACTGAAGCCTTTTCTTTCATAGAAAATGTCCAGACTAGGCCAAAAGCTCCAAATACCTTTCTGGAGAAAAATGTTATGGTTTGATCAAACCAAATGTGAAGTGTTAGAGAACAGTTCTTAAAGGTATGTTTGGCACGGAAACAACATGGCACGCCACCAAAAGAACAACATACAGTTGAAGTCAGATATTTACATATGCCAAATAAAAAGACACATACACATTTTTTTCTTACTGTCCGAAGTTAAATCAGAGCAAACTTCTCTTGTTTTAGGTCAAATAGAATTACCAAAATTATTTCTATTTACTAAATTCCAGAAAACTTAGCAAGAAGCTTTTTAGAGAATTTTTTGTAACTAATTGTCTTTAATTATAAAGACAATTAATAATTGTCTTTTAAACTGTATGACTTGCATCAAACCTTTTGGATTTCCTTCCACAAGCTTCTCACAATAGTTTGCTGGAGTTCTGGTTCATTTCTTTTTTGGTTTTTTCAGTTGGAAAATTTTTTTTTAAAGGTGAATGAAATTATTAACAGGTCAAATATCAGCCAGTTCTGACCCCAAACCTTCAGTCCTCTGGTAGAAAGCTGAAGATGAAGAAGGATTTCATTTTCCAAGCATTAGAGTGAGACCAAGCAAAAACCTTGGATAGGTATTGGGAGGCAGACCATTCTGTGAACCAAATGTGACAGAATATTTATTTTATGCATTTTTTTGTTTTCAGTTAAATAGTAAATTAAATGTCAGAATAAAGGCAAAAAATAGAAAATTATAAATCATGGTTTCAATCTTTTAAGTCTCCAAAAGCTTGGGTTTTTCGCAGGGGTGTGTAAATTTTAGACAGCTTCTATATTTGAACAGCTAACAAAGAAAGATTTGTCAGACTGAACACTTTTCTAATTATTAGTACTGCCTCCATTTCACTTACCAGAGGAACTAGGACAAGAATCGTTCTGACATTCGGGCACTTAGATTAGATTAAACATTTGGATTTATTGTCATTCGCTGATATCTCAAGAATCAAAACTAAAGCATTCTCAACACTCATTTTATCTAAATTCTGGAGTAATTTATAGGTTTTTGTGTTGTCTCTTCTTCTCTCCTTCCTTCTTTTCCTGTGTTGTTGATCGAATCTGAGGGTAAAGCTGTACTTGCTGTGCTGTTCACTCACCTGCAGTCTATTAGCTCATCAAGTATACAGTATACAAAGACAAGCAGGACTTCCAACCATTAGCAAATTGTCTGTTTTGGTTGTAGTAATTCAGACATCATTGTTGTTATCTTTCTGGTGAATGATGGTCACTTACGCTTTGTTCCCTTGTCGTCTTTGTTCCCTTCCCTATCCACAAGGAGCCTAACTTGTGTCTCCACCAGATAACCCTCTCGATCCCTGAGTCACTTCCACGTTCTATCCATTTTAGCAATACTACCAACAGTATGAAAATCAATGAACACCACCGTAGCTTGCCCCTTGGTCTGATAAACCCAGTCACCTTATGTAAATGTCTCTTCTTGTCTGACCTTATACACAACTTTGACTGTATATCAACAACCATTACCAGAAAGGTTCAAGCCAATCTCTCACTACCAGCTACAGTCAAACTCCGGCATCTTTGGATCTACGGCACTCCTCTGTGGACAGACATTCCTCAAATTATTCACCCTCTTCAACACCTTCAAATCTCGTCTAACTGTATGTTCTTCTCCTTCAGATTATTCTCATGGCCATTGACTCACACATTTAAATCTCAAAGGCCAGTGTCATGGAACTTATTTTAGCTGTCCCTTGTCCAACACACCTGAATCAAGTTATTTAATTGCCTTCTCAGAAGGTCATCAGGTTCTACAGAGTCATGCTAATGACATTATTTGATTCATTAAAGCACAGACAAATTTCAGACAAATTATATAACACTGACCCTTCAAACCTGGAGTTTGACACCCCGGTTTAGACACATACTAATTTGGCGCTCCAGTTCAAAAGATATATGTAACAGACATACAATGTATAGACCCATTCAAATAAATTAGAATATTACTGAAAAGTTTATTTATTTCAGGAACTTTATCACAAAGTGTAACATATTATTTAGATTAATTATGTACAGATGGATGTTTGAAAGCCTTTATTTGTGTTAATTATAATGATTTTCCATTTACATTACACATCCATTTAAAATCTGTTAAAAAAAAAAAACAAGTTACAATTAGAATATTACATCAGACCAAAAAAATTATAATACATAAATGTGGGTTGAATGAAAACCCACATACCCATGAGTATGTTTAATACCTGCTTAAAGATTATTTTCAAAAGGTACTTTCAAAAGGTAATCTGACCAATAGGCCTCATCTGAATGCATGTTCTAATTTACATAATATGACTTTATAACAGGCAATCTAAGACATGTCAGACAGGGAGCTAGGGAAGTGGAAAGGGACTGATTTCTTTCTTCTGGGCTTGGATCTTAGAAGTGACATAAATTAACAGATGTATTGATCCTGAAGGGCCCTCTTGCATAGTTAAATTTTTTTTTAAAAAACAACATGTTTTAGAAAGTTTACTGTTTTCTATTCTAATGCACTAGAAGCTTGAACAAATGATATCTAATTAAACAACAGTCGCATAAATACTTAAAAACTACTGCAAAAATGGAGCCAAGAAGTTTCTTAAATACTGGAAAATGGTGGAGAAATGTATGAAATTATTACCATACAACTGATAGGGCTTGTGTTAGATAGAAACATAAAACAGTTTTTAGACAAACTGTTTTTATGTGGTTCAGACTGGAAGTATTCTTGTGTAAATGTATAGTGTTCAAAGACAAAGAAGTTCACCCTCTGATTTTGTAACCATTCAGAGTATAGAGAAACAGCCCTGAACAGTGCACAGATTGACCTGCATCCAGCGCAAACAGTCCTGTTCAAATCCTGGCAAACTTCAGTGTAATGATGCTTTTCAATGTTTCAAATTGGTTCGGGCATAACCTCTGACTCTCAGCTTACAATAACATTACATTTGCCAGTTAAATTTTCTCAAATGTAGGTTACACAATAAAATATTTAATATTTAAACTAGAGGTAGGCCTATGTATATTAAAGGGGTAGTATTATATAAAATGTACTTTTTTGAGGTTTACATCATGTTATAATGTTATTCCCCTCATCAAAAACATATCTAGAGTGTCGCCTTGATTCTTTCATGCATATTTGAGAATTCCTTTAATCTCCTGTGGCAGCCATTCAGCTGTGCAAAACCTGGGTTGACCGAGCTCCGGCTTCCAGACGCAGCTCCTCCTTGGAGCTGCAGTTACTAAGCTTGCTCCTCAAAGAGCACCTCTCCCGTGACTTCCCCACTCAGCTCCTTCAGACTAGCCAGCAGCAATTAGCAAACATCTGGTGGAACTGCACATCTGCTGAGCTCATTATACTAGCTACTTCTCAGTGCAAGCTGGTAAAAATGATGTTAAAGGGTTAATAGAGAAGCACTGCTGTGATGAATTCCCGAAGGCGGAGTTTCAGAAAGAACAGGAGTTTCTAAGGGGGCAATATTATGTGTTTTCAAGGCACATATAATCATTTTATAGTACTATCAAGTAGAGGTTGACCGATACATCGGTCAGCCGATGTTTGTGTTTTGTTTTGCTTTTTTCTTGTATCAGCATCAGCAGATAGGTGCATGCGTTCTCCAACCCATTAGCGCATTCAGCAGCCATGCCTGTGACCGCTTACATTGCCGCTTCCTCCTTGGCAAAGACCTGATGGTAATGTAAGACTGAGTTCCAACAGCAAAGGGTAAGTTTTTCACTTTTAATGTATTTGTAACTGTCTAATTTAGCTGTATCTGCCCTTTGAAAGTCTGTCTCTGTTTCACAGTAAGAGAGAGGGGCACCGGTGTGTGTGTCTGTTTCACTGGCTTTACTTGCCAGACTAAGACTCCCTTGTTTATTTATTTTAAATAGTTTTTATTTTAAACACTAATAACAGTGACAGTGAAGACGGGTTCATAGTTGATACATTGAACTGGGCGTGAGGTCGGCAGTGCGCAGCAATCACACCGTCCGTGCTTCTGCGCGTTGTCCTCCTCACGCGCTGTTATGGTGTCTGGTCTGCACCTCAGTGCGGATCGCGCGTCACCCTTCACTCAAACTGGACGATTTGGAAAGTGTTCTTGCACAAGCTTCACCTGTACCGTCATTTATATGAACCCTCTGTGAGAGCGCATTTTCGTTGAATACTGCACCAAGGTAGGCATCAAGTATAAAAGCCTCACCGCTCGATTGGGTAGCCCATGCTCAGTGCGAACCCCAAATATAATTCAACATATAGTGGCTGTGATCCCGCAGTGAGAATGTCAGCACAAAATATCTTTGAGAACAAAGAACAATGTGTGGCGTGTGCGTTTAAATCTCTCACTTGTTCGCTCATTACGTGTTCTGGCATGCACTTGACTGTGTCTACGCTGCAGTGTTTCAGTTCTAAGTTACCTTGGACATAAGTCACAGCTCTGCTGTTTAAAACATTATATGTCTATAAAGTAAAATTTGATCATCTTAAATTTGCTGTCACTCTGGTTCCTATCCTGCAACCTTTTGCTGATTTGCTCCTATTCTGAATATTGAATCTGTATCAAAAGTGTACAATGGACAATATTCTGCTTTGTCTGGATTTGGTACATTACTTTTGCTGTGATGTCACCATCTATACTTATAGGTCAACTAACCACAGGGGAATTGAATTTCAGTGCTCTGTGAGGGCCTCCAAACTGTCAGAAAATTATTAGTTGTATTGATCAGAAACAAAGTCATGTCGCCAGTTTGTCATCCATTTTTAAGCATTCAGTATGCCGAGGTAAGTGAAGCATCTGTATTGCATTACGTGAGATTCCATCATGTTATTATTGGGATCTTGGCGAGATATCTGACGCACAGTTGCATCGCTTCTTTAAAAGTGGTACATATATGCGGTATAAAGGTTATGTAAGCACTGCCATTATTCAATGTCTTGAATGTGCAGATCAAATTAAATGTGTTACAGTGTCAAATATGTAGCAAAACACCTTTGGAGAAATTTTTGATTCCAGGTGACAGAACAATAAATTTTCCAATTAAATTTTGCAGTACCAATTCCTTATTTTAGTATGAAACACAGTATGAAAAACATGGAATCATATTGTTAGTATAAAAACATCTGCTCACTATGTCTAATTGACACATTATTCATGTTATTCACATCTAGAATGCCTTCATTACAAATTTGTGCAAAGTTTTTATCCACTATCTAAATACCCATAAAACTACTTTCACTAAATAGCTGAATGAAAAACATTAAAACATGAGACAGTATTTGTATGTTCTCAATGAACAACATTGTCTTTGAGCCATATCCAAACTGATAGTATTATGAGCCATTCTTTTCTTTCCTGCAATTTTGTATAGAAAGGTTCAGGATGGTAACTCCTCAGTAATAATTAAACTGATGGCCTATTATGTTGTATTGTAAATCAAATATGCTTAGCATTTGGCAGTAGCTGAAGTGTGGAGTGTTGGCATTAGGCCAGCCATGTGTTACAGATGAACGCATGCAGGTGCATTGTAACTTTCCTTCCCCTGGCAGGACGAAGAAACAATAAAATCAGTAACAGTGACAGGATATAGTTCAGAAAATTTGCACAAAATATCTTGATCTGAACCTCTTTATTAAGCAGGTGTGCTAGTTCTTAAAGTATATGCAGAAGTTTATGCACATAAAATCCATCAGTTGTGGCTAGATGTGGATAATGATGGAGTATACCTTTCCTTGCAGAGCATTTCTTCAAACTAAAACACACAACTTTATCATGTCTTTCGAGTTATATGTTGAGTTTTCTTTTACATACTGATTAGCTGGATTCAAACTTGTTTATAACTAAGATAAAATAGTTTCTACTACTTTAATCTTGCTGTGATATTGTCAACTTTTGCAGTGTTTACCATTACTGCAGTTGTTTGTTTGCTACAGTTTTGTTTATCCCTTGGTTTCCACTATATTTCTAAGCTATTGGATGCTGCTTAGTTGTCATCAAAAGAAGCTTCTCTATGAAAGTTCTTCTGTTTTGAAGGAGAACTGAATTTCAACATTAAAAATTAAATGGTATATTGCAAAACATCACTTCTTAGATTTGGGGCAAGTGTTGGAGCAGATGTTCCACCAGTGATCTGTAAATAAGTGGAATTGTAGATAAAGACACTGAGGAGGCTGTAAGATATTCAGGAAGCAGCCCAGCCCTGCTTCAAATCCACTCTAAGAAAATAGAGCAAAAGCAGTCAGAAACTGTTAAAGGGTATTTGATTCTTGCATCTTGTTGTACTTCCACTTCCTCTCCTTTTCTCCTCAGACCCTCTCGGATTTCTGCTTGAACTGGGAGTGGGGGTGATGTAAAAAGATCTTGAAGAAGGCTGGGGTATTAAATTAATCGTTGGTGGGGGGAAAATATATCACTTAAGTATGCATAAGAGTGAATAAATGAAAACAAACAAACATATATAAAAAGTATTTTGAATAGCTGATGGATTGCTATAAAACTTGGTTGCTTTGTGATTAATGTTTCCTGTAGCTGTTTGGAAAGAGTGTGCTGCCCTCTGCGTAGCTTGAACATTTAATGAAATATATAACAATTGTTCCTCAATCAGACCAAGTGCTTGTTTAAAATGCAAATCTGCTCTTGTCTGTGACATGCTGTAATTAGCCAGAACAATGATGCATTATTTCTGTGATCTTTGTCAGCACTCATCAAGGGGTTTTAAGAATGGGACAATGATTGACCACCTGGTCCTGCTCCTGTAGCTAAATTTATTAAACACACTTTCTTTAGAAAATCAATGCACAATTGTATGAGTTGTACAGGGTCAGACTTATTTTTTATGAGAAGGCATAATTAGCCTGACCTGTGACTTTTAAAAGCTTCTGCAGCATTACTTTATCAAATTTCTTAAACTGTATGATGTTTTAGAGGAACCTAAGAAAGTCTCCAGTTTTGTGAGTACATGGTTTTATATGGTGATGATATATTAAAATTATGTAAGCTTTTTCCCTCTTAAAACAGCTACTTTTTAAGGTTCATTGTATACCACTTGCAAAATCTCAGCACATTATGCAGCACATTATACTTTATGATGCAATACATGTCTTGCTTTTAGATTTGATAGAACATGCAACTATCAAATGATACTTATATAATACAACAATTTAGGGATGTAACGATTCATCGAATGAGTTGATAACCTTGATTTTTAAAATTACTTAAGGCAAATTATCTGCTTGAGGTTTCGTTAAATTATGTTTTACTAATATAGCACAATGTGTTACAGTCGGATGATTTTTTTTTTGTGTTGTGCAATGCTCTCACTTCCACCAATGAGCTGTTGACGTATGCTAAGTGCTATTAGCAGCTATAGAGGAAGACAGCAAGAAACATGCTTCAAAGAAAGACATAGCTCAGTGCATGTACTGCAAAACAGAGTTGGTGTTTCACAATAGTACATCCTCAATTCTGCAACACCTCAGCAGGAAACATTACATCAGGCCTAAAAAAAATTCAACCCAACCCGCCAAGCCCACAAACAGTGTGTCTGAGCTCAATCCAACCTGACTAATTAACTCTAGAGGCCTGAGCCTGAAGTAAACCTGACATATTTTAAACTGCTACCTATTTAAAATACTTCCAGACATCTGAGTTTGCTCTCTGCAGGCTTATTAGTGTAACTTTCCCCATTTTTAGCTTTTAACATCTTCCAGCTCAATTTTGTCACTTGCTTATCAAGAAGAGTAATGACATGAACATTTAAAAAAAAAAAAAAAAAAAAACAATAAGAAATATTTTTTATAAAATAGCTTTTTCATACTTCAAACTTTTTGAAGAGTAATATAAAAGGCAGAGTTTACTAATGCCTCAATTTAAGCTTGCTTTTTAAGTTTGAAAAGATAATTTTTTTGCACTTTAAAATAATTTTTATTCATACTTCAAACTTGGGACTAAAAGTGATGTTTGAATCATATTGTATTGTAAGCAAAAAAAAAAAATTAAAAAAGGAACTGAATTGTTTATTTACTAACATTTTGTCTTTCATATATTTCTTTTACTAGCTTAAGTAGCTACTACAGAAAGGGAAATTTTTTTATTCGATTACTCAGTAATTGTTAGAATAATCAACAGATTACTCGATTATGAAAATAATCATTTTCAACAGCCCTACAACAATTTCTCATCAAACATCTACTTCAGAAACCAATGGCAGTATTCAAAGTACTATACAGATTTTGACTAACACTTTCACAGTTTTTCACCTTGCTGTTTTGTGTAGATGAAGTTTTGGAAGCATTTTGTAAACTTCACTTTACATATATTTGTCTGTTCGTTAGGTCAAGTTCGGATACTGAGAATCGTGCCTTGTCACTTTAGCTGCAGCAGTGCCTGACAGTGGACAGAAGTTTCTGTGTTGTTTAGTAGCAAACTTGGAAACGTCTTGGGCATGCATTGCCCTGATTTTGGATAACCACTTTAAATTAGTACATTCACAATCCTTACATGTAGTGCCAATATCTAATTTAAAGCAGATATAGCATACCATTTTACATAAATGTTGAATAGGTTAAATTGAAATGGAGCCTAGGCGTAAATTCAGTCTGGAAGACTCTCTCCAGCCTCGTCTGCGTCATCCATCCTTCGGGTCATGCACCTCAGCTGCAGTACATTGGCATCAGCCCACACCTCGTTGAAGCCAATCATTGTTCAAGGCTGCATTTATCAGGCCCTCCATCTATGGCTCAATCTGCTCTTCAGCTAAACTACAAGCATGCAGGTGCATCAGCCCATCATGTCACACTTTCAGTCAGATAATCCAGCAAGCTCCCCGTTCCTTTTCCTTGAGGATTCCAGTCCTTCCACCCCTTATCCTGCTTGCTACTTTAACATTGCCGAGTTGAAACAAGTAACTTGATACATTGGTCTATTTCAGAAGGAGTTCTACAGTTTGGACTGATGCATTTTGAACAATCAATTCTTTTATATTTTGATATCACAGAGGAAGTGAAATAATTCTACTTCCAACAGTGAGTTTCAAATGCTTAAGTCAGCCTTGGTGTGAAAATTTCATTCAGGAATTTTCAGTTTACTTTTGCAACTTTAACCTAAGAAATAAACCTTTTCTGAGGGAAAAGGCTATGCTTATACAACAATTTAACTTGAAAATGTATGTTGCATGTGATATAAGCCTTCTGTAAATACTAGGGCTGGGACTTAAAGGCATTATTTTGATTGATTAATTACTTACAGAAAAAAACACAATGTGTTTAAAAAAATAAACACATTTGTTTGTAGGCTGGAATGTAAACCTATTTGCCATTTGAAACACTGTCTAACTGAGTAAATATCAGATGTCCCAGTGCAAGTGAATGCAGTGAATTATTATCTGTAAGCTACGGAGCACTTCCACTCCCTTGCGTGTTTGCAGGTGGTGGGGAGCAAGTGAAGAGAACAGAGGGGAGCAGCTTACAATTTAATGACTGGGTTATGTGGTTAAACAGTGCTGGATAACAGGTGTAAAAGTATTTTAAAACTGCTTTTGAGAGTAAACGTCGCAGCTGATTATTAACCCTAAAGGCCCAACACTTGAAATCTATAGCCAAAAAGAAAATATCTATGGTGAAATGAGACATGCTGACGGGGTGACAGGAAAACAAACAAAAAATAACATCACCTGATTGTTGCTATACCAGCATACTTTTAATCCAAGAGGTTTTTCTGTTTATAGTTTATTTTTTAGGTTATTTGGGGGGGCAGTAAGGGCTTAGGAAAAAATTCTACATGTAGAGGATTTAAAAATAACATTTCCAATAAAATGCAGTGACTGTAAAGTGTGACAGCAAGAGCTTGAACACTTCTAAGTGTAGAACTAAATGACAGAAACCTTGTTCTGTAATGTATATTTATATATGATTCGCGATTCAATGTAAATGTACATTTATTCATTCATTAGTAAAAATGTATTGGAATTGAAACTTTGTTCTTATTGTGTCAAATATTGGTATTGGATTAAATTGCAATTTATCATGATAGTTAATTATCAAGCCTCTGCTGGATTAAAAAAAAATTCATATCATAACACTAGTGAATAAATATCAAGCAACCTTATTTTTGTAAGCAAGCATGCAAGCACAAAAGATCTAAAGAAATATGATAAAAATTGCTAATTACAAGTTAATGATGGGGGAGGGCATGTCAGTAGCAGAATAAAAAAAGAAATTGGCCTTTTTCCATACTGAAGACTTCACTAAGGCGTCAACTATTATATTATGTAGAACTGCTTTTTTTTAGCTTATTGTGCTTATGTACAGTTTGCAGTCTTGTTGTCTATAAAAACATAATCATATTAAGCCTCATTATATCCAAATACACATCTTAAAATTCCTGAGATCAATTTTATGGATCTAAAAATCTCAACTGAGAGTGAGACATCTGCTATGTTCACAATTATCTAGGACATGGTTTTGAAGTAAAACTTCAATATATATTTGCATTAACTAGAATGAGGCAATGAAATTTATAATTTGTTAAATTCAATATGAAATTTAAATTTAAGCATTTACAGTCACTCAAAGAAACACCTTACAGGCTAAACAAAGAGGAAAGGCTCTACCAACCATTTTATCAGTTTTCTAGATCTGCAAATTTCCTCCTGTGAAGAAACATTCACACTGACATTTTTTTTATCATAAACATCTACATGAATTCTGGAATAACAAAATATTGTATCATAATTTCATCGTAATCCCACTCCACAAACAGCAAATTATGATGATGATATTAGTGTGTTTTTTTCTTCAAGTGTGAGTATTTGAGAGAGAAGATTGTGTGTTGGGGGCTGCTTGTGACTGGTATTAGGGTGTCAGGATCCGATGCAAATTAGCAGAGTGCACCACTGTAAAACCAAATCAGAGAGAAAAAAGAAAAATGAATGACTTGACGAGGAAGTGAGAAGGGATGCTAGAGTGTGTGGAGTTCACAGCTTTGGGCTACTTTCACACCTGCAGCCACTGAACTTGTTAATCACTCAAACATACACACACAATACACATTCTCTATCACTCACACAAGCCGGATGACAACCTCATGACACGGCAACAACACACCACAACGCGCCACTTCTCTATCCACTCAATCACAGTCTTGCTAATGACATGCAAATTAATATCCCGTTGTACTCGGGTCACATCCATCACAGTAACAACTTCCTTTGCTTGACTTTGTGAAGTAGAGAAATTGTGACCATTCTTTAATGTTATGTTATGTCAGATTTATAAAAGTGTTGCCCACTTCTATCCAGCCAAAGAGGGTTTTATTTTAACAAAATTGTGTTTTATGATCAATTTTAAGTATAATCTAAGGCTTTTTTTAATTTAAAGTTATTGATCAGAACCAAAATATCATGCATATATCTGACATGTATTTGCTGTGATACTGTTCTGTCATCTGTAAACCCTGAGCAGAAAAAAGAAGTGCCACCTGCCTTTCTATTTAACTCAAGAGTTTGGGAAAATCTGTCTTCAATCTTACGGATTGGATTGCTCAAGAGCACATGAAATTAATTGAAATTGTAAGTAGCATACCTTTGAATTAACGCAATTATTATCCCTTTGTGTGTGACATCAAAAGTAACTGTTCCACTTAGATTGAGGAAATGATTGATGCGCTTGAGTTAGTCACAGAGACTTGCATCACTCTTTAAATTTTAATTTCATTTGAATACATCCATAATCATTATCAGAAATGTGAAAGGAGGCTATTACAACCATTTGCAAGGACTTCAAAATGTTTTACAACAGGCTTGGAACATCAAATGTGAGCATAGCTGAATAGTTTTGCAATGCACTCATTAAGGCAATTGAATAATGTTGTGGTGTAGTGATCAGAAAGCAGCTTGTGTTCAAAGATAAGTTAAATTATGAGGTGTTCCACATAGAAAAACATATTCAGTTTTGGTTTCTTAGTTTTTTTTTGTTAGCAGTTTTCCCACATGTAATTCACACAACTTTACTTTCATGTTTAAAAAAAGACTCAAAATGCTTTCTCCTGGATATCAATCATTGAAGCCTTTTTGAAGGTTATCAGCAATAAACAGTTAAAATTAATAGATTTATCTTGTGAGATCCAAATTCATTGCTAAATAAACAGCCCTATAAATTAACAAAGTCTGTTTGATTTACACTTTAACACATGTTCAAATAAAAATTAAATGTTTCCTTTACTTTCTCCTTTACTTCTTACTGGTACCAACAGAAATTTTAAATACATATACAAATATGGCCAGTACAAGTAACAGCAGTAAATCATCAGCACACCCTCAGTAGTACACTGTTTATAATAAAATTATTTCATATATACATAAGAAGAAAAATCTTTGTCTGACATGATAATGATATGAAGTTTTATTTCAGATTAATTAATTAAGCTTAATTAATTAATTGATTAATTAATTAATTGAAAGGAACCAGTGCACATAAAAAGATAATCACTCATGCAAGACTTGGCATCAGTAATTTCCTGACTTGGTATAATGCTGTGAAATTCTAGCGTTAAAAAACAAAACAAAAAAACCCCAGAAATATCTTGAAATATATCCTGACAGCCGAATCTAAATACTCACCAAGATCCCCGCCATCCTGCATTGTGCCAGCTTGTAATCAGTTCCAAACCAAGTTGTTCATTAGAATTATAGAATTATGTCAGTCCACCTTACCACAATGTTGGTCAAAAGCATTTGGGCATTACAAATAGGTACAGGGTACAGACAATTTGGATGAAAATGCTTCATGTTCACATAAGCATCTTTACTATGTGGCAAAATATTTGCAGTTGCCAGCTTCAATTACATTAAGACAGTCAGCTCTTGCTGAAAACTGTGCTTTAATGTTAACTTGTCCATTGTCATTTATTGATAATGTGATAAACCTGGCAGTTATATTGAAGACTGAATTCCACAAAACTGGTACAGCTCAGCTTTGGGTTGACTGGCAAGGTCCTGACCAGTCTGTTAGGTCCCTTTAAAATGCTTGTGTTATTGAACCCTAGTGGAGTCTATGACTGAAGCCCTTAGTTCCTCAATGTTTTACTTTTCTAGACAGGTTGAGCCTCAGAGCACCAAAAGCAACTGATGATTCAGTCTTCATTTTGGGCAAGACTATGCCATCTCTATTTCTAAACACATCCTTTCTCTGTATCTGCTATACCCTTTGTATAGCAATGTATGCACTACAAAGGAGTAGTAAGTATAACCAATAAGGATGCTGAACGATCCTAAAAATTATATGTGCTGCAAGGAAACACTGAAAATTTAAGGAATCCTCAATTTGACTTCAGAAATCATTCTCACCAACAAAATAAAATATAATTTTTTTTCAAATCACATATTCTGTATTAATGTGGACAGGGCATATGTAAATGTGGAAAGAACCTCATCTATCCAAAAGATTTAATTTTTTATTACTGAAGTTTTAATATCACAGGTTTTGTAAAATCTGTCATTTCAAGCATGTAACAAAGTAGAAATACCTTTAACATTGATATGGACTTGAATGTGTACAATTTGCAGGATGAAGGATGAAGGGTGTAGGATCAAGCCCTTGAAGTAGGGAATAGTTGGATGGATGCATGGATGGATGGATTTGACAGTGTATTTTAACATCACACAGGGAAAAAAACTTTTGCAAACAGGAGTACACTTTGTATGTGCTCTGTGTACTGCTTTAAGACCTAAACCAGTTCATGGTAAGGATATTTACAGCATAAAACAAAGTGTATCTTTGGACCGGAGCAAACTTTCTAAAATACTTCCCATCTATGTCCTATTACATCTTTCTGTAACAAAGAAGATCCTTCCTGATACCCCCACACAAACAGATTGTCATGTAAACCATTAAGATTATTAACTTGGTCTTTTTGACCAATTTTACAGATGAATTGCCTTTAAAGTCCCACAGTAGCTGCAGGTATATCTAATTATATAGAAGATAAAAAATTCTCCTTTAGCTTTAGTTATAAACTGAAGAGGTTTCTCATTAGAACATAAGAAATATCTTGCCATTAACCTTTTTTATATATATTTGTGTCGCATAGTAATTTTAACCTTTCAGCCCAGTGAAAAATCACACAGTTTTAGAGTTGTTCTATAACACTATATTGATATTCAGGCAGGAATAGAATTCAATATGTCATTCCAAAACGTTTCCTACAGAGAATCACTCCTTTCTCTATAATTTCCATAGAAATTTTGTGTGCAAATGCGGTAATAGACACATTTATAACATCAAAAGGATTCAATTTTCTTTTCAATCACATAACAGTATGAATAGCTTTTTCCATTGAATCTAACAACGAGAAGCCATTACCACATGCTAAAGGATGGGTTGCTGCCACTTGCTTTTATGAAAGTGTGTCAAACAATTTTTCATGTCTGGCATTTGTTCTTACCAAACGGGGTCTGTCAAACAGGTTTATTTCTAATTTGTCAGGCAGAGGTCATTTTTATTTTAAATTGGTCACACTGTTATCAAGAAAGTTTATATATATATATATATATATATATATATATATATATATATATATATATATATATATATATATATATATATATATATATATATATACATATATATGCAACATATACTTTTGTTTTAGTCTCTTCAATAGCTCCTCTCTGAAAGAATTTCACAAAGCACTCTGATGATAACAGGAATCTGTTAATTGCAGCTGGTAAATAATTTGAAAATTATGACATGCAAAGCAAGACTGTGATTGCTCCACACTGAGCATTTTTATTCGCTCTGGATATGGCTGGTGTTCAAATAGATGGGTGATAAAAGCAAATATTTTCACCTCAATCGCGTAATGGTTCAGTTTGGAGCACTTTGTTGAAAAGGTTTGCAGTAAATGGCTGGAAGGGGGTGAATTCTTCATCTTTCAGGCATATTGTAACTGGACCATTCATTTCTCTTGGGCTTTTTCTACTGCTACACTGGAATAAATTCAGATGCTGCAATTTAGGAGAATAAAAAATATTAACTGTAGACTAAATTGTTGGTCTTTAAAAAACCTTTTCCTGAACTTAATAATTATCTGTTTAAAAACATCTACAATCATGCTATCGGAGGTTTTAATTTATTAACAATTTCCCATTTGTTTATGTGAGCTAAAATAACATTAAGGGGAAATCTATGAAGAGAGCTAAAACTAACATTTGTTTTAGCTATATTATTCATTGGAATCTAAATTAAAAGGATAATAGTCTCTTTTTCATTTCAATTTATTTTTTAAAAAAGAAACATCAGTCATCTTCTTGTTTTTTCTGATCTCAGGAAGTAAAAATGTAACAATTTGATAAAGGATCCCTATTTGAACATTTATTATTTCTTCCTTTAAAAGTCGAACAAATCAAGCTAGTAATCTCAGCCTTAAGTGTGGGAAAGTCGCATTCAAACTTTTAGCCAGAAAATATTTCTCTTTGAGCCATTTAAACACTAATTTCTTTCTCTGTTAGCTGGAGTCCATTAAAATTAGAATTGACATGTTTTTTCAGTCCCATTGTGTTTATAAACATAGACACAAAAACAGAAGAAAATTATTAGAAATGCATTGAGCTATTTTTAAACTTTTACAAAATTAAATTAACATTTTACATGAATTATTGAGTGCCTGCAACTATTCTGGTGGTGATTGAGAATTCTATAACTTAAATAATAATTTTCAAAACATTCACAGATTTTTCTAAAACATAGATGAAGAGAAACAATGTCTTGTGCTTAAAGATGGAAACATTTTACTTTCTCTGTTTTTCTTAGTTTTTCAGTCATTGCTCTGCCAACTGATCTACACTCTGATATTTGTAGAGTTAAAAAAATAGAGTGATTTTAATGACATTATACTCACATGTATAGATTTAATTTTCACCTCTGTGCTTAAATGGATGTCTCTAAAATTAAATCAGTCTGGATATTTATGCTATGGCTCAAAACAGGTCCATATTTAAGAGTATAGACTTATGGTTTACTGAGGAAATCATTGTATCACAATTATATAGCTGCAGCCAGTTTACTTATTGTTCTTGTCAGTCCCAGTGGGGCTTGGATATCAAGTCCAATCCATTTTCAATCCATGGATTTAAGTATGTTTTTACAGTTCTTTTTTTCTCTTCATTTCTGAATAAATAACTAACTGATTTGAAAGAAAGTATTCATGTAACACTACATAATGTACTGCAAATAAAACAACTGTTTTTGGATATTATGTGAGGGCAATACAATTTTAATAAATGAATGAGATATATCTATCTCCAACAGCAATATTGAGGCAGATGATAATCTATTAATTTAAATCTGGTTAAAAACAGCCATTATTTTTTTTAGATTTACTGTGTACCTCCAACTGCTCTTGCAGTAACTACCCAACTAAACTCGTAGTGAAATAAGAAGCAGTAACAGGAAAATACCAACACTAGTGTATCCAAGTAATCCCATATTACTGCAGTGATGATGATCTCCTAAATGGCAATGAGAAATGTAATAAAATTAGTTTACCCTAATTTCATAGACCTTTTCTCAACACTTAGATTTTCATGTGGGCTTTCTCTTTTTTTTTTCTTTTTTTTCCCTAAGAAATTGTTAACTTTTTTCAACAGGAAACATATTTTTTCCTGACTACTTCAGTTTGTTCTGCCCCAGGAGAATCATTGGAGCTAAGAAGAGACATGAGTGCTATAACACCTGACATCATGTCGGCTATTTCTCTTTCTAGTGACAGTAGGTTCTCCAGTGTGGATAATTCTATGTCAAGGCTGCTATATCTTGCTTATTATTGAACATAGATAACAGAAAGAACTCCTTGTAAACGTATGAAAATGGATTTAAGAGTCCATTCTGCTTTCCTAAAATCACAGCTGGAGCCATCTGCTTTTGTCACTTCTAGTCCAGCATTTTGCAAGCTCAGCTTTTAAGACTCTGGCAGGAAGGCTGGAGCTTATATTTAACAAAGCTGACAGGCTGGACAGTAATGCAGTTGTCTGGGCTTTTATTTCTTACTTGGGATTAGGATTTGAAAAGGCACAGTACATTAGAATGAAGTGCTTTCCGACAGGGCCCACATGAAAGTTGAACTGCGGCCACGTGTACCCACTCCAACAACACATACAGTAAAAGCCTGTCTTCCTGTTCTCCATGAACTAAGGACTCAGCCTAAGGCCTATTTAGTAAGAGGAGCAAATTTGGATTTGAACAGAAATTGTAAATAGCACCAGCACGGTAGTATAAAGGTTTGCAGATGAGGTCCATAAGCAGTACTGATTTACAAAAGCAGGCACTGCTTATTTCAGTAATGACCAACAATACTGGCACTTGTAATTCAAAATTACAACACAGACCACTAAGCTAAGTATCAACCACTTCACTTGTTCTGTAAAAGAAATCAGGGTGAACTCTAGCTGTGGTTAAAAAAAAAAAGACACACCTGTATAACACTAATAAGTAAGTAAAAAAAATTCCTTTTGACTTTGATTCACTCAAGATGTAGGACTTTTCATTTTCTTGAAAGTGATTAAACTTTTAAAAAGAAGTTTTGAACAATTACAAAGATTTTGGACAAATAGCTGTTACAATATCTTATCTTTGAGCTACAAACTTAAACTGAGCTCAAACATCAGCACCTGAAAGAGTGTAATTTCAGGGAGGAAGCCATTCTTCCGACTAACAACCTGTATAAATTAGGGCAAGATGTCCGCAGGGTTGTAAAAGGTATAAAAAGTAGTAAATCAAATTAGCTAAAATTAAGGCGTGGTGCCTGGTCATGCCTCTCTGAATTTTTGTAACTCAGCACGGATCACGTGCACCATTTTTCACTTAAACTGGATGATTTAGAAGGTGCAGGTCTCCCTTCACTGTCATTTGTATAATCCCTCAATGAAGCCTTATTTTCAGACAATACAGCACTAACATTCGCGCCAACCATAAACACTACACCGCTTTCTCAGCTCGTTCAATGCGAACTTTCAAAAGCGCAACTATAACTCAGGCACCAAAAAATGCATATGCCAGCAGCAATTAGCAAACACCTGGTGGAATTGTGCAGCTGCTGAGCTCATTATATGAACTGCTTCTCAATTAAACACTAGTAAAAATGTTGTTAAAGGGTTAATAAAGGAGCACTGTTGTGATGACTTCCTGAAGACAGAGTTTCAGAAAGAACAGAAACAGAAACAAACAGAAGCAGAGGCCCAATTTCAAGGCATTAAATTATGAAGTCAAAGTCATATTTGATAGATACAGCATTTTGTCGCAAATGAAGGTAACATAGTTACTTGATTGCGCTATAAAATGAAGGCTCGCCATAAATTCAACCTGGCAGACTCTCTCCAGCCTACCTGCATTATCCATCACTGGGCCACGCCTCTGCTGCTGCCAATTATCATCCAGGATTCTGGATATAAGGCTCACAATCCATGGTTCTGCCTGCTTGCCAGCCAAGCTTCGTCCCGCCGCCACCCTATCTCCACCCTTGCCCTCTCCAGCTCCTCTGGGTTCCCTTTCCTCCACCTCTACTCTACCACCAGATCCAGGCCCCGGGGGGAAGACGACCCTAAACCATCACCCTATGTTCTTTATTCAAGCTCACAGCAATTCTCAGAACACACGTCTTCTGCCAAGGTCCGAGCGCCAAAAAACTTTAAGTCAGTAAAATTCTCTAATTGTTTTTATCTCTTTGTGTGAGTCTCTCCAGGTTGAAATGATTATATGTGGCTGGAAAACACAAAATACTGTCCCTTTAATGAGGAAAACTCAGAAAGAGGAAAAACAGACATGGAACAGACCTAAGAACTACACTGAAAGAAGTGAAACATAGTGTTGTTGTTAAATTAAAATTATATTTTGTTGCAATGGAAAATTATTTCTGGTTTTAAACTGTAAATGTCACTTTATCTGAAATTAAAAATTACTTACCATGGAAAAAAAATCAACTGAAGCAATTTGTCACTAAGTAAGCATCTACTTCAAAGGTGATTGTGTCACATGATCATGTGATGTCACTTAAATCGCTCAGCAGCAGTTGCTGTGTCCACCATTTCCTCGCTTCAGCAGGGAATTTACACCAAAGTCGAGAAATTTTCACTGTGACGCTTGTTCACACAAGGTAAGGATTATATATTTTATTATTTTATGCCAAGAATATGGTTATCTGTTTGCAGTTTGGTTTGCAGTGTGATGGAAAACAATGCAACAGACTTTCACATTTCCAGTTAAATTTTGCGGTAATGTAGTTAGGTTGACATTATTTCCTAAATTGATAGTTTGTAAGCTTGTAAAAAAAAAAGATGTTTTGACAGGCCTTTTGAAATTACATATTTGTGTATTTGTTTTGTGATGAACAAACATATTTTAACACAATTTAGACAATAGAAGCAACCATTCCTTTTCACTCTGAACACTTCAGACTTCCAGCTCAAGTCAGACTCCTGTCATCTACAGAAATACTCAGATGACTCTGCAGTTGTTGGTTGTATCAAAGATGGACAAGAAGCTGAGTACAGAGGGCTGGTGGACCGCTTTGTGGCATGGTGTGGAAACAATAATCTCCTCTTGAATGTGAACAAAACAGAGATGATTGTAGATTTCAGAAGAAACTGGGTCGGATCAAACCCTATTTCCATCATGGGAGAAGAAATGGAGGTGGTTGAAGAATATAAATACCTCGCTCTTCATCTCGACAACAGACTGGACTGGATGGAGACCCAACAGTGAAGCCGTTTACAAGAAGGGACAGAGCAGACTGTACTTCTTGAGGAAGCAAAGATCCTTCAAGGTTTGCAGCAAGATGTTGGATGTCTTCTATAAGTCTGTTGTTGAGAGCATCATCTCCTCTGCCATCATCTGTTGAGGCAGCAGCATCAGTGCCAGGGACCTAAAAAGGCTCAACAACCTGATAAAGAAGGCTTGTTCTGTTCTGGGGATGACCATGGAACCACTGGAGTTGATGATGCAAAGAAGGATTTTGGATAAAATCAAGAAAATTATGGACAACCCTAAACATCCTCTTCATGAGACTGTCACTGGAAAACAGAGTCTCTTCAGTCAAAGGCTTCTTCAGATTGGTTGTAAAATGGACTGCTACAGGAGATCTTTCCTGCCCACAGCATTCACCATGTATAATAACTCCTTAATTAAATGAGTGACATCAACATTTAATTTCCCTTTGGGATAAATAAAGTATTTTTGAATTGAATTTGAATTTGAAGGTTCTGTTAGCTGCAACCTTCCATTGTCACCGCCATTACAAGTGCAAGGTCAGGTTCATATACAACGGCTGCTCTACTTTGAATGTAAACATGTGGTCTGCTGACAGCGTGTTTGTACCCTTGTTTGCCACTGAGGCAGGGCAGGTTGTGGTGATGTCCAAGTCCTTAATGAATCGTTCAAAACTCGTGAGTCACATTACTGAGCAGATTAGTCTACTGCTCTGTTCTTTGCAGTCTGAGTGACAGAATAGAAATAAATTATTCAGGTAATCATTGTGCTAGTTTTTAGATTGTTCTATGGTTTTTTGTGGAGATAAATTACAACTTCAGGGTATGAATTACTACTGCTTGCATGCTTCAGTGCAAAAAAAGCAAGTTTTTGCCATATGTGAAACACAATCTCAGAATGGAAAAAATGTGATTTATTTGCCTTAAAGCTGTAGTATGTAACTTTGCACTGCTCCCGACCTAAAACAACTAATCAGAGCCAGGAGGAAGGACTTAGTGCCGTCAGTCAGCTTCATTTACTCACTGCTAAATGTGGTAATGGCGGAGAAACAACTTACCGTTATAGGAAAACCGTTTATTCGTTGTCATCAGTGGTCATGCTAACGAGAATTAGCTTTCACAACAGTCTCTGTGAGCTGCAGCGCAGCAGAGAGCAAGGGGGGAGGAGGGGATAAGCAGTGCCACTCGGGTGGTGATTGACAGCACTAAGACGTGCCTCCTGGCTCTGATTAATTGCTTCTAGATAGCACTGGGAGCACTGGGAGAAGACAGAGGAGCTCTATTTTTTCACAGATTATTTGTCTCATACCATTCTGCCATGACATGGTGACAGTTTTTGTGGAGATAAATTACAACTTCAGGGTAAAAGTTACATACTGCAGCTTTAATGTCCAATGGACAATATTAACGAGTGTTACACTATAGTGGGTTTGCTAAGTGACTCAAATTGAGTTACTTTGGTGAGTAACTCATAAGGACTGGAGGCAGTAAAAAGAATCAAATTTCCCGTCACTAGCAGGTAACCAACTGGCATAAGGCACCAGAGTACAAATTTTAAGACAATTTTATGTTGTACAGGTCAATGAAAATAACTATTATTCTATAGCTGCACGAAGCATCAAGCCATGAAATAATGCTAATTGTTGGGGGTGGGAATCGATTACTATGGCGTAATGGGGGGCTATGGTATACCTTAGCAGAGCTGTACTGGGTCTATAAATTTGCAGTGTTCCCAAGTGCTTAAGCTTTATTTTACCATCCTTGCACACAGCGAAGCTCATGTCAAGCTCGGTCTTCCCGGGCATTTGGTAAAAACAAAATAAGTCCAAATGTTTGCCTTTAATGAAAATTGGCTTGTTGAAGCTCTCTCTCTTTCATTAATGTAGTTTCCTCTTTATTGTGGTGGTTTCCATGCATGCGTATGTTCCAGTACTGTCTGCGTGGTGACGTCAGAA
This sequence comes from Anableps anableps, assembly GCA_014839685.1. Taxonomy (NCBI): domain Eukaryota; kingdom Metazoa; phylum Chordata; class Actinopteri; order Cyprinodontiformes; family Anablepidae; genus Anableps; species Anableps anableps. The sequence goes on from CM026067.1 coordinate 20,185,501, forward strand.
CATCCCGCATAGTTACCAAATGGAGGCCGACAGCCAGTGGCTTTGTTTTATTTTTTTAAAATCGATTTTGGAACATTTTAAACTAATTCTGAATTGTAGTAAATGAGAGTTGGGATTCTTATGTGAACGTTTTTGTTTTTTTTTTTTGCACACCCCTATTAATTGTTCTTATTCCTAATAACAATATGTGAAATATTAGCTTAATTTTGTGTTAACAGGTTTCTGAAGTGATGGCACACATAGCCATATCATATTGCTGTACTGGGTAACTTGAAAAAGAAATACTTTCTTGTACAAATTTTTAAATGAGTTGGATGGATGGATCTGTTTCAGTTGTTTTTCTTTTTAATTGGATAAGCCAGCTCATATGTCGAGGAGAAGACTGGCTGAAGACTACAGAAAAGGGGTTAAATGTGGTTGAGCTGAAAGCAAGTTTGCCTGTGCTGTTCACAATGGACAAGGTGAGAAGTAGATTTCATGCACATTTTTCATTGTCATTTCAACAGGAGAGGCAATAAGTGTGCATGATTTTGTTTCTTTTCATAAAGATTAACAGTGATGCTCCCACTTCAGCCAGAATTCTTGCTGAACTCAATCAGTTCAATCACACTGAACTGATTGAGATCATCAGAAACAAGGAAGGGATTGTCAGAGAAATGACCTGGGATATATTAAAAGTTCTTGATAAGGTAAGTACACACACTGTTCATAATGGGAATGATCATGTTTCCATTTACAGTTCCTTGGATATGGTGGTATTAAATATTGTATGAGTATTGTTAAGAACCTTGTGTAGATACATATAGTCATGGAAAAATTATTGGACCACCATTGTCATCAAAAACAATGTTTATGCAACTCTTGTATATCATGGGACTAAAACAGACAAAAAAGAAAATGTGGAATACATAAAAGCTCTATTTGGGCAGTACAAAGCCATAGCTAATGATGTAAAAACTTAAGTGGTTTTGGTCATCATCAAGAAAACATGTAAAAATGGTAAATATAAGAGCTATTTCTGTTATCATATTTGTCCAAAACAATTGTACATTTAGTTGTACTAGACACTAAAATAAATGAAAAAGTAAAGACTAATGGTGTGGTCTAATAATCTTTTCCATGACCGTATGCTGGTAGGAAAAGTATCTGTTTTAGTTGCATTAAAATAAGCTGTATTTATCATTGTGCATAAAGAACAACAAAATTTCATTTGGCAGTGACAATGTCAAAGTGAAGTTAAACATTTTGCCAAAGTAAATTGTCTGTATAAACAATAGTGGAGGGAGAATTTCAAAGTAGTCCCTTTATTAGATTGGGAGGTAGTTGTTTGCGTATGTATGGCTCGCACAACTCAATCTGCTGGAGGGAAATTAGCAAGCAAATGCAACCTAAATCGGCTTTTTTTTTTTTCTTATGCTCAAATGCGACCCATATCCAAAAAAAATCAAGAGCAAAGATGATGAGGCAACGCAGGTGAGTGAAGATTACTTGTGAGCGTGAATACAAAAGAAAAAGGAGATAGACCATTAACATGAGAGAAACTAAAGAGGAGATAATAATAAACCAAGAAAGGCTAACACTAATCTAAGGAAACTAAAGAGAAATGCACAAAGAATAATATGCAAGAAAGAAAAAGAAAGGAATACAACTATATGGCACGACCTTTCAAGCAGTAATTAAATCAGGGGACTGAACAGAATATGGCAAGACCTGAACTGAAGTAAAAACAGTAGATCACAAAAATCTAAAGGAAATAAATATTCAGGATTTTTTTTTTTTTCAGATAAAAGGTAAGATAATATTGCAAAAGTGCCATGAGTTTGTTAAGGCGAGGACTAACACTGAGAATAAATATATTTTTTAGACCATACTAGATATAAGCTTATTGAACTATTAAGTCTAAAAGGGACTATCCCTTCTCAATGTTTTCAAGGAGCTTTTATTTTATATCTTTATTTCTTCAGTGTTTTTCATGTCCATGTTAAGGGCATGAGGCTTGAAGTTAGTAAAAGTTCTCTATGACACTTTGAATTTGATTCATATGGATTTCATTTAGAACTGGTTTTGTCCTTTTGTTCTTTGTGATTTCTTTACAATAAAACTATGGATCTATAGACTGATAGACAGAGCAATATAAAAATATCACCCATGTTTCTGGGTGGACATTAGGGGGAATACCAGTACTTATTTTTTCCATTTAAACACTGCTCTTACTGGATAGCCTTATGGCTTGATTGCTACCAAAACCGTCATGGGGAAATATAAATTTTGGACATCTGGTTAGAGGATGTGAGATTCAAAGACTGGCCAGTAATTGGTAACAGCCAAGAAGCTTATTGCCATGTAAGAAAATGACAGTAGTCTGTTACTTTATAATTAGTTGCCCTTAACTGAAGTTCAAGAGGTTGCCACTACAGTTGTAGTTCGAAGTCATGTTGGTAATAGAAAATATTGTAGTGTTAAAAAGGTATTAAAAGGTATTAAATTTAACTTAAGAGTTTCTGTATATACCTTGTTGGGGCACACAATATCAGAAAAACATGCAACATCCAATGAAATGTTGGTGAATTTTTCAGTTTTAATGCCTTTCATTGTAAACACAGAATTCAGATTTAATAGTTTCATTGAAAAATTTGCATCTGTTTGGGCAGTAAGACAACTTATTTGTAGCTCCTTAATGACTTTACCAGAAGATTTCAGTGCTCTCATAAACCGTTTTTTGCTGCTTGGAACAAAAACATTACTAATTATATAACAGCCAAAGGGATCCTGAATGCTATGTTGTAAACTTTAATTTAAAAGTTGCTGTAAGACAAATTCTTCTTTAGAGATCATCAGTTCTCATTTACAGTTATACACAGTACTGTGAGAGCTGTGTGAGTTCTGATATCACAATATATACAAAAACTGATTTGCTGAATATTATTTGATATTGGACAACATATGTGATGTTGAGATTTCCCATTTTTTTTGGACAGGAAAAACAGAACAGAAACTTAATTGAGAAAAAGAAATACACCCAATTTTATGACCTTTGAGGTTTCTTGTTTGTTTGTGCAGGTAGGAATAAAATAAAGTAATATAGCCATGAAACATTTTTCTAATCTAATAATTTTCACTACATCATCACCTTTATTAAAGACATAAATAGGGCCATATATAACGGTTAAGATTCCAGCTGGATCAACAAATGCTTACTTGGATAATATCTTTAAAAGTGTGTCCTACAACTGTAAAACATGTAAGTCCAAGCAGGCCATGGGTAACCCCACTTTCACAAGAGCTTGAGAGTTTACTGGTTACCTTAAGCTGTGGCAAACAGAAAGCGACTGCCAGGCAGCTGGTCCACTTCACATTCACTTGTGGGGACACCCACAAAGCAAGATTCCAGAAGATGACAGTGTAGCTGCCATCAAATTGTCTTATCAAAGTATTATATTTAATTTATGTTAAATGGGTCAGTAAAAATACACTCCTATAATTTTACACTGTTACACAAATATAAGATATTTTATTTACCTCACAGCTTTGTTTACCTGATTCAATCTTTTGAATGATCAGTCATGAAAATATGTGTCACTCGATTGATCTTATTCTCAGGACAGTTTTACTTGCTTTAATTATTTGATTTGACCTGGGGCTAGAATACACCATGTTGCCCCTTTGTGACGAGTGTTAAGACTTAAATACAAATTATAAGTCTAAACAAATCCTAGGGTATCTTGTTGTTAAGTCTATATGAACACATTTTAAAAGTAGCAAGATTTCTGGGACAAAGCATCAAATCTGAAAAATATACAACGAGCACAGAAACAAAAAAGATATAATGGCCTCATTTTTTAACTAATATGAATGATAATGGCCAACAACAATAGCTTCAATAGGGAAATAGGAAATTACTAAGTATCTTCAGCCTGGTCCATTAATGTGGCTGGGATATGAACCAAGACTTCCTGAATTGACAGGAAGCCATACACATGTTGCCACTGAGTGATGGAGTGTGCACAGGAAAAGGGCGGCGCTGGTGGAAGCTCGCGGACCTGGCATGCCCAGACAAAAACATTGTGTGATGAGCGCTACTCAGTGTGTTTAGAGCCTGGGATGGCCATTCATCCACACCAGTCAGGCCTCCATGGCAGTGATTAGCATTGTCATCCTCATTTCCAGGCCCTCTAAGCAGATGGCCCGCAAGCTGGAGGTGCCAACGTGAGAGTGGCTGTTCTCCCTCGCATAATCACTCTCTGGCCTCTGCTCTCATCTGTCCTTTTTATTTCCATAAAAAAGTATTCTTGCTGAATTTGTATAGCCATTTTATATTCATTACAGCTCTGGATTATCAGGAGTATGCTTGCCAATGCCTGTGTACTGATGAATTTGGTGCTGGTGACGCAATTGTGGGGCATCTTTTGAGTAACTTGTATTGGCATGGCCAACTTTTGATCTTTTTAATCAAGAAGAATCAGTTTTCTGCTGCAATATAAAAACACACGGCAGCCAGAGATGACAGTTCAGCTCAGGCGAGGGAGAAGTCTTATCAGCACACTGCCTGGGGCGTTACAGGGCTGCCGTGGGCTCTTCGCAGCCTCGGTAGATACACACAGCAATTAGACCCCACTATGAGGGCCTGTGGAGAAGAAAGTACTGCAGACAAACAGGATATGGCATGTCAGCTTGATACCATATCACCACGCGCAAATGTCTGATAAACTCATTTAAAACCTTTGACAACAACCTTTGACACATCTCACACGGACCTTATTTTGCCTTGCTGTACTTCTACTCTTCTCCTCTCTCCTCTCCTCAGCCCTCGTCTAATCTCAAAGCCAAGATGATGGACCTAATAATTAAAGCAATTCTGTATGAGCTGGAGAGCTCCGAACCATCTGTGTGTGTCAGGCTCCTGACATGATACAGAGGGACAGCACAACTATTAAATATCCATCATGCCACGCCACATCAGTTCTAATGCAATCAGAAACACGAGTATGTCAACCAAGTCCCCTTCCTTCCACAATGATTAAAGGACTCTTTAATTTCAAAGACAAATAAAAAATGTACGATCATTTTATCAAAAATGTAAATGACCTGTCTGTTTGCATGACATTGACCGAAGACAGAGCGAGTGCTAATATGAAACTCTGTACAGACCCGTGAACAGCAGCACGAGGCTAGAGCATGTTCTCTCGATGTCCATTATTATAACAAGATAAAATCCCAAGCTGTACACTTAGCCTCTTGTTTTTATACAATACGAGAAAGTTTTATGGGAGACAATGATAAAGGTTGTCATGTAATGAACTAATGGCATGATGCCATTTATTTTTTTTTTTTGTTTGTTTTGTTTTTGGATAAATTATATGTACAAGAAAAATATATTAGTAATAATAATAACCAGTAGATTCTAGTTTGTGGACTCTTAGTCTTTACTTAACACACAGTATTTACTTAAATTAATGTAAAACAGAAAGGAAAAGTTTGAAAGGATAATATATTTTACATAAATACATAAAAAATTGTAAAACAAGATAGATAACACAACAGAATAAAACTCGAGTTTATCTTTTGTTTCATTGTTTCCAACACTTGTGTTTACTCACTGATGACATCCTGCTTCTGATTAAAAATTATGCTATACTTAAACAATTTTTAAATTGTCCTAAATGATCTCCCAGCTTATCACAGAAAAGATTCCATAAATGAATCAGTTCAATTGAAACACCATACTTGACATTTCTCACAAGTCCAACACTAAATATAGACCATTGTTTCAATATTTTACATACCAACTGTAATTTGTTTAGAAATTGGAAAATACCATTTGGTACAAGTATTTTTAGTAAAGAAAAGATCCAGCAAATATGTATATGTCAGTGCGTTAAACTCTCCTCGGAAAAGTATTCATACTTGAAATGTTTCATGCATTGTCAGAAGAAGACTACAATGTTTTTCACTGGAATTTGACATGATAGATAATCACAAATTTGTTTATAGCTGCGACGTGGAAAGCAACTGACACATGCTCTACAAAATTTCAGGGGGAAAAATCTGAAGGTACATATGTATTCCACCTTCTTTACTGTATTAGCCCTAAATTAATGCAATATATTGCCTTCAGAACTCACTAATTTATAGAGTTCACCTATGTGCAATTCAGTCTCAGTACAACTCCAGCTGTTCTGTGAAGGCCTCAGATGTTGTTCGAGAACATCAGTGAACAAACAGCAACAATCAACAGTAAGGTCAGGGATAAAGTTGTTGAGATTTTAAAGACATTTACACCATTAAATTAACTGGCTGAACCACCCTTTGGTTCAATATCAGTATTCAGTTTACTTGAGTTCACACCTGCCATCAATTATCCTTATTCTGATTAACCTGAATGAAAGGTTAGCTGTCAGAGTATGATTTTCTACACATTAGAATAGAAATAGAAGAAGAATAGAAACATCCTTTATTGTCCCACGATGGGGAAATTTCTGTGCAACAGCTGCAAAGTGGTAGTTACAGGTAATAAAACAGACTCAAATAAAGAATATAAAATATATATAAAATAGAATAAAGAATAAAAAAAATACTGTACTGTAAGGCAAAATTTCAGTCCAATCCAGAGGAATGTGCAGTTGAGTTGGGTAATTAAAAATGTACAAGATGTGCATGTCTCTGAGCATTAAAAATCCAAACTATTTACAATTAGTGACAACAGAAAAATGGTCGAGTTAGACAGATACTAGCATGGATATAAACACTTATTGATTATGTTGGGAGCAATGATGGTTATACAGTCTAACAGCTGCTGGGAGGAAGGATCTCTTATAACGCTCCTTAGTGCATCAAGGATGCAGTAGTCTGTCACTGTAGGAGCTCTCCAACTCAGCAACAGCTTCATGCATGGGGTTGGAGTCATTGTCCAACAGTGATGTTATTTTAGCTAAAGTCCTTCTATCTCCCACCACCTGCAGGGGGCATCCTAGCACAGAGCTGGCCTTCCTGATGTGCTTATCTAACCGCTTCCTCTCAGTTGACATTGCTCCTTTGCATCCTAAAGTCATTGTTTGCGGGAGGTTATACACAATCAAAAATTTTCATTGTACTTTAAGGGTGTGCACACTTATGCAACTACATTGTTGTACCTTACATTTCTTTTTTTACATTTCCCCTCCTAAAAATTAGTTTGTTTTTCTGTTACAGGGGAAAAATTTCCAAAATACTTAGCCATTGTGCTTGACAAAAAAACTGGCTTTTACATTACTTCCACCTTTCTTTACAGAGGCACATTTTCAAGATAGAGACTGTGTTAATGTGATCTAAGAATTCAATGAACTGTTTCTTTTATCTTAGTCATAAGCATTAGACTTTATCAGTGTGTCTACCCGTATATTCAGCATCATATTTTTGGCAGGTTTGTCAGTTATATTCAAAGACATCCATTTGATTCTGCAAAATGTTGTTTAAATTGTCAGTACAAAAGGAGACTGGACAAGCATTTCTTGTGAGTCCCAATGCTTAGGTGAGCTTGCATGAATATATTTGACAGCTCCCCTCACATATTTACTTCATATAAGACAGCAAGTACACCGTTTCAATACATCAAAGTTCTCTGTTGCAAAGATGATGTGCATGAAATGATTTTAAACATGATTACATCTAAAATAAAGTATGTCAAAAATAACTGAGTTGATGCTAACATAAACATTTTGTCAAAGAGTTAAAACTGTATATTGTGTTCCTAACTTCTAATCAAAAGTAGAAACATTTGCCCTGCCCTTATTTAACTAGATCAAACGAGTATGGTCAAATTATTGCAGGTCCTTTGAGTCTTCATATGCTGAGTTTTAGAAATGGACTGTCCTATTTTGATTCAGGTGAAAGATATAGCTCATAACAGTTTCTACCACAGCTAAAATGACACCTGAATTTGACAGCACTCACAGTGAAGTGTGCAGGAACCACTGGAGGTGTCAGAACTGGCTCACATTCAATGCAGCCCGCCACCTCCATGGCTCTCATGTTTATGCAGAGAAAGACCAAACTCTTTTGATTCTACAGTGAGACTTTTGATTCGGTGCTGAGTGTCTGCTGGCAGCCTTTCAACACTGCACCTCAGGTTCAGGCACTCACTAATCAAGCTTGGGTGGGGCAACTATACATGGGCATGAGGGAAGATGTGACAAGTATGAAGCGGGTAAAAAGGTTATTTGGGAATCTACATCACCTGCTTCAGGTAACAGTTTTCCATGGTCCCTTCACTTGTTCTCTTGTTCCCCCATAGGCCTTTGCTCAAATGGGCATGTAATAATAAGCTGTATTTGGTAAACAGAGTGACTGGAAGCATAGCAAAAGATTGATGAATATATAAAATATACTCATAAATGTGATTCAAACACAAAAAAAAACGTTAAAGGTTTTTTAGTACAAGAAACCAGGATGTTCCTTGTCAACAACTTTAGGCTTTTTTTTTTTTTTTTTAAATTAAGATTTCAAAATTTTTAGAGTTACGTTTAGGTCATATTCATACGGAAGCATATTGCTGTCATAGAGGAAAATACATTTTCGAACACTATCATGTTATAACGTGATAAGTGTATAGTAGAAATGTCATACTTATATTTTACAAACGTGATAATATATTGTACAAAAATGATAGTATATTATACAAACATAATACTTATATTGTACAAACGTGATAAATATATTATATAAACATGATAGTTATATTGTACAGATGTTATTATTATATTGTACAACCGTGATAAGTATAATGTATAAATGTGATAGTTGTATTGCACAAACATAATAAGTATATTGTACAAACGTGATAAATATATTGTATAAATGTGATAATTTCACCCAGAAGGTGGTGGTAGTGTGCTTTTAGTGCATGCATAATAAAGGCTAGTACAATGGCTAACAAGAGTTGGTCAAGTTTTACTTCATTCTTGGTCTAAGACGAGGAGAGATGCTGATTCTGCTGCACATTGTGGATGAAATCATTATTAGTATGCGCATTCTGAGAAGGATCCTAAACAGAATGGAAATGCACAGACAGAAAAATCAGTCCGATCCTTTAGATATGGCGGCCTTCCTAATTGACTAGCTGGAGAATTATGGGAGGCATCAGTTTCACCACCTTAGATGTGTTTAGCATGGATATGTTGTGACTCAGAGTACAATAATACATTTGTTAAAATTTGTAAACCCCTGTGCTGTGGAACGAAGGCAAAAGAGGCGGCTTATTCGACCCATTTATGTAAATCCTGGACCTAATGTCCTACGACATGGTTTCTGTAGCAATAGCAACAAAGGGCTATCCATCCATCCATTCATCCATTATCTAGCACTCTTATCCATGCAGGGTATCCCAAATTAAGTTGGTATGCTAACTTCTTCCTACAGTTGAGTCTCGTCAATACAGTTTAAAAGGATACTACCGCCACCATCTGGTTGAAATTATCATGTTTATACAATATAATTATCGTATTTATACAATATACTTATCACATTTGTACAATATAAGTATTATGTTTGTACAATATATTATCATGTTTATACAATATATTATTACATTTGTACAACAGAAGTATCATGTTTGTACAACATAATTATCATGTTATAACGTGATGGTGTTTGAAAATTTATTTTCCTCCATGACAGCAATACGCTTCCGTATATTCTTGACAAAAGCTTGAATCAATCTTTAGAGCAAGGGGAGGACTTTAAACATTTTTTTTATTTCAATATTTTAGCTAAGGGTAATTAATAGTCAAACAGGGGTAGATATGAACTGCATATTTATTATGCCTACTTATAAATTTCCTCTTGCTTTAAAAACAACATTGTATAAAATTCATTACTGTTTACAACAGAAGTTAAAAAGAAAATACTGAAAAACATAGCTCAAGTCAAACATAACAGATGCAGAAAAAAGTAACAAATGTAAACAGCATGCATAGATTTAACATCATCTACAAGAAAGTATAAACCCGATAAGATTTAGCTTCCCGGCTGTAGCCAGTGCTACTCTTCACCATGTTTGCCAGTCTATATACAGTCATGAACAATTATATATTGAATTATTATTTCACTTATAGGTATATAGTAAGCAGTTTTGCTAACCCTTGCCAAAAATGAACATTAGACACGTATCACTGTTTTGCCATATAGAGGAACAGTAAAAATGTTAAAATTCTTTCATAAAGATATTTTGATGGTACTGTTTGTCCCTCAAACATAATTCTCTAAATGAAAAGTTCCTGTTTTACAAATCCTAATATGCCTAGACCCCAAAGGGGAAAAAGCTTTAAAATAAATCCATGTTTTTATTGATGTAGCACAATCTCATACTGAAGTGTTTTGAAAAACCCAGCCCTTCATTTGAGGAACATTTATTCCATGGGGCAAAATTCCATATTTAGAAATAATAATTAAATAAATCATGGTTGTGCCCCTAACCATACTGTAAAAGGAATGTAACTAAAGCATTTTTTTTTTTTTATTTTTTTTTTTTTTTTGCTTTACTTTTTTTAAGTTGATAAGCATGTTGGAGGACCTTTAATTAGAAATCTTTGACGTCTGAAGTAAGGTAGCCACAAACAAAAAGCTACTTGTCTAATTTTGTCTGTATTTACAGACAAGGTATTAATTATAACATTTAAACCAACAGGAACAGTGACAAACAGGGCATGAGAAAGTCCCAAATTTATCTTCTCACCGTGCAAAGTGAGGAGGATGTTGTTCCCCCAAAAATGCACCAGATTTTTCAGGCTGATATTGTGTTACTCCAAAAAATAGTTCATTTATTTTTTTACCCATCTTTACCAGTGTGCCAATAAATGTTGGGGCCAAAACATTCTGTGCGAAGGTTTTGAAGGTTTGTAAATGTGTTTGTTTAGATGTGCTCCTGAAATAGAACAAAGCTTTACCACAGATTTTTAACAAATCACCTTTTGTACTTATTAATTTGTAAATTATTATAATCCAGTGACAAACTGTCCTGAATTTATATGCGTTGTTCTATAAAGGACCACCTACACAATATCTCCAACACAATGACTTAAATATTATCCCTGCAAGTCAAGAATAAGGTGCCAAACAGCATTAATTATGACTGCACATAAATAATTAGAAACAGTTAAATGGAGTAAGGTGCACCTGGGGTCAAACACAGGGGTACTGTTATTCAAGAGGGGGTCTCAAACTACATTAACCAGAGCCTCACCTAAAGATCCGCTGATGATCTACTGAGCCTGTCAGCTACAGGGTGGGAGTAAGGGGTGCTTGGTAACAAGTCGGTTAACATGATGAGGAAGCCATACAGATAAATCACAATTCACTCAGGGAGCAGTCACAATCAGGGAATATGTCACACCCAATGACATATTCACTGGCTGGCTCTACAGCTCATTTGATAACGCTCTTGCCACGCCATTCATTTCTCTGAAGGATGAAAGGGAGGCTGAAAATGTCATCAGCTCACTGAGGCAGGGACACCAGCGATTCAGAATAAAGAGGGAGGGAGGTGCCTCATAATTAATTAAGTTTTTTAACCCCACTACAGCCAAACAGACATCTCACTATTTTCCTTGGGTCTTTCAATTAGACATGCGTTGTAATTAAATGCTGTGTCACAGTGCTGTTGGAGCTTACCAGATTTATGTCCCAGGGTAAGTTACTGCCGTTCATTATGATGAAGGATAGCTCAGCGTGAATGGAATATTGTTAGGAGCCCTGTAGGAAATCTGTAGCAATTGTATAATAATAGAAATATCTGTTGTTGTGTCACCTCTCTCTATTGCTACTCTGGAAGCAATGTATTTCAAACCTAAATTATCAAAGCCATTGTAAGAAACATATTGTCTTTAATGTCTGTACAGATTGTCCATATTTGGATATTTACATGATCAAACTAATTAGTTGTATGTTTTTTGATACATATATGGATGTCTGGTTACATAAATATCTTTTTTTTTTTTTTTTTTTTTTTTTTTCAAACTTAAGAATAGTCTCACCTAACTAAAAAATAACAACCAACAACAAGCAACCACATTAATATTTTATGGTAAACCACAAAAAACAAGTCATATAACAGGAACAGAAGAGCTCCTATGTACTCTAGTCTTTATAAGTGGCTTAGTCTGAAGTCAAAGATGTCTGTAAATATGCCAGAACAACAGAGAAAAGGCAGAGACACTCATATTTACAAATATATCCGTAAGTCATGGAGTTGTCGTCTTTATAGCACAACCTTTATGTTAGATGTACTTTTGAAGTCTGAGATTCCAACCTCACTTCAGAAAAACCAGTGGTCTTCACTGGTGTCTGTGTCTGCATAGCCTGGGATCACACATACTGGCTTGTTTCAATTTGTCTAGAACACTGTGCAGGCAGGAAAATTGCATCCACTGAAGGATATCTTACCTATCTTAGATGATGCAAGGTGTCTTGTTTATTTATTTATTTGAAAATAATTGCACAGAAACTTGTGTTTTGTGTGTCGAGTTGTTCTTGACTTTTACCCCATGAATGGATCTTAAAAAATCTGATGTTTGTCTTTTTTGTTTAGTGTAGTTTCTTTATTTTCTTCGTCTCTGCAGTTTTTTCCAGATATGCACAGAAACAAATTATGATGCCCTGTGCATGTTCTTGAAGTTTAGACTTCAGAAACAGAGCAATAATCTCTACTTGTTTAGGTGCAGTAAATGTACCTCATCAGCCTTTAATAAACTTTTTCCCAACTTTGCTGTAATTTCTGCTATCATAGTTTTACTGCTTTGAAGATAAACCATAAGTCTATGAGTCAAGCTAAGAACTGCTAAATATGTCCTTAAGGAGATCCTTTGCTGCTGAACAACAACAACAAAAAAGTATTTTTGGTACCTATTCCCCAATTGTATTTGGGTACCACTCAAAGTAATCCTACAGACATGACATATGTCATTATTAATTTCTTTGTACATGTTTCTCTTTAGCTAATTGTAAAAAAAAAGCATTTTTTTCATGCATTTTTTGTCCTCGCCAAGAACTAAACAGAGGTGTAAGATACAGATTGTGGTATTTAAAGCGCTGAAAGGTAATGAACAAAAATAATTAAATGAATGAATCATTTAAAAAAGTCTTTAATGCCTCAAGATAAGGAAAAAATATTTTTTTAAATGTCTATTTTTTAAAATCTAGTCTGGGAGGCAATCATAAACAATGTCCCCTTGCTTTTGTAAGGTACCCACCACGACAATAAAAATCAAACAAAAGGTGAATGGTCTTTGCAGGGTCTTGGAAAGGTCTTCTTTGGTGCATTAAAAATTCCACTAGCTGTATGACATTACAAGTCATACAGCATTAAAGTTCCCTGACTGTTTTGGCGTTGTCTGTAATGCGTGGTCAAGCTCTAGCTGGAACCAACTCCTCTCAAGAAGCAGGTAAAAGGAAAACATCAAGCTCTTCATGTCAATACAGTGTCATAATCAATTCCACTACACATTGAAATCAATGTGTGCTGGGTTTCTAGGCAAAAGAGGCTCCCAGCTGTGGAGAAAACCTCCAAATTCCCCATATAGTCCTGTTGATTAGACCCTGGGGAAGGTTGTGAATGTTTGGGGGATGCTGCTGAAGTGCAAGATTTATTTGATTATCTCATTCTGGCTTAAAGCTCCAATATATAACTTTGCACCGCTCCAGAGCTAAAACAACCAATCAGAGCTAGGAGGAAGGTATTAGCATTGTCAATCACCCTCACGTACCGCTAAATGTTCTAATGGTGAATAAACAACTTACTGTTCCAGGAAAAATGTTTATCCAATGTCATTGGTGGCCATGCTAACTAGCTTTAGTATTCATGGCAAGCTATGTTGTGGTGGACCAGCTCTAGCTTAGCAGAGAGCAAGGGGGAGTGTGTGAGCGGTGCATACATGAGGATGACTGACAGCATTAAAATCCTTCTACTGGCTCTGATTGGTTGTTTCTGAATGAGAGGTGTATTTCTGCAATTAGTACTGGGAGCACTGGGAGAAGGCAGAGGAGCTTGAATTTTTTCACAGATTATCTTCTTATAATGTCACAACATAATGATAATTTTAACAAATATGTAAAAAACATATTTTTCATAAAAGTTACATTCTACAGCTTTAAGTTCTTCAGTGTGATCAGCTTATAGTGATCACTGAAAAAATGGATTTGGCATTCCCTCTGACTGCACATACAAAGATATGCTAATAGAGCATATCCATATAGCATAGCAACTTTGTGATGTACAGAGGACCCTCCAGAAAACCCACTTTCTTGCTTTCCCTCATACTGCTGATAAGCTTATTGAACAACATTCAATGCTGCCTCCTCCACAAACCACTGAAACTGATGGTGAAGGAGAAGAAACCTCTCATTCAACTGTGGTAGTTTTCATTGTGGTAGGATGACTCAGAAAGCATCTGAGAAAAAAAAAAAACCCTACAAGCACCAGAGCATATCTCCACAGAATTCCAACAAATTAAAACATCTCACCTGATATGGGCCTTTGAAATTTATACAAAAAAAAAAATTTCAAAGCATCTATTAATGTAAAATAATAACAATAATTGTTTGAGGCCCCTAAAACTTGGAGCCAAGGCTAGTGTCCATGTAAGCCCTTTCTAAAGTCTTACTCAGGGTAGGATAAATCTTCCTCTGATACATCAAGATGACCACAACCGCCATAATGTTTAAGCTAAACACAGGACATTTAAACAAAAACAGGAATGTCAAAAAAGAAAAGCTTTCCAAATTTCCTAGAATCCAACAATATTCCAACAGTCAAGTCTCAAAATTAAAAATAGCAACTTCATGTAATTAGTCGAAATGGGGCAGTTAGCTGTCAGTTTTTCCAGAGACTACTTGCAGCATAATCCTAATATAATTTTCTACATTAAAATATGACATAACCCATTTACAAACACATACTTTTAACTTCTCATGTGTTTGACTACAACATCTGACTGTGGTGTCTGTATCACTAATATATTAGCAATAACACTTGACTGATATCCAAAAACAATGAAATAACAATATTAATATCTGGATTAACCCACAGGCAACAGTATATAATTATTAGTGCGACAAACAAATCGTGCAAATCAAGTTGTTCCCTGTTAATCACACTTTGCCCATGTGCAGTAAGGCACAAGTTGATATGCAAAATCTTTTCTTCTTTTAGCTGGAGTGTTTCAACACTACCTTTAGCTATGTCCAACTACAGATCAGAAAAAATTACATCTTCTCAAACAAGGACTGTTTATGTTAAAATGTGTATCAAGGAACCAGCAAAGAAGCAAAAAACTTTTTATTGCTATGCTGTCACAACTTGGGTCATATGTTAGAGAAAAAAACACAATGCTGTTGATAAGGTATGCTATCATAAATTCACAAGTGGTAGAGACTGATCTTTTTTATGGAAACTCTCAAACAATTAAATATGCTCATTGCAACATTACAGCACAACTTGTCGAAAAACCAAGCATGAGATTGCTTTAATTTCATAAATGCATATGCAGTTCGTCAATTCAAAATTATTTTAAGCAGAGCCCTAATTTCCATTTGCCTTTGCTTCTGTATGGCTTCGTTTAAAGGCACAGTTTGAGTGCTTTCTGCCTCCCTGGTGGGATTCTCACTGAAATTGCACCACACTATTATATATTTGGCCATCTGGCGATCCACACAATGAATTTTGTTGTAATTCCTCCTGTCAGGGGGGCGATGAATGTTCCATGCTTTTTTTTTTTTCCTTTTACTTGTTTCCTGCATGTAGACAGCAATTTACATGGAGACATTAATGTAACTGTCATGTTCTATCTAAGAGCACTGAAGCAGAACTACTAAAAGACAGGCAAGCCATTGCTCTGATGGTCAGGGAGACAAAAGATTGAGAAGCAATATAAAGTTAATGGAATTAAGTCAACAGTTCCTCCATCTAATAAAGAAGAGACGAGAAGGAAAAAATATGAATGGAATTAAAATAATCCTTGGCTTAGAAATAAAAGTTAAGAATATGACACTCAAAAAGTATTTGAAAATTCAATGTGTATAGAAAGGCAAGAGGGGAACAGGCACGAAAAATCATTTGGCTGTAGCACCAACTCTGTGTATTTCCCCTTTTTGCCTCATTGTTGGTCGTCTAACCAAAAAAGGCATCCATAAATGGATTGCTCAGTTTGTTGTAAGATAAAAACAATAACAGTGTTATAACTTGTTCGTAAAGGCGTTGCATTTCCCCCTGAATGCTAAGCTTTTCTGTGGGTTTATATATATATATATATATATATATATATATATATCTGAGAGCGAGAGATGGCAAGGGAACTGGAAAGACAGTGAAAAGGTTTTGGGAGTAACAGCAGAGAAACAAGGTCTTGTACCACAGTGCTACAACTTAAAGATCTGCTCCTTTTTCTCCAGGGATCAGGACAAAACAAGCCAATGCTAAATGGAAGGTCTATGTGCTGTTTTTTTTCACAACTCCTCCTGCTCATTTTTTAGGTCTAAACTTTCTTGAAAAAAGAAAAAGTTGTTTCCGAGTTTTGGACAACAAAGTGATAAAAACTAAAAAAAAAGTCTTGGTTATATTTTTACATTTGGTTGAAGCCATTTCAACATTTTGCACATCCATTTATCTGCATTCTGCAACACATGATTTATCAGGTTTGTAATTCTTCTGTCATTAATATTTCATAATACCCTCTTCAGTAATTCATTTTTTTTCCAGATTTGATCTTAGTTGGATGCTATGGTCTTAATTTGGGTCACATCCTGTGATCAATTAAGTAATTTTTGCAAGCAAATATATACAGAAGCACAGCAAAGTAATTAGTTTTGAAAAGAAACAACAAAGACTCAAGTAATTGTGTCCCAGAACAAACTAAAGATTTGAATAACAGATAGATGTATGAATAAGATAACACTCACAAACATGATAGGACAATTGTTAATTGAATCTTTGTGTTTGTGTTAACTGAATTAGTACTACTGATTTAACGTTTAGGAAAAACTATGGGGAGCTTCTTTGTGACTGTGTCTGTAGTGTGTGAGAGAGAGACAAACTGTTTTTGCCCTAAACGACACCCAATAAAAAACTGTAAACAGGACATTGGCCTTCTGAGTCAACAATTTTGACATGATTACGGCCATAATAAAACAAAGGATAGCACTGATGATCACCTAAGAAAACATTACTAAATGCCTTCATAATCAAAGAATTAATGAAAAACACACACACACGTACATATATATTTATTAATTGCTGTGTTATCTGCCTCTGCCGCAGCCTATCAGCTTTAAGTCTCATTTCAGCCAATCGTTGTGCAATATTCTGCTTATAAGGCCCTTCGTCCATGGCTCCATCCGCTCTTCAGCCGAGCTTCAACCCACCTCTGCCCTTTCTCCACCCTCGATTTCTCCCGGCTCCCTTCATGCCGTCGGCCTCCTCTCCACCACCAGTTTTGGGTCCCGGGGAAAGATGTCTCTAATCCTCTCCCTAAGCTATTCATCCAAGCCTACAGCAGCTATCTGTGCCACATCTTCTGCTGGGGTCAAAGCACCAAAGAAATTTCTTTTTCTCATGTCAATAAAACTTTCTAATTGTTGCTTTCTTTTGTGTGAGTTTCTCTAGATTGAACTCTTCAAATCATTATCCTTGATTTAAACATAATAATTAAAAAAAATTTTTTTTGAAATGATCAAATCTTCAGTTTATTGTTAGGACCTTTTGTTTCCAAAAAGTAAATAATGATAATTACACCTGGAGAGACTCGCACAAAGACAGAATTAGAAAGTTGTATTGACATGATGAATAAACATTTTTGGTGCTCAGACCCTGGCAGAAGACATATACATTTGCAAAAGTTCTTGCAAAAGTATTCATACCCCTTGAAATTTTCCATATTTGAAATTTCCTTTCTACTTCACAATTGTATACCACTTTGTGTTGGTCTTTCACATCCAATTAAATATATTTCTGTTTGTGGTTGTAATGTGACAAAATTTCAAAGTTCAAGGGGTATGATTACTTTTGCAAGCCACTCTCTTTCAGTATTTAAAATATTGTATTTAATTGTGAATTTGCAAATTGTAAACTGATAAAAGTACTTTTAATTGTCTTGTTTCTGTCAATTTGTAGTATATAAGATCTCTAGGTCTTGTATCTAAGCGAAGTGTAGTGTAAATAGAGCATTTTTTCATTTGATATTGGAGTAAAATATAAATTTTTATGTCAGCAAATCAAAAATGTACTGCTAGTAGGCAACTTAATTCTGAGCCTTTGACAGTTTTTTGCATTTTGACAATGACAAAAATATGAAATGAGCAGCTTTTTGTAAATCCAGCTAAAACAATTGGCTAAAACAATTAAAAAAAGATTTTGGAAAAAAAAAAAAGAGAGAAACAAAATAATGTTAATATGCCAGCCAAAATCACACTGCAAATATTACATGATTATATAATTAATGATATCAAACTAATGCCATTAGTTGTATATTAATAGTTTAAGTCTTAAACTGTGTAATCCTAATTTAAAAATAGTTGTTTTAAAAGTTGAACTTGAACAACATGGAAAGTAATAGATCTGATTTACAGATGTTACATCATAAATACAATGACTGTGGTAGCTCACACAACAAATTTCTCCTTTTTGATTGTTCTGCTTTGCTTGTCTGATTAGTTATTATAATTGTATGGCATATTGTGTGAAGAAACTCTGTATCTGAGCTGTATAAGTGAGCTTGTTTTGGAGTAAAATGTCTTTTATGCCTTACACCCCCTGAAGTTTCTATTTCATTTTTTTCATCAATAAATTAATTTGGTGTGAAATAATGTGACCTAAAAGAATCAACAAAAAATAGTTCTTTAAATTCCTAATTACTTATTAAACCTATAGAACACTCAGTAACTGCAAAGCTCATTATTTTACAATTGTCACTGTGTACCATGTTTACCGTGCATATGTTTTGTATGCAGAATTCAAACTCAGTAACTATATGAGATACTCATTAATTTATCCAAAGAGGAGGGAAATAAGAGCAAAGAAGCGCCAATCATTTTAGTTGTATTCAGAGTGAACTTCTTTGAACACGGAATCCAAATGTACTTTAGTCATTTATTCAAACTCAAGCATAATAAACAAAGCATACTTTCTTCATGAAATTCAACAAAACCGAGTGCATGTCATAAAGATGACAGTGTTGACTTCAAAAGCATATGGTTAGAGATGAAAACAGGAATAAGGGGGTGGAGGGCATGATTAACAGCAGCCCACTTGGTTCCTCTCCCTGTCGCTTGAGCTGCATATACATAACATCAGTCACCTTCCGATCACCTAATTAACTACTTCACCTTCACACAACAAAGTAGCAGCTTCTTCAAACTGTGCTTTTGACTGATTTGACAGAAATGCTTTTATGAGTATTTTAGAATGAAACGTGATTTGGATGATTCAACATACATTTCTAAAAGCCATCAAATACATAAACGGCTTCTTCTACCTTTTCTTTTTGGAATGATTAAAAGCTGTTGGTGGGTTTAGGAGTTGTATTCAAAGCTTTGCCTTAACCCATGTGTTTGGTTTCAGCCAGCAGCAGGTAAAACTATGGCAAATTATAGCCCAAGGGCAGTCTTTGCTGCTCCTTGTTTGATGCTTTTTGAGACTGTCTACCTGCAGTTAGAAAAGGTTCAAAATGTTCCAGATTTTTTTTTTTTTTTCACACCAGTGTCTTTCCATTGCCTTCACAATTGGAGCAGTGAAAATCTTTCATTTTCATTTTAATTGCTTTAACTATTTGTTTTAATTAATATTCATGACCTTAATGATATAAGACATTTTTATGTAATACTATTGTGTAACCTTTGTCTAGATATGAAACATGGAGCATTTGTGTTGCTTCCTATTAGAAGCATTCAGGCACATGCAACTGGAGGGAGCGTCAGGGAAGACAATAGTGAATAGGAGTTAGTTAAGCCTAAAATTCTTCATTCCTCTGGTCGATTTAGTTTTAAAGTAATCTTCTAATTTTACCAGCATGTTTCTTTTGACTGGAAGTAATACTAATGTTTATGAGTGACACAGGCAGAGCCCTGACTTGAATCTCATCAAGAATCTGTGGAAGGAGCCAAACATTAGGATGATAGCAAGGAGGTCTTTTAGGGTCCTATAAAATTTATTTTATTAATTCCACTTTTTTCATTGTTTTCTCAATTCCACTTTTTCCATTTTAACCATATTTATTTACCCAAAAGTGTGCAATTATGGTATGAATCAGTAGCCAAAGGTCCACATTTGTTATTCAGGTTTCATAAATATAACAATTTCAGCAGAACACTGAATTAGTTTGCAAGGAGTTTAAAAGCATTTCTCCATACTTGTTATTTAAAGAACTCAAAAGAGTATGTGCAAAACAAAGAATCTCATGTCTTTTCACATTTTATAAAAAAAATCTACCTTTAGAGTTGAACTCAACACCAAAATATTTGTTACATAAAAAAACTTGTAAACAGTAAAAGCTTGTAGACACTTTGTTTTTACCTGATGCAATATCTTATTATTTGGCACACAGAGCAAAAAAACCTTCAATAAACTCTCACCTCACATCTGATGTATTTGAAGTGGGGTTATTATCTATTTTCTATGCATATAGTGTCATTTTATTACACAATAAAGAAACTATGTTACCTTAAGTTGTTATAAAAATGTTGTATATATCAAACATAACTTAAAAGAAAACTGACTTTGTAATTTGATGCCTTAAAATTGGCTACTGTCTCTTTAAGAAGCTCCTGCTCTTTCTGACACTTGACTTAGGACTGCAGCTCCAAGGAGGAGCTTTGTAGAAATAGGCGGCACTTTGTGAGAGCAAGCATTTTGGCTCCCCGAATGGCTGCCACAGGAGATTCAAGGATTTTTCAAACATGCATGAAAGAATTTAAGCAACATTCCAGGTATGTTTTTGATGAGAAAATAACATTATAACATGACATTATGCTCAAAAAAGTCGATTTTACATAATAATTCCCTTTAAATATTCCAGAGTTAGCAGGTGTAACTGGCTTCCAATGGCTTCCAATTATAGGGCCCTTGTCTTTCAATCTTACAGACTTGGAGTTCATTGCAAAAGATAAATCATCCAAAATACAATTGGAAGCATTCAAAAAGCTTGACAGTAATTATAAAAAGAGGAGAATTGCTGTAAAGTCAAGAAAGGCTTTTCCCACAAGTGATTTTTTGTTAAAACCCAAATAGAAATGGAGGCTTCATGTTTCTTAACTGTGACACATATGTGAATGTTGTTTTCACAAGACATGAAAATGGCATGAAAATCGAATAATGAAGGGATACATGAACAAAAATTTGTGTTAGCACATTTCAAAAATCCAAACTTCTAACATTAATAAAATAAAGCAAGAATAGCAAATGTTATGTTCTCCAAAGTTAATGAACATATATCAATAAAACGCTGTGAGCAAAGAATGCAAAAGACAGTTAAAGATGTTTCTGTCTGGTTTACGCTGACATTGATGTTTTGCGTCATCACTTTTGTGGATAATCTTAGATTTTATTGGAAACATTTTCAAATGTTATTTTTTTTCCAAAACTCTGTTAGTTACATATTTCAGTCCAAGCGACAAGAATTTTAAGGACACAGAACTGCAGCCTACTTTGGAGTCATGTACTTTTTAATATTTGAATTCATATATTCAGTGCTGGGAATCCATGAAAGATAAAATTGTATTTTTTACATCTTGTATATTTGGCACGTATCAGTCACCTCTAAAATTTGAAAAACAGAAATTAAACTATAATTGTTTGAAACCACTTGCAACAACCAGGAAGCTGTTTATATTTATGTTGAATCAATATAGTGCTAATGTTATCACCACCAAATGGAAGTTTATGGTTATTTTAGAGTTTTTCAAAGGACTAGCATTTTCTTTAGGAAATCAATAGATAAAAAATGAGCTGGATATTTGTAAGCGTAAGTGTGATAAAAAGTCAAATAATTTTTACTTGATCAATTTTCTTTTTTTTTTCTTTTTTTTCTTTTTTCTGTTATGAGAGCTAAATAAGCAAAATTCACATAGGTTTATGCATGTAGGACAGTGTTTCTCAATTCCGGTCCTCAGGGATCACTGCCCTGCATATTTTAGATATGTCTCGGTCGTAGAACACCTGATTCAAATGATTGCATGATCTACTCTGCAGCCATCAAGTGCTGCAGAAGCCTGTTAATCAGCTGCTTATTCAAGTCAGCTGTGTGGCAGAAGGAAAATACCTAAAACATGCAGCGCAGTGGTCCCTCAGGACCGGAATTGAGAAACACTGATGTAGGACACAATAGGGAGGCTAACAGACCATACAAAATACCATGCAACCACAGCATCTCAAAAAAACCCAACAACACCTCCAGCTATACTGAGTCTGTAGAAAAAATAAGCACCCTCATCAGGAGATGATTCAAGAGTTGTGAATCCATATATGCTGACCAAACTATCTTCTCATAATCCTACAGCTTACCATTACAAGACTTTACATAAGCATGTGCATAAGTGCAAATAGTGCATTCTTCTAGCGAACAAGTGTATTATGTGTGTTTTGGGTAGAGGGTAGGGGGTCTGTGTGTGATGTTGGTGATGTGGAGTTGATTTCTTTCTTTTGAATGTGCAGGATCTGCTTGGCATGCTCAGCGTCTCTTTTCTCCCCGCTATAGGCTCTGCTGGCTATAGCTTGTGGTGCTCCCGGTGGAGTAAGCTCTTTCCACTAACAAAATGCAAAATACAAAATTAATAAAAACACCCTTTGAAACTGACAAATATGCCTCAGGCAAACTATCGGCCCGCCGGCTGCTTAAAATTTAATCAGTATTTTTTCTTTATTTATTTATTTTCCATGGGCATGCTCATCTTTTTAATAACATGTTGCTGAGACTGTCTGTACACAAAGTTTTCCTCTGTCAAGAATTACATTGGGCCTGTCAGTTCATGGTCTCTCACCCTCAGGGGGTTTCCAGGAAAAAAAAAAAAAACTGTACTGACTTTTTCTTTTTTTACCTTAGTCTTTGTCTTCCTCTAGAGTTCTTTACCTCCTGGTTCTTACTTCTCTCTATCCCCAATTGGCTTACATGAAGAAACAGGGGTCAAGGGTGAGATATGGTGAAATTGTTATTTTAAAGAACTGAAGAATGAAACGCAGCAACTGAAATGGTAGGATTGCTGACATTGGAGACTGAATTCCCTGGCAGCCACCCCCCCAACACACACACACACACACACACACACACACACACACACACACACACACACACACACACACAGATATAATATTCATGCTCTCTCATTTATAATTAAATTATATTAGTTAAGGTTTCACTGACAGTGATGACAGACCATCAAACACTCATCTAAGTGTCAATCACACACTTCAGCAGAGTCAGTGTCTTGGCAATAATACAACAAAGAAATAGAGAGCGTAGAGGAAAATATTTACTCTCTGTAGTTCATTTATTTTCATTGCCTGCTGTATTTCTAATGTGCCAAGCCCCGAACTTGATTGTCCTGCTGGGGACTACTTTTGCATGATAATTAATAGTAGAATGAGATTAACACAATTAAGGCCAATTGACCTGGTTACATTTTTAAAAAGGTCAGATGTGGATTTTGTGTTATTATATTGTTTTGTTTATAGATCAAGACATCTGCCTTTAATATGGTCCAAAATGTGGTTATCAAGGATTTTTATAGAAACTATGAACTGTTGAGCTGCGACCACAGAAAAATACAAAAAAGAACTATATCAAGTTATAAATTGAAAACTTCATGGTGCTAACAATATCTTTTCTTAAAATATATTCTTTACATTTGAACTGTATACTCTCATGGTTATTACAATATACATATTTATCAAATAAACTTTTCACATTCTTACAATATAGGTATCATATTGTAAAATCATAATATTATATTGTACAAACATGAAAATTATATTGTTAGAACAAAGATGTAACTGAAAAGAGAACATAATCATCCACAGTGAAAAAGATTTCTCCACTCAAAGAGGAAGAAACCATTACAATGTTTAATTCCACCAAGTGGTCAAATAATTATTAGGCCACTTTGAGCATTTGAAATGCTGAGGTGAGTGAACATTCATTAGAGCAGATAGAGCATCTTGAGCAATGTTGCCACTGGGTCATAGCTGCAATGTGCTGTATGTGCCACTGCACATACAGCTAAGTCCAAAATTATTCAAATCCCTGGCAGATTTAGGTTTAAAGTACAATTTTAACCTAAAAATATTTATTTTGACTGGAAGCAACATGAATGTTTTGGAGCAGTCCAGCCAGGGTCCTGATGAGATTCCAATGGAGAATCTATGGAGGAAGTTGAGGATTAGAAAACCTCAAACACTTGGAGCACATTACCTAAAATAGTCAAAAATACCAGAGGAAACATGCTAAAAGCATCTCAGCAATTGTCAAGAGCATAACAGCTGTAATATCAATAAAGGGTTAAAGGGAATAAATAATTTTTAACATGCATTATTAAAATGAAGATAAAAACAGAAGTTCTTTTTTTTCTGAAATTATGCCCCTTAGACATTGTCTTAATATTTTCTGAGTTAAGCTGATGTATTTTTTTTTTATAAGAAACAAATTTCTCAGTTAAATAAAAAGACAGTCATATTCAATAGATTAGAATATTTTTGAAAATTCTATTTATTTCAGCAACTTAATTCACTAAATAAAACATTATATAAATAAAGCATTATATAGATATAGATTAAACATAAGCAGATGTTTTCAATCCTTTATTTGTGTTAATTATGATGATTTTCCACTTAGCTAATGAAAACACAACATTTAAGATTAGAATATTATATCACACCAATAAAACAAAAATTTTTTTCAAACAGAAATACAGGCTTAATGAAAAGTATGTTTAATACCTACTTAAAGGTTTTTATTTTCAAAGATCTTTTAATCTGACAAATGAGCCTCATCAGAACACATATTCTAATTTATGAAACATGACTGTATTTTTAAATCAAAATCCTCCAGGGGTATGAATAATTTTGGTCTTAACTGTATGTGTAGTTTTTGAGTCTCAGAGCTGGGACTTTCATGCCACAGAATCTTCGGCATTCAAAAAGTAAGAAATAAAGTGATGGGAGTATAAGTACTTATCTATCAAGCCATCTTTTAATAGCCTAGACTAACTCAACACCTGACTGGGACAAGAATATATCTGAAATGTATGTTGTTTCCGATAACCTACAGATAAACCTCAGTCATAAATAAGCAAGCATTTGAGAATAAAACTATTTTCTGAAGTTTTTTGTGAACAAGTCTGTGCTCAGTTCGATGCTTTTGTGATGATAGAATACAGTTGGTTTTAGTTATTTGACAAGAACCAAAAAACTTATTTGCTGTAATATACTATTGTCAGAATTGTCAGTATTACTGCTGTTACCAACAGTCATTTGGAGTGTATATATATATATATATATATATATATATATATATATATATATATATATATATATATATATATATATATATATATGTGTCTTAAAGTACAATTTTTTTTCATCACAACTGTTTTGAATTATACTCAGAAGGAGACTTGTCTCTTGTTTTTATACAAGTGAATCTGTGTCTGATATAAATTCCCCTTGACAGGTTTTTCTCCTTGGTGTAAAAAGCTTGCAGTTTTGAGCTGCTTCTTCTATTTCTTACTTTGTTATTAATTGAGATCATGAGAGCTAAAGCATTCAGAAGGACTAGTTCAGACAAGAAATGCTTGAACTTCTTTGCTATAAATATTAACAAGCAATATATTATGCATATCATTCTTTAAATACCATATAAATGTGTTTTTGTGCCTAAATCTTAATTTTGCATATGCTTTTAAGTAATATGCATTAAATAATAATTGCCATTAAATTGATGGCAGAGACAGCAACGGCACTGTCAATCAAATTTGTGCAAACCCCCTCTGACACTTTCTGTCTCTCACCACTTCCAGCTGCCGAGCCATCATTGTTCACGCTAGCGTCTCAGAGTGCAGCAGAATCAGCACATACTGTACTCCCCAGCACTTTCCCTTCCATACACTTATTATAGGTCATTAAATGCACTGTGGATTTTTTTTTTTTTAACCAAGAGCGAGGAATTAATCTGACGGCACTGCATAATTAACTATGTTGCTTCTGTGTGGAGAAGGGCGGAAGGCAACAGGAAAAATGTCCCTTCATCCAGTGATCTCTGGAAGAATTTTAGTTTCTAAAGAGTTGGAAGTAGTTATTTTAAAAGAATTTGCCCCTCCGAAATAGCTGGAAATTTAATCTACTTTTAAAAATTATGATTTAGTCCCATGTTATTACTACAATTACCAATTTTACAGCATCTCAGATTTCAGCCTTATCAGATAATCATACAAGTTTTAAGCAAGTTTAAGAGCTGATCAGACCACATCT
Organism: Anableps anableps; assembly: GCA_014839685.1. Taxonomy (NCBI): domain Eukaryota; kingdom Metazoa; phylum Chordata; class Actinopteri; order Cyprinodontiformes; family Anablepidae; genus Anableps; species Anableps anableps. The sequence continues at coordinate 20,211,974 of CM026067.1, forward strand.
GACCTTTCTAGTAATTTTTCCAACTCAGCAGTCCAAAGATCATGTTCTGGCTGAAGTGATGGATCACCACAGAGATGGAGCACAACAATTTGAATTTGCCACTTAAAACCTTGACTCCACCCTATATATTCCAGCTGTCAAATTACATTCAGTGAAAGAGCACAGGATGAAGACCTGCAACTTGACAAAGTTTCTTCTTGCACTTATAAAAACTTAACATGTCACATTTAGTAGGGACGACCAGATCTGCTCCTCCCTGCTCTGTTCCCTCTCGCTTAAACAGACCAGTGGAAGTATTTCAAGGGACAGTGCCTTTGATGTGAGCAATTTATAAGGCTAATTATACAAACAAGATAATAACAATGGAGTCTACAAGCTGCCTGTTTACCCTCACTGTGTTTACACCACAGCTTGGGTAATTCTCAGTTGTTCGTTGTGCAGATCATAATAATAACAAACAATGAAAAATGCCTCACATCAAAGAGGGAAATAATTATGTATTTAAAAATCCTTTTAAAGTTTTGTGAAAGAGGCAAAAGGCTGCAGATGTGCTGGCTTCCTCCTCAAATTAATTGATAGCCCCACTGTTTGAGTTTTCTACATCGCTGCAGGACAATGCTTGTATTATCATGTGAGCCCCTTGCCCTTGGGTATCAGATCTTGTTTGCATATTTATTGTATATTTGTGTATTCATGCTCTGCCTATGTCTTATCACCTAAATTGGCTCATGCGTTATTATTTCTTGCGTGGGTGGTTGATTGTGTCGTGACCGTTTCAGCAACATATCTCTTGCAAAGTCTTTTTGCTTTGGCTGAGGACTACATCTTGAAAGGTCTCAGATAACAAGCTTCTTTCCCTGACATTTATTCCAGATCATGTTCATTGGCAGAATACAAAAACCTCAGATGTTCTTCACAAGAAAAAGGGACGGACAACGGTCATAAATTTTTAATTCGAGACATAGATTCTTTTCACCTGTTCGGCTGGGAAAGAATAGATATGACTGTACGCATCTCCCTTTCATCATTTGGTCTAACTATTAGTAGGTGTGCCTTATCGCCCAATGCATTAGAGGCACATTAAATTTGGAATCACAGTGCTCTCTTCAGGTTAAAATAATGAGGATTTAATTATTGACATCGAATTAATATTTTACAAAGACACCAGTGGTTCAGCTGGTTGACTATAGATGGAGGAGCATTAAAGAGGACATAAGGTCTCCATGACCCAGAAAGTCTCCCCAGAACTCAAAAAATTTCTGCTGCTGCTTGTGGATTCCCTTGCAGGACCGTTCAATAGGAGGTATAATTTTAAAATCATCCTTGGCATTGAATTTAATAGAAAACAGTTTTCAAAATACAATATTGAAACCAAATGTACTGATTTATAAATATCTATCTTGCAAGCAGTTGCAGCAGATTGTAATATTCCATACAATTTTGTGGTACAAGTTGCCACACCTGATTGCTTGTCAGGGAAGATGCAATCATCTTTTATATGACATTTTGTCTTTTAATTTAAATTTCAATATTTTTGGTCTGAAACATTATTTTTAATTTTCTCACTGCACATTATTTAAACAATATACATAAAACGCTCCACTTAAAATGAATTTTATTTAAAGTCCTAAAGATTAGAATTATACTTTAAACACCTGCTCACTAGCTTAAGGGCTATATGTTTTAGAGATAGATAGTCTTAAAAGTATAAAATAGAAATGAATCACAATCTGCCTTTTCAAAAAGAATAATTAATTTCTAAATGCATTTTTCCAAAACAAACAGTCTATTGATTCACACCACTTTCTATGACAGTTTACAGATAACATAGTTTTCTTGACAAAAAAGGTTTTTTAAAAAAATATTAAAGAATATGTGTAATAGATGTATGGCTGCTTTTGGTGACAAAGGAAAAGTATATATAGCAAGCATTTTCACACAAAGATCAGCAACGCAAAAAGTGTGGAGGAGCTCTGTGGACGTAATTACAGTTTTGAGGATGGGTTTCTCCTTACCTAAATACATTTGAATTTTATGATTACAAGGCAACTTTAATCCCTGATCCTAAGAGAAGTTAAAACCCAAAGCTGAAGGATGAGGACACAACACAGGTTATGCTCCGGCTAAGATCAATTGCTCAAGCAGGGAGGAACCAACCTGACAACAAGATGAACACAGCAGTTGTTTACAATTATAAAGTTGTTCAAGTAAGAAAATATTTTCTTTTACTGATAATTCGATCTAGCAGTATGTTCTTTTGTTTGTTTGTTTTTTCCATATGTTAGAGTGAAATGAACCAAATGTAGGAGAGGCCATTAGACTACAGATGTCATTGCTCCTCCTCAGAGCTGCAGTTTCTAAGCTTCCGAGTTTCCGCCTCAAGGAACACCCATACCCCGTGACTTTCCCACTCAGCTCCTTCAAACTAGCCAGCAGCGATTAGCAAACACCTGGTGGAACTGCTAATTTGCCGAGCTCATTATACAAGTTAATTCTCAGTGAAACGCTGATAAATATGTTGTAAAAGGGTTAATAGACAAGTGCTGTTGTGATGACTTCCTAAAGGCAGAGTTTCAGAATGGACAGGAGTTTTTAAAGAAACAGAATCCCAATTTCAAGGTGTTAAATTACAAAGTCAAATTTCTTTTGAGTCATATTTCATATATACAGCATTTTTATAACAACTGAAGGTTACATAGTTACTTGATTGTGCTATAAAATGGCACTATGTGGCTGGAAAGTACATAATACTGCCCTTTTAACTACGTATTTAACCATCACATGTGTAATACTAGCTTGAAGTGACTTTTAATAGTCAAATGAGATCTTGTTGTAGGGTAGCTAACTAAAGACGGACTTAGAGTTTAAACCCTCAAGAGTAAAACAGGGTGTTTTTGTGTAGAAAAGGGAGACTTGCACAATCACACAAGGATTACTAATATAGGCTATTCTGGTGTTGGAGAGTAATGATCTGATGCATGGCTGTGCACATCAAAGTGACAATGCTGGTCAGAACTACAGAGAAAGGCCTATGTCTATGTCCATATATCTATCTGGATGCTGCCAGAATTTTAATGTTTCAAATTACAATTTTTTTTTCACAAGCAGTCATTCATCATGGGGCTACATCTGTAGGATGTTGGAAGGGTGTATTCAGGTATTTCTCCTGACTTAATGCAGTTTTTTGTTGTTTTTTTTTTTTTGGCTTAAGACATTTGAGCTGCTATTGGTGTTTTTGTCTTGGGTTGACATTATGTTAAGCATTGGTGCAAGAGTTTGGTGTAACAAACAGAACATCACAACAGGAAAAACAAGTTTAGGTTGCACTCTTAGCTGCCTTGTCCTTCCCTTTTATCTTTTGTGAAGTTGTTTTTTTCTGCATTTGTTTATTGGTCATGGGATATAAATATGACTGCTGTGAGCCACAAGTCTAAACACACCTGAAAAGGAAATGTAGTTATATCCTTTGATAGTACCCTTTATTAACATTAAATGTTTAAAATAAAGTAATGTTATTTTAATATTACCTTGAAACTTGAACTTGAAACTTAGCTGATGAACAAGAATGATCATCACCAGAAGTAAAAATAAAAACACCTAAGTGAGAGTTAGATTGTTTTGACAAAGTCTCATCAGCCTTATAACTGAGATCTTGTTTCCCAAACATAATAGAGAGAGACCAGTTTTTAACTAGATGTGGCGGGATTCTCTTAAAAACAAAAGAAAGCAAATAAAGACAAAGCAGATAAAAAAGGGTGACAAACAAGGAGGAATACCAAGATCTGATTCAACCTCAGGGGATTTAACCATTAGATGTAACAGCACCCCTTCCTTTTCCCAGCCCAGATCCTATTGCCTTATCCTTCAGTCTGTTTGTAGATGAAGGGGCCTTTAGATGTGTCTAACGGCTCAAGACTTAAGAAAAAATTATTTTTATTGTTTTGTTTGTACATATATATATATATATATATATATATATATATATATATATATATATATATATATATAATATATATATATATAATATATATATATATATATATATATATATATATATATATATATAAAGAGAGAGAGAGAGATAGATAGATAGATAGATAGATAGATAGATAGATAGATAGATAGATAGATGCTTATTAATTTATAAGCATGATGTCTTACATTTCTTATATTTCTCTGGATAAAAAGCAGTTTTTGGTTGTAGTATTATTAAAGTGAGCTGCATAAGTTCTGCACTGTAATTATAGCAATACGTCACTGTTCAGCAACAAAAGCCCAGCACATAAGTTTTGACTTCAGCTTTTGTCTGTTTCTCTGATCAAATTAAAATACAAACACTCTTTTCTGGAAGCTATTGAAGCTGAATAGAAAATACCACCACTTTTATGACAAGGTTAGGCATGTGAATCATAGGCAGGGACATCACTCTTCTCTTTTGTATGTCTTCACAGAACCAGCTGCATCTGTACTGTTACTTCATTTCTTTGCATTCAGTTTCTACATCGCCATTGACCTATACTGTATGTACTGCCATGTTAATTAAACCTTCAGGAAACTGTCAGTGTTACATAGTGTTAGCATATGGGTTTGCTTTGCAAGTAAATGGTATCCCTGTTAAGAGGAGCTGAAATGCAGAAAGAACAGTGTAACCATTTTTTTGAGCTTTTTAAAATGTTTTGCAGGCATTCAACTTCCCCTTAATTCATAGGTCCTCTCCACACTCCCCCACTATGGTTATGCTTTATCTATGATGGCATAATGGTTAATTCACTCAAAAGCAAGCAGCCTGCAATATGTCTGACAGCTGAGAAATGTCATTACAGACCATAATGAAGAATGAAATCAGTTATACCGTCACCATACGGCCAAAATTTAATTAGCACCTCTGAAGGTCAGTTCAAATGCTTTCCCCATCATGTTTTCATGTGAGCACAATATTTGGTTGTAAATTTATTTCCACTTTAATTTTGCATGAGGAATCTAGCACAACAAAAGTTGCCCCTGTGTAGAAACATATGCAAAAGAATTGCAATTAGTGATAAAGTGCTAAATCCACAACTTATGAATAGCTGGAGAGAAGCAGCGAGTTAACAAAGGCAACTGATAAGACATTGAGATTGAAATGAGGTGTGGAGAAAAGCCTTTTTATCATCCAATGCCATACCTTCGCACAATGTACAATTAGAGCGCATACTCTGGAGTGAGACACAGCCAAAGTGTGGCATCAATTTGCAGATCATTTAGTCTTTTCACTTGCATTCGGCCTCGGTGAAAACAGCAGGAATCAAAAGCTGGATAAAGATGAAAATAGAGCATGACAGGAAAAAAGTAATGCAAATGACTTTTGTTATTGCGCTGATTTTTATTTGAATTGTAAGTGATCATTCTGCCTTTTAGTTACAGCTGTCAGCCCTCATTAATGTGCATTATAAATTGCATCAAAGTGCATAAGGCAGTGTGTGATTAATTTATACAGTTTTTTTATGTATGTAGGAGGGAACTGCAGGTGCCAAGGACTCTAATGACTTGGTTTGGGTGGCACAGCTACACTTGAATCCCTTTTGCCAATATGGTGATGTCTCACTTCTGATATGTGACTTTTACCTCAAGATGACAATTATCTATGCAGACCCATCAACTGTAAAGTCCAAAACACCTGAATAAGATCCCTCTTTTCTATAATGACAATCAGTTATGCCATGATCAGTTTCTATAAGTGATTTTAACTTCATGTCATATTCAATTAACATGTGTAACTAAGTATAATAAATTAGGCTGGGAAAACATTATTTACTCCATGATTATTTCTGTTACATCAGCCTTTTTTTGCACTAAATTGTAAAAGCATATTATGGCTGATTAGATACTTAAAATTTGAATGAATAAATATTAAAATTTTAAAAATGCATTTAATTCTTGTATCTGACCAGTGAACATGTGAAAAAGTAATTTTTAGTAAATGTTTTAGCTCAGTGGTATCTGAAGTTTTTGGCAACTTAACTTTTGAGCCAAAAGTTAAGTTCCCAAGTAAAAAGTATTCTTGGAACACAAACCCTTTCTTTTCAATTACAAAACTTTTCATTGTGAGTTTTTTTTTTTTTTTTTTTTTTTTTTTTTTTTTTTTTTTTTTTTTTTTTGGCTGCACCGCTCAGCAATAAACCATTTTTCACTTTATGACAGAAAATGTTAATCTACATTACTGCCAGAACTGGTGTGACAAGCTCATAAGATGTAGTAATATGTTTGCAAAAAAGACTAAATTGATAACTTGAGTAACAGTAAAATAAGATTAAAAGGATTTATTTAATGATGACACTGTTTTGTTTAAAATGAAAATTTAGAAGCAACCTGAAAAAGTAAAGATGTAGACGTAGTTTAGAAGTATTTTTTTAAAAAGGTTAAAATTCCACTCTTTATTTAAAAATTGGATTCATAATGTATCATTTGTTTCCTTGTCACTATAATCTGGGATCTGTTGGAAGGACATGGATCAGTTAGCCTGGTCAAAACCAGCCAGTTGTTCTATGCTTTGCTTTGTACAGAGAGTCTGGGCTCTCAGCTTTGGAGAAATGGTGGAGGCATGGACTCTGTTGAAGTTTTAAATTTTACCCAATTGCTAACGTTTGTCCGTGACATATGTAATGCACCAGTTTGACACTATGAAGCTTATTGGAAATTGCCAGAGCTGTAAACAACCGTCCTGTAAGGGTGGCCAAAATGAACTGAACAGTTTTGTTTACTTCCTCCACTGGCATTGCTAAACTACAGGCAGACTACACTTCTAAAACAGCCCAGAAAATCGGCGTCATTATTCACAACTTCTTCTTTCTGTTCGCTAATTGGCAGGGTTGTAATTCTACCAGAGGAATCCAAGTCAATGGGAAAAAGCCCAGACTGTGCTGTGAAGCAAGATTGGAATTGAGCAGAATTGTGCAGGAAGGCAATGGCCAGCCTATGTAGTCAGGCTATCGTTAGCCTGAGATTGATTGCCTTAGTCTCCACCCACTTGCTGGAGTTTTGTGGTCTTACTCCTCATTTGAATGAATGCTCTTGATGGGGAAACATCTCTAATCCCTCTCATGTTAATTTCTTCATATTTTTCATGTATGTTCAGAATATTAATGGTGTTAAAGTTGCTGTAAGCTAACTAAGATGTGAGTTTGACTACTGCAAGCATGTTATGTTGTATATTTTGGGAAAGAGAAAATTGTTTGGAACTGGACTGAAATGGTTGTTTTGCAATGAGATGTGTCATATGCAGCGATATGCACCAATGAAAATGTACTTTGTATAAAAAAAAAAAAATCATTCAGTTTTTGTTAAATTGCTTGTTTAGTAACTTTTATAAGGTCTGTCTGTTTTTCTCTTATTTAAAATTATATGGTGTTGTAATGGGAATTGGCTATTTATGCAACCACAGTTTGCTTGTTTGTAAAAACATGTAGAGTACATTTGTAATATCTTCTTCCTTTTATTCTGTATAATCATTCAAGGAAATGCTCTTCTTGAGGAACCATCTCCCATGATTAATTCCAAATATTTTTGAGTATCTCTACATCCAGGGCGTTACACTGTCGTCTCAAATTTGTACCATTCTTACTTTAGCGTCCTATATAGCCTTTGTTTGTCTGAGGTTTTAATCATGGCTTGCAAAGTTTGTAGCACAATAATTCTAAAACTGTTGTGATATATTGATGCTACCAGATATTAAATTCAACCAAAAACCATTGAGTTTGTGATGGACATTCAGTGGAGTTCTCTTTAGGTGGTGATCATTACTTTTAAACTTTTGTCTGTTTTTTGTGTGCCATGGGAAAGTTTGTACAAATGATGCACCAGTTCATGTCCACCTTGGAGACATGCAATCTCGCTTTGTTGTTTTTTGTTTGTGTTGTTGTATTCTATCTTCAAAAGGCATTGATAAGTGCTAAGATATGCTCAGCTAACAGCTCTGCTGTTCAGCCTCAATCTCCCAAATGGTACCTATCTCCAGCAGTCAATGGGTGAAAAGCAACATTGACTGCGGGAGGTTAGGTACAACAAGTCAAATGACTTGAGAAGAAGTTGGGTCTAACAAGTCAACTGATGTCGCAATCAAAACAAGCATACAACATTCACCTAAAGCTGCAGAAGGTAACTTTTTAAAAAAAAAAAAAACTATTTTTTGCATATCTGTTAAAACTGTCACTATGTCCTGACAGTAGAATATGAGACAGGTAATCTTTGAAAAAATTCAAGCTCTTCTGCCTCCTCTCATTGGTCCTACTGTTATGCGCAGAAATACACCGCTTCCAGTCAGAAACAACCAATCAGAACCAGGAGGAATGTCTTAGCAGTGTCAGTCACGCTCATGTATACACTGCTCACACCATCCCCCATACAGTACATACCGTCATTCTAGTTAAAGATTGTCATTGTGCTGTAGTTGTGCTAATGGCAGAGAAACAACCTAATGTTACAGGAAAACTGCTAATTTCTTGAGATCTCGGCAGGCTCCGCCGTGGGGTAGGAGCTGTGGAGGGAGGGCTGTAGCACAGCAGAGAGCAAGGGGGAGGGACCTGTAAGTTGTGCTTTTTCAAATTTTCAGGCTAAGTCCATGGTTTTCTCAGAACTCCCTGCAGCTTTAAAGCCCACTGTAAAAATGCTCTGTTTAAAATCTTTTATCTTTTCCTTTGCTATTACACACACACAAACGCATCCTTCCATTCATTGTCTATACTTTTCTATCCTTGCAGAGTCATTAGTGCTTATCTTCAGTGTTGATTGGGTTAGTGGCAGGGTACACCCTGGACAGGTTCCCAGTCCATCACAGCACACAAACACATTTAAAAATGTAAACAATATTTTAAACAAATCAAAAACAGACGCATTTATAAACAGGCCTTTGTCATAAAATAGACATTTCCAAAATCTAATAACACTGAAATTTTTGAGGAATACATTAAACTACAGTTAAGCTGGGATGGGAAGAACATTTTAGGTGGGTTAAGAACATTGTTACTGTGGATTTATACTAGACACTGTAATTCAAAGGCTGTTCTGTCTGTTTTTGTCAATGTTCCTTCAATAAACATTTTTCTTTTGATATCCTAGTTTTCCTCTGGCAGGCCTGCATAAAGGGAGGGCTAGTGAGGAAGAACGGTCTCCTGGCTCTAATGAGAAGGTCATAGCTCTCTAATTATCATAGGTGGTTCAGTAGCTTTCTTCAAAAGACCCCAGCAGAGCACCAGTTTCAGACAATATTCTGAAACTGTTATATTCTGCCATAAACAAGCATGGACTTCAGCAAACATAGTTATTTATTAAAGCACATTTTAAATATTTACTTTAAATGAATCTCGTAGATACGCGCACACATAAACATTTTCAGATATACAGCCCTGCATGCTACAGAGTAGATCAAGGTTATTTCATAAAAGGCTGTGAATGTTGTTTAGACTATTTAATTTATCTGTTTATTAAAAGATATGACTTGGTAAGTTTTAGATTTTCTGTAAAATCATGTAGGATAAACACAGACAGACAATACATATATAAATTATAGCTAATATACTGAGAGTAAAGTTCACTCAGATTTATTTATCTCCTAACAGATGCAGTGTATGAAATGTCATGATCTTGCAATCATTATGGGTATCTTTGTACACAGTGAGCAAAATGCCACTTTCAGATGATTTCTGATAAATGGTCTGACAGAGGCGAGGCTGCCATGCACTGGCGCCACCAGGCCCTCTGACCACAACCAGCAGGTAAGGCGGGTGAAGTTGCACAAGGACAAACGACAGAGGCCCTGACAACTCTGCATTAGTTGTCAGAGAAAATAATGAGAAGAAATAGAGGGCTGTGTTGGACAACTTTGTCCAGAGTAATCTCCAGTTCAGTGTAGCAAAGAGAAAGGAACTAGTTGTGGACATGATGTGGTGCAGAAAATCCTCCTGATTTTATTCACTGAGTCTGTGTGGAGACAGGATGACTACAAGTACCTCGACTTTCACACTGACAGTTAACGTGGAACTGTGCTTTCTGATGATGGTGTCACTAAGTTAGATGCTACCCAGACTTAGGACAGCAGTACACAGTTCTCCATATGATATGCTGGTGGATCACAGGAGCTTGTTTAGTGAATGACAGATTCCACCACTTTGCTCTACAAAACACCACAGAAAATCCTTCCTACCTGTGACAATCAAACAGTAAAACTGTCACTTGTAGTAATGTCATTTTTGTACTGTATTGCAAACCTAATATAGGATACAGAAAGTTGTATTTGACATAGGGTTGTTTTTAGTTTAATCTTACTAAAACACCCTTTTCTCCTCATTTTTCAGTTGGCTATATACATTCCTACAAGAAGAAGCAAGAAGGTCCTGGGTTTGAATCCCAACCTGGGGTCTTTTTTCCAAGGCGTTTGCATGTTCTCCCTGTCCATCTCTCTGGGCACTCATCTTCCTCCCACAGTCCAGAAAACATGACTGGTAAGTTAATAGGCAACACTAAAACTGTCCCCAGGAATGAGTGTGTGCATGCATGATTGTTTCTCCTGTGTCTATGTGTTGCCCTGTAATGAGATGATCTGGTGATCTACCATGGTGCACCCCACCTCTCACCCAATCACCGCTGGAAATAGGCACCAACTACCCCAAATACATAATTATTGTCATATATTACACTTAAAGCTGCAGTATGTAACTTTTACTGTTGCTGCCTAAAGAAATGCACCACTTCTGACCTAAAACAACCAGTCAGAGCCAGGAGGTAGGTCTTAGAGCTGTCAATCACCGCCATGTGCGCGCTGCTAAATGTGCTAATGGGGAAGAAACAACTTACCGTTCCAGGAAAATTGTTTATCCGCCATCATCGGAGGCCATGCTAACTAGCCTTAGCTTTCATGGCAGGCTATGGTGTTATGATCCAGCTCTAGCATAGCAGAGAGCAAGAGGGAGTGTGTGAGCAGCGCCTACATGAGGATGATTGACAGCACTATGACCCTCCTCCTGGCTCTGATTGGTTGTTTCTGACTGAGTGGTCAAAAACTGAGTGGTCAGTGCTCCCTGGTACTGGGAGCACTGAGAGAAGGCAGATGACCTTGATTTTTTTCACAGATCATCTTATACTGTCTTGACATAATGATATCTTATACTGTCTTGACATAATGATAATTTTAACAAATATGTAAAAAACATATTTTCATAAAAGTTACATACTGGAGCTTTAATACACCTTAATCTGTCGATTGAAAGTGAAGATCATACCATTTCAGTCAGAGAAATAAAGGACTTATATTAAGTTTTTCTATGCAAAAATATTTGAAAAAATAGTTGAAAATTAAGAGCATATGGACTGGTTTTCAAACACACAGTGGCCCTTCAGTAAAACTTCTTGGGGATTAATCTAATTAAGAAACCCATAGTGTGACTCTGCTGTCATTGACACATGGAGTCAAGTTTTGAGAAAAAAGGATTCATAATAAGCTTTGAAATTTTGAAAGATGTAAGCACCTAATTATGAAATACTGTGAAAGATAAAATAAGTACGTGATGAACAGATCATTAGAAAATCAAGGAAAAACCTAGCGTTTTACTTTGATTGTTGCTTTTGCTTGTGAGTGTGAGCAGTAATGCTAGCCCAGGGCAATTTTTGAAGGCAAGCATTAATCTTTTTGGACAGCAAGAGAACTTTTATCTGCATCTACTAGACTACACAGGAGATTTGGGGTTTTTTTTCTTTTCACATTTCAACTTAAAAACATACATCCTTCAGCTCAGAGGTACAATCATAATGTAAGACATCACCATCAATTTTCCACTCTAGTTCAGGCTGCTTTAACAGGTCCTTGTGGAGAGTACAGTAGATACAGTTGGGAGGATAAAAAAGCTTATTTTCTTCCTCTGCTTCTGCCCTGCTTCTCCTCTTGCCTTATCAATTGACCATCCATCCTGCGTGTGCGCGACCTCTAATGGATTTCACATGACAACAGGCCAGGGCCCAGACAGGAGTACAGGCCCTCTCTGACTTGACAACCATTAGTCTGCGATGAGCCATAAGACGGGGGAGGAGAAGAGGAAGAGGGTCTCTCAGTGTCCTATAACTGATGTGTCGTGCTCTGAACCATCTCCCCAGGGTCAGGCACGGATGTATCCACTCTGACAAGCGTCTCGCTCCTTTCTCTGCATCCCGACAAGCTTATTATCATGAGGTCCCGCGAACATTGCACACTCTGGGAAGTGGCACATAAAAGAATGATCAGGCAAAGCTTTCAGACAGAAGTTGTTTGCCCAACGAGGCTCTTTGTTAAGCAAAATGGAAATGCAGCGACAAGAGGTGCACTTGTTGAGCGTCCTCGTGGAGACACAAGCACTCATGCTTTGCATTATATACCTTATTATTTATATGCAGCTGTCAGCTAATAATGCATTGGGTCTCTCACTGGAGCACTTTATGTCATCTTTTGAAAGTTAAGACAAGAGGCCTCTGCAGTTTATAAGGGGTAATCTCACCAGGGTGTTGTCTTGATAAGCCATACCTGATGCAATTCAACCATGCTGATATGACAGAAGAGTAATGATCTTTATCTTTGTTCACTGACACTTCTCTTGTGCTTTTGTTCTGCTTAGCACATCCACTTCAAATAAATTTAAGGGTAAAAACATGTGACTTATATCTCAGCTTGTCCAGCAAAATACAAAATACAATCTTCAAAATACAACAGAACTTATTGCTTATCTTATAGTGACAAGAGATCTGTCTGTATGTGTTTTAATATTCTCATCAATGATGACTGCAAGTGCTGTGATTGCCTTGAAAGGGTTAAGAGCATTGTTCGGTTATCATGTGACGGGGACATTTTTTTTCTGCAAGAGCGAGCCCTGATTAGAGGGTGAGTTCTAATGACAACTAATTAGCCAACCTCTTTAGCCTTGGCATAATGATCAAACGAGCTGTCATCGGGTACCTGATACAATGATCCTCTCACTCTTGATATGATATTTTATTCCTCCGCAATTACCCGGCCCCCACTGCACCACATGTGTTTATTGCCTCGAGCACACATGTCAAATTAAAGAGCAGCTTATGCACCTGATATTTAATTATTGCCTGCTGCACCACCATGCACAATGGGAAAATGTCAAAGGCGGCAATCTACAGTACTTCAAGCAGAAATCGGTACGCTACGATCAAGCACATACGAGGACAAACAGATAGGAATTTGAATACTGAATATTGATGGGACCATTTTCTGGCTTGTCTATATTCAGTTAGGTTTTGTGTGCATCCCTTTGTCATATAGAAATGAATATATGGGAGTATAAAGCTATTACTTATATTAAGACAAAGCTTCCAAAAAATATTTTGTGAAAGTAATTTTTCTGAGTTTATTTTATATTTTCAGAATTATTTTAAAAGAAGCATTACAGCATAACTGTCCATATAAGGAACAGGAAATTAAATTCTTGACACTTCTTTACTGAGTTCCTCTAAAATAAGCATCAAATTCCTGAATAAGTTAAATGAGTGCATATATTTTCTGCTAAAGCATTAGAGATGTGCAGGAACATTTAATTTATCTATATAAGCTGAATGGAGAACAGAGGCATAAACATATTCTGGTGACTGAGCACGGCTCCATGTGGTTATAATGAATGTCGTGGTGGGTAAAAAAGAATTTCCAGCTATAAAGACTGCATTTCTATGGATAATTCAATTATTTTGCAAACGATAAAAGTTTAATTATTCTTGAATAGTCTTTGAGATTATTTCTGGGTCTTTGTCTTCTCCTCAGTCCCCAGACAAATTTATAGCTCTGCAAAATGTGATCTTGATTATTCTGCTGCATCAAGCCCACTGTTTACCCCATTTTTTCTCTATGAACTGAAATAGCTTCTTTTTAATTGACTTATTCTTCACATTTATTCATATGCAACACTGTGGTCATGCTCTAAGTGGTTAATTCTTTCCGTTTCCTTCCTCTGAAATGCCAAGTGCTGTTCCATTGATGAAAAAATGTGTTGGTCTCCTAATTACACTCTTCTTGAAAACAGATTGTCATCTTGGCAGTGTTTCACCTCACACTGTCTGGTTTATTTCAGTTTTTTGTCTCTGCTTTGTGCACATCCAACATTATCTCATGTCTCCCTGAATGTACATTAAACAGCCAAGTTACACTGTTAGAAAACAAGAGGCAAATGGTAACAAATAGGGAGTGCACAGAAATCCTTTAGGTGGTTAAAGTTTAGATCCAAATCTGCTCAATAACATATAGTCTTTCCAACATTTTACTTTTTAAGAAGACTACATAATGTTGTAAGAGTAATTTTATTTAACTTCCAGATGGCTGTCTTGATGTATGTTTAGATGCGGATGGCAACACTGGATTTGTCTGTTTCATGGCGTAAGTGGTTTTATGAATAAACTTGATTAATTGCTGCGGCTCTGATCAATTAGTGAGGTGACATCCCTGGAATGATTGACTTAAACGTCCCCTCATGGGTAATTGTCAGATGCAATAAATCACACTGAAATATGAAGTCCATGTTCAGGTCCTGCCCCGCAAATTTTGTGATTTACTGTATTGGCCACCATGACTTGCTTCATATTTATTGTTGGCTGCAGTTCAGGGAGGGTTGTGGAAAAAGGCCAAATGGCAGAAAAAGAAGCATTAGATTTGGATAAAAAAAAACAAAAAAAAAAAACCTCAAACTGTCCTTTCTGAAAAACATACATTCTGGAGCCGATTTGGTGTAGATTACCATGTTCAGTGACAGATGCCATTTTGATGAACAATAATGACTTGTACATTGAGGGTCTGCGTATCTCTGTGAGCCATCACTTAGCGCTGGAATACACACTGCCCTGACTGGGAGCCTGCTGGCTGATCTTCCTGCTCCCTGGTGGATGCCATGTTTCCTTACCACCTGCTCTGCTGTATGATTTGTGACAAATGTTGATAGATGTTGCAAGTTTGTGCAGATAATTGATTGTTTATGCCAGAGAAATTGCCATGTGTTAATCAAATATTCAGACATGTTTTTATTTTTCTGAGGCCATTAGTGGTGGGTGGGTGTGAGTTTAAAGTGTGAGACAATCCACTTTCTTATGTGGCTTGACTTGTTTTAGAATTTGTACCTAATATTATGAAGTGCTGTTAATAATTTGCTGCAGAGTGTACAGATTATAAGTTGCATTTCACTGAAAAAGATCTGAACAAAATGAATACTCTCAAAATTAACAGCTATTTTATAAACATGCTCCAGTACATAAAAGCTTTACCTGGAAAAAAAGATGTGATTTTACCAAATGCTCTGCAGGAAAGCTAGTGTTGCAGTGAGCACCTGTTCAGATGATGCAAAGACGGAATGTGGACTAGCAAAACTTCTTTCAGGGTGCCCCAGATGCCAGTATAAGACAGATGTTGTGTGGCTGCTGCAAAACCACAACCACAACATATGGTAATTGCTGCAGAATTATTTTCTAGCCAGTTCCCTGACCTGGGGCTGATAAAAACGACAAAGTACGATGTCCACACTATGCAGAATGAACACCTGCCAAATGTAAGTACGTGAAATGTCAGTGCTATGAAGAGCCACCAGGTAAAGCTATTTAGGCCTCATGATGGCCAAAGCAATCTATGAGGCCACAGATGAATGAATTTTCAGATGTTCCACATTCTTCACAAAGCTTATTGTTGGTAATACTTTGTGTGCTCAATTTAACATCTTCATGGGCTTTCATGGATACAAAGCTAGCCTTTAGAATGCAGATATAGGTATAAAAAATTCTTGTTTTAAGTTCTGGGAAGTGAAATGACAGTCATACGTAAGCTGAAACAATGCACTCATATTTTAGGTTTCTTTTGCTATGCGTATAGTGTATAAATTCTAGAACTTGATCAATCAGTTGGATCAATTTTCCCTTGATTGGCAGAGGCATGGACTCAAGTCAAGTGACTACGAATCAAGTCAGACTCAAGTCACAAATTTAAGGAGTTTAGACTCAACTTGATGATTTCATAAAAGACTTTGGATTTGCATTGGACTTTCATTTAAATGCCTTGTGACTTCACTTGGGCTTGAACTCTTTGACTTGAAAAGACATAAGACTTACATCAAACAGAAAGTGCGTAACAGGAAAAGCACTGGGTGCGCAACCATGGAACAATGCCAGGCACACTATCCAGCCTGCTGCCCACCCTTCACCATTTGCCAATATTTCCTTCTCTTATAGTTACTAGAAGCACACTGTAGCCACTGTGCTGTTTACATGCTTTTTTTCCTGACAGCAAAGACTCTGACAGTGGCAGAGAGCTCTTGTCATCCCATAATATCAGTGAGGTATCATGAGATGACAATGACAATGTTGGAGGAGAAAAAGGGCATCACCCAAACCATGGATGCACCACTATGCAGCATAATTCTACACCATAAAATTAAGGCACTTTCAGTAAAATTTTAAATTCAGGCAGAAGGAAGTGTCTCAGACCGATTCTTAATTTCAAGCCTGGAGAAAGTGACACGATTACGGCCAATGGTTCCAATGTGTTCATGGCAAGTCTGAACCACAAATAAAGTTGTGAAGCCAAACTGGCAGATAGTTGCACATCTGATGTCATTCATATAATATTGTAAAAGCAGATATGTACTCCTGGAGTTAGTTAACATGGAAATAATTTCATTTTTTTAGCTTTTTTTTTTTTTTTTTTTTTTTTTTTTTTTTTTTAAATGGCTCAGTTTGCTCATTATTTTTTACATTTAGTGGATGTGTTTTTTAAATTAATATTTACTGAAAAAAACAGTGTCACCAAAGATTTTTAGCTTGTTTTGAAGTTCACTTCATCTTGCTGGGTGTTGCAGCAAACAAAAAAAAACTTTTAAAATAATTTTTATATGTTAAGATTATTACTCTGATTAAATTACACATGTGGTCAAATTACTTGTTTAAGACCTAAAATTCTGGTGAGGTGAAGACTCCAGAGACAAGAGACAACTGAAGTACTAGGAAACAATTTTATTAGCAGCACAGAGCATTTCGGCTTGTGGTCCTTATTGGGGTCATTCAATCTGCTAATGAAGTTCACAAACCAAAATGTTCTGGTTCTTCGAGTATTGCTTGAGTGTTCACCTCACCTGATCTTTGACCCGCTCAATGCAACTTGGGAGTCAGTAAAAATTTGCCAAAAACTTATAGGTCTCTAATACTCAACATTTAATGTTTAGGACTTTGATTCAACTTGAGACTTATATACCTTTACTTAGGATTAGACTTGGGTGGAAAGATTTGTGATTTGCAAAACAATGACTTGGTCTCATCTATACTGACTGGCAATCAGCAGGTTAAAAACAGATTTTTTTTCTATTCAACAACTGCATCAAATCTAGGAACTCCCACTTTTTTTGATATAACATGCATCAACCCACAGCATGAAACTTGACACACTGTTTTGAGTTTAACAAGAATCAGATAAAGATTGAAGACACATAATTTTCTGCTACTTCTATCTTAGAAAATGGAAATCAGTCAGGAAAAAGCCTGACCAGTGCATTTCTAATAAATTCTTATTTTATTAGTAGATAATTATGCCTGCCATATCTGCACATAATTTGTGTTCACTTCTCATAATGAAACATGAGTTATATATTGGTGTGTGCTTTGTATTTTTTTTTATTATACTTTCAGTTTAAATTTTTCATGATAAATGCAAGCCTATTGAGATATGTATGTGCCCTTTAAATATGGAAACCTGTCCACTCCCGAAAAACGTTTTTAGACTTAAATAAAATACAGAGTCAAGTAGAATTTATTACATATGTTTTATTTTATCAGGTGTACTCTGTTTAGGTCCTAAAATACAGTTCAAACCTTTTTGTGATGAAGAAAACTGCAAACATAAAGTCAACAAAAACTGTTGTAATACACATGCAAGAGAAAGAGACAGAAAATCACACATAAAATGTTAATGTCCTCATATTCCCAAAACCAAAATATAAGATGAAATATAATTATTGTGTTTGTTATTATAAGGAAATATAAAAAACAGTATTCCAAAAGATTTAAAGTGAGTAACATACAGTTTCCACCCAGGAAATCTCTATCTGGTTGTATTTTTAAACCCAGCATTACCATCACTGAAATATTTAGTCTCAAGATGTCATTGCCAATATTCCTATGCATTCTCGTCTCAAACAAAATACTGCTTGCTTGTCAAATTGACTTATTTCCCATTCCTACTGAGGCACATCTAAAACATAGTTAGGGTTTTGTGAAGCATTCACCAATATCCAGGAGCCGCATTTTCTTCAGCTGCAAAGCGTGACTTATGCCAGTCACCCAGACATTCTATCACTGAACTTCCTTAATTTTGAATGTTCAGATGTGGTTGTTTTGCTCTGGCTATTAGCTTTGCAGAGGGTGTGGAATGTGTTTCTGTTTCACAGTTGAATTCAACCATTATTCACCCATAACCCAGAACCAGCCGGTAGGGCTAGCTTAGAAAATGAGCCCTGTACACTGTTTCTTAAGAGAGTGTTTTTAGGGGAGGGTAAGCACACACGCACACACACACACACACACACACACACACACACACACACACACACACACACACACACACACACACACACACACATATGCATATCCTTTAAAACTTTGCACGTCTATAGAGCCATTCAAGAACCTTGCATAAGAAGAAATGAGAAATCAGAAGTGTTCACTTCTGAGTTTTTGGCTCCACCATCTGGTCAGTATCAACACCATTCTCAAATCCGACACTTCAACTAGTCATCTAAATTACATCTTATTTATCACATGCAATCAGGAAAAATTATAAATCTATATATGCACCAGATTTTTTTGTTAAAGCTGAACAATGTAATTAATTACAGTTTAATTAATTACAAATTAAATGCTAGTCTTCTATCAGGCTAAACAAGATTCCTTTCTTGAAACCTTAAACACATGCAAACTGATGATTATTCCAATAGGCTGGAGAATGTGATGCATGTGAGGCATTGTTCTGTCTGCCATGTACAAAAGGAGGAATGCTTGTTTCTAATTTGAAAAGAGGACAATAAAAAGAAGCTATAAGCTTTGGTTTCATCTGATTTTCTTCTGAAGTCTACATTTATTGATTGGTGGAAATTAGATTGGTGAAGAGAGGGTTTTCACTCTGCAGGGGGTAGACTGGTAAAGGAAGGAGGGTGTCTCTCTTAAAAAGAGCTCATGTTATGGCAGCTGTTATTAAGGCTCTTCATTTGCTTTTGAAGACAGGCTGGGGGGATCAGTTGTGGCAGGTTACAGACACGTGGTGTCTTTATTGCTTATTCTCCTTCTGATAATATCCTTAGATTTTTTTTCCCCCTTCAGCTCCAAGTGTGTGTCATTTTCAGGTAGGTTTTATGTAAGTGTGTATTTGTTAAAGGTTTTGATTTTGACAATTAATTATCCAACAATATTATCAATTATAAGTCAGGTAGTTTACATGACCACACCAGTTCATTTTAAATGTAAAAATAAAGTTCAACAAAATGATGTCATTTGGACTGTTCTGACTAAATAATAAAATATTTGAAAGAACAATGAGACCTAAATAATGAGAATGTTTTCAAGCTTAAAGTGTCTTACATTTCTTTGACTTCACAGACTGTTTTAAATAACGGACGAAATAAAATATTGTAAATTCTTAGAAAAATAAACTTTTTTTTAAGTGTCAAAGTAAAAATCTAAACAAATATTCAAAGAAGGCTTTAGAAGAAATCATTCTTTTTTGATTTTTTTTTTTTTTTTTTTTTTTAATTTTGCAAATGCAATGAGTGTGTGTTACAATAAATAAATAAATTCTTGTGTATTTAGTGAATAACATCTCAGTGTGGACAGCCTGTCATAGTCATTCCATTTCTTTCAGTGATATTTGGGACAAAATATGACTGTTTACTAAAATTTAAGCCAAAGTGAGTCTAAAAAAAATTATAAATTATATATCTGTTTCCATTTGTAACTTTTTTTAATCATTTCATTGTTGTTGTTTTTTCTTATTTTACTAGGACAGTATTTTGATCTACACTGGAGGTTATCATATACATGAAGCTCAATGGGACAATGCTGGAGGAGGTGGTTTGGAATAACAGCTGCATTCTAAACTGTAGGACATTAAAGTTCACTAGATCTCAAGGATGCAAAACATATTTAATAAAATATAAATGCTTTTCTGTGAAAGTCCAACAGCTCCCAAAACATTATTACTTTGGGGATTTTTTTGTTTTTTTCAAAAGTCACTCATTCAACAAATATTACACAAATGTTCAAATTTATGAAAACTATATGGAGTTTGTCTCAAAAATAATCTCAAAATACATATAAAATATATTTCAAACAGAAATAAAGATGAATGTATGCTTGAAATTGTTACCTGTTTTGATGACAAAGAAATCTCTATGACTTGTCAAAATGTGAATGCTTTGAAATCTAAATCTAGCAGCATTGTTGTCACATTGATACAACTGCTTTGTGCATAAAATAGAAATATGAAAATGAAAGACTAAAAAATAGGTGCATCAGGTGAAAGTGAAGCTAGTTTGTTTTAAGGAGGATCCAATCACTTCCATAACATGTTCCTCTTTTTTTTATGTACCACATCACTGTTTCTTCTGCTCAGAACAGGCAGAGCAGGCAGCCTTCCATTAGAGGAACATTGGGGAACTAACCATGCAGAAAGCAGCAAGCTTAAGGAAAAACTTGTTTCTCTTTTAAATGGAAAGGCAGTAAACACCCTCCCCAGTGAATGGTCTCTGCCGACAAAAATGATATTTGATGCTTACAAAAACTGAGTGGGCCCAGATGAAACCCTCCATAGCTAGTCCTTGGAGTCCTTGGAGTCAAGGTTCAGTTGGATGTTTTATTTAGATATATAAATGTTTACATTCAACCATTTATATGACCTCAAACACCTCAAAGTAGCTAGGTAGAAGGTTATCATATACCAACAGATTAATTATTTAGCTCAGTTTACATTATTTGAAAATCCTGCATTAGTTCTTTTGTACCACATAGAAAAGAGTTGTATGTTTTATTGAAATATTCATTTTATATAGCTTTTTAGAACAACCTCTCATGTGGGACTGTATGATTTCCATAATGTAGAAACTGCAGATAGAGTTTCAGAAGTTGACAAATTACATAAACTAAAACGAGGGACTTATTTTAAAAAAAATTAAGACTACTTTGTTCATAAATAGAAAAAAAAATAAAACAAAAACAGGATAACACTAAATTTATGTACAAATAAATAAAATCATTATTACCTGGGGATTTCAGGACTAAAGGATAAAGAAACCGACATTTAAGTGGAAACTGGGAAAAGATCAATTAAAAAGAACACTACTCAGATTGAATCTCCACTAATCATGTTCACATACAAGATAGCTTTAGTATAGCAGCACAGCTAGCTGCAATAGGAAGTTACAGAAGTTGTAGTTTAGTCTGGGCTAGTCTTTTAAAAAAAGAATTCTTGCTGGTTTTTGCTTGTTCTTGCTGCTTTTATATTTTTCACTTAGCTTATAACATCGTCCATAACCTTCTTGTTTTTATTTGATTGATTTAACAGGTTGTGAAGCCCAATTATAATCCCAAGCAATAGTTCATTTTATTTTGCAATAAAAATAATGGCTATCTTTGCTTTCAGAGAACAACAGTTCATATTGGAACAATCAAAGTCACAGTCGCCATCTATAGCGTTATTGCCATATTTTGCTTATGATTTGTATTGTAAAACAGAGAAAAAAAACATCCCAATGAATATAATATAATATATAAGTTTAAAATTTATGTGTGAGACTTTAGGAACATCTGACTGCAATGCAAGATGTATTTCACAATATTGAATATTAGTCTGTACAAAGAAATTAACTTAGATTTCCATAGCCTGGAACCATTTTTCCTTTCTTTGTTCCATTTTATTTTTGGCCACATCCCTAAGGAGAAGGCATTTGCTACAATGTCAATTAACATTTTTGATCAGCTGACTATATTTTTAGGTATTGCAATCAGGATAAAACTGAACCAAATATAAAATGTTTTGAATCTGACTATAAGATTGGATTGTTTTCAAATTACCTGGACTGATCTAAATTGAATGATTGCGTTTTGCTGATATGGTTATATAACTGACAACATAAATGTTGCATACATTGTTTTATGTTGACATAATGTTAACTCTTTTTTTTTCTAAGCCAGCAACCCAGAAAATTCTATCACTTTTATTTTAATCTCCCTCTTTTATTGTGATTAAAGATTTTTTTTAACATAATGAGAAATCTAACTAATTCTGACTAACAGTATCTTAAAGAAGCTTTGTTAACTCGACCATCATGCAGATCCATCATTATTGTATTGAAAGAATAATCCTATTGTTATGGAATAGCCAGTAAACAGAAGAAAATTTGCAGTTCATGAAATTCATGAATTTGACGTTGATGGCATTCCTTTTCAGCTTTTGCATTTTAAGGGTGACAATATCGGCTCTACAAAACCAGTCTATACCAAGACAGTGGACTGTGCCTGTTTCCTTTTGTTAATCTTGTAGATGATAAAGAACAAATGTTTTATCTGGGGTATGACAGAGTCCCTGAGCCTTTTAAATACAGTTGCTTAGCATTTCTAAAATGAAGAATACAAGAGGGAAAACATAATACCACATTAGTGTAAGAATTAGAACTTTCTTTGCCTTCAAACATTTATAGTGCGCATTATCCCAGGAGATTTCCTCCCAAATGAGGAAATAAATACCATTGTAATGTAGCACAACCCTGCCCCCGATTTGTGGAAAATCCCCTATTAGTAGTATAAATGTGCAAAGGCTTTGCGGGTAATTAGAGAACATGCTCAGGAATGTTAGCAAGGCTTGGCAGGTGCGTTTGATCAGTGGCAAGTGGTAATATCATGGCTGACAGAAAGAGATGGCAGGAGGATGGAAATGGGAGGGCAAATGGGTGGAGGAAAGAGAAGTGTGAGGACTGAGAGGCAGGTTTTCATAAATCACTTTATTCATTTATTATTGCCACAGAGAGAATTAAGTGTTACTTTTATTTTAGAGCATTAGGTTAATTTTATAATTAATTCATGGTTTAAAACACATTGCAGTGTAGTTTTGTTTTGGGGGAGGGTGGTATCAGGAAGGTGATAGTTTTTCCTATGGTCTGCTAACGAGACAATGATGAAACCCCATCTGATTTAAAACCAAATTATAAGCCTCAAACCCCAGTGAAAGTTATTAAAATACTCATACATAAATATTCATCATCACTTCATCACATAATTAAGATCTAACGTATGGTTTTACTAAATTACAAAGGTGTATCAAATTAATACAATGCAAATAAAATGTCATATAACCACTACACTTAATGCATCTTATGCTGCTGAATTATTAATATTATTGTGAGTGTGGGTTGCCATGGGTTCAATGAGACCTAATTAAAGGAGATACACTAAGCTAATTTGCAGATGCTAGAAGCACAGTTTATATATAAGAGCTAATATTTGAAAGTCAAATTTAAGTTGAAAAGGCCTGTAATAACTGTTAATTAATTTTGGTTTTGTTTTGTTTTTTTCCTTTGACAAACTTGAAATGAGTATAATATTCACAAGGCTAATGTTTAATATTTCGGACCACAAAGATAATTTTCAAAGCTTTGAATTATCCTTTTGATGTGCATATTCTCTGTAGACTTGATATTATTTTAAGATCCCTTTGTTCAAAAATTCATTTTTATTATCACTGCATGATATGCATGGCAATTCCCCATATAACGAACCATTGCAGCAATTAACATCTTCGATCGGGTTCATATCCCTGATAATTTATACAGACTGGGTACCTCCCCTGTGGTCACTTGCAGAGTTAGGCTCCTCTACGGTTCCTTTGGATTTACAGAATCAGCCTCATTCTGATGAAAAATAGAAAGTGAAACTTTAATGAAATGGACTTGATTGTCAAGATAATAAAGACTTCGAACCAATGGAGGAGCCAGTTCAACAAGCAAGTCAACAGCAGCGCCAGTGTAGTGACATCAAACCAATTAAGACTGACAATAAATATTAAAAGGAGTGGGTATTAACAGAACATGATTTGGAAAGCAAGATGTAAACAAGTGTTGGATGGCTGATTATTAAAACTGTGTCACACTGTGCTGCACAGGAATGAAGATGTAGTGTTTTCAATACAAGACCTGATGCTTCCTTTTAGCTGAATGAAGCAATAACTATTATCCTGTCAGCAGAACAGAAACTGCTCAGCTAAAAAGGTCACATTTAACTAATATGTCATAGGAGAATTGGGATGAGACATGTCATGTAAACACACTGAGGAAACAAGACTGTCTCAGAGCGACATATTCTAACAAGAATGAGAACTGACCGATTTGTGACCATGATTTATCTTTTGTGAGCTAATTGATCCAAAGCTAAAAAATATAAAGGAAAGACATATTTTGTCAAATGTTCATCAAAGACTTTATTGCATTTAAAAGAAGGACTATATTAATGAAATTACAGGGATGTGATTGTGGACAGTAAGACTAACAAAGCAACGTTACCTTGTGTCCCGATAGTCAGCACTCTTGCCTCACTGTAAAAAGGTTCTGGGGTAAAATCTGGGCCAGTGTTCGCTTCAGTTATAGCATATCTGATTCACCTGAGCTAAGTAACACTGCCCTAAGAGAATATTCCTCAAATTTTCTAACTTGCATCCTTGAGCTGGAACCAGAAAGGGCAGAGATACGATAATGGTTTTCACTATATAAACATATCAGTCAGGATAAATGTTTCAAGGATACCCCACAGCATTATACAAATACTACAGCACAGTAAAGAGAGTCATGAATAATGTAAGAAAACATGAGGCAACACTGACATTACAAAGAACTTGACTTTTCTCCAAAATAGCTGAAAACGATACCAAAACTGGTCAGGGAGGTTGTCAAGAAGCTGAAAGCAACACAAGCTGCAAAGGTTTCTGGTTAAAATGGGCAAATATTGTAAAGTCAAGGTATTGGACGTTGAGGGTGTCCTACCAAGGAAGACTTAATGCTCAAATTGAATCACAGTTATGTGTTGAACAAAGATTTTTAGCTTAAGGATGTCAATACCCATACAAATAGAGTATTTCATCTTTTTTCTTTATTTTTTTTTGTTTTGTAGTGATATTTTAGACCATGAGCAATTCTTTGTCATTGGCATATTTTACAATATGAAAACCTGTAATTTTGACAGGGATATGGAAATATTTGAGAGTCACTGTATGTGTGTACCTTGTTTTAGCCAGAGACTGCCTATTCTTCTTTCCTAAATAGCTCATGCTGATTTGATGTGTAGTGATAGTTGTGATAGTTTTCTGCTTTGAATGAAGGTGAAAAAATTATTTTGATCTGACCAAAAGACCAGAGAAGAGCACCTTCTTCTACGTTTGTCATCCAACACTTGTGTACATTGCATGCCATCTTCTTCTTGTCCCTCTTCAATAAAGGCAAGATTTGCAGCATGCACAATGCATAGTTGTTCTGTGCACACATTCTCTCACCTGAGCTATAGGTTCCTGCAGGTACTCCAGAGTTACCATGGGCCTCTTTGCTTCATCTTTAATGGTGTCCTCACCCAGCCTGTCAGTTTAGTTGGGAAGGAATCTGTTAGTAGGTTAACAGTCTAGTAATATTCTTTTAATTTTTTGTCAAGAATTGAACAGTGCTCAATGAAATGTTCAAAGCAAGGGACATTGTTTTATAACTTAAACCTACTTTAAACTTATTCTCAACAGGCCATGTGGGCCATGGAGGGTTTTTAAAGGGCTGTGAAGAGAAGCCTTTTTAAAACTTGCTTTGATTTGATAGCCCCAAACTATCGTGATACATGCTCAAGATTTAGTTTTTCTTTTAGTATTATCGGTTTTCTGTAATCATTTGCATTATTGTAAAAAAATTTATATATACCACTTACAGTTCAACCTACAGTTGAAATCAGAAGTTTACATACCCTGAATAAAAAGACACATACACATTTTTTCTTTTCTATCTGTAGTTAAATCAGATCAAATGTTTCTTGTTTTAGGTCAGTTAGAATGACCAAAATCATTTATTTTCGCTAAATGCCACAGTTATGAGAAAGTGAATATATTAGATATGTATTTTTTTATGTCTTCAAAATCAGAAATTTTTTAAAGGATTTTTGCGGCTCTAATGGCCTTTATTTGTTAATGGAGTTACAGGAAAGTGGGTTTGAGAGAGGAGGGAGACATTCAGCAAACGTCAGCAGGCCAGGACCGGAACTTGTGACAGCCAATATATGGGTTGCATGCTCTACCCCTGCGCCATCACAGCATTACTATCTCCTTAAAACAATGAGGGAAAGCCCAAATGATGATGTCAAGGCTTTGGAAACTTTTGATAGGTTAACTGACAGATTTTAGTTAATTGGAAGCACACCTGTGGATGTATTTTAAGGTCACACTTCAAACACAATGCTTTCGTATTCAACACAATCTAAAAGTCAAAAGAAATCAGCCAAGACATCAGGAAGAGAATTGTGGAGTCTGGTTCATCCTTAGCAACAACTTTCAGATTTTTGAAGGTGCTGCATTCATCTGTTCAAACAATTGTATGCAAATACAGACATGATGGGAATGTCCAACCATTATACTACTAAGGAAGGAGATGGGTTCTGAGATGAATGTGTTTTGGTCCGAAATGTGCAGACTGACCCCAGAACAAGACCTTGTGAAGATGCTGCCTGAAGCTGGTAACACAGTGTCATTATCCACAGTGAAACGTGTCCTTTACTAACATGGGCTAAAAGGCCACTCAGCGAAGAGGAAGCAATTAATCCAAAAAAAATATTAAAAAGACAAATTATAGCTTGAAAATGCACAGAGGGAGAAAGACCTTCATTTTTGGCGCCATATCCTCTGATAGCCATAGTGACCATTGTTACATTTGGAGGGAAAAGGGGGACACTTGTAAACCTCAGAACACCATCCTAAATGTTAAGTATGGGGGTTTTGCTGCAGGTGGAATTGGTGCACTTCATAGAATAGATGCCATCATGAGGAAAAAACATTATGTAGAAATAATAAAACATCTAAAGACATCAGCCAGGAAGTTTAACTTTGGGTGCAGATTAGTCTTCCAAATGGACAATAACCTTAATCAAGTTCAAGTTAACGTTATTATCCCCAAGGGGCAATTTGTTGTGCAGACAGCAGTACGGACATAAAAACAAATCACACACACACGCACACACACACACACACACACACACACACACACACACACACACACACACACACAAACCCAAAGCAAAACAAAACAAAGACAAGTCCATATTAGGTCTTATATGGGCCTGGAACTAACCAGGGGGATAGCAGCAGGGATAAAGGATTTTTTTCAGTCTGTTCATCTTCCAATATCAAATTTTGTGTCACCTTCCAGACGGTAAAAGGGGAATTCACCCCACACAGGATGGCTGGGATCAGCCAAAATGGTCCTAGTTTTCTTTAAGGAGCTAGAATTATAAAGAACACTCAGGTCATTAAAAGATATGCCAGCAATTTTACTGCAAATCTTGACAATACTTTGCAAGCGATTTTTATTTTTGTTAAAAAGTGACCTGTGCCAACAAATAAAAGCAAAAGTAAGAACAGATTTAATAAAACAAGAATAAAACATCTTCATAAAAATAGAGCTGACATTAAAAGTATGAAGCTTACGATAAAAGTGCATATGCTGGTGTGCTTTCTTTACCACACAATCTACCTGTGACTCAAAACTCAGTTTTTCTATCAAAGACAACTCCCAGGTGGCACCTGGGAGTTGTGGCACCAGCTGTGGCACCATACTGTGGCACCAGCTTCACTGTTTAGTCATTGATGACCACTAGAGAGATCAGTGTGGGGATTTTCCCAAAGTCTATGCAAATTTCTTTTGTTTTCTTCACATTAATATTTAAAAAAGATTCTGAGCACCAATTTGAAAAAATCATTGACAACCAAGCCATGTTCAGCAATTTCTCTGCTAAGAAGTGAGACAATGACAGAATCATCAGCAAATTTAATAAAGTGATGACCACTGTGATGGCTCTGGCATAAAACAAGAGGACACAGCCCTGGGCAGACCCTGTTGAAGAAAAGCGGGGTTCAGATAAACCACCATTCACTCTGACTCATTGTCTCCTCATTGTTAAAAAGTCAATTAGACAAGAAATAATTAAATTTATATGCTAAAATGTGAGGTTGCATGCAGTTAAAAGCTGAAAAACAGTCAATAAATAATCATACAACCAAAGTGGTTATAAAGTGGCTTAAGGACAACAAAGTCAGTGTTGTGTTGTCCATCACAAAGCTCTGATCTCGGTCCAACGGAGAAGTTGTGGGTAGATCTGAAAAGGCGTGTGTGAGTGAGGCAGACTATAAACATGACTGAGTTATACCAGTTCTGTCAGGAGGAATGGGCCAGAACTCCAGCAAACCTAAAACTAGAGAAGTTTGATATGCTTTAACTTCAGACTGTGAGAAAAAAAGTGTGTCTATTTATTCAGTCTATGTAAACTTCTGGTTTCAACTGTAAGTCTAACAAGTGGGTTCCTCAAAAACATAATTAACTTAACATCTGAATTTAATATTGTATGTTAAATTTATGAAAGCAGCTGTTTCTGAATGAAGTGGACTAAGTAAACTCAACAGCACTACCTAAATAAAATCATTTCACTGACTACCTTTGTAAAAAATAAAAAATAATAATAATATAAATTTACACCAAAGACTGAATATAAATGTGGAGAGTGGAATGTTTTCTATTTAGTACAGTAAATAGGTTGCTGTTAATTATCGTTTTTCCCTTTAAAAATGACCAAAACACTTCAAAATTTATAGATTTTCTTTTTTTTTTTTTTTTTTTTTTTTTTTTTTTTTTTGCTGTTTGGCATATTCTGTGTTTTTAAGATGTCAGCTATAATTTGGATTGTAGCATTATTATTATTTTAATTTAATTTTAAAGAAAACATTAAGTTTCACCGCCTACATAACAGATGTGAGTGTTACAAAAAAGAATGTCTGAGCCAAAGTTAAGCTCACTCCCTTCAACTATACAAAGGCTGAAAATGGGAAACTTTGAGTGCCAGTGAATGTCACAGTTGCTAATAAATAGGCAGGATTAACGCACACCTTTTAATATTCGCGCCGCTTAATAGGCTGACAGTGTTGAATTATCTATAGGTCTCAGTGATTCAAAAAGGACCATCAAACTCAAACTTGAGAGCAGTGTCTTGTAATTGAATAATACATTACATGTGGCAATTATTTCCGTTAGAAGCAGACTGAGAAATCAATAACCAAGGGATCAAATCAAGGACTGTGAAGCTCTTGTTTCTATTCCCCTTGTGACCAATTACATCACCACAGTTTAAACACCTGCAGAGTCACAGCTCGCTGTGACACTCTCCTGCACGCTCTCACTCACTCCCTGTGTATGTGTATCTCTCACATACACTCACAGACTGAGGAATTGTTTGACAGAAGCAGAAAGGGGAAAAAAAAGTCTCCTTTTTCAAGAATCCATCTAGAAGTGTGTGGGGTAAATATGTATGGTGTGCCAAACTTTTTAAGTCGAAATCATGTCTAGAGGATTGCTGCACCATCATAACCAAAAAGCAGAGCTGTGAATCAAGAGATAAAGTAAATATGGAATGATGAGAGTAATGCATCTTTGTTGCGATAATAGGCACTCATTGCACGGGCCGACCTACAGTCATAAATTATGCACTCGTTTTTTGCTGCAGGCTCTGTTCTCCCCGTGACGCGTGTGGTGCTGATTAAGAGGGATTGAAATGGGTCTATTTTAATGACCATACCCCATTACACAAAGGCTCAGGCTGCAGCGCCGCATCACAGAGAGCACACAGGTGACAAGGAATGTCTGACCACCTCAGAGTGTGTTGGGTCTGGTGAACACAATTTGCTTTTATTTGAAATATTCACAGTTTCTAAAAAGGCTTATATCAGGTCTCATTAAATGTTGATGCTCATGGTGAGGAAAAAAAAAATAAAAGAATACTAACTACATCAAAGGCCTTGTTATGTCCAGTGAATACCAAGAAATCGTGAGTTTCTCCTCAGGATTGCTTGTATAAGACCAGCAGTGGCCAGGTGGCTGCTGGGACATTTGCGTGGTCCTTGCAGGATCACATGGCAAGTCATAACAGGGGAAGATGGGGTGAAGACAACTTTTCTGTAATTATTTGCTCTAGCATGTAAAGAATTGTGTTTCATCACCCACTTTGTTGCTCTGATGTGCTTCCTCTCAACTGAGAATGGATCATCAAAACTCAGAGTCGATATGGCCCAACTCACACAGGCTCACCCAGGCAATAATAGCCTGGAGTCAGAGGATATGTGTTCCACGGTTGATTGATTATTAGTCCCATTTGAATTACTTTGTTAGCTTGAAACTGAGAAGAAGAGAAGTGTCTGTCAGTGAGGGGAAAAAATAAAGCCTTTCATATCAAGAAAATTTCAGTAAAGGTGGTGAACAATAAATGTAACACTACAGAGACCACTGCTGTGTTGTGAGAGAAAACACATCTCCTGATATGTTGTTAGCAGCAATTATGAAAGGATACTGAAAAAGAATAGTAAATGCTCCGGTGGGTGCTCATAAACCCTGGCATAGAAAACTATGGTGTTCATGAAATAAAAATCAGGGGCAGAACTGCAGATCCACATTACTCTGATGTAGGGAGGGAGAGAGCATAGTGGTGGAGCAAGTTTTACAGAAGGTTAAAACATCCACAGGCTAGTTGAATGAAGACATGCACAACCAAAGGACTTAACATCAAAAGAACCTGTGTTTTTTAGCTATTCTCTGTGGTGGGCTTGCTTTGCATATTTCATGACAGAAGGTTTCATATCTTTGCCCACCTTTCTATTGATATGGGTAAAGCCCTTTTCTGTGTTTCAATTAAAGCTCACTTTATTTTCAACCTGTTCATTTGATTCGAAGGGCTGATTCAGTTGTTCTTCTCTCCATCAGGGAGGTGTGCTAACAAGTGGAAACAGCCAGCCTCTCTGAAGTTCTTCCCTTAAACTGAAGAGCAAGAAGAAGAGAAGGTTTGTTTTTCTCTACATAAAAGCCTTCAGATGACCTATGGTTCCAGGGATGGCTTTAAAGAAACTCGGGACAATCAAAAGGACAAATGTGACCGACCTCCTGTGTGAGACACAAGATGAATGTGAAACAGTGAGTTGGTTCTGTGATGTCTTTGACCTGATAGTTCAAAGCTGCTCTTGGACTCTGGACCCCCGTTCAGTATGGGAGCACCTCAGACAAAGGCTTTGTTCATACTAAAGTAAATCCAGCACATTGTTCCCTTTGAGCTGAACATCACCATTTCAACAGGATGGACTCTTTCCACACCTGAGCAAAAGCATCAATGTGCCCACAAATTCATCACACGAACTGATACATTTTTAAATCCTAAAAAAGAAATATTTTTATTTTGGTCTCTTTTTTATGATTCCTTCCAACTTAAGTTTTCTAAAGCCTTTTTTTTTTTTTTTTTTTGGCTTAAAAAAATATTTTCCTTTAGCCTGATTTCAATATGTTATGATGCCACCATTCTACATCTCAAGCATAGTTCATAATGATTAGTTTTGAAAGGACAGGTTGCACAAGACAAACTACATGGGAGAAGTACAGGACAGTAGCTCCCCTCACCACCACCCCTGCTACGGTATCAGGAGGCATGGGGAGGTGCTGCAGCCCGCAGCCATAGTTAACCATAGTGAAGCAGCAAGGGCTGGCTGCTGCGGTGCCTCCATTCCTCTTGAGACACAAGGGCGAGTGAGCCTTTGAAGTTAAAAGTGTGGCTGGAAGACAATGTGAGTAGTATGTGAGCATCTTATCCACAATGTGTGCAATGTAACGTCAGGGCAGATGTGGGGTCATAATGTCCTGAATGTGATTGCAGGACCATATGAGTGGGTTAAGCCAGGTTGACATTAAATATAGAATTAAGTTTTAATTCAAAAACACCACTGAAAAATATGTTTTTCAGTGGTGTTTTTCAATTTATTTCTTTACTTTTATTTTTTGTATTTGACCATGAAATACATTAAAAAATGAACCAAGCAAGTGGAAAAATATGGAACAAAAGAGGTTTAAGTCCAACTAAAATACAAATATACCCACTAGCTACTTACGTATTTACTTACAGTATTTTTTTTTTCTTTTTTTGCATGTGGGCATAAAACATGAAAAAAGTAACCAAGAACGTGAACAAATAAGACATGAAAGATTTAAGGAAATTACAATCCTGAAATAATTTCAGCAACTATTTAGTTAGTTAAAATGTGATATATTTCAGAATACTAGCAATAAATCTAATTTTAAAATAATGGTATATATGTCTCTCATTACAAATTATTTCATGATTTCAAAACTTCTTTTAAAAAGGTGAATTTGGTATTTAGTAATATTTGGTAAAATATTACTAATTGTACCACTGCCTGAACAATGACTGTTCGAGACAGACACCAGCCCCTTGGCAACTTTGCAAAGGGTATAGGTGATGGATGGACTGATGGACAGATGGACAGATTGATTACTTAATTTTTTTTCTGTTATTTTTACCACAGCATTACACAGTAACTGTGTAATCAATGCCTGTAAACAGGGCAAAATAAAAAAAATTTTCAGGGCGCGAATTTTTCACATGTTGAACAGCCACTGAAACCCTCCTCACAATAGTGCCAAATTTGGTCATTTCCTTTCATGCCTGCTGCCTGCTGCAGAAGCTTTTTGCTTTAACATATATGCCTGCTTGATAAGAATGCACATTAGGTTGGCTCCATTGCATGGAGCTTTTTCATTACCCAGCATGTTCCCAAGGCACTGGCCTAATGAGGAGTGTAACAATTAGGGCTGCATGTTGTGTGGTTCTTTTAAGATAAAATCAGATGGGCATTTTTATCAAACATGTCTTCATATAAATTCCTCTATCACTTCTAATTAATCAGATTATCAGCAAAGAAAGACCTGATTTCCATTTCTGAGTTTCTGCAGGGAAAGTCCCATGATTACAATGATGGCTGTTAAGGAAGCGAAACAGAGCACATTGGAGTCCTTAGAAATGTTAATGTTTCTCTTGGAAATATAAATACACTATATGCAAGAAAGTTACTGCAACACCTGATGTTTTGAGAGAGTTCTCTTATTGCTGAATTGGCTATGTTAACCTTGAGCGGACAGTGAATTGCTGAATTTATCTTTATCCATGATGGCTGTAATCATCCTAAACTGTGAAAGCAATGAGGAGCGGTTAACCAGACAAACAACCGCATTGGTTGAGCACTGGTGTTTTGACTCTATTGCACATTGAGGTAATGATGCATTCAGAAACCAAGACTAAAAGTGTTTTTAGAAAATATCTGATTTTTAATGAAAGGGCATGCAGTTGTTTAATGTTAAATCAATTCATCAAAGGCCCAGAAATCAAGAACTGGCTTCGTCTTTTATACAGTTTCGTTTAGTTAGTTAGTTTAAGATGCTTTCATATTTTGCTTGATTATAAATAGTTCTGAGATGAGTGGAATTTTTAGCATCTTTGAAATCCTGACAAAGAGAAAAGGGAAAGGTGAAATCTGATGAACCAGCTATTTGAGATACTTAATTCTTTGCTGCCATCTAGGGGATGTAAATAAATATTACATACTTATATAATGAAACCTTTTCTCAAATCCGTTGGACACGAAGCATACGCGATGCTATAACATCCTTTTTTGTATTATTATTTCTCAATCAAATAATCATAAAAATAGAGCATTTGTAAACAGAAAAGTTTGAAGCTCAAATCTAAATAAGTATATAGTAATATATGTAAAAGCAGCACACATACAAAGTAAATATTAAGTCAATAAGAAACTATTTGAATCTTGAAATATATTGTATGTGTTTCAGCTCTTTGATATAAAATTCCTCGCTTCTGTTACACAATTGAAAGCCTTGGGATTTTTCTTTTTCTCTTCAAATTTAAAACTATGCCTTAAGTTCATCTTGAAATTTTGAAAGTATTTGGGAAAATCTAACTAGAGGGAATCTAGATCAAATACAAAGGCTTCATTGCCACTAACATGTAGGAAGCCAAATTAGACAGTGAAATTACAATAAATATAAACCCAGCAGATTTGGATGCAGTGTTCACTGTAGAACATCATGAATATAAAATGAATGTGTTGTATTATTGAAAAGGCTCTTCAAGGCAGCAGAATGTGTTTGTGAAGCTGAGAAAACTTATCAGTGTTGGTTTGGTTATATATATTTATATATATTTTTTTTTTTTTTTTTTTTTTTTTTTTTTTTTTTTTATCCCAAACAACCTTTAGTTTAGTTTGCACAATTAAAATATAGAACAAAAATATTAAGAAAAAAAAATAACAGTGCAGGAAGAGGCAAAAGCCCAGTGGGTTTATATCAAGCCTCCACCCAAATAATATCGAAAAGAACTATAATATAATCCAATAATACAATCCGTCATCAACTGATCATACATTTATGAAATACAATCATATAGAAAAATAAAAGACATAACAACACAACTACAAAGTATTAATGGGAATTTAAAAAGGATATCAATGAAGATTTAAATGTATTGTTTAAGTATGTTTCTTCTCTGTAATGTGTATGTAAATAAAACATTTCAGGCTTCAGGTTTATTAGGTTTTAATCAGACCATTACTTCTTCTGTATTCCTACTTTTTGGAAAGCAACATAGAGTTGTGCTTTGTTATACTTTTTCAGTCTTATTTTTTAAATCAAGGCCACTTACCAGCTCTGCCAAATTCTGTTCTGCTTTTAGATCTTTTTGTCATTTTCCCTTATGGAGA
The DNA here is from genome assembly GCA_014839685.1 of Anableps anableps. Lineage (NCBI taxonomy): Eukaryota > Metazoa > Chordata > Actinopteri > Cyprinodontiformes > Anablepidae > Anableps > Anableps anableps. The sequence continues at coordinate 20,246,883 of CM026067.1, forward strand.
ATCTTCCCCAACAAACAAATGTGGTTCTTTATCTTGCTTCAGATACTTGAAGGCTCACTCTGGATTACTGTTTTATGGTCAAACTAGGTAGAAATAGAAACCCCTGATAAAAATAATAAAATAACTGATTTAAAATACAATTCACTGTACTGATAAGCATTCTTGTAAGCATGCTAGTTTAATGCAACTATATTACTGCTGCACCTCCATGCACCCTGCATACAGTCCCCACACGTCGCCACCCGGTGGTATTGCATTGAAAAAGCAGGGTTTTTTTTTTCCCCTTTATTTCTTAGGGTTTGCTATATCTGTTTATTGTTTAATCAGATTAGTCTTCTCATTATTTTCTCATTTCATTCTCTTCAGTAGAGTCCTTTAGTTTTCAGTTCTTTGCACCTATCAGCTGATCAGCATAAGTAGTACTGCCACTCTTTCAGTAATCACCCTCCCAGTATCTATATTTCCAGAAACACATAGCTCTCAGTAAGGTAGAATTTTATCAAAAAGTTGATTTACTTCAGTAATTTAGTTCACAGCTTTTTTATTTTTATAAAAAAATGTCTACTGAAAAGTAGGTTGAAGTACTTTACAGCACAGGCACTCAGTACTTAGAGTTCCTTTTACATTAATTATTTAATTATTGCATCAATGTGGAATGGTAAGGAGGCAATAAGCCTGTGGCACTGAAAACCCAGGTTACTTTAACAGTGGCCTTTGGTTTGTTTCCAATATTGGGTCCCATAGATTTTCTGTGGGGTTTAGGTCAGGTGAGTTTGGTGATCATTCAAGTACAGTAATACCATGGTCATTAAAGCAGGTATTGGATCTTTTGACAGTGTGGGCAGGTGAGACATTCTGCTGAGATATGACATCAGCATCTCCATGAAAGGTAATCATTTCAAGGGAAGCAGGAAGCACACTGGAATTTTCAGGTAGATGCCTGGACTGACTTTGAACTTGATAAAAAGTGGACTAATACCACCAATTGACATGCTGACTCTTGATCGTTCCTCTTTAGGTCCAAAGATAATAATTTCAGTTTTGTTTCTGTTCAGCTGGAGAATTTATGGCACATCCTCGCATTGATTTGTTCTAAGCATCTGTTCAGTGCTTGGATGGGTTCGGAGTCACCTGGTGAAATTGTAATGTAGAGCTGTGTGTCATCAGCATAGTTATGGTAGTCCCAGGAAGACCCAGGACAAGCTGAAGAGACCATGTCTCTCGGCTGGCCTGGAAACACCTCAGGCTTCCCCTGAGGAGCTGGAGGAGGTGGCTGGGGAGAGGGAAGTCTGGGCATCTCTGCTGAAACTTCTATCCCCGTGACCCAGTTCCACATAAGCAGATGACGATGAGTATGAGGCTTTAATGTGGCAGTGGCTCACCCTTTACAGACACAACACCTTGAACTCTTATAGGAAGGCTGTTTACAAGGTTAAGGAGTGTGTTTATGGAAGTATCTGACCATTCTTCCAGGAGAGCATTGATGAGGTTAGACACTGGTGTTGTGTAAGACCTAGTCTCTAATTCATCCCACAGGTTTTCTTTTAGGTTGAGATCTGGGCTCTGTGCAGGCCAGTAAAGTTCTTCCATGAAAATGAAATTTTCTCATTCATGGCCCTATGGACCTTGTTCTGAGTACTGGTACACAGACACGTTGGAACAGAAAAGGTCATCTCCAAAATAGTCAAGCACAGCTCCTCAAAAAAAATAGCCCCACACCAAAACTCATCCTGTATCAAACTTCCCAACACAATTCAGTCAGGCAAGTGCCATTCTCCATGCAACCGCAAAACTCAGACCTATCCACTGGACAGGCCAGGAGTTACCAATCTTGACCATTTTAAGAGCCATAAAGATAGACCACCCTTTGAAAAAGGCACAGTGTATCAATTAGTTCTTAATACTTAAAACAGAAAAAATGTTTGTTCTATAATTAAATCAAGAAAAAGCTATTTATCTTCTACTTTCAGCTTTTAGAAAAAAAAACTTTTACAAAAAGAAAATAAATGCATTTCCCTGAATTCTCTATTTAGGGAAAATTTTAAAAAACACAATTTATGACCTGATAATTGCACCACTATTTTAGTTCTGTTGTGAAAATACTATGCATATATTGCCTGAAACAACTAATTTTCATTAGCTTTATATATAAAAACATTGCTCAGTTTGTTTGATTTTTACTGTAAAGATCATGAAGCTGCAGGTTGCAAATCCTCTGGGATGGCCAGATAGAGAGCCATGACTCTACAGTCCATAAAACACATCTCAACTGTTCTAGACTCTAATAGTGGTATCCTATACACCATGGCAACCAATGTTTTGCATTGGACTTGGTGATGAAGGGTGGCTGCATCATTGCCTCCATTCCATGCTGCTGTTTACACACTATTCTTATGCGAATCTGATGACCACAAGTAAAAAGCTAGCAACTTGTGAGCATTATGTACTTCAGCATCCTCTGACTCCACTCTGCAATTTTATGAGGCCTAACACTTTGTGACTGAGTTGAAGTCGTGCCCAAATTCTTCCACTTAAGGTTAGGGATTGGAACACCTCAACTGAATGTTTTAGACTGGTAAGTGAATATTATGGGCAGTATAGTGTATGTGAACAGTGTTAAGAAAAAGATGACCCCTTTGACTTCTGCTTGTATGTCAAGAAAAGGGCTATGGGATAGCTGAATAAGTAAACATTATTGTAAACTTCTAAATCTGATCATTTTTTATATGGGATAAGCAGCACTCTGTATAGTCACATCAGTAGTCCTAACAGAAAGGATGTTTAGTATCATTTTCTCCTGTCTGGCGTGATGCTTCCAAAATAATTCATAATGCCTTATTTCATATAATTCTAAAAGTTTACAAGTTTTGGGGGTTTTTACTTAAAAAACTACCAACCAAAGTCTATAATATTTTTTAACAAAACAAGATACAGAAACTGAATTACTTTTGTCTTCTTACTTCTAGTCTGGCATTCAGATGGTGATGAGAAAAAAGTGACAGATGCTTGTCTCCAGACACTCCAGAGATCTGACATCCTCACCAACAACTCCACTGAGACAATGAACAAACTCTAACGCCAGCTCTCCTTCATTGACTCTGTTAGGGATATCTGCACATGGATACTCGCATCTAAAAATAGCCCATTTTGTTCCATTTAATCAACTGAGACATATACTGTCTGTTTGCACTCAGGAGAAGAGTGATTTTTAAAAAGACTTATCTCCTTAACAAGTTTCAAACTGTTAAGGTTTGTTGTTACATTCTCACAATATCTTGTATACTAAATTTGTCAAAGTAACTTCTTTTGTTGTTATTAGATAAGCAAAAAGCAGTACTGCACATTGAACAGGCTTCTATGAAAAAAAAAAAGACTTGTTTCCGCAACAAAGCAATATTTGAAATGCAAACCCAGCATTAGAAATTATTAAAGAGCTCTTTAAGTTGAAATCTGAAGTCAGGAGGGGGCCATCCTCCCAAAACGGAGAGAAAACAAAAAGAGGAATCATCCAACTGTTGGACCAAACATATCAATTAGACAGAACTTGAGGCCTTGAAGGTTAAGGTCTGTTACACGGGTACTCAAAAGAAATGTGACAACCCTCAGGAGGGCTGTTAGAGCTGTCATCACCAGCTCATGAGGATGAAGGAACATTTCAGACTGTGTTGTTACAAATGAATAACTGTGAAAGGGGAAACCAAACACAAGGAGAGAGCAAATGTTAAATGTAGTATCCCCATCATTTACAGAATAATAGGTCTTAGTAATAGTAAAGATAAATGAGTTTTGATTTTTTTGTTTTTATTTTGGGGGGGGGCAGGGTATCAGCACCTTGCCTTGGAAGCAGTGTGTGTTTATGCAATATGCACCAGGTGTTGCTAGATATAAGGACCACATAACAGCTTTCATTTCATATATCATTTACTGATGTTTTGTGTTCACCTGAGGTCCTCCATCAATTCTTCATAGCAAGTTTATGACATCCTTTTTGTTGCTTTTGTACACTGAACTATAAAATCTGACCACTACTGTCATCACTACTATAATGGCCACTTTAGAAATGCTGCAATATAAAGTTAAATTGTTATATAAACCTCTGTGGAAGAAAATTATGGGTGCTTTGTCCAGTATAGGCAATCATTTTATTCAGCCAGTATAGTTTTGATTGTTTATTTCATTTCAGTCTGAAATGTTTGTCAGCTCAGAGTTCAAAGAGACTGATTTTTTTAAACCACCTTTCTGGAATACCTCCCAGCTCCACTGATGAAGCTTGGTCAAACCTCTTATCTTGATTTTGTCAATTCTATTTTTTTCAAATCTTCTGCATTGTTTCAGTTTTTAATCCTCCCTTCCTTTGTATTAATAGTTTTCGTTTATCTGGTCTTCAGCTTTAAATGCATATTCTTTTAACCTATGTATCCTGCTTACCTCGATATATTCAGTCACCATTTACATCCACCAGTCCACTCTGTCTCTACAATTGTGACTTTCAGTTTAAAAGGTTTGCCTCTCATAGCACAGTCATGGACAAAAGAAAAATTGGGAGGGGTGGGGGGGTTAAGCTTTAATTGTCCTCTGGCTGTTATGGTCATTTACACAGTAACCTCTGTTGCTCAAGTTAATAAAGCTTAACATATTTAAACAAAAGTATTGGAAAGTAATCCTTACAAAAAAAAGACCCTCCAAAGAATTTTATTGCATCTTTCAATCTATTTGAATTGCAGAAAAGGTCACTTTCTTGCCACTGATACTTTACATGTTGAAAGTCTGCATACAAGTGCACCAATCCATTTGGGTAGAAATCTAAAAGCCTGCTGGCCATGTAATAGACAACCGTGGTTAAAGCCTTGGCACTACAAAAGTGTAACTAAAATCCTGTCATTTTCTCTAAACATCTTTATGCATTATGTCATAATTAGAACTTGTCAGCATGGAGTTAAAGATCTAAAAGCAGCATATCTTTCTCAGATCTAAAGAAATTCAAAAACAGATTAGAAATAGTCACTGACTTCTGTTAGCATTACAAAGCCATTCCTAAAGTTTTGGGACTCAAGCTAACTGAGCCATTATCTATGAATGGATAAAACAGCACATTGGTGAACCTTCCCTGGAGCAGCTGACCTAGGTCCAGGAGGTCACAAAAGAACCCTCAAAGCCATAGACACCACAGGTCTCACCTGTTTAAGCTCAGTATTTGTGATTCTGTCAGGACTGGAGATGGAGAGCCAAGGCGCAGACAGCCAGAGTAAATTGGTATAGTACAGGTTTATTCTTGCAAAAACTGAGGCGGTAACTGGCATGGCACGGACAACCACCAACCATAAATAAATGAGGAGCCAGCAAGGAACGAAAGCCAGACAGGACCTTAAATACTAAGAGACACAGGTGAGTAACACAACTGATAAAGGAACACAGGTGAAAAACATGATCTTGATAAACAGGAGCAAAATGCTGAGCTCGGAAATTAATAGGAGAAACAGAACACTAAAATATTTAACATGAACTGACATGCCAAGATCAGAGAACTAAAAAGAAACTTGACAAAGTTAAAAACCACTTAAACTCGGAATAAAGATGAAGAGAATGACCCAAAACCTGTGGGGGGAAACAATCAATGTTAGACAAGACCAGATGTGGAAGCACCTAAAACAAGAGAATATAACTGAAACAAAAAGAATCTAATGCAAAACATGAAAGATACCAGGATAACTAAAACCCAACCCAGAGACTAGACTAAAGTAAGGAATTTGAATAAACCTATGGAACACCACTATGAAATAAAACCATAACAAAACCCACTAAACACCCTGAAACCATGACAGATTCAACAAAAAATGGCCTCCATATGAAAGTTCTGAGGTCAAAATCGTTGCTGAACAAAAAGAACACAAAGTCACATTTGGTCACATTTGCCAAAAAAACATCTCAATGGTCCCCAAGAATGAAATCATAATTGGAAAAAATATATACTTTTTATGTTTACTCAGGTTATCTTTGAATATGTTCAATTAAATGAAAGGTAAATGTAACGATAAACAACAGCAACAACTGAAAAAAAGTCTGTAAGAGGTCAAATACTATATCCTGACACTGTAAATAGACAGCACTGAATTTTCATTACTGGGGCTGTCATTGGCTCCAGAGGTAGAAGTTTGTCCTGTAGCCAGTTTGAACCCCACTCTATCTATCTCAGTCATTGTGTCCTTGGGCAAGGCACTTCATCTGCCTTACCTGCTGGTGCTGGTGGTGGTGAGGGGGCCCAGTGGCACTGATTGTATGACAGCTTCGCTTCTGTCAGTCTACGCCAGGCCAGCTTTGGCTACAATGTAGTTTACGACCATCTGTGTGTGAATGAATGAATGTAGTGTAAAGCGCTTTGGAGTCCTCTGGACTAAATAAAGTTCTATAGAAGTACTGGTCATTATACCATTTCCTGTCACCTACTTTATTTTCCTTCTTGGCTGATATTTGCAGCAGATTGAGTCTCTTAATTGGTAAGATAAGATAATAATATTTGTCAACTGCTTTAAGATTGAATTTAACTGTTTAAACAATCACTTTCATAATAGAAACAGGTAAACATTTTAAATGTTCAATAAAATGGTTTTTTGTGCATATTGAATGAAGGCTATATCAACATTCACATAGATTACATTGTGGCCTCTACCTTTAATCCCATAGCCATAACTGAAACTGGACTGTATGACAATGCAACAATATATAATATTTTGAACAAACATTGTTTCCTGATTAGGTAAAAGTTAAGCTGTGGTCACAACCCCCAAAAAATTAAATAGAAAAGGTTAAAGCATCAATTAGTTAAGGCCTCTAAAAGAACTTTGATTCTTCAGTAACAAGCCACATGATTCTGGCTGTGATTTATTATTAATGAGTATTTATTTAGTTTGTCAGTTTGAAAGGTTTGAAAGATAAAGGTCATTGTGTGTGATAAACCTGATTTTAACCTGATCAAAATGTCCACGTTTGACATGTGTGTCTGGAGACGTAGTTAAAGGTGGCTATTGTCTGCTAAAAGTCTGAAGTGTCTCTTGTCAGTATATACATATAGACCTTTGTCTTTGTCAATCGAGTCATTAACTAGTAGTTAAAATATGTTTCCCTAATTTTTTGGTTATTGTTGATTGTGTGAAGTTTGCTGATCTGGTTGAAGATGAGTGAAGTGGAATGTGATTGGTCTGTCTTCACTTTGAGGTCAAACTCTGATTTTTGCATTTTCTCTTCTCCCCATGATTTACTATTATTATTATTAACAGTAGTAGCCATAGTAGTAGTATGTACAGTGGAAACCAGGTATTTACATACACCAAATAAAAAGACACATACACCTTTTTTCCTCACAGTCTGAAGTGAAATCAGACCAAAATTTTCTTGTGTTAGGTGAGTTACAATTACCAAAATTATTTCTAATAGCTGAATACCACAATAATAAGAGAGAATATGAATATGAGATTTATTGATTAAAGTCTTCAAAATCAGAAGTTGATATACAGAATGACTACTATGTCTTTAAGTAATGTGGGAAAGCCCAGATGATGATGTCATGGAAACTTCTGATAGGTTAACTCAGACATTTTAATTAACTGGAGACTGGATGTATTTTAAGGCCACACCTCAAACACTGCTTTCTTGTTCCATGTGATAGGAAAGTCAAAAGAAATCAGGTAAGTTGTAAGGAAGAGAATTGTGGAGCTGCACAAGTCTGGTTCATCCTTGAAAACAGTTTTCAGATGCATGAAGATGCCACAATCATCTGTTCAAACAATTATATGCAAGTATAGACTTGATGGGAATGTCCAACCGCAATACCACTCAGATACTGGTCTGTGTTTTGGTACGAAATGTGCAAAATAGATACCAGAGCAAAAGCCAAAGACCTTGCGAAGATGCTAGCTGAGACTGGTAAGCAGTGTCATTATCCACAGTGAAACGTGACATGTACCAACATGGGCGAAAAGGCCACTCAGCGAAGAGGAGGCCACTACTTCGAAAGAAATACAAAAAAGACAGATTACAGTTTGCAAATGCACACAGGCAGAAAGACCTTCATTTCTGGAGACATGTCTTCTGATCTGATGGCCATAATAACCATTGTTATATTTAGAGGAGAATGGGGGATGCTTGCAAGCCTCAGAACACCATCCTAACTGTGAAGTATGGGAGTGGCAGCATCATGTTGTGGGGCTATTTTGCTGCAGGAGGAATTGGTGCACTTCATAAAACAGATAGCTTCATAAGGAAATAATATTATGTTGAAATATTTAAACATCTAATGACATCAGCCACTAAGTTAAAGCTTGGGCACAAATTTGTCTTCCAAAAGGACAAGGTCAATGTTTTAGCACAGCCATCACAAAGCCCTGATCTCAGTCCTATGGAGAATGTGTGGGTAGATCTGAAAAAGCACATGCGAGCAAGGCAGCCTACAAACTTGACTGAGTTTCATCAATTCTGTTTGGAGGAATGGGCCAGAATTCCAGTAAACTATTGTGAGAAGCTTGTGGAAGGAAACCCAAAATGTTAGAGCCAATTCATACAGTTCAAAGGCAATGCTATCAAATTCTAGGGAAATGTATGTAAACTTCTGATTCCGAAGACACTGATAGATAAATAAATCTCTGACATATTCTTTCTCTCATTATTGTGGCATTTAGCAAATTGAAATAATTTTTGTCATTCTAACTGAACTAAAACAAGGGAGTTTTGGTCTGATTTAACTTCAAACAGTGAAAAAAATGTGTATGTCTCTTTTTATTCAACATAAGTAAACTTTTGGTTTTATCTTTATGTATTCATTGATTTATCTTCATAGAAATCATTTATACAAAATTCTAGCTAAACAAATATCTCAGTTAAAGTGTTTTTTTGTTGTATACAGCTGAATTTTAATATAAAAGTAGTAACTTACTGCAACCACTCAAAGTCAAAATGAGTCTGTTTTGGCAGCACATAAATGTCAAGATACATCCCACAGTTCAATGTTTACATTACAAATTTGAATACAACATATATGTTCTGTTAAATTTTCTGTATTTACCGTTTTAAGATGAATTAACATGAATGGTTAAATCAGACCCATAACTTATTCAATACAGTCACACAGGAGAGCGTGAGGTAACTAAAATACTATTTATTCCTACATTCCAGTTGCAATTATCCTAACATGCATCTTTCACAGCTAAATTATCTCAACCACAATGAAATGTAACAGTTTTACATCAAGGTTCAGAAACAGCCACAGAACATTTGTCAGCATTTGTGTTGGTAAAACAGATGTACAGTTTAGGATTTCTATTTAGACAAATTGTAGTACAGCAGTCACAGGTCAAAGTTGCAGATGAACCAGAGGTCAAGGTGGAGAAAATGAATCAGCTCTCATTGTTCTGAACAGCTTAGAATTTCCTGTTTTCTAAATATTAACAACAGACTGTCTAGTTATATTAAAGAAAGACACATATCCATGTTTGTGAAGGATAGTTTCTAGAAGGAACTGTTGCTTCTTCTAATGGTGCTTTTACTGTGGTTAGATGAGGATGGAGTTTTGTCACTGAAGAGCTGCCTGTTCTATGGAGCTAAAGAGAGGGGAGAAAACAGAAGAAAAGTTTTAGATTTTTGCTGAAGAGTGCAACAGTTAAAGGCAGAAAAAAATCAATAAAGTTTGTTGTAAAACTGCTTGAAAGTCCAGATATTTTTGTGGATTTCTTTTGGTTCACTTGAAATGGATGGGACCAAATGTTGGTAAGCATATTATAAAAAAAGACTTGAGGTTTATTTTAGTAGGGAAAATTAAAATTGCACAAAAAAAACTTTCCAGTGTTGCAATACCAGGTACAGGACCCTTCACACCAATCAGGGTCGGTGTAGATGTGAAAAAAAACCTTGAACTCGAAAAACTAGTCCAGTTTAAGTACATGTGCTGTATTTGTTTTTTGTTTTTGTTTTTTTCACAAAACTGCTGGTGCCACAGTTATTGACAACCCTATGAAATAAGTTGATCTCAAGCAGTTTTGTGATTTATACTTTGCTTTTTTAAATTAATCAGTGTTTAGGACCTTTTAATTGTCAATTCATGACATTATGTGACACAGAAGTCCATTTCTCTTAGCCACTCTTAAAAATGGGAAAGACAAGTGGCTTTTTGAAGGTTTTTGTACACATCTTTACCAGGGGTAACAATAATTGTAAAGGGTACTGCATTTCAAAGCAAGTGTCTTTAAAACTTTCAAGTTTAAGATGCCTCCACACTAAAAGTAAATAACTTCTATTCTCTCTACTCAGTTGTCTATTTTAGAAAAACTACTATTAACTTACCATGTATCTGGTTTTGCATCAGGCCATGCCGCTTTCTTCTGCCAAATGCCTGAGCACCAACATTTGTGGGAACAAAGTTGCTGTGTCCAAGTCCACCTGAGCGACTCAAAAAGTCAGCCAAGCGGTGGGTCACGCAGGTGGCCGTGTTGCATGCCCGTTTCTGTGCTGTCGAATTGCTTGTAAAAAAAGGGGCAAAGACAAAAAGTTAGAATGTTTTTGATGGGATGAAATGAATGCAAGCAACAACATTTTTTCCTATTTCATTTTATTGTTCATACAACTTGTTGTACAACAACATTAGTAGGGATAAAATTAACTTGACAAGGAATACATTAAAAAACAAACAAAATTACAGCTAAGAAAAAAAATTACTACCAGGCAGGATTAGAGCTGTTAATTTTTTTATTGTATTGAATATATGTGCAACAGTTTTTAATTAGTTTTTATTATTATTTCAAATTAGTCATACAAACACATGGAGAGAGATAAACAAGCAAACTCAGACAACAAAATCATTTGCTGTAAAACTCAGAACTTCAGTTGTATGTGCTGATGTAGTTTTCATATAGCTCAGAAAGGCTTCTTCTCTTGCCAGGGGTCCCTGCTCCCACATCAGTGCGAGGATAGGTTTGCAGTTTGTGAATATCCTGGGAGAGTCTGCCAAGCACACATGTGCTCAAACCGGTGCAGCGCTTTGATAAGGGTCTATTCCAGCTGTTGGAGATGGAGAGAAACATGCAAAGACTTACACGACAGTAACATGCAGATATTGACCTTTGGTTACATGCAAAACAGCTATATGTGATGTTATACAGGCATGCTGACAAATCTAAAAGATGGATGATGTTATCATTTTGACCTAAATTAAACAGCTTAGTTTTTATGTTATTGTGTAGTGATTAGTCTGTCATGCATATTTTCTGATGTTTGATATCATGCTATGATCAATATTATGAACACATGCTGAACTTCAAGCAACTTATTTAAAACTGATGTGACAGTGAATGAATGAATGAATGAATGAATGAATGAATGAATGAATGCAGTCCATGCTATCTGATTTTTTTCCCCACATTTATTGAACCTCACTTTATACCTTCAAAATTATCACCAAGCTCAAACTGTTGGACTTGCACAGAATCATGTTACGTTTCATTAGATCAACAGAAAGGATTGGATATTTAAAGATGACCTGGAACATTTAAGCCATACCTCTCCCCATCAGCTGCTTGCTGGGCTGGTTCATCTGAGGTTATCTGCACAAACTCCTTGATAGCTCTGAGTAACGTTTCAGCATCCGTGTTCAATAGTGTTACCCCATCCGACATGGACTCCTTACTAGTTGAGAAAACAATCATTCAGTTGGTGCATTGCTCTCTCTGCCTCTGACACAAACATTAGGTAAAAAAATCAAAAAGTTGTTCAAATGGATGTAATAGAGGTAACCCTAACCCCTACTTTAAGTGATACTTGTCATCTTAAAGAGACAAGTAATTCCATCTACATGAAGAGTGTTTAACATTTGAATGTTTTCTGAAAAAAATATTTTATCTCTGTTTTGACCGACAGATTTATTTAAATATTTAGATTAAATATAGATATTTAAATATTTAGATTTTGCAGAAAGCATATTCCAGCTCTCACCTGGATGGTGCCGCGTTTGAGGATGTCTGACAAAAAATCAGCGCATAGCCAACAAGGAGTGTCCTGATTTTAAGCATGCTCATCATTCCCTGCGAAGAGAAAGAATCAGCTTTATTGGCCAAGTGTGTGCAAACAAACGAGGAATTTGACTTCGTTCCAATGTGCAGACATCTTACGTATAATACACAAATTTAGTTGGAAATAAAAATTACTTTATTTTTCATTTTTAAATGTGATTTAAGCTTCTTCATATTTTCACATTCTGTCCCTGTCTGATTCTCTCCTCCCACACTGATGCTGTCTGAGTTTCTGAGGTTGCTCAGTCGACCAGAAGAGTTGTTTTTTTTACATACTTTTATATAGTTTTGTCTATTGAACAAATTAAATAAAGCAATACAAATGAAGCAGAGCTACATTTCCTGTCTTTCTTTGCTGTACAGTGTGAGTTACACAAGTTCCTCAAAATTTGCTTCATCATATTGAAAATTGTATGCTGTAAAAACAACAAATGATAAAAAAGTTATGAAAGATAAACAATCTTATCTTCTTACTGACCTTGCAATTATAGATCGTCTGCTAATGAAGTCGTAAATGATGAGCTGACTTGTGAATCTACCGAGCTTTGTCAAAGTCCACTGTTTTATATATATCCCCATGGATTTCTGCAATATCTGAGCAAGCACCTGATTATACTTCATTGGACAGTCCAATGCTTTGCCCCAAAGCTTCAAGCCAATCAGAGGTCCTGTAGAATTTACTGCAAGCAAATGAGAATTTGTATGCAAATCAAACTGCTGCATGGTCATGAATGCTTTCAATTCCCAAAAGATTGTCAATATTTTGAATGAGAGGAGATGGAGGAGAATAACATAACATTTTCCTTGCACGTAAAAATCTCTGGCTAGTTTTTAACCCATAAATGCCATTATATTGGTAAGCTTTAAATGCAATCATGATTCTTTAAAATAATAAATGCTATTTATTGTTTTAAGCAAAACAGAGTCAGATAGATACAACATGCAGAATAAAATGGCATATCCTTTTTTTTTTAAGGTTGTTCACAGTTTTTCTTTGGAATTTGGCTTCTTTTTGTCCCATTTTTTGTCTAGTCCTTGTTCTTGATCATTACAGAATATTGTACAGTGTGTCCTTACTGAACTTGATGTACACATGAAGAACAAAAGAAAAAATGTTCAGGTAAAATGGGAAGCCTTGTTACTCTGAGGGGAGCACTAACTGAAAGTCATCTCTTCAAAGAAATCTAAATTTACTAGACAGGGCCTGAGAGATAAAATTGGTCATCTACTGCATGAAAATATTTTATCTAATGACTGAAAATCACCTTGGTGCTGATAAAAATCATATTTTTCCTGTGAAACTGTTCTTTTTAAATAGATTTAAAAACATATGGCAGCAAATTGTATTTTTTATGACAGATCTCTTATTGTAAAGTGTTAAGCTATGCAACACTGGTCAAAAGAAAAGAAAAAACATTTTGCATAGAAGATGTTTTTTACGTGAAGGGAGTCATTTGTTCTTTTTGTGTCAACAGTTTTGTTTGTTTGTCCAGCACACTCTGTAGCAGGTTTTGGCATGTCTCATTTTTCTTATTTAAACATGACACTGGTTCATCCCTTCAGAGGAGCCTTTTATACCTACAAAATTCTTAGATCAGAGCTGACTTTCTGAATAAACAACAACATCCTTGGTCTCTTCTGTTAATGTTGAGGTGCTGGGACTGGAGAGCCAAAGTTCAAAGACAAGCTTTTAAATCATTCAAAAATATCTAAAGTAAGATTAAAAAGAACTCATGTCTTTTAGAAGCTAAATATCAACAAATTAGGGATGACTCCAACCATTTAGGTTTTTATTTCTACATTTATACTGAACGACTCTCGACTCTGGAGCTGCAGGCATGTGCATGTTTTAGTAAAATTTTCCACAATAGAGAAAGCTGAACAACTAAAATCAGAATGATTATTTGGTCAGTCTAATAGTAATTGCAGGAGTTAATATATTTGGCCTTGTTTATTTGTGTATTAATAGTATCACAGGGAGGTCTCCATCGATAAACTAAACCTTTTCATACTTTGGTGTCCATCCAGCTTCTTCGAGCAAATTACTTTCTGGTGGTTTCTGGCCTTCCTGTAATTCCCTCATGTAACAACAGTGGAGGATGTATCATAAAGCATCCTGCCTCCGTGTTAGTTTTTGCATCACAAGGAAAACTCATTAAAGTAGATGGGCCTTTTAGTGATACTGAGCAGACCTGCAGGCCATGTAAAATAAGCACTAAATTTGCTTCTGGCTTATCCACAAGCTGTTAGAACCTGATCATGAGAGGCATCAGAACAAGACACACCATTGGTAATGATTGTTAATTGTCTTGGTTCTATCTGAGTACGCTCACAATACGATACAGAGTTATATGCAAAAGATTTAAAAGAGTTAAAAATGTAAAGGATAGGCATCTATACTGAAGAATAAAACACAACACAGGTCAGTTAATTATACAGTTGTTAATTTTACAGAAACTGCTGAGTAAAGAAAAGCTTTAACAAAGAAAAAATGTTTGTTTTTAGCTTTGTTTTAAAAGCAGGTAAACTGTTTGCATCTTGGATGCAGAAAGAAAGCTAATTTCATAAGAGAGGAGCTTGAAAAATGATGGCTTTACCTCACATTTTAGTCCAGAGCATTTGAGGGAACAACCAAAAACATTCTGAATGGTTTAAGCATGATGTTCTTGTGACCTGTAAAGGGCTAAAGAGTTATTTTGTGCAGAACAGAACTATAACATTGAGGGATTGGCATGTTCAAAGCAGTGTTTTGCAACGTGTGCATGAAGAGAAGTCAGAGCATGAGCAACATTATCTCTGTTGGTAGTACTATTTAAGGATTTTGACTGGTGTGCTCTGGATCAACTGTGGCACTTTTTATTGAACTGCTAAACAACCATTTAATGTGGCATAACATTAATTAAGTATCAGGATCTGTGTGAGTGTCTGTGTTTTTGCATGCAAATGTGTGACCTCTTCTGAACAGGATCTCTGTTGGAGATGCATTCCAACTTCTGCAGCCTGCACACCTGAATACAATCAATACAGTTGATGCTTAACCGTCACTGGTAGAGTCAAGCCAACTCCTGCTTAACTTCCTAAATAGTTTCTTGTTTTTATGTTTTCCTTGTTTTACTACTCACCTCTCGTTCTGTGCACCTCGCAGGTTGGATTCCAGTGGATTTCCATTCTTTGCTGGGTCCAGTCCTCCAAGACTCACTACGTCTAGATCTCCTTTGGATACCTGATACTCCACAGTCATCTTCCTCTGTTCCACAACCTTCTGCCTTCCTCCTCCTGTCCGCTCTCCAACTTGCCCTGTTCATGAAAGAAACGGATCACATGTAGCTCAAACTGCACAGGAGCTAACTTCCAGAGATCCAACTCCCCCTTCCATGCAGGAAATACTTTATCGAACCATAACATAAGATCATACTTACCATTTATTCCTCTGCACCATCCTCTTCATCAGTGGCGCCCCCAGAAAATTTTCAATGGTGTGGCCAGACCAGGTCAGTCAAAATTTTGGGGTGGCCCAGCTTGAAAAAAATTGTAATTTGTTATATATAAATTTTATATATGATAGATAGAGAGTGAGTGGGAGTATTTATTTATTTATTTATTGGGTTTTACATTTATGTCTTGATTGAAGAAGATTACTGACTTTGTTGGAATCGAACATGATAATTGGGGGGAAGGGGGGGCAGCATGTTTCAGGGGGGTGGCATCGCCCTCCCCCACCCCTTGGGTGCGCCACTGCTCTTCATCATCCTTCACCATCCATCAACTGATCTCCCCTCTCTCCTCCTTTTTAATGTTATTGTAACCAGAAACTGAGCTCTCAGTATTTGCACATTTTACCTTGCATTGTCAATTAATCATTGTCTTTTAAGAACTGCCTTAGACTGTGATTCCATATGTGGTTCAGGAAAATACCTGAAATTATGACTTCAAGACTGCAGGTGATAAAAGATAGAACTATTTTTTCTGCACCCTTATTGGAGAGCATATTCCTCATTTCACAGATGTGAAAATGAAAAAAGCTCCTGGGGAGATTTTGATTTTTTTTCAATAGCAAAAACAATTACTTCAGTTTTAGCTTAAATTGAGAATAAGAAAATTACGGGGCATCCAATAATTTACATCTCAAATAAACCTACAATATCCATAAATGGTTAAATTCACACTGTCTTTTAAGATAAATATGACTGATTGTCATCATTGTAGCAGCGTAGATGGCCTTCATATTACCTGAAAATGTGCCCAAAGGAAGCATATATCAAGAAAATAGAACTGGATCAAGTGCTGCACCCTGAGGAATGCCACATTCTACTCTGAAAATAAATAACATTTACAAACTGGAATCAAAACCTGGATTCTGAAACCAGGAATGCAAACTAAATAGTAGAAATAAGTGCTCAAGGACTTTTTTATGTGATTACAGTAATACAGAACTACACAGAAGCATCTCTCAGACAAGAATATAATGCATTCATTAATAAGCCATCAGATGGATTTTACACTCATCCAATGCTACACCAATGCTATGATTCATCACTAATTAATCTAGCCTAAGACACCAACTGATGCACAAAAAATAAATTTCAAAGGGAAAAAAGTATTGAGTCGTCCTCTGTTAGCTTTCACTTTTCAAATATCCTGAAGTTGGGCATGAATTGGCTTGGAAAATTAATTACAACACAGGAGAGCAGATTTGACAGAGAGGGCAGCATCTATCACTGCAATGCTTGTCAGAGACAGTCTCAGTTGAATTCATGGGGCAACTGATCCAAACAGAAGCAATACCAAGGTTTGCATGACTTAAGAAGATTTCGTATCAACAAATCTGACACTTAAACAGGAACTAGAAAAAAGTAAAAGAAGCTTCAATTATTTGATGACTCTCGGAATCCAGGATTGTTGAGTGACACCTAATATAATATCTGAAAAGAGGGCTTATAATGAAAACTGTAAATGTGTTAAGATAAATAGTTATTGTTGTAAACTTGCATTTCTGATTGAAAGAAATAGTCTGTGTAATGAAACAAACTTTAGCTCAGTTGTATCCATCCATCCAGACATACGTACATACATACATACATATAGACAACTGTATATTTTTTATATCTACATATTCCTTACAGGTCATGGGGGGCTTGTGCCCATTTTGGATGCCACAACCAGGCATACATGATGCACTCACACCTGCTGGCAATTGAGAGATGGCAATTAACCTACCATGCTTGTGTTTGGAGAGTAGGAGGAAGTCAGAGTACCTGGAGGCAACCCACACATGCATGGGGACTGCATGCAAACTCCATAGAGAAAGACTCCAGGCTACATGTATATTATATACAGTCAAACTGACAGAAGCCGATTCACTTGATACCAAAGTGAATGTGAGTGGAAGATTACTCTCGGATAAAAGGGCTATAATTCAGACGAGGTGATTAAACAGGAAATAAGTATTTACTAAATCTTTAAAGTGATTATGGGACCTCTACCCACTCTGAAACTGGTCAACAATCTGGTCTGTGTTTTAAAAACTGTGTAAGGGACATAAGAGAGCACTTTGCTATGAACACTTACATAAGAGTGAATGATGATTATTGAGTGAAGTATACCACAGCTGCTTTCCATTACAAACCTAACATTTAAACACCTGCCCAGAAGTTACATAGGGATTATTAGTCCTCTTTCCACAGCCATTAAGTTGTTAGATAAAAGCTCTGGCCTGCATGTCTGTTTAGAGAAAGGCTTTGTTATGAGATTTTCCCTATGTTCATGATAATTCCAGTGTTCCTGGATAGAAAACAATTTATTGTGGATCCATAGCTGTCAATAGATCCATCTAATAAAACCACCACACATGGCCCAAATTGGAGTAAAACAGAGAAAAAAGCTATTGTCAGTTTCAATCTGTGAAAGTACAGGGTAGGCAACAGATTTGTACTGGGGTCTGCAGAGTTCACCACTCAGACTGGAACCACCAAAAGACAGAATTTTCCTGTCTATCAATCTCTTGGTTGTCCACTTCACATCTTTTAGGGTCACAGTGAGCTGAACCCTGTCCCAGAAATCAGCAAACAAAATGTGTTGTATTTGTCTTCTAACAGGTTACCAGTCTATCACAGAGGAGGATTTTTTTTGCCATCTAAAAGAATGAAGAACATTAAAAATGCAAATATACTGCTCAAAAAAAATAAAGGGAACACCTAAACAAAACAATGTAACTCCAAATCAGTCACACCTTTGTGGAATCAATGTCACCAGTTAGGTCGTAACACTTATTGTGAATCAGTTTCGCCTGCTGCTGTGCAACTGGAACATACAACAGGTGGAAATGAGAGGCAATTAGCAAGACAACCCCTATAAAAGAGTGATTCTGCAGGTGGTGACCACAGATCATTTCTCTGTTCTCATCCTTTCTGGTTGAAGTTTTAGTCACGTTTTCATTTTGTCAGTGCCGACACGCATACAGGCATCATGAGGTGTTTTTTTACAGCCCACTGAAGTTGCTCAAGTAGTGCAGCTAATCCAAGACGGAACATCAATGCGATGTTGGTGGCAAGAAGATTTGCTGTGTCTCTCAGCACAGTGTCCAGAGCATGGAATAGGTACCAGGAGATAGGCCAGTACACCAGGAGACATAGAGGGGGTCGTAGGAGGACTACAACCCAGCAGCAAGACCTTGTCCTTTGTGCAAGGAGGAACAGGAGGTCCACTGCCAGGGCCCTACAAAATGACCTCCAGCAGGCCACTAATGTGCATGTTTCCACTCAAACTATCAGAAACAGACTCCATGAGGGTGGTATGAGGGCCCGACATCCAGAAATAGGGCCTGTGCTTACAGCCCAACACCGTACAGGACGATTGGCGTTGCTAGGGAACACCAAAATTGGCAGATTCGCCATTGGTGCCCTGTGCTCTTCACAGATGAAAACAGGTTCACACTGAGCACATGTGACAGACGTGACAGAGTTTGGAGACACCATGAAGAACGTTATGCTGCCTGCAACATCTTCCAACATGACCAGTTTGGTGGTGGGTCAGTCATAGTGTGGGGAGGCATTTCTTTAGATGGCCGTACAGCCCTCCATGTGCTAGCCAGAGGTCCCCTGACTGCCATAAGGTACCGGGATGAGATCCTCAGACCCATTGTGAGACCATATGCTGGTGCAGTGGGCCCTGGGTTCCTTCCTTCTTATGCATGACAATGCTGGGCCTCATCTGGCTGAAGTATGTCAGCAAATCCTGCATGATGAAGGCATTGATGTTATAGACTGGACTGCCCGTTCCCCAGACCTAAATCCAATTGAGCACATCTGGGAGGTCATGCTTCAGTCAATCTACCAACGTCACGTCGCACCACAGACTGTTCAGGATCTAACTGATGCTCGAATCCAGAGCTGGGAAGAGATCCCTCAGAAGAACATCCGCTGTCTTATCAGGAACATGCCCAGACGTTGTCAGGAGGTTATACAGGCACACACACTACTGAGCCTCATTTAGACTTGTCTTGAGGAATATTCAAATATTCACTGACATTGAATTAGCCTGTCATGTTATTTTCCATTTTCATATTGAATATGAATCCAGATCTCCATGGTGTAATAATTTTACATTGATAGTTTTTGTGTTATTTTCTTCTCAATCAATTCCACTGTGTTAATAATAAAGTTTTTCAATGGGAATATTTCATTAATTGAGATCTAGGATGTGTTATTTTAGTGTTCCCTTTAATTTTGTAAGCAGTGTAGTTATGTTTAGGTTGTATTAGATACTGGAAAATTTCCCAGTTGACCTAAAAGCTTCCTATGATTAAAGGACAGATTTGCTATCCAGTGTATTTAAACATGTGGTTATGATTTACAAACTGTTTCTGTGGCAAATATGTGTTTACTATTCTGAAACTAAGCTAATCAGCTCTGGTGCAAAGAGATCCATTAGTGCAGGGGTGCTGAAGGCAAAAGAGAGGCTAAGGCTGTTATAGAGGAGTCCAGAAATAAAATCACACATTTTAAACGGAATTTTGACTTCTTGATTCTGCTTATGTACAATCTAGCATTAGTACTACAGTACAGCCAATTTTTACAGGAAGTTAGAAAAGTAACACTTTGAAACCCATATGAGTTGTTGCTTTCAATGTGAGGGTAACTTTACAATTTTTCTGTATTTTTCCATGAGACAGTCACTTTGACAGATGCTTATAATACTGAGTGTGTTCAGTGGTTTTCAAAATTGCCATTGTTTTAGTATTGATAGTTGATGGCCAGAGTGATAAAGTTCCCTTTGAAATAAGCCATGTTCTGTTGTTGCTGGGCAAAGCTGTTATCAACAACTATCAAATGTCAAAATAATACCAGAAGACCTGGTCAAATGTACTTATTTGATAAAAATGTATCCTCCTTTGGCAAAACTCATCTTCCTGGATTATTAACAAGATCAAATGATGAACACAATCTGCCTAGAGCAGTGTAAATACCTGTTGAATTCCAAAACAAGAAGAGATGTTACTGTTTTATTTTATTTTTTAAAATAATACAGGAGAAAAAATATATTAATGAATTTATTTGGATAATAAAATAATGTCATAATTGCTTACAGTGGAAAGTCCTTTGAACATTTGTACAACGGGCTAAATTTGAATGTCTCAAATTTAAACATTTAAGTTTGATAGTCTTAAAAATCACATTTTATGTATTTATATCTAACAGTAGAAGGGTGGCAACAAACAGCACCTAAGAGCAGCAAAGGACAGATGGACTCGGCTCCATAAGGTCACAACAGTCCCAGGCAGATAGACACAAGGCATCACTCTAGGGTAGATATACAGTCCAGGGCCCACACAAAGCCCTCGAAGCAATATCACCCAGCACCAAGCAGGGAGACTCCCCCAGAGCCCCAACATGCCAGACAGGCTCTAGCCCACCACATTTGGAAAGGCCAAGGTATGGAGGGCCAAATTACCATCCCGCCTGGTGAACTACCTCCTGGGATGTCAAGAGGGAGAGATGCCTACCACAGCCCAGAGTAGTCCCTGCAGCCCATGGCCAGCCCGACACATCCTCAGTAGCCACAGGGCTACCAATCGGAGGCCACTCGTCACCCCCTCATAATACAGTCAGAGACCCCCAGGTCATCCCCAATACTCAAATAATGTGTACTCATGCTGCTATCTATTTGTGCTTTAATCATTTCTGTTGAAAAATTGCACCCTCAAACTTCACTGTTAGGATGATGTTCTCTGGCTTGCAAGCTTCCCCCTTTTTTGCTCCAAATATAAGTATGATAATTATGGCCAAACACTTCAACTTTATTTTTATCAGACTATATGAAATATCTCCAACAATTGAGGTCTTTTTCCCTGTGTGTATTTGTAAACAGTAATGTGCCTTTTATGTTGCTTTTGGATTGATGGCTGCTTCCTCTTGGAGTGGCCTTTCATTACATGTTGGTATAGGACTTGTTTCACTGTGGATAATGCCCTCTCTCGTCAACTCCAACCAAGGTCTTTTGCTTTTGTCAAAGGGTTGATACAAACATTTTGCAACAAAGCCCCCTGAAATTTAGTGTTTTATATGCATTTTTTTTTTTTTTTTTTTTTTTTTTTTTTTTTTTTGCGCTGAACTGCAGTCCTTATTTAAGGGTTGTTCTGTAAATGTTAGTTTTATTTTTGAAAAACTGTTTTTCTTTCAGGTTTTCTTTCAGGATTCTTTGGAATCTAAAATCATTCTTACAGAGCATGTAGAACATCTACCAATACACTCCAATAGATTTGAGAGAGAATGGAGGAAGCAACGAGACAGAGTACAGGAGGTAGGCAGACAAGTAGAGAATGGTCACTGATGTGGATTTTAGGAACAGATGGGGAAGCAGAAGGTGCAAAGAGAACTGAGAAAGCACTAATTTATTATTAAGGAGAAACACAACTGATATATAGACTATATTTGCTCGATAATGCAATCTTGCACACTCACATACACTAGGGGGCGGTATACACCTTTCAATTGTTTGCGGTCTTCCAATTAATCAAGACAAGAAGAAGAAATCCTTCTTAATTTTCTCAGTCTATCAGATCCTCCTGTTGCTGGCACCAGCCAGTGTTGCTCCTTCTTGGTCTGCTTAGGGTTTATTTTTTATTTGTATTTTTATTTGCCCAGGGACTCCTAATGTTTAATAAAACCTTTTATTTTCTCCCTCCCTCCATCCTATTTGCACTTAGGTCCTCCACTTCACCTTCACCGCAACATAACATCTGGAAATTATACTCAAGTAGGGTTTCCTCTAGGATTTTTTTTAAACCATGGTGGTCTGCTGTCTGGGGGGCACGACACAGGTGTCACGACTGTAGAACAACATGGTTTTAATTATGACCATTTAAGACTAAATGTTTTTTGAAAAACGTTTATTCACTATATTCATGCTATACAACTGAAATTACGACTTTACAGTAGTAATCTAATGGCACAGTTTACAGCCTGGCTTAGAGCATTTAATTTTTCTGGTTTTCTTGAAAATGAGCTCTAACGCCCTGTTGTATGGGAACATGCCCACCTGCACAGGAAGATGCACCCTCCTGCTCTGCCTCTCCTCTTTTCTGTCCATCACTCACCTCCTCCGCTACTTCAACCTGTGTACTTGTCTAATATAATTGGAAAGTGTTAGATTCGTTTCAGTCACCAATATCATGCAAGGGATGTTGGGAATATTTAAATATTACACGTGTCATGGTACAAATCAATATAATTTCTATATTCCTCAAAACTTGAAGGAACTGCGTCACAATAAAGAACACTGAACATTTCCATCTAACGTTACCTCAGGTCTTCCTCGGGTCCCTTCCCCTTCTTCTGAAAATCTTTTAATATAGTCATCTGAAAATGCAACCAGAAATGAGTCTCAGTGGAAAAATTATCCAACATTAAGCTATGTTGTGCTGTTCAAAACCTGTCTGAAGCATGACGTATTAAGGCCAAACTATATTAGTCGTTACTGTCGTTCAAACGCAACATACGTTAACATTAGGGTCGTTTTCATAGGCTTGAACTAAAAATGCATTTAACTTAACCTTCCTTAGGAACCTCTTAGAAGATTACAAAGCTAGGACATCATCATTTGGGCTTTAGCAATTTTTTTTTTTTGAATAATCACAATCATAGTGTATATAACCGTCTGAATTTTAACTGAGTAATAAAAACTCTTTTAAAAAAAATCTCTCTCATTATTCTGATATTTAAGAAATTTTGTTAATCCTAACAGACCTAAAATAAGAAACATTTTTGCCTGAATAAAGATCAAACAGAAAGAAAAAAGGTTATGTATCTTATTATCCAGTGTATAGAAGATTCTTGTTTCAGCTGTATTACTTAACTTTTCATCTTGAATATCCACAGTTTAATTTCACTTCACGTTACACCTTTGTATTTTTAAAGTTAGATCAAAACACATTTTAATAATTTCCAGGTAACAGAGTGTTGAATCCTGTCAGAAACCTTCTTAATCAAACAGTTCTTTGCCAGGATTTGTTTCTCAAAGACATATATTCCATGTAGCCACCTAGACCATGTTGCTATGGTGTTTTGATTACCCCAAACTACTAACAACATGCAATTTTTTTTAACTTTTTTTTATTTACCAGAGTTAGGATCTAGGTTCTGCGTGACCTTTTTCTCTCTATTTCTCTTTTTCTGTACATCCACCTCTTTCTTCTCTCCATTTGTTCTCCTCTCTGTCAACTCCTCCTTGGTGATGCTCTGTAGACCTACATCTGATTATCCTCTGATTACCTGCAAGCTGGGATCTGCAACTCCAGTTATCAACTCCCACTGTCTTCCAACTTTTGGATGCATCCCTGCTCAAACACATCTGAATCAAAAGGAATGGTTAATGACCAGGCCTTTGGAAAACTTGCTGATATGCCAAGGAGGTAATTCAACCATGTGATTCAGGTGTGTTGGAACAGGAATGTAACCAAAAGTTGCAGTACAGTGGCGCTTGAGGGCTGGAGTTGGATCCCTCTGTCTGCAAGCTTTTCAACTGGGGTCAGACTAACATTCAGTGCCAGTATGTTGACCTACCTTGGTAACTCTTTCCCCCTGTTTCATTGCATAAAAGCTCCTTGACAAAGTTAAATTGAGTCTATGTAATGTTCGTTATTCTTTCCTGTGTTTCCTATATGTGTACATCACTGCAGAGATTCTCTGAGAAACTCCCCTTCCCAGTTAACTACTTCTTCAAGTTCTTCTATAAACAACCTCTCCAGTCTCTTTAAGTGCAACCTCCAGGTTGCTCCATCAACCCCAGCCTCCCATGCTTCCTGGACCTTCTGTTTCTCTGGTAAAAGTGAGCAGTTTCACTTGCCTCTCAGACATTCCATAACTTAACCATCATATGATATTCGCCAGCTCCTCTTCCCTCCACAGCAAGATCTCCAATCATTCCTTGAAAAGAGTTCCTGCACAATCAAACTCTGTTCCATTATATTCTTGTCTCAGAGTCTTGTTTCAGCATTTGGGTCTGGTTATTGACTCTGCATTATGACAACCAAATGTTAATCTAGAGAGCTGGCAAGAAGCTAAGAAGTCATTCAAGAGGATATGCTAAATAGGTAGCCTAACAAATCTGAATGACTGGGAGAGCTCTTCAGGCTTCAGAGGCCATTGGGACATCTGAAAAGAAGGCAAAAGAGAATTGCACCACCTTCCTCAGTAGGAAGATGCAACTGGATAAGCAACTTAGACTAATAAGGAACTTGTCATAATGAGCCACACTGTATAGCAGGTTTTTACTGTGCAACCTTTCAAACTTTTTTCAGTTTAAATTGTCTGCTTACACTGAGGAAAAAATCAATTTTTAAAATATCAAAACTTTTTTTCATTGTTTATACTGAGACATAGTGCCATCCTGTCTTTGGATTTCTGCAGAGTTTCTGGCCTTAAGCGTACTCATGTAAGTCTGGAATGCAGCACATGCTTTTACCTTTCACCTCTGAATGTAGAACTTGATCTCACATAACCTTTACTGTGTTGGAGTGAAACAATCTGCAGCAGAATACTGGGCTAAAGTTTGTTTGGACAAAATATCTGGCAAACATTTATCCAGACTCTTACTTAAAACTCCATTAAATATGAGGAACTCATTAGGAAGCTATGAGCTAGTTGGTAACAAGACTTTAAAATGTAGATGGGTAGAGTTAAATGCCTTTGACTTCTTTTTATTCTTTCCCCTGGGCTCTAGATCAATTATTTTCCAAAAATGCTGATGGTATTTTTTAAATGATCTCAAATAGTGGATCTAATTTACATAAAGACTCACCAAAGCTCTAAAAAAAACATAGCTGTACTATCAATAAATTGAAATGATTAGTTAAAATCTTATGCAAAAATATCAATATGTTAACAGCCTCTTTGTGATTAGCGAAAAGGCTCATCATAAACATTGAATATACAATGATTAAAAAAGCAGTTTAGAACAAATGTGTTTCACTTGTCTTTGGTTTCATTGCAGTTAGTAATGGCAAAGTTTTATTGCAACTTTTTTTCTAACATAAATCATGTCAACTTTAAATGTTGGCCTTTCTCCTAAAGTTCATTCATGATTTTGATGTTTATTTTTGCTTTTCCAATGAACTCTTGCTAAATCTCTTCTTTCGTCAATCCCTTGTTGTGTTTTGCCAATGGATGTTTAGTTTAGCCAATAACACGTCTAACTCCACTTCCTAGAAATACCAGTTTAACTTGAAATTCATTGCTAAATCAAAGCATTGATTATATTTTTTGCTATTATTGGTAATATTTTTTGTTTAACTTCAATGTATAAATAAATAACTGCTTTTGAGATTGCAATAATTTTTGCTTAAACATGCGCTTTACTGTAAACAACCTAGAGACTGTATTTTTTTCCATGTTCATTGCCATAGAATTTAAGTGTTATGCACTGACAAATACATGGCATGAAAATACTTCAATTGTGAGATTTAAAAAGTTAGCTATAACCAAAAATTAGTTATAACTTTAAAGAAGCAAGAACTTTTCAAATTCACCTTTATATCGCCTTTTCTTCTGACACCAGTATTTTTCGCTCAAGCAAGCTGCATCCAAAGTCCTTGCAAAACCTTTTTTCTTATTGTATCCTAAAAACCAGGATTGCTTAACATCCACATGAGACTAATCCCTTTTCTTTCTTAGTAATAGATTTAAATTTATAGTTAATTGTATGATGTGAATTAGGTGTTATGCCACTGGTAATCTTTGCACATGCAATATTGCCTGCATATTTATCTAAGTCATACTAAATTATAGATGCATGACAACTTTGAGATCTAAACATTTTTTTATTAATACACAGTTTACATAAAGGGTTGTTATATATTTTAAATTAACTGTTAGTAATTTAAAATGATCTTTAAAAAGTCAACTTAATAACCATCTAACTGAGCCGAATTATTGATCAAGAGCAGAACAAAGTTCAACAGTTGACTCTAACTTTCTGGCCAATCTTGGGCTTAGAGGCGGGGGATAGAAAAAAAATGCAAGATGATAGATATGCGCTTCAGTTCCTCGGAGGAGAAACCGAGGTCGGTTCAGAGTTTTTTAGCAGGCAGGAGAGCATTTCGTAAAGATGGTTTCCTTAAAATCTCCATCCTTGATGCCGGTGACCCGCGTGGAGGCGCTGCTCGCTCTGAGCTGCCTGGCTGTCGTTCTCCTCGCATTCCTGCTGGTGCGCCAGCTCGTCAAGCAGAGGAGACCCCCTGGGTTTCCTCCCGGTCCATCTCCCATTCCTATCATAGGAAACATTTTTTCTCTCGCCACTGAGCCGCACGTCTTTCTCAAGAGGCAAAGCGAAGTTCACGGGCAGGTAAGACTCGAGCTCCCAGGAGCGCATTGCGCTTATTAAGGTGCCCCGCTTACAAACCGTGCAGGGCATGACCCCTCTGCACATTCGAGCATGCACACTCTTAAAGTTAGTTATTTGACGAACAAAGGAGACTCGCCCTACCATTTGGCAGACTGGAGCATTTGATTGGAGCAGGACAGCTGACAAATCAGGAGCACCGAGACATGAAAATCTCCTCCCAAGAAGCCACATAGACATCCTTTTAGTCACGCAGTTATTTTTTTCTTTTCTTTTTTATTAGAAAATGCATGCATATTTTCATATGAACAGCAACTTACATAAAAATATATATTAAAAAACTTGTACTTTTAGTTAATTTATCCCTATTTTTTAAGTGGTTGTAAATGTGTGACTGGAAAAAAATTGACTGCATGTTCTTATTTGCTTTGCAGATTTTCAGTCTTGACCTGGGAGGCATAATGACTGTGGTATTAAACGGCTATGACTGTGTGAAGGAATGCCTTTATCATCAGAGTGAAGTTTTTGCTGATCGCCCTTCTCTGCCTTTATTTAAGAAAATGACCAAAATGGGTGGTAAGCAGCTGGTTTATGTTTCTCAAACACAAGCTCATAGAATGAGACACTGGTTGGATTTGGAGTGATGCAATTCTATTTCCTTTTTTTATTATTATTTCTCACTTTACAAAGGTCTTCTAAATTGTAAATATGGGAAAGGCTGGATTGACCATCGCAAGCTGGCCTGCAACTTTTTCCGTTACTATGGCAGTAGCCACAGACTGTTTGAGAGAAGAATCACAGAGGAGTGCATGTTCTTAGTTGATGCAATCGACAAACACAAGGGAAAACCCTTCAACCCAAAACACCTTGTGACCAACGCTGTGTCAAACATCACCAATCTGATAATTTTTGGCCAACGTTTCACCTACGATGACAGCAACTTCCAGCATATGATAGAGATCTTCAGTGAGAATGTGGAGTTGGCTGTCAGTGGCTGGGCTCTCCTCTACAACGCCTTTCCTTGGATTGAATATCTGCCCTTTGGAAAACACCAGAAGCTGTTCCACAATGCTGCTGAGGTGTATGACTTCCTGCAGAAGGTTATAACAGGATTTTCTCAAGGCAGGGTGCCCCATTCACCACGTCACTATGTTGATGCCTATTTGGATGAGTTAGAGCAGAACACTAGAGATCCCAGAAATTCTTTTACTTATGAGAACCTTATCTATTCCGTGGGTGAGCTCATTATCGCTGGCACAGAGACCACAACCAATACCTTGCGTTGGGCTATGCTGTACATGGCCCTCTATCCTAATATACAAGGTAAGTGTGAGATGTGCCATCATTAAAACAGAAGTCGGTTTGATCAAAATACATTTCTCTGATTTGAAAAAATGAGTAATTGTCTCCATTTTGCCATGCAAAGAGAGAGTGCACAGGGAGATTGACAGTGTGCTGACCAATGGGAGGCCACCCTCTCTTGAGGACAAGCATAGGATGCCCTATGTGGAGGCTGTTCTGCATGAGATTCTTCGCTTCTGCAACATTGTGCCTCTTGGTATCTTCCGAGCCACATCCCAGGATGCAAAAGTCAATGGGTACACTATTCCTAAAGGAACCATGGTGATCACAAACCTCTACTCTGTGCACTTTGATGAGAAGTACTGGAACGACCCAGGAGTCTTCTTACCAGAGAGGTTTCTGGACAGCAGTGGCAACTTCATGAGGCATGAGGCCTTCCTTCCATTCTCTTTAGGTTAGTATTTTTGTGCTACTCCTAAGGAATGAAAACTGAAATTTTTATTAAAGAAACATTCACTCAGTATAGGAACTATATCTTTTGCCGTCTTTTACAAATCCTGTTTTAAAGATATGCAACTAATTACCTGAAACTCTTAAATTGTAAATTACACCTAAAACAACAGTAGAGGGCTAAGTCAGACACTATCAAGCCATCAACAAAAACCAAAAATCTAATTAAAAAACTAATTTGTGTACATACTTTGTAAAGTTAAAAATATACAGTATTAATTGTCACCATGCATAGTACAGTGAATTTTTCAAGGATTGAAAGTGGGGAAATTGCTATGCTGCTTTTCTGGAAATTGGGATTTCCTCTGCTTACTAGTTTAATAATGAGTAGAGCAATATGACTGAATGAAAGGCAGCTCTTAGGTTCAGTCTTTCCTGCATTTTACCGCAACACATGTTCCAAAACCTATCCTGCCCTCTATTGCTCAGCATTAATGGTGCCAGTCAGACAATGTCGCGCGTGCTTATGCTATCCCATATCCTCACACATCCTGAGTTTTGAACTTGTGTTGCTGACAACTTGGATGGTCCTGTGAGAGTCAAAATCAGAACTAACAGAACAGCATGCCTATTGCTTCATTCCATCCTGATAGAGCTCCTCTGATTATTTGTAGGCTAGGATTGTAACTTGGTTTGTAACTTGGTTTGTATAATCAGTGTTCATTAAAAGCTGTTTTGCCCTATTTTAAAAAAAGTATTTAATGTAGTTGCCAGGTGCATATTACATCTAGCAACCTACAACTTTTAGATTTGTCTATTTTTTTAAATTTAAATTTCTGTCCTTTTCCCCTTTTTCCCTAACCTGGTAAAAACCAGGCCCTTGTTCTATGTTTTGCTTCGTACAGAGTGTCTAAACCATTGGCTATTGAGAAATGATTGCTTGCTGGAGGCATCGACTCTGTTGAAGTTTTAAATTTTACTCAATCACTAACATTTGGCCATGACGTATGTAATGTGCCAGTTCAACGCTATGAAGCCTACCGGAAATTGCCTGCACTGTAAACAGCCATCCCCCAATATGAAGAGAGAAGTGTCGAGCCAAGCGAGATGGCTGTTAATGTTAATTTGATATTTGGAAGCATGGCCAATAGGGTTGCACAATATATCGTGAATATATTATCATCGCAATATCAGTGTGCACAATATTCATATCACAAAAGACTGTTTGGAGTTCAAAAATTGTTGGCTAATATATTTTAAGAGTTCTGAAGTTGTATTTTTCATGCTGATACAATATTTAGCCAGCAGGACAGCATCTCATGGCAGCAAAAGCTCACACCGGACAAAAATGGCATTGCCAAAAATGCAGTAGGAAGCACAGATTAGAAAGAGAGGAAAGAAGACAACAGGCATATATTGCACCTGATATTGTCATCGCAACATTTACCAATATCATCGCCATCGCAAGATTTTCTAATATTGTGCAGCCCTAGTGCCCAAGACAGACTGAATGGCTTCATTCACTTCCTCCACTTCCATTGCCAAACTACAGGCAGACTACAATTCTAAAATGGTGCAAAAAATCGGCATCATCGTTCACGACTTCTTTTGTTCACTAATTGGCCCGGTTGAAATTCTACTGGAGAAATCCGTATCAATGGGTGAAAGCCCTTATGGAGTACTGAAGGTAGATGAGAATTGAGTGGGATTTGCAAAGGAAGGCAATAGCTTGGCTACCCATTCCTCCATTCTCTAAAACTTAAAAAAATAATAATTTTATTGTTTGTTTTTTCACTTGAAAGTAGGAATATCATTTTTATAATACAATAATGATTCTGATTTTTATATTTTTATGTGATTTTATTTAGGCTTTAAAATTTGTATAAATCACAGTATTTTATTTCACTTTATTTTTGTGGGACTTCAACATTATGTTTTAACAATTGTGTGCACAGTAGAATTAAAACATGATCTTTAGCTACGAACCTATCCCACTCCTCCTGCAGTCTTGTTGGTAAATAATGATTACATACCAGCTGCTTGTCTTATGTATACATGTGCTGCCAGGATGTGTTATAAGTTTCTGTTTTCATGTTCAGAACTTATTTTACACTTGTTGCACTTATTTCTTCTCTGAAACCCACATTATTCCCTTCTGTAGTGTTTCTATAAACTTTCTTTTGTTCAGACTTAAGGACATATTAGCCACATGTCTGAGTGATTTCTACCTGAGCATGAGTTTAAATAAACACATTTTGTATTTTCAGGGAGGCGTCACTGTGTGGGTGAGCAGCTGGCCCGAATGGAAATGTTCCTTTTTTTCACCACCTTGCTGCAGAGGTTTCATCTTCAATTCCCTCCACGAACCATTCCGACTGTAACTCCCAAACTTGGAATGACCCTGCAGCCCAAACCTTACTCTATTTGTGCTGTCCGCAGGCTGCAGAGGTTTCACTGCTCTGAAGGCACTCCTTATCACAAGTAAGTTCGCCAGCTCCAGTGCACAGCACAGCCTGTGCATATTAGTCTTTTAAAATGACTTTTGGTGATCCAGATGCCCATCGACATCTTAACACAACAATTGGTTTATTCAACTGCCATTGATGTTTTTTTAATGAGCATATATGCATGTTTGCACAGTACTTTTGAACAGCAGGGGAGATGCCAGGTGCTGAAAGGACATCCTGGTAGAACGAATGGGCTATTGATTTAATAATTCCCTGAGCTCCTGCAACCAGAAACGAAATGCCTATGAACCTTGGCGCAGAGGCGATGGTTTAGGTCAATGATTTATATTATGTACACCAATGATGGTTCATAGCACTGATGTTGTAGGACAGCTTTGGGGAGATTAATGACACCAGCTACTCATACAGCATGTGTCGGGCCAAGTAGGACAAATGGACTTTCCAAGAAAGTTCTGAACCGTGTATTAGAATTGGCTTTAGACCAAGATTTACATCATCAGGACTGACTCTGAACCTTTCTCCAGGGATAGTGCTATGTGGAAATTATTTCTCTTAGAAAGCAGATGCAACCCTGATGGATTTCTAGAAGCCAACTTCACAAGACTGGTTTCTGATAATGGTGCTTATCAGTACTAATAATGTACTGTGTTTATATGTAGCATTTTTTTGTTGTATTTTTGCCATCCTTGTGGTGTACATGTTTCTTTTTTTTTGTGTATTCATAAAGTATTATGACACTTAAAAACTTGTCCTTTTTTTCTTTCAAAAAATGTAATCTTAATTGCTACTTTTTTGTCCATATGAACCTTTGGATTATTCATTTAATAACTCCAAATCTTCTGATGCTGTGCTGGCAGACACATTTCTCAGAAAGTAGCCTGCAGAAAATTTGATCATCTTCAGGATCCCATTGTCTTGGAACATGTGGATTTTCTTCATTTTGACTTGAAGTGAAAAAGTCGCTGTTCCCTGCATACAATTTCTAAAATTTAAAACTTAATAATTGTTTTTTTGAAATATACACAGGACCCATTAACTGTAGTAAGAGAATGAAAAGAGGACATAAAAGACATCAAATAAATGTCATAAGCATCAAAATGTCAACCTCAAATTGATTAAATGATGCTTTTTGGTGCAGGCTTTCTATCTCTAATCAGATGTAGACAGGCAAGCTAATCTAGACCATGATGCAAAGAACTGTATAGCTAGATGAATCACCAATGTAACTTACAGAGTTTTGCAGTTTTCACTTAATTTTTGTTCCTTGTTACCAAACATAACTATCTTAAGTGTGCCTTGAGCTGTTGCTCTGCATCAACACACAACTCTGGGTTCACATATTAGGCAACACCTAAAAGCTCAGGTTTGACCACTATTGTTGTCCACTGAACTAATATGAGGCTAAGGAGAGTTTTGAAACATGGAAATACAGCACCTGCGCGACCCTGTGCTGTATGTTGACTTTCTGATATTTTACGAAAACTATTCAGACAGAACAGCTCGCTTCAGAGCACTGCTAAGTTTATGCTTTTAAATTAGAGGGGCATTTTCAGGCTCGATCCACTGTTGTGTCTGAAGCACATAACTTGTAAAGTTTACATAAGAAGAAGGAAGAACATTTTTTTTGATAATTTCAGATGCTAACAAAAAAATCAATCTGTGGCATAAGGTAAATAATTAAAAAGGCTATCTGAAACATAATCTATGATTTTTTTTAGGATCAGGATAATAATTTTCCTGTGATTGTCACATTTTATGTACAAGTTGGTGTTAGCATTGCAGCACAGTTAGCTACAGCATGATGTTAGAAAAGCAGCATTTTAAAACTCTGGCTATAGCTTGGAAAGATATGGGATTGCTTATGCTCTGTTTGTTTATTGCTATGTGGATACCAGTTAAACAGATAAATATAGTTGTAAGAGTGAGCTATAATTTTCAACATTGGCGTTTTTAAAGATGTTTTAATACTGATGATTCTTAGCCACCGTTATAACAGTGTTATATGCCGGCATTGTTCACCATATAACTAGACTTAAAAAATGATAAGCCAAAGAATCAGTAGAACCCAACTGGAGACATACAAATATGAAGTATTTTACGGTAGCATTTACTCAGTAAAATATTTCCAAATCTGCTTACAGACTGCCTGGGAAAGATCCTGGGTGTCTCTCCTCAGTTGACACTGATGTCCTGTGACATTAGTCTCATATGTTTCACCTTTTATAACCATATCATATACCATAGCGGTAGTAAAGAATATTTAACACTTTTTCAGACATCCTAGGCATATTTTGGACACCTACATTCTTTTACGTTTAATACATACATTGAATTATTTCACAAAAAACTGGAAAGGTGAGAATTGTTAGCCACCTTAAGAACTGACCTGGTTATGATCAATGTCAAAAAAAACCCCAAAACACTATTATGCAATACTGTCCATTAACTTTGTAATGCTCAGTTGAAAAAAAAGTTAAAATGAAGGGTTTTTCACAATTCACATATAACACAATTTCAAATGTCAACAAATGGAGAGATGTATCAAGAAATTCAAAGAAAGCAATAATACTGCACAAAACAAGCTTAGCAGAGCTAGGAAGTGAAAGAGGCTGTAAAGAAAATTAGTGACAGATGTCTCTAAAGAACCCAGAACAACTGCCAAGACACAAATGAATGACTTAGCCAAGTCAGCAATTGCAGTCTCAAAGAAAGCTAAAGCTTTGCACAGGAATGGACTGGAAAGCTGCAGTCCAGGAAGAATTCCACCTCTGTAGAGAGACACCTTCAAGCCAAACTTCAGCTTGCTGTCTCCAGGACAGCCAGGAGAAAGATTACCCATACTCGAAACAATTCCTTAGATCAGATCAGATGAAACTAGAGCCCTTTGGCTATAGTGACACTGCCTGTTTGGAGAAAAAAGGAAGAGGTCTATACCCCAAAGAAACAGGCCCAACTGCAAAATCTGGTGGTGGTTTCAGTGCATCTGGAACTGGGAATCATGTTGAGTTAAAATGAATCATAAAGAAAGAAAGATATGCGAAGATTTAGCAAGAAAACCTAAAGAAGTTATGGAGCAAAACTGGGCTAGTCATTGGTTTGTGATCCCAACATTACATTACCTCAAAATATACATTGCTGCTGGTCATAGAATTACATAATGAAGACCAAAGTTAAAGCTATTGACTGACCAGGACAAAACCCTTACTTAAATCCCATTTAAAATCTGTGGGGTGACCTGAAGATGAAGATCAATCCCAAAGGGACAATAAATATGAAGGAGCTTGAGACATGTTCCCAAAGAGGAATGGGGTGGGATTCTTCAGAAGACAAATCAGAGACCTGCTGAAAACTACAAGAAACAACTATCCTTATTGCCCTTTCTATATCCTTTTAATAGGATACCAAATGACCAACAGCATGAGGGGCCTAAGAATTTTTTTTGGCCCTAGTGGCTTTTATTTGACAGTGATCTGACAGAAAAGCAGGCTGTGAGAGAGGGGGAAGACATGCGGCAAAGGGAAACT
Source organism: Anableps anableps (assembly GCA_014839685.1). Classification (NCBI taxonomy): domain Eukaryota; kingdom Metazoa; phylum Chordata; class Actinopteri; order Cyprinodontiformes; family Anablepidae; genus Anableps; species Anableps anableps. The sequence continues at coordinate 20,281,512 of CM026067.1, forward strand.
GGCCAGGATTTGAACCCATGACAGACACATCAAGGACTGAGGCCTCTGTACATGGTGGCGTGCTTTACCCCTGTGCCATCACCCCGCTCTTAAGAATTTTAACCCTGGCAGCTTTGAGTGCAAAATGAAATAATTTCATGATCAAAAATAAACCTGGGATGTTTGAAAAAGGCTGTTAAAAATTCTTGGGAAATAATAAAAAATAATTCTTTAATTCCTTTGTCCTTTTTTCTTCTCTTTATATATATATATATATATATATATATATATATATATATATATATATATATATATATATATATATAATCTTTAAAGTTTATATATATATATTTATGTGATGTCTGTATGCTGTAAGCGAACTCAACTGAACTCAAATTCCTTGTTTTAGAGCATACAGTCATGGCCAGTAAAGCTGATTCTGAATTTTAATACTAGCTACACGTTTGTAGTCTCTGTTACTTTGTGGGTCTGAACCTGAATAGTTTGAAAATCTACATCCCTATTTTATATGCAGTCTATAGGACTGCATTCAGTTCAGATTCCTTCCAAAAACTGGAAATTTTACATTAAGTGTTTTGCTTACTTTGCAGCAGCAGAGACTCCTAATTGTCTGACATTCTGCATAATAAATGAATGGGAAAATATATATTTAAAGTAAGGGGGGGGTGAAGGGGAGTATTTGGGTCTTCTTCAATCCTATGAATTGTAGATAAGATGCCCAGAACCTCTTAAAACAGAGCAAGTAAAAATGCATATGTGTATTTGGTTTTTGATTGCTCATTTGCTTTTTTGAGGTGGCATGGAACAAAAACAACAAAACAGTATGTAGAGTGGACACAAATATCCATAAAAAAAACTAAAAACAAAACAAAAAAAAAAAACAATGAGGACAGCTGATACTTTAGGGATGGTGTTTTATGGCATCTATAAATAACAACAAAAATCGGCTGTCCCACATTAAAGATAAGGGTGAATGGTTACATTAGACAAACGTACGTATACTGATGCTACATAAGGGTAACAACTGTTCATAGATGTATTTATGGCACAATCACAGATTACTCTGTGGTTTGGGAGACTGCACAGTGAGAAGCCAACAACCATTTATAACTTAATGAACCAGAATGTCAGGTCAGGAGCTACCACAGCTTTATGATCCAGCTCGGGTCCATGTGAGAAAACTGGAGACGGGCTTGTCAGAACTCTTGCCTCCGTCACAACTACTTGGATCCAGGTGGAATGTGTTGCTCTTGCACAAACACCACTGGAACCAGGAGAAATTGAAGATCAGCACATCACAGCCAACAAACGACAGAATGCTAGTAAAATTTGGCACTAGTTGGATCAAGTGATACAACAATGTGAGAACTGATGGAGGAGACAAGAGTGGTTATGGTACAGAACAGGGAGGGAGCTGTGAGGCTGGAACTGAGTGGAAAATAAAACTCTGCCCCCTCCACAATTTCACATTTGGAAAAAGTTGAACACTCTGGAAACATAAAAAGGTCGTAATTACAGGATGTACAACATGTCAGCTGCGTGTAGAAAACAGATGCATTCATTTGATTATTTCAAAAATATATATTTATATGCACATACTCTTTTGTACAGTGGCTAAACACTTGTTTGGTATTAAAATGTGCACAACGGTATTTATTTTCTGTCATTAAATATTACTCAACTTACACCGCTTGCTTAACATTTTCTGCAGGGATTATGAGTTAATAAGGTGATAAAAGACCTAGGAAACAATTCTGCCTTCCCTTTGATAAAATATCGTATTAAGTGGAATGCCAAGAGTTTAGACAGAAAAAACCCCCAAAAAGAATAAAAACAAATTGAGAACTATTATGTTTTTAACCTGCCTTATATATATATATATATCTGTAGATATATATATATATATATATATATATATATATATATATATATATATATATATATATATATATATATATATATATATATATGTGTGTGTGTGTGTGTGTGTGTGTGTGTGTGTGTGTGTGTGTGTGTGTGTGTGTGTGTGTGTGTGTATAAACAAAACCAAATAGACATCAAAACTGGGCATCCCTTCTTTACATACTGGCTGAGTTGTGGGTTTGGATACAAGTCTTTTAAAAAAGGATCATTTATGTCTATCAGTTGAAAAAAAAATGCTAGTCTTTGTAATGTCAATACAAGAACCTAATATATTATTTGAGAACTGCAAAATTGATTGCTATGTTGCTGCATAAAGACATTTGCAGTCTGGTGACAATCATGATTAACTTTTTCTCCAGTGAGTTTGTGAAAAGATTTTGAAACAGTATATGAATTAAACCAAGAGACAGCACATACCGCATGCCCCTCTACCACAGAGGATTTCATCTGCTTGAATTTGTTTGTCGTCAAGTTCATTAAGAGATTACAAACTACTTCAATCACCCCCATTTTTTAATTTCTTTAGTTTTAAAGTGTATTTCATATGAATGACATAAATTCTTGCAAAATAATTAATCAACTTTGCATGGATCCTGAGTAACCTTTAAAAAAATACTTGTAATCAAAAATAAAAGGAACATGAAGAATCCATTCATTGAATCAGCACTCCTGATCTGAATGCAACACGTCAAACGCCAAAGGACATTTTACTGATTTGAAATCAAACATTGCTAAAAGGACACACAAAGACACACAAATACACACTAACATGTTTAAAGATGTGCTCTCTTTCTCCCTGCTCATTCTCTCTGTCACATTCTGGTCAGAAATAGTCACACTCAAACTTAACAAAGAACAGAGAGTTAAGGGGGGGTGGGGGTAGTAGGGTGGTACACATGAATAAAAGCATCAAAAACGATGCAGATATAATGCTAATAATCAGTCAACATTTCAATAACGTCTCTGTGACTGAGTCTGATACAGTGTTTCGTGTCACCAGCAAGGAGAGGAAACTTCTCAAGCCAAAACTCTGGGCCAAAATGGACTTCGTAAAGTTTCAGACAGGCACATCAGCTTATGTATATACTCAAAAAATAAATATATTTTTTGATTTTATATATATATATATATATATATATATATATATATATATATATATATATATATATATATATATATATATATATATATAGACACTGAGGCTGAAACAGTTTCAGTCTCTTGTCTTCTGGACTGTTTACTTTGGTAAGGGCTAAGGATACCACCTGCTTCAGTATTTTTCCTCTACCTTTCCTTTCATTTTTAAATAAACAGGAACTATTTTGTACCTAAAGGAGGTGTTAAGTGTTAAGCGCTTAGCAATCAAGGCAGCATCACAGCCAATTCACCATGGAGGAAAAGTTAATGCTGGACCCTTGTCCACAGTCCTCTTCTGCACCTTTACCCTTGGTTCTGGTGCTTTTACATTTGTTTGCACTTGACTCTCCATGGGATGAAAGTGCATAGGGGTTGGGCCCCTACCGTTGCAGTAAGGATCCGCTCACAGTAGTAAGGCCTTTTTGTTTCTCTGAAAACGACGTGACTGCTTTAACATTTGAGTGTCTGCACAGTGAATCTTTTAATGAGTGTGTTCAGGATAGAGCGGGAACAAAGTATGTTTTATGTGCATCAATTGACTGTCTGTCTTTGTGTCAGTAAAAGGCAGATGGTTGAGGAACTTAAGTCCTTCCACAGCTTCTCCTTTTCAATCTTGTGCAGCTCTGCACATTCATTTTGTCCTCTTGCTACTGACGCTCCTCCCCCTCTTCCTCCTCCTGGATGACCTGGATGTCATCTGACGGGGAGGTGGGCAAGCTGTCCGGCTGCTGCTGTTTGCCAAGCTCTTTGCTCTTGTCCTCCTCCTCGATGATCTTCTTCCACACCTTGTGGTTCTCAGTCAGGTGCTGCATGATGCAGCTGAACAATCTGCGGCGACCTTTCGTCCTTCCTACAAATGAGTAATGTAAAAAAAATGTTAAGGAAAATGC